>JAWZYV010002164.1:0-626232 GCA_038373885.1 Cheiracanthium punctorium
TGTCTTTTTAAGCTGTCAAATGTTAGCTGCAGAAAATGAAGATAGTGAAACTCTTGATTTCTCTGAATTTTCTGAATACATCCAAGAAATCGTAGAGGAATTTGATGCTAGATTTCAGGATTTCGAAATATTGAAAGGCAGTATGCTGCTATTCATTACTTTGTGAAATAATAATGAAAATATGTCCAATACTACTACAAGGGCAAATCTTTGAACTGTCATCTTTTTAATAGAATGCACTACTGTTTTTGTATTGCAGGAGTTGCAGTGTTCACAGTGTGACACTGAGAATGAACATGAACTTTAGAGAATATTAGGGCTCCAGCACATTTTTTTGCTAGAAATTAAGCCCTGGCAAAAACAACAGAAGAAGAACCTTAATAAAGTCAACCTGGAAATTTGTAATCCTTATCGTTTTATGAAAGTTTCCATTTTTTGAAAATCATTTTTTCAATTTTGAAAGCGCATTAGTGTGCAGCGCATATATGTTGCTATTGTTAGCCATGCTATATAAATGAATGTGTGCTTGTTTATATAATGTAAACAAAACTTACCAATGCATGAATACTTGATATGAAGGCTCAAGTAAGTTACTTTTAGAAAATCAACAAAAACAAAATTACACATTTGAAACAAAAAACAGTATGATTATAATATAATCTGCTTGAAATTATAAAATTTAACAGCTTTTGAAATATAACATCTAACTTTATCTAAGCGCTTGGAATACTATTAAAAAATAACAAAATAGGCAGGCTTCAATTTTTGAATCTCAAATACATATATAATCAGGGTCGTAGCCAGTGCATAAGACATGGGGGCAAGGGCAACCCCCGAAATTTTGTAGTTTTGTAATTTGATGTCAATAAATCAAGCATTCTTATGAGAATTCTAAATCTTTCATCTTTTGTGCACCCCAGATTTTTTTTTTTTTCTAGCTACGTCCCTGATATAAGAGTATATATTTGAAAGCCCCCCCTCTTGGATAATGTGCACCCCCCACCCCCATAAAAATGGCCTAGCTATGTGCCTAGAATGAACCTTACCATTTTTTAGTTTTAGATTATCATAATCAAAATAAAAAGGATGGTACATAAAACTGGTAAAAAAATTAAAAGGTTCTTAACACACATAAAAGAACACTAGTCCAAAAGTCTTAACTTGATAAACAGCACAATCTTGTAGCTCACAGTTGATTCTTCAATGTACCAAAACTGATACATGATTTATGATGATTCTATAAAAACAATACTTGTCCAAGAAGTTTTTTTACTCCCTAAAAACTTTGAGTTTTGGACAAGTGCTGTTTTTGTTAAGCAACCTTCAGTTGTAAGAAGTGGACCCAGACACAACTAAAGATGATATAATAGCTCATATGAGCATAAATCTTGAAGTGACTTCCAAAACATTTAAATAAATGACTTTTAATAAAAAAAATCACATCAATATAAAAATTATGAACACTGAGTTTGCTTGACTGTAACCAACAACACATTACTTTAAGACATATTGCAATTGCTAATTACACTTTGATAAAATTGGTTTTAAAAAGTTCATTTCATTATAACATCTATAATTATATAACCTATTTTTTACATTGACTATCACATACAAAAATTAAGGTACTTTTTCCTTTTAATAAAACCAATGTTAATGTGCCAAAGTTAGCTACCTTGTATTGTACATTATTCCATATGTATCCCTTGTTACCTTAATATAAAAGAAATTATTGAATACTTTTTAAACATTGCATGGCTTTGGTTGTATATTATAAAATATGGACTTAACAACAGGGACATACCTAATACTGAAAAGCATATGATTGAATTTCTCCAAGAATATTGAACATTAAAATATTTTCCTCAAATAATCATGAAATGAAATTTTATTATTTTATTGACTGTTCTTTAAAATGGCAGTATTCATTACGATCATGTAGAGAAATGGAAGGCTTAAGATGTGGAACATGGTTTGATGGATCATACTTAAGTATGTGTACAGCAATAAAATTTATATGCGCATGATGTGAAGAATTGATTTGATTGATTTCTGTGAAAGTCATCTAAAAATGAATCATAACACAGTTATTGACTGGGATAATTACACAAGAGAAGCATGTGCAAATGCATTATTATAACAATCTAAATACAAAATTGGTGGAACTAACAAACAGTGGCGGCCCATGGTTAAAAATGTTATTTCAGCCGGAAACATAGGAGACCCCCTCCCCCTTCCTCCAGACAGGAATGGAAAATCTTTGTTAATGAATTCGAACGCTGGCTGATTAAGCCCTCCCTGAGAAAAAAAAAAAGAAATTACATAAAAAATGTAAGAGATCCTATTTTACTTCCATAAAATGGACATAAATTTCAACTAGCTGCTGTTATCCTTAAAATTGCATTAATCCGTGTATGATTCGAAGTTTCCTCAGAATTAATTTTCTTTTGTAATGATAGCATGAGATTTGTAATGATTCATGAGAAGAAAAGTAAAAAAGAGAAAACTTACTTATTTTTTATAAGTCAAATCAATCCTCCTTTCTTTTAAACTTGCGAATCGGTCAGTGATGTCTTCATAAAAAGGAGTGTTTTTAATAAGTTCATCAATTATTCCCCGTTAGATTGACAGCGTCGATAATGCCGTCATCATTCCTCAGACATGGAATTCCTCAAATATTTTTTAATTCTCTTTAGACAAGAGAAACTTCTTTCACTTGTTGCGCTTGTAGTGGGTATTGTCATTATCAAACACAGGAGTTTATATACTTCTTGGAAAATGTCCTTCGTTCCATTATCATGCATGTTTTTAATTATTTCTTGCACACTACAATTCCTGTATGATAAATCTGAATAAAACAGTTTTAATTCATTTTTAAGTCTATGAGTATCACTCATCACATTTGGATAAGAGTTTTTTAAGCTTTCTATAGTGTTTTCTGGGATGTTATTTATGGAAAAGTCCTCAAACTTTGACGAATCGGTGAGACAAAATAAAAATATAAACATTCGCTATCTTTAAATCTTGCATCAAATTCCATTACTATGGTATTTAAAATTTCAAAATATAATATTTAAAATTTTTGAAACACATCTTCTTGCGTTTGGAAGCCATATTGTCTTTTGAAAACAATTTCTGTTTTTGAATTCGCTATTTCAAAAAACGTTTGACCGTGTCCTCATTATGGTTTTGGATTATTATGTTCCGAGTTGCCTTGCTTTGCTGGAGACAATAATTTATATCTAAAGATTTTTTTTGCAGAATGTCATATAAAACATCTATTTGTTGGAAAATAAAATAAAAAATTAAGGATAAAAGTGTGAATCCAAAATCATTAAAATAATTCAAAAATCCATTTGCGTGTCGAATGGAAGTTTCATCCATATTTGGATCAGATAAAATGTTTTCGAAAATTTCTTTTAAGCCTTTCCATTCATCCAAACACTCTTAATATTTTACTATTAGAATGCTATTGAGTGTCAGTGCTAGTTGGTATTTACCATACAATTGTTGAATTTAGTAAGTATGTCCTCTTCGCAGAATGATGGAAAAATGAAGGAATTCCACTTAAGTTTGCAAAAAAAATTCGACAGTCCGAGATATTATTTACACTTTGCTATAAAATTAAATTAAGTCTATGGCTGCAGCAGTAAACAAATAATGCTTGTGGAGCTTGCGATTTAATTTTGGTTTGCAAGCCAGTCAAATGTCCATGCATGACACTTGCTCCATCGTAGCATTGAGCAATAAGTTTTGTGCGATATTCAAGAGGTCCTAAAACCGTTTCTAAAAGTTCAAAAAGAGCTTCTGCAGTACGAGATATACTAACATCAAAAAACTCTAAAAATCTCTTGACTACCAACCCGTTTAAAGAAACATACCTCACAATAATAGAGCATTGTGATTTTTGGGAAATATCTGTGGTATTGTCTACTTCAACAGCAAAAAACAGAGATTCTGAAATTTCATGTATATGGGAATATAAACACTCAATCAATTCATTTTGTATAGTTTTTGATTCACCTTTAAAAACAGTTTTAATATTTAAATAATGCTGTTGTAATTCTATCAAAGCTTCAGATATCAATAATTTTAAAATCTCTTTAAAATTCCCCCTGTTTAAAGAATTTTCTTGCTTGTCATGTCCTCTAAATGCCAGTTCTTGCTTACTTAAAAACAATACTGCTTTGATGGGTAATTGCATGAAGCGTCTATTCAGGTTTACCTTCTTGTTAAATTCAGCAATATAAAGTCAAGAGTTTTCCTTTAATGCGTCAGCAATTTGGGTCCCACTTCTTAACAACTCCTTAAAATTTTAAAGAATTTTTTAAATGTTCGATTGAGCCTTCATGTGTTTTACATGCTCTTGTGATGTTGGTTAACCCATCATATCCAGTACCATTCCAAATGCTCTTTTTTATCCCAACGATTAAACACGTCCAACAAAACATTTTTTGTAAATAAAAACTGCCACATAGCCACGAGAATAATGAATACCAAGATGACTGGAAGCTACGACCATGCTGAGATGAACCTGCTGTTTTCTTATGAATGGACAATTTTGGTGTCAGTCTATCTTCTTTTAGTAGTTGTTGTTTATCATCTTCTTTCTATATGTTAAATGGAGTTTGAAGCAAGACACAAACTGGATCATAATGGGGCTGCATGTTTCAAAACAGTTAAATCATAAATTTCAATAATACAGTAACAAATAAATGTAAGAACTTTCAACCTTTCCAGACAAAAAAAAAAAAAAAAAAAAAAAAAAATGGCTTCCGTTAGAATGGACAAGAACATATATTTTGTGTGTCGTACCACCTCCCTCACTTTTCGTCCGAGCCAGTTTGTCGAATTCACGAGTGCAGCCGGTGCAAGGAAATCTTTCATGAGCTGAGTCTTAGCTGCATTCGCCCTATACAGCCTATGCCGGAGAGATTGCTTACGTAGTCATTGTCATGGCAACAGTGCTGCCAATTTCTTTTTCAGACCCCATGGCTGTACCAAATATTTTCCCAATTGAATTGCAGAAAGAGCTTTTTTCCTGAATGAGCAATCTGGCCACAATATTTTTTTTTTTTTGGAGATTTTTTTAATTTACTGTAGGAATTCTATAATTCTAATCTGAATTTAGGAAAATTAGTAGAATAAATTATTTTAAAGTATGTGCTGATAATTTCAAGTGCAGCCCGGCAGTACTTGCTGTATCCCACGAGCCACCACTGCTAACAAAATTGTTAAGGTTAATGAAAGGCCTTTTCACAAGAAGGAAAAGCAACATTGGCCATATTCTTCCACCAAAATGGGTATTTGGTGGCTTATGTTAGGAAACAAATGAATGTTTTCTGGTAACTGTTCCCGATTGCTCTGTGCCGGAATAAATGACAACGTGGCACTGCACGTCATTATCTAGAATCCTATCTCATACCTGCCAACATATAAAAACATTTATCAGGAGCAACTTAGGAAAATTTCTGGAGTTTTGTAAGGTCTTCAGGAGCAGGTTGTGATGCAATTCTTAAAAGGTTTTAACTTAATTAAGTTAGTGATAAAAGTAATTAAAAATTAACTGAATAATGCATTAATAATTAACTAAAAGCATAATAATTAACATATAAATATTAATCATAAATTGCGGGATACATTTACACTGGACAATTAAAAATAGTATTCAATTCATCTTATTTATTTCAAACATAAAAAAAAAATACATCAATGTAATTGATATAAGTAAATAATGAGTAAAGTGGACTCGAGATACAACGCAATTTGACTTACCCGAATTGGATATTACGCGAGTTTTTCACGAGTATGTATCTTAATGCTAAAATGAATTCCTTGCTGGCAACATGAGATTCTTCACTAGCAGAAAGAAGTGCCTAAATTCATTTATTCATTACTTTATGTGGGAAATGGTAATATACAGTTAGGAAATGGTTTAAAACTGTTTGAGGAGTGTCTACAGGTGTCTACAATAACTGTGAGTTTCAAAACGTCTAATATACCCTATCCCAAAACGCAAAATATCCTTTGCATAAGTCAAGCCTTGCATTGAAGTCACTCCTACATTTAAACCAGTACGGCAATAGATCGGTTTCCCTCTCTTTTTTTTTTTAAGGATAAACATATTCTTTTGGATTTTGCATGCATGTCTGTCTAATTAAATTTCCTTTTTAAGTTCAACACCAATGTTGGCTATTTTGCGGAGAAAATATCTTGTGCGGAATGTCTGGAGTAGTGACATATTTACGGAGTTGTTCCAGAAGAACTGGAGCAGTTGGCAGGTATGCCATCTATCAGAATTTATGTAGTGAAAGCAAAATCTCCAAAATGAATTGTTTTTTTAAACTGTTGACAGACATAAATTTCATGTGTCCTATGTAGATTTGTATTTCACTTCTACTCTTATACATCATTGTAGTTAATAAAATAAAAAATATGATAATGTGTCAACGGCAACCTCATATCTACTTTTTATGTTTATTACTTTTCTTATTTTAATAGCAACAGGTTCAAATAATTTAACAAGGTGAACTTTGGCAATGAGTAGTGTTATCAAAATGGAAAAGTACCAAAATTAACATAGAAGTACATGTTACTAAATTGAACTGTGTTTTGGCATTTTTTTTCTCAACCCTTCCCTTTACATATTATATGAAATGTTTCCATTGGCTGTATTGGATATTTCGATCACGTTAGCATCTAGCAGGGCTGCATTGCTGTTATTTAGTAAGCTCTGGTTTGCACTAAGTGGCTCTTTGGTGGATTCCTCTCCCTCCTCACTTTCCCAAACACCAGTCTCTGTTTTCATGTTCTTTAGCCTCTCCTGAAACAAAAAGAAATTAAAAAAAAAAAAAAAAAAAAAAAACTAGCAGAAAAAGCACTTTTTTAAATAATAGAATATTTTTGTTGGCGCCCTAAAAAGTCAAAACAAGATATCGAGAGCTTATCATAGCTGCCAACCTTAGCAAATGAAAATGAGGGAATTATTTATATTTTTTTAATTAGGAAGGTTCTTAAAGATTCTTTACTGGTGATGAGAACTAAACATGTACACATTTTAGAAAAAAAAAAAAAAAAAAAAACTTAATAGCATTTTGTACTTTTATTTAAACAAATCATATTTGTTGTGTTGATCAATGAGCCCTAAGGGCATGAAGCTGTTTTCAGTAGTTGTGGATAAATCTTAATTAATTAAAGCCATTTTTAATTTTGTCAGAAAATAAATTTTATGTTATGCTCTCCCCTTAATAGAAGTAATTAACTATGTATGGTACTAAATGAGTGTAAACACTCTCTTAAGTGACAAATATTAACAGTAATTTGGTTCAATATTTAAAAAAAGATTTAAAAAAAAAACTAAAAGAATGATTTTATTTTGTTCAATCAAACTTTAAAGGAATTTTCAAATTATGACATGCAGTAAATGGTGATTTGTTATAACCCTTCTGAGTGGACATTTTTTCCTTTTTTTTCTCTGAGTGGACTGTTTTTTTATATGTGCAAAATTTTTGAAGGAATGCCAATTTTTATTTTTTATAAACTAAAATATTCTACAATGGAAATTTTGTAAGAAAAATCGGACTTTCTAGTTTTTTTATACAAAATTAAGTAATTTTGCTTAGTAAATTCTCTACTGTTTTATTTTCCTAAGTATCTCTCCCTACGTTCCTTTTTTTTCAAAAACGTCCCAAGATACTTCAAGAAGATGCTTCGCCATCTTGTTTACACCCCCCAGTGGATAAAGCCTGGTATATCGAGTGCAGGGGCACACACATAGAAAAGTAATCAACATTCCAGAGAGCTGTGTCATCATGGGAGCAGACGAAAACAACAGCGCAAGAATAAGGAGGCCAAAATTAATTAAAATAATAATTATTCAATACATCGTCATGAAAGGTGACGATATGATGACCTAAGTTCACCTCATGCATGGAAAAAGATCGTATTGGCAAGATGAGAGGTGAAACTTAAAAAAATAAAAATATTACTGCACGAACTACTTTACACATCGGAGGCGAGGTGTGATGCGGCGAGCGAACGTGCCGCGGAATCTGACCTTTTTTTCCCTCTCTCTCTCCTCTTCATTCTCTTTAACGTCTCACTATGAGGCGAACAACATCTATGTTTTTCTTTACATCTTAAATTATTTTTTTATTTTTCTCCGGATCCGGTCATGTAAGTTTTAAATATTTATTTTATTTTTTGTCCACTCAGAATAATTTTTTTTACGGTTAACGATGCTTATTTTTTTATTTTAATATGAGAAGAGAAATTTTCAGCTCCTTAATGTTAAGAGTACAAAGTGTTTTCCTTTAATTTAATTCTAAGAGTTATGTTGTATATGATAAATATTTGATGGGGAAAAAATTTATTTTTTTTGTTATTGAGATTTACCTTCATTAATAATGTAAGATATAATGATAATGAATAAATAATATTTGGAGCTGAATTAATCGCTTGGTTATTGGAGTCAATCTCTCTGTCTATCAAGTTTTATTTCAGGATGTTGCAGTTTTAATTTTCTTTTAGGATGAATATCAAAATTTTGTTTTACAGGTTCGCGATATTAAATTACTTTTATTCTTCTAGACAATGATTAACTTACCTAGTTATTGCACAACGCTAACGTACTAACCACTTATGTTCATGACGGCCTTAATAAAAAGTTTCAGTAATTTATTTTAACAAATTAATCGTTTTCAAAATTAATTAATAAAAAAAAGGCACCTGGTTTAAATAAGTAAAAAAACCCCAGTTGTAACATATTTTATCATTTATATATTTTAGACAATTTAGCATTAAAAAAAAAAAAGAGTTTTGACCTCTTTTATTTTAAAGTGATAAATCTAATGTCTCTTTAGACAAGAGACCTGTCATCTAAACTGTACCTAAAACTATTTAATAGCCATTTCAATTAAATGTTGCATTGTGTAATTTCAAGTATTTTTTCTACAAGATGAGCAGATTTTATTTATGGATTTTCGAAGGGGAGGGGAAAGTGGTCAGACAAAAGTTTATGAAATAGCAATTATTAAAACAAATCTTGATATCTTCTAAATTGTTATACAAAATGTTTATTTTAAATCATTTGTAATAATGTGTGTTAACTAGTTAAGGCATTAGAATTTGAAACAAAAAGAAGAGAAATTATTCATTTTAAAGAGCTATGGAAAATGACTGAAATTCTTAAACTTGCAATGAAAAAAAAAAAAAAAAATCAGGAGATTTACAAGTGTTTTTGGAAGTTCAGAAAATCAACTTGAAATTTGAGAGTTCATGAATTTTCCAGGAGATATGGCAGCTATGGTCTATAGAGGAACCTGTCAGTATCTGAGTCTGTTTGAAGGCAATGTTGTGTGGTGTTATTTGGCAAAAACTCAGCAACAAAAATTGTTAAATTTTGTAAAAAGTCACCTACTTTTTTATTATGTAATGCACCATATTAGCTTCAAATATAATGAAAAATCACTAGATTTAGCAATAAATCCTAAGATGCAATAAAAAGTCACTAACAAGTGAAGTGCGCGATCTCGGAAATTCATTTCGGGACAAAACTCTATATAATCATAGTACTTCTTTAGGGTAGTCATCCTTAATATAATAGCGTCCAATGGGAAGTCAGTTCTAAGAAAAAAGCCCTTCAAAATTCATACTTAGCTTATATAATAATAAGTAGTCACATTTCCCATGGCTAAATAGTTACTAACTCCTAATACATTTAATAAATAAATAATAACAATAAAAAAAAACTAAATCGTACAAAAGATACAGGTATATCAAATAAGTAATTTTCATATTTGATATACCTGTATCTTTTGTACTACTTAGTTTTTTTTAATTTTTTTAAATTTAGACTTAAATCTTTTTTCTACTTTAAAGTTGTTTAAACAGCCATAACCTTAATGATTTTATTCCTTTATCCTTCCCATAACCTTAATGATTTTATTTTCCTGAGTCCCAGAAAAGATTATTTAAATTTTTCAGTTTTACAGGGTGCCTTCCACACAAAGTAAACTTGATTTCTTGACATGTAAAACACTAATTCCCAAAGTCAAGAATACATCATGCAGATATAATGAAAGAAAATTATACTCTTAAAATTATAATAATAATATAAATTATTATACATTAATGTACAATAAAATTAAGTTGCAGGAGCTACTCAGTAAAATAATGTACAGTTAGTTTTTATTTATTTATTATTTAGCTATGGCACAGAAACTTAGTTATTTTCTCCCACAGATAATCATGTTACATACAAGAAAAACTATGTCAATACTTTTATCAGGTTGTAACAAAAGTTTACCACCATATCTGCCTGAAAAACTAACTTCTAACTCCTTAGATAACTGTATTTGAACTTTCGGTACCAAACCTGCACAGTGTCACATTATACAACAATAGTACTTAAAGCTGTACTCATAATTTGTTGATATTCTAGAGCTGACTTTTTACAACACAACTGGAAGTTAATGATGGTTCTAATCCTCTAGAGCTATAGTTCCATTTGGAGACACCTTGTACTTTAACTATATTTTTCAGAGATTTCACAGCACAGTGTTATAAAGCAAGCCTCTTTCTTTCAAATGTCAAAAATAGTTCGACAAAATATGAGCAAATACGCCAATGCGAACTGCGTTCTGACGATGTTTTCGGTGGTGGGAAACTTTCGTTACAACCTAATATATTTCCTTAGCATGTAATACAAATGTTTATGCATGTGTTTGATGCCTTTATCTGCTTTCTTAGTGTTGCTCCCATACAGATCGACTGATTTCAATGAGAGGATTTTTTAGTAAAAAGCTCATTTAATCAGCACAGTTCTTAGATATATCACATGAAAATCTGTTCAGCTGCTTAATACTCATACACATGAAATTTAAAGCCCCTATCAATGGCATCATAGCTCTCAAAAGAATCTGAAGAATTTTAATGTGTTTTTTTTTCTTTGAAAGGTGGGATAGTTCTTGGCTATATTACATGATATTCATTCTGTATGGAGAGGGTTTATAAAAAACTTGTTACATTGTTCTATTTTTAACAGCCTTTCATCAGGCAATCAGTTCTTTAAGTAGAACTTAATAAGATATTAGTGGCTTAAAGAGATCTGATTGTATCTATCATCATAAAGACATGTTATGAGTAAAATAACTCACTTCATCTTGCTTGACAAACAACTCAAACATCTTGTTGTAAGTGCTTTTATCTTTTATCTGCTGCTGCTTAATTTTGTTTTGGCACACCACCACATAATTATGTGCAGCTTTGTTATCAGGATTCAGAGAGCAGAGGTTTTTAAAGTCTGAGAGTGCTTCTTCACAATCATTGGTTTGTACCTTTGCCTAAAATGAGCATAAATTATTAATACACAATAGGGATAGAGAAAATAGTGATTTGGTTAAATATTTAGCCAATTTTCAGCCCAATATCAAAATTTTTAAAATTTTAACATAAATAAAATGTTTCATTTTACATTTTTAATAAGTATATATATTTACATTCATCAATGACCGACTCTGTTAATGTTCTGGGTAGCACCACAGCATAGCAATTTTTTAAACAGTAATTCTACTGGCAAATCCACATCATTTGATCAATTCACTTAAAATTTTGAACATACACTACGTAAAATGAGATGTAGAAGCATATTTCACCAAATCTCTAATGTAACATCTATAGCAATTTCTGCATCTCTATAAAGGGTGTAGTTCGAAGAAACAAAATCTCCATCAAGGTCTAGGTACACAAATTAAAATAAACTAATTGTCCCAGAGACTCGAAAAAATTCAGGATGATTCTTTATAAGCTGTATTACCCACCGTAATAAGTGAAACAGTGGTGCCTTTTCTAAAACTTTCAGAAAAAAAAAAAAAAAATTCCTTAACATGGAATTGCACAGCACAAATTTTCGATTTTAAAGAATTTTTTCTGAAAGTTTCGTAACTGATACAGGTTTATCGCTTATTGCAGTGTATAGTACAGCTTGTAATGAGGCATTCTAAAAATTTCGAAGTGCATGACATAATTAGTTTATTTGTATTTATGTACCAAAATCACATGGGTTTTTCGAACTACACCCTTAAGTAACACAAATCAATACAGGGAAAAAATTCAGTGTGATTTTTAATAAATAATTATTGGTGATATTAATATTTATGAAAAGTTACATATTGCAATCTACGTCTATATAAAAACAAAATTTTCCATGCCTTCATCAGATACTAATTTATTTGAAGTTTTAAATTTATTTGGAATCCTTTTACATAATCAAATTCGATAAAAATGCTTTTTGATAGCCTTTAAAAGAAAAAAAAAAGTTATAAAAAGAAGGGATTTGCTTTCACACAATGAAATATTTTCAAAAAATTGTACAATTATTTAGGAACAGTAATGATCATCTCAATTGAACAATTCATTTTTTACATTAACACTTTAAATTCCACAATATTATTTTAATTTTAAAAAATGTGAGAAAAACTGATATCTATTTCTTACATATACATTCTTGAGTTAGATCACATCATATTATTTAGTCATTTTTAAAGAATTCATTAAAAAAAAAATTAGAATAACAAAGTAACTAAAGCTACCAAAAAATAAAAACACCATTAAATTTAGATTTTTGAAATATAAGATTATTTAAAGTTCTGGATTAATCAAAATCTCACCTGCCCCCTTCTAAATAAAGCTTTTTCATTATCAGGATCAAGAGTTAATGCTTTATCACAGGCTTTTATCACATCAGTGTAATTTTCAAGCTTCTGATGGCACAAAGCAATATTAAGGTAGCCAGAAAGTAGCAGAGATTTACGATCCTCCTGAGTATCGGGAGATGCACCCGGTTCATTTTCTAAGCAGGTCACAATCCACTTGAACTGCTTAAGGGCAACTTTATAATGTCCCTTCTGAAACATAACATAAAATACATATTAACAGTTGTAGAGGATTAGCTGAAATGTTATCGATTAGATAAAAGTAAACAGTGACAGATACAGAATTTGAGGGAGGGGCTATGTTTTGAAAAAAAGGGGGGATATTTGACCTAAACAAAATGCACAACAAAGCAAAATGTTAATTTTTAGGGAGGGGTTGGGGGCAGGCTAAAGCCTCTAATTTTGATGTTTTTGCCCAACCTCAGAAAAATCCAAGATCTGACACTGATGCTAAGAGGGCATGTGTTTTAGTTTTCCAAGGCAGCTTTGAAAAATCTAAATTGCAACATCCGAGTGGAATCACAGCTGTTGCAGTCTAGGTGCTTTCGGAAGCACACACTCAAATGTTCTGCAAAAGCAGTCTTAGTAGACAAAAGGAAAGAAAATGTTTTAATTGTTTGGATGTTTCAGTTTTATTTATGCAATATAGGCAAGTTTCTTGTATTTTATATTAATTTTTAGTTTTTCCATGCTAATTTAAATGTATTTTCAGCAACTTTATTCTTTGTTTGTCTGTTTTTTGCTTTTGCTATTCCTAAAATTTGTTCTGTTTTTTTGCCATTTTCCTGATTAAAATTCATTTTTGTAACTCCCACTAATTTTCCAAATCTGTAAAAGTGGAGTTTAATCCTTATTAGAGGAGAAACTAAAATAATTATTTTCAAGAGATTGAAGTATGTTTAGAGACATGTTTAAACTTCCTTCTTTAAAGTAGTGTAAGCATGGCAATTAATAAAGTGATTCATACTCCTCCCCAAGGTAGTATGTATTCCATGAAACTTTGAAAAACAGCACGAAAGCATCCATTCATATAGCACCTCCTTAAAAGACCACAATTCTATGGCTCAAAGGATCAGCATAAGATTACAAATGAAAATTATTTCTAATATTAAGGTACCAATGAAACTATAAAATGATTAAAACAAAATATCGGTATGAATTTAATTAAAACAAGTGATTTACAAGTAGAGATGCATTAAATATTTGTCAAAAGTCATACAGAGAGTAAAATTTCTTCTGTAATCTCTAAAGCTGCTTAGGCCCTTTTTCAAAAATTCCTTTTTAACAATGCTTTATATAGAGTGCATATTAATTGCAAAAATTTGATTATAATTATATTAATCAAGTGATAGCATGATGAATAATGATATTAAATAATGTTTGTGAAATTAAGCATATCGCATGAAGACAATAGTTAAACAGATATCTTATAGATAATAATCGATCCATAGGTAATAACTATTATAAAAGAAGTTATTTATGTTCATTTATATTTTTATAAAATAAAACGTTTCATTTACCTTGTAAAAATCTACTCCTTTCTCTTTTGATAACTTAGCCTTTTCAAACTTTTCATCACTGTTCATTTCCCATATATCTTTAGCCTATGTAAATAAAGTAAAAACTTAAAAGATATGAAATTTAAACAGTAATTAATATATTTACATTGCAAAAGTTTATGAATGAAAAGTAAAAATATTATGGAAATTGCATACTTTTATACTAAATTTATTGGTCACCTGCATTTAACATTGGCATACCACCATAGCTTAACTTATATTTTGCCTAGCAATATTTTAAATAATTTTTAGCCTAGACAATGTTGCTTGAAGAGTAGTTAATCCATACTAGTCCCATTTTAGCATTGCTAAGTGGAAGTGTGAAAATAATTTTAACAAATGGCTCCTTTATATATATATATATACATATATGTAATCTGCTTGGAGTTTAGAAAGTAACTCCTCCAACTTAATTTTCAGTACCCAATGCACTGACAAAACTTATTAGAATTTTTTACATTCTGAAATTGCATTCAATACTAAAAGTTGGACAGAATTAATGCAATTCAGACTAAGTTTAATAGACATTGCAAGTGGGATATAACATTTAAAAACTTAGTGCGTAAAGTTTTTAGTTAACCCATTTACAATGGTAGCTACAAATTTTGATCTTATAAGTTTCAAATAAATCAATAAATAAAAAAGAGCAGCTGGTGCTGTAGTATTCACATGAGAAACATAAAATCTTGAGTATAATTATGCTAGAATTTAAGTAAATTCAAACGTCTATATTGTGGTGTTTTCACTATGCTGTTACTTTCCAAAAATTTAACATAGTCCTTCAATAGATCACTAATAAAATGTGCATACTCAACTTAGATTACCAGTGGTAGAATTTTGTCATGCTTTCTGTGAAAAGCATCAAAAATGAAAAAATCTTTACAAAATCATGTTATTGGTGTCAACGCCACCTACTTATCTAAATTTAAAAAATATGCATTCTGTAGAGCTATAGTAGATAGCATGACAGAGTCTGCTTCAGTATTGATGTACCAACTTCAAAATCTACCCTAATCAACTACCACTGTGAATAAACAAGTCATACATGCTAAAAGTGAAGAGCCATATATCTCAATGGATTAAACAGAAGTTGGGACAGAGTTTATGAAATGTTTTTTTATGTCATTAATAATAATCTTTAAATGTCTAGATTATTTACATAACTATTAAAAGTTTTTTAAAAATAAGCTCATGTTATTTTATTAAAAAACATTTAAACATTCAATTTTATTTATGTCTCTTAGAACTTTGAGAAAAAAATATTAATCACAAATGTTGCCTAACAAAATGAGCCAAGGTGCTATAAAGTCCAGAGAAATATTGTTAAACAGCATTCATTTAAGTTTCTTTCCTGAATATTTCATAACTCAGATAGGTTAACTGTTAATAAAAGCGTATACTATAGTTTGTGAAGAGGTTTTCTGGAATAATTTGATTTATTAAAAGCCATTCAAAAGTTGTTTGATTTCTTGACCCTTTAATGTGCAGTGGTCATGCTGCGGAACCACCAAATTCCAGAGCTTTCACTGCTAATCACAAAAACAAATGCCATTCTGAAAAAGTTGCCATCATTAGATTAACAACCAGTAATGTGACTGTTGACTGAATTGCCAATTACACGCCACAAAGCTGAAGAACTTTTTTGACACAGCTGGCTGTGTGCAACAGCTGCACATTTTTCAGCATTAAGTAGTATATAAAGTTGTTCTTCAATATTGATGTGAAAATAACTGTGCTTGAAAGGGTTTAAAAGAACACTCACCAGAAAACTTGACACCCAATGTAATGCATTTAAAACTAGGGGCCAAGGCCTCTAGACTCGCTACGCTTGCTTTTTGTATGAGGCATTCGAGCCCCTAATAAGGCTTATTCGTAAAAAAAGCATAATTTCAACAAACAAAACCCAATGGTTGGATCAGATAAAATGTTACTGAGCTACACATTGCTTGTTTCTTGCATGCTGCTTGGAACATAAAAATTTAAACTTCGCATTATTTTTAATTATGTGAAACCCATGGAACACCTTGCGTATTAGCCAATTATTGGCACATTTTCATATTTTGGCAACTTGTGTATATGTATAGTTAATAATTAGCTCTAAGAAAACAGTACTTTATATGTTTTCTTTGATAAAAACTACGTAACAGCTTCCCACCAACGGCGACTTTTCATTATTTGGCAATTTACACATGCTCACAACCTATAGTTACTGCTCATGTAAGGTTCACGGAACACCATTATCCATATTTTCATATATGGATATTTTCATATCCATATATTAATATATGGATTTCATAATCCTTTGCAGATTGGTATATTTATCACCTCAAATTATATCATCTCGCCACGCTGGCAAATATCCAAAGTGTACTATAACTGCTATAATGACATAGTTAATGCCACTAAATATTTCTATTGGTAGCCAATACTCCAGCTGGACCGAACCGGCTTTAAAATAATCTGCATTTTAATTATTTTTCATTTTCAAGATATTGGGTTCTAACATTTTTGAATTCGTGGTTTAGATTCACCCTGCTTGCAAAGATACCATTTTGGCAGATCGTACCTAATGCCAAAATGGCGCTTTTAAAATCAGTTACAATTAGTTATTCTGTTTTGAAAAAACGAATAATCGCTCATTCTAAACTCCTGTTGTCTAAGTGAACCTACTATTTGAAAATTGTCAACTTTGTGTAATACACTTTGAGTTATTTATTTCATGTACTTTTTGATTTGGCATGAAATGGGTGTAATTCTACTTCATGTTTGTCAATTGCATGAGATTCTACATACTTGGAAATGCTTTGTTTCAAAGTAATGAATGATTTTATGCCAAATCTGGAAACATTATGTTTTATTTTTTCAGTTTTTTATTAATATCCTCTAAAATAATTCAATTTTCGAAATTTAAGTCAGCTTATCAGGTTCCTCAGAATTTTCCAAATCCGTGGACACATTTCTCAAAATTCAAATCCTCATGGTTTAGAAGAAGATAGCCCAACAAGCTCTTGACAGCGGCGACAGCGTCCATTACTTTTTTCTAGAATAGAGAGATAAACATAAAGCCTTTTAATAATTTGAAGGACACCAATATATAATATGGTGTCCTTCATAAAAGTTTTGTTCAACAGTTTCTGTTACTTAACGACAAAAATGAATAATCTTCAGTTAACTTTCAGATTTTTGTCCAGTAATAATAACAGATATCATTTCATAAAATGCACATTAGTGATCTTCCCAGAAATTCTTGCCAGCCAGGCAGCATTATGAAGCTGCAATGTGTAATTCCATCAAATTAAAGCATTCAAAATGAATATTATGATGAGTGGTCAGTGAAACTTGTCCAGCCAGAAAGGCCTAGGGAGAGCCATGCATAACTTCTGTATCCTTGACTTAAGCAATTTCTTTTGATTTGTAGGTTTAAAGAATTACGAATTAATCATCTGTATATTCAATACACAAAAATTTGCTGTTAATTACAATTTTTTGTTTTCGGTTGTTTCTAGAAGCAGCTCTTGTTAGATTTCCTACTCATTTCTTAAAACATGGATTTACTCGCCTGCAAACTTGTCTGTTTGAGTGATACTTATACAGGGGTCGATGAAGACGAAAATTGGGTCCGTTCTGCGACCCCTTCACAAAATTATAATCGATTAAAACGGCCCCTTCACAAAAATACAATAAATTAAAACGGCCCTTCATCGGCATTTTACCCCTACATTTTTATCTGTTTTATCAATTATTTTAACAAAAATAGTAACTTTAATTCAGGGGCGTAGCCAGAAATTTTTCATGGTTACGACTACTACAACTCATATATGTATACGTGTGTGTGATAATGTAGTGAAGAATATACATTTTGTATGGCAAAAAATTCCTCATGGGGGGGCATGACCCCCCTAACCCCCCCCCCCTGGCTATGCCCCTGCTTTTACTAAAAATTGGTTTGGAAATTCACAAAATTAAGTATTGAAATTCATAAAAATAAGCAATTTTAAAAAAATGGGACCCTGGAAAAAACTCCTGTATCAACCCCTGTTGTATAATCAATTTTGTAGTTGAATATGAAAGTAAAGAAAAAACACATATATTAGTCCTTTAAATAGGCCAGGAAAGTGTCAAGTACTTCAGCATTTTCATGATTCTCTGAATATACTATTGCTCCTCAAAGAAAAAAAACTAGGCTATCTTATGCTAAGATTCATTTAGCATAAGATAAAAAAAAAACTCCTTTTTTGAATAAGTTTTTAAAAACTGAAAAACTTTTTGAAATTTATAAAGAATTATTTTAACTAACTAATGCCAGCTAATTATCCAATACATACTTAAAAAAATAAAGTATCATAATCTAATGTAACAATGTGTTGTTTTACACACGCCAAAAAATAGCTTCAACATACTAAATTATTGAAAACCATATATAAGAATGAAAGGGAAAATTTAAAGAGAAATTAAAATATTAAAATCATACCTTTTCAAAACTAATAAGAGTTATTTCATATTTTAATTCATCATCAGCTGTAGTATCTTCTTCAAATTTTTCTTTAACCTCTTCTGCATATTTGTTTTTTAAATAAATCAAAGACTTCTCTTTCAAACGGAATTTTGCTAGAGCAAGTTCTATACCTTCAGGTATATCAGCAATGCAACCTTCACCAAGGATAAAGTCTCTTTCTGTTTCAACTGCTTCATCATTAATATACCGAATTAGCTTCACTAAAAGAGACAAAATATTGTGAATAAGATTGTAAAAAAAAAAAGTTTTCACAGATACACTTAACTAACTTCCACAATTATTGTTCTGTACTAAAATTGGCCCCAGCACCATTTTTGCTAATTCTTATGTAAAGAACCTGCCGAATCTGAATATGACCTCCATTTTGACCCAGAATTTTCGGATAGTGAAAGTACAATTATCTTAAACTAGGCTATTCTGGAAGCCAAAACTTTTCTTGCCTCCCCTGTGAACTTAGAACTGGCGACTTAAAGGAACTGGTAACATTGGACATCAGCACTGCACCCAAGGTTTTTTTATTTTTTCCTGACTTATTTTTTACTTGTTTGTTAATCATGAAAAAAAATTTATCCTGTAATGTAATAATCATATGGGTTCGGCTTATTCGGGCCTACAGCTAGAGTTTCACAGGTTAGTTGGAGAGCAGGCTATGTGTAAACTGTAAACCAATAGGTCGGTTGCCTGCTCTCGGGAAATCTGTAAACAGCCTTCGGTTGGCGGCTTCCCCAGGGGGAGATTCCCTCTTCTTTACCCACTGTTTTTGGATGATCTCCCTCTTCCCCCCCTTTTTTCCCCTTTCTTGGCTATATGGTAATTTTGTGATCAAAAATGTGATTTTGAGGGAGAGGAGGGGGATTATTTTAACAGCTAAATGTCTTCTGAGGGGCTACAGAGGTGAAAAGTTCTAAAAGTAGAACATTTGTAGCAAAGAGGTCATATTTGGAGAGATTTGCCCCTTTGAATTAAAAAAAAAGTACTTTTCTGTTTAGCGAATGCCTGACAGTTCTGTTTAGCGAACTTTTCTGTTTATACGACAGCTGGCTATGCAGCTGTCGTAAAAAAAAAGGGTCTCTGGATCGGTGGAACGCGATGAACGTTTCGATCGTCCGCCATGTTGCTGGTAGTTAAGTCAAGCGATGACAACGGCTGCCCTTTTTTTTAGCATTGGGAAAGAGTTAAAGTGACCAGCTCATCAGGAAATTTCCCGGTGGGTGTATCCAGGCCTGCTTCCATACAAATAACTCACCTTTAACTTGTGAGCCTTCATTGGGGAATGTGCTGCCTTCTCCTTTTTCCAAAACTTTACGCAGGATGCTGTCATCCTTCTTGGGGCTTAAGTCTTCCATCTTCCATCCAAACAACTCAATTTCAAAGACCAGAGGCGTGAAGGGTGGTATGGCTGGAGGATAACCCATATCTCCATAGGCATACCTGGGGTGGACTATAAACACAGCTATTTCACCTTTTCTCATAGTACTGATGCCAAGATCCCAGCCTTTGATGACCATCCCTGTGCATAAACAAAAACAGAATTGACATCAGGAGGAAATCTACAACTACAGAATATGAAATAGAAGAATAATAAAAGAGATGCAGATGAAATGTGGATCTCATTTTGCAAAATTACGATTGAATAAAATAGGCTCTTTATAAAAATAAAGTTGAATAAAATGGCCTCTTCACAAAAGCTGAACATTTCACAGTTAACTTAAGTTATTTAATCTGCAATTAAATGGTATTTTACTCACTAGAAATGAAAAGTTAGATTCAAAATTATACCAATACTATTAATTAGTACAAATAGTCCTACGATCAAACATTTAGCATAATAAATGTAGTATCATTTGAAAAATATGTACATTTGGTTGGTATAAGAAGTTTCTAATATGATAATTCCCAAAATATTAAGTATATTATAAGTTTACACCCCTCCCCCTCCAATAACACACACCTGAAAGTACTTATGCTTTTTGAGGTGCCCAGTGTGTCTTATTTGTTAAACTTGTCTAACTGTATTATTTTAATATATATACAATAGGTACATATGATAAACACATATTCTAATCTTTTAAGGCATGAAATATGCATTCAGAGGCATTATAACGATCATTATATTAATACTAGCTGCGTACCCGTTCTCCGCACGGTAGGGAACAAAACTTTTCCTTACATGTATAGTTCGAATTGATTCCAGTGATTTGGGATCTAAAAATAAGCAAAATGATTTGACTCTTGGCGTAAAGTAACTCATTAGTTATTTGTAAAGTTAGTATAAGTACTGACCTGAGACCATTGTTAATATTATGACGCAAAAAAACTATGTCGGTGTCATTTGCAATTAGAAAAGAAAAGCTTGACGGTTGGCAGTGAAAATTCCTAATATTCAAAATGTCTCATTTCTGCATCATACTCTTTTTTAGATTTAAGTTATGCCATTAATACCTTAGATACTACATGATGTGGAGAACCGTTTTATTTTATAATTAAATAGTTGTGTACCCGCTCTTCGCAAGGCAAGAAGAGAACATTTTCCTAAAAAATGTGATCAAAACTATTTGTGACAAAACAGAATCTCCAAGAAAAAAGAAAGTTCTGTTACAGTCTTTTCTGTTGAAACTACCGCGGGATATATTAACGCAACGTATAATTACTTAATGTTTTGTTAGCTGTGATGTAAAACGGCTGTTGAAAAATGAATTAGTTTCACAAAATATTTATTAAAGCAGTATATTGTGGTTTGAACAATATTGCCTTATCATATCTACTTACTATTAATTATACTATATTTTACTGATACCAATACAATATACTGCCGTTTTGCAAACGTTAATGCTTAATTTAAAGAAATGGTTTAGATATTCGCCACGAATGTAGGCTTTTACTCTTTGGTGATTCTTTGGTGCAATTTACGCATCAGCATAAATGATAATCATTTCAGTTTATGGTTGCCACTAAATCAACTCTTCATAAATTTTTACGCATAATTCTTGTCAGATTGGTGTATTTAGCACCAGGGCCATATTATATCATGGGCAAATCGGGACTTTGTCCAGGGGTCTCCGGCTCGAAATGGCCCCCAATTTCAAATTTATGAAAAATAAAACAAATTTCATACATGGGGGCCCCCAAAATTCATCAATGCCCGGGGTCCCCTGTTGGTCATAATCAGGCCCTGTTTAATACCGCAATATATTTCCTGCTATTCGAAAACGTGACCCGTTTAAAATCTCAATCGAAAATAATGCTGGATAATTCACTGGTGAAAAAACAGCATTCAATTATTTATCTGGCAACGTAAAGTAAAATATAGAATTATTTAATGCGTGGCATATGTTTTGCTTGTGAGTCCGTTATTCTGATTGACTTTCAAAAGAGATTTTAAACTTATGACATCAAAATCACCCACTTTTCACATGCGAAAACTCTTATTTTAAAGTAATTTTTTTTTTTTTTTTCAACTGGCAATATTAATAATTGTTACTGTCTCCAAGACAACCAAAATGCAAGATATCAAACCGAAAATTTTAAGCTGCTGCTATTGAAATGAAAATAATTTTTTACTTAAAAATTCGTAAAAAATCTCCTAATTTATATTTTCCTCTGGTTTTTCTTTTAAAAGAGGGCGAAATGTATGCTCCGTCATTTGACAAAATATAAAAAAGTTATGACAGATAGAATGCAAGATGCAGCAGTTTTAAAAATATTTTACGAAAGTCAGCGTCAAATTTAATTTTATTTGAAAAATTCCCAAAAATCTGAAAATTATGTTTCAGAGTCCGAACAAACAATTTTTAAAAGAAAATTTTCTCCTCTATCTGATGATGTAAATTTCGTTTTCTTGCGAGTGTAATGTCCGGCGTTATTACGTATTAAGCGAGAAAAATCGCTAAAAATCAGACAAAACATAAAATAAAACATTTTCTAATTCGAATTTCGAAAAAAATCGCTCCGAGGCATGTTAGGATCTGTCCTACTGAAGCCGTATGCAAAATTCGGTAGGTCTACGACCCACCCTCTCGGCGCAATGCGATCGAGAGACGCACGCAAGAAGATTGGTGGTCATAAACTTACCTACCTACCTACCTACATAGCTACATACAATGTTTACTCTCGGATTTTATTACATAAGATGTTAAGTAAAAAAAAAAAAAAAGAATGTAAAAGTTTCTTTATATTTCCTAAGAAAATATAAAGTGATTATATTTCCTAATAAATATAACTACAAGGTAACATTTTATTTATGAAAAATCTTTTCCATGAAAAAACTGGTTTTTTTTTCCACCACTTCAAAATTTCTGGAAATTTTACATCTCTAATGAAGGATAAACATTTTTCAATTGAAATGTATGTCCTGAATGATAAGCACCTTTTATGTGCGTTACTTTACAAAGTTTTAACAGGGTGATCAGTTTAAAAGAGTACCCATTGGTTTTTCTTTTTACCCTAAAATCTGGCAACTATTTTAACATTGAAGTATAATTATTTGAACCTTGTTTAAGTGTGGGAGACAATTTCCATCACTGTGGACTGTTGCAATTTTATTTGTGAGGTAAAACAGAAATGGAGGCACAAGATGTTACTTAATCCGGCAATAATTTTATTTTTAAAAAACATAATTCAAATTTTGGTTGATTCTTACTTTAACCGCCCCACCCACTCTCGCCAACAAAAAAATTGCCACACTTTGCAATCATGGATGTCTAGGAATAATGTACAAGTTTTAATGCTTCCAAAAGAACTAGATGAAAATGAAAGTGAACAAATTAGAGACAAAAGCACCAGTTAAGGAATTTGAAGACACTTAATTATTAAGACTACATTATTTGGCAACCCCCAAAAATAAATAAATCGAAAAGTAATGCTGTACTTACATGTTGTTCCAAACCGTCATTTTGATTCTTAATTGTGGTTGCCACATAAATACAAAAAATTATCATGCTAACTGCAGTTTGTATGGTTATTGCCACTAGTGATTGATCTAGGATTTTTTTCAGAAGAGTAAAAATACTCCCTGACTTTTTTAGGAGTATTTTCCTTTATAAAGGAGTAATTAAAGACAACGAACAGTTATGCCAAATTAAAAACACTGAGAATAAGAATAACTGCATGTATATACAGCTGGTGACAAGTCTGGAATAATGGTTGGTTAATAATTTGCAACTATCTATGTATTTATCAAATTTAACTAACGATATTAGAGGATATGCAGTTGGAATAGTGGAATTACACGAGAATGTGTAGATAACTTATAGAAAATTCAAACCCCATTTCTTTCCTCTCTAACTCAAAGCGAATGCACACAAACAGCTGACGAGGTTTTCATTTACGTTACTTATACAAATAAACATCTCAGAGGGGACAACATGCTTGGCTAGGTTGCTCGGCTTGAGAGAATGAAAACAAAAACCTTAGTGGGAGCGTATGGTTTAGGACTGGTTTTGATCCTGTTAAATCCGTTTGGTAGATTGAGGCATTTTCTGACAGGGCAAAAGTTGCCCATTTGCCTTGCCTTCAATTACCGAGGTGTAGCGTGCATGGAGGTGATCCCGGGATGCACTACTCTCTCTTAGAGACTCAGTCGAAGGCTGATCAACAATGTTGCAAGTGTTATGGACTTTGTCACAAGCTGTGGATATTGAGATTGCTACCAGGTGTTGTGGACTTGAAAGAGTGAGAGATGGATGGGGTAGGTGCCATCTGTTGCTGAAGGCGAAGAGGAGAGTATGTGTTCATTGTCTGGGTTGTCGATGAAGCGAGAAGCGTGTGGCAAGCACTGGTTTTGTTCCTGTGAAATCCGTGTGGTAGATTTGAAGTGTTATCCGACTGGGTAAAAGATACCCATTTGTCCAGTTTTCAATATTGAGATGTAGCATGCATGGAGGCATAGGTGCACCCACGAGGGGGGCTATGGGGGCTGAAGCCCCCCCCTAAAGGCAGAAAGTTAGAAGTGAAAATTGTCACTAATTAATTAATTTTTTAGTTCTTTCTTTCTTTTTTTAATTTTCCTCAAATTATTTCTAACCGAAAAAGACATTTATTTAAAAAAGTTTTTAAATAAATCCTTACAGTTAGTTGAAACACTGTTACACACGGTTACATCGTCGCTCAAAAGATCAGATAATTCTTTATGACTCTATAATGAGTTACATTGCTTGTGTTCTATGGGACAGTCAAGTGATAATGAATATTTTGACGTTATAAGAGAGTTGTAACTAACCGAGGTCACTATGACCGAGTTCAGCAGTATTTGTATGTAGCCCAGCCCCCCCCTAAACTAAAATCCTGGGTGCGCCACTGCCTGGAGGTGATCTCTGGCAGCAGCATTTGGATAATAAACATCCAATTTCAAAGGTAGCATGTGAAAAGACCGTTTTAATTGATAATTTTCAAATATATAAAAAAAGGTAAAATCATACAAGAGGGTGCGAATCCCATGTAAACACAGCGACAGTCGCTGGGGCTTGGCAATTGTCAAGCCCCAGCAACTGTTGCCAACCATTTTGCACGATCAGCAAAGTATTTTAACACATTAAAATTGCACATATATTCCACTAACAAAAACATTAAAACAAAATACATCATCCATATTTAACCTAAAAAACGTCTGCAAATTCAGTAACAGGCAATTTAAAATGAGCTAACAGTGGACCATTTCTAACTAAAAATACTACAGTGGATTAAGCAACCTAGTTGTACAACTAATGTAAACTGGACAAACACTGGCCCGTTTTTAACTTAAAAAAAAAAAAAAAAAAACATTGGTAGATTAAACAACCTAGTTGTACACCTCATATAAAGTCAGTAGATTAGAATAGCAGATAAATAGCACTTATGAAAACATAAAAACGTGAAATATATCAATTTAAAATTCACATTGAAAATCTTAAGGAAAAATTACGGAGGGGGACCAAACATTGAAAAATGCTGAATTTTTTACAAAAAGCCTTTATCATTATTATTTTGTTAACAAAATTTTAAGGTTTTTTTTGGGGTGGGGGCAGACCCCCCCCCTTTGTACGGAACTTGTTAGAATAGTAGCCACATCCATTAGATTTAACAGTGATAAGAAATACCAATGAATACACTTTTAAATTTATCATCTTGTATTTAAAACTATTGTCTAGTTTACATTCATAAAGTAAATATTTAGTTATAAGAGCGTAAACATTAAAACCAAAACTTAAACTTCTGGTTCTGTAAATTACTTAAAAATTAATACTGCATACCTCTCCCCAGATTGAATTCGAATTTGTCGCCTTTACGACTGCTGTCGAATTCGACGGGCTCCTTGCCTAATCGCCAACCTGTATAATGCACAGATACTTTATCTCCATAACCAGGATATTCGTCTCCTTCACCTTCCTTCAGGATTTTTTTCAAAACACCACCGGATTTTTCGGGAGTAATATCTACCGATTCTGGCTCTTGAGGACCTCCCCCTTCTTCATTGGCTTCATCTGAAACCTCGTTTTTGCTTTCAGGGGAAATTTCCGAGTCTTCATTTGATGAATGTTCTTCATTAGTGTCATTAACTGGTGGATCCATTTTCTCAAGAGAAACTTCCGAATCCTCCTTTAGAAGGTCTACGTTCTCTTCGCTGTGATCCACTGTTTCTGAAGATGATGGCACACTGGTAATATCATTATTTGTGCCGTCCATGGTATAGTTTTTGTTATTGCTAAATATTACAAATTCGAAATTTGTTGTACGTTCGTTCGACTTCCAACACAGTGCTTAGGCAGAGAAAAGTCGTGTTTGTCGTTCAGAAAAACAATTAGATGAAAGACAGAAATGATAAGCGTCCCAGGACACAATAAAAACTATGGTAATAATAAAACCCATTCTTAGAATTATAGGGGGAAGATGTATTTTTGTTCAACACTGGACGGACAAACATCCTGAAGCAACCAGCGACAGAGAAGAGGAGAGGAGCATCTTTGTTGCTGTTGGCAACCATGATGCTTATTTAGTGTTGCCAGTTCTTGAAAATAAAATTATTAAAATAGGAAATGCAGGGAGAGCCCCGGATATTTCTGAATGCGCAGGCTCTCCATCCTGTTTCGTTTTCCGATGACGTCACAGTTTTGGTTAGCATTGCGTTGTTTACATCGTTTAATATTTAAAACGTACCGCGAGGTGTGGTTTTCGGTCTCCAAGCGCAACAGTCTTCCGTGCATCGTTTGTTGATGTTTATGTGGAACACGAATCAACGATATTTCATTATAATGATCTCATTTAGCCTTTATTAATCTAAGAATAATAGACTACATAAATATTTTGTACAAATAATCGTTAATTTCTGTATGTATGTAGGTTTCTTTTTATTTTATAACCCTCCTATGAATGTACTGTGCAGTATTCAAATTTCAAAAATGCTATGAATGATTCATGTTTGTTAATTTTTATATTCATTTTAAGTTGCCTTCTTACCTTTGAAGGAGATATTTTTTAATACTTAACAAATTGCTTACTTACGTACACATTGTAGAATTTAGCACGAAACTGAAAAAATTATACTTAAAATGTTTCTTGCTTGGCTCAAAACGAGCATAAAAATTGCTATTTAATGGTCTTTTTGCAAAACACAAATTTAAATTAAGACACTTTTCCAATGTGAATTTCATGTTGAATATTGTAAGAGAATGAAAATGTTTTTAGTTTTTCAACATGACATTTGTTCTATTTATTAGCACAACATGTATGATATGCAGGGTTGGACGGTATTTACCGTCTGATGGTATTTACCGGTTTTTACTATGGTTTTTACCGTCTTTGGAAAAACATGTTTTTACCAGGGTTTTTACAACCTTTGAGAAAAACTTATTAGTTTGACAATTTTGTCACTTTTTTGAAGATTTACCTCTCCTCAGATGATTTGTCTCACTTTTTTGAAGATTTACCATTGGCTACCTCAAATAGTAGCCAATGACTGAGAGGTTCTGCTCTCGAAACTGGATGGTGGGAGATGCCAGGTTCATATCCCGGTCTTGCTTGTTGATCTAGCTGTTCGGAGTTTTCCGTTTTTTCTTTCTTTTTTTTTTTTTCAAAAACTGCGCATAAATACTGGCTAGGATCCCTTAGAAATAGGAAGGTATTCCCCTATAGGACTAGGACCCTAGTGCAGTTAATCGGCTTTAATCCACAAGCAAACAATGAAGATTTATCTGCCATTTTTTCATTTTCTCAGGGATAAAAGTTCAGGACATTTAATATCACTTATTTCCATTTCTATATAACATAGCTGCCAAGTGTTCCGTTTTACACGGATTCGTTCCGTTTTTAGAGCTTTGTTCCGTAAATATGTTTTTAAGCCAAAATGTTCCGTTTTTCAACTTCTGTGTAAGGATTTTTAAAAATTAAAAGAAAAAAGAAAAATCGTGTACATATTTAGCTTTTGGTAACGCATTTATCCTTGTAAGCAAGTCAATAAATTTAACCGAATGATATTTCTTATTATTCTTTCAAGTATTTATTAACTTAAATATTTAAGTCTATTGTAGAAATTGAGCTATGTTAAATATATTTTATTTTTATAAATTATATATGCACATCATCTCTCTACATATGATAATTTAATTTTGTTAATGTAAGATCTTTAATTGTATATTTAATCATACATTTCATGACCACGCACTGTCTTCCTTATTTCTGATTTTATGAGCATATGCTGTGTTCCTTATTTTTTTCTTGGAAGGTTGGCAGCTATGATATAACAATATGCACCTAATTCAGTGTCTGATTTGGTAAGTAAAGAATGCTATACAAAAATAGTTCATTTTAAGGAATATAATAAACACTGAAAACTTTCATCCATGTTTTCATCTTACAAGAATTCAAATTTATAGATAATGTACATTTATCATTATCAAACTTATTAAAACTATTATGAGAAGGCACATTACAATATTTATTACAATTATGTAATGCAGGCTAGTTTAATAATTTTTACTTAAAGGAAAATTGTAAATATACTTTTATTACACTGAACTTATCTTAACCATTTTAATGAAAACCAAATGCTTACAAATATTATTTATTACATAATGTAGTTTGCATCATCAGGATGTCCTGATGATGATATATCCCCATCAATTACATGAAAATACAGTTTTATAAATAGCATTAATATACAGTTCATGACTCAGGGAGTTTATTGTATCATTAGGTTTTTACCCCTTTTTCCCCAGGTTTTTACCGGTAAAAACCTAGTTTTTACCATGCCCTGGTAAAAACCAGTTTTTACCGGTAAAAAGCCAACCCTGATGATATGACTGCGAATAAAAGAATAATTGTGTATTTTTAAATATTTAAACAGATAAAAAAATGAAATTTATTTGTTAAAAGTTTTAAATTGTTACTTTTTTTTATATCAACTCCTGAAATTTAATGAACAAACAATCAAAATGTAGTTCCAAGACAATCGTTGTAAAATCTCACCAAAATAGTTTAACAAATTAATTTAAAATGTTCTTAAGAAACATGTAAGTGTTATTGCTATTATTTTTTTTTTTTCTGCATTTCTGCTTCAAGTTTGTCAAAGTCATGCCTCCAATTTTAACATAGTCCTAATGCTGCGAAACAAGCTTGATGGCTGCTGTATAACCCACAAGTAGTACCTTAAATTCATTTTGGTTATGTAAGAGATATGGCTAATGTAACATTGTGATAGTTAAAACTTTTTGTTTATCATATATTTCAATTAAACAGTGTGTTACTGAAACTAATATTAAAGTGACCTTATTTGTATACATAATTTAAAAAAATATTTTTTAATAATTATTAATATGAAACATTTTCATCTACAAATGTTATATTAACCATTGTGGAATGACACTCATCAAAAAGTGTTTGTTCTCCAATTTATGTTTAAATAAATAAAAAAGTTTTCTCTTTCTAATCTTTACTTTTCTTAACCCCACTTTTTAAAAATTAAATAGATGCATTTTTCGGTTTTTCTTTAGGTGAGCTTATCATGTATATTCTCATATTCATCTTTGCACTGTTTGGCAGCATATGTAGAGAAAGTATGTAAATCAGTTTCTGTCTTTATTATACATATCATCTTCTATGTCTTTAAATCAGTATGTAGATTCTGTACTTTAATTTTATTTCTTATTCACTATTCTATTGTTATTTATTTTAGCATTACATAAAATTAGATTTTCATTGGGAAAAAATTGTTTGCTCCCTCTTTCTCTAAACCAGATTTGGCTTATGAAAAAAGCATAGATATTGAAATAGAGTTTTTTTTTGTGCACCAAAGGACCAAAAACAATTAGTGATACTGCCAAATATTGTGTAGGCTTCGTGAGAGTATGTACCTACATTGTGATGTGGCATGGACTCGGCTAATGTCTGAAGCATGGCTTGCGATAGACTTCAAAATCTGCGAGTCATGTCGACTTGCAGTCAATAAAAGTGAGAGTCAATTTTTGAAAACTGCGAGTCAATGTAAAAAAAAAAAAAAAATAGTTTTTTTGAGAGCAATTTAATTTTTGCTGCCCAGCGTCTCGTTTCTAAGTGGCCCAAGATCGACTTTAGTCGTCCCTGCAACTAAAAGGATGTGAGCGCCAAGAGAGAGTTCGCCTGAGGGCCCAATTACTTCACCGGATCACCAAAACTTCTATCAATCAAATGGCTAGCAACTTCATATTTTTTCTTTTCCTTTCCTCTTTGGGCGACGAGCTTGAGGCCTCCCACCTCGTGCATGCTGGATCACTCTAGGCCCTACCGTTTTGGAGGCCTGATGTATTTCCTGCTGGGTTCGTGCCAAATGATTTAAGAATTGGCCACGTACAGCTACCTGACCACCACATCGTCCTGGCGACTAATCCTCTTTTAGCACCGGCAGCATGTGGCCCGATTTATCATGCCGGTACAGCAGTTTCCCGATGGAACCGACGTCCGTGCGACATGACTCGAGTAATCCTGACCTACAATGCAGCAACTAAAAGTACGGTGAGACCGTTCCCCTTTTTTATTTCTCTTCCATCTTTGGAAAATCAATCCAGTACCATGTTGGCCAGCCTGCTCTTCACATTTCCCTTTTTAAGCCTGTTCAGCACTCCTTCGGCTCTACTAACCTGCTTCTTAGCAGAAATTACCTTTTTATTAGCAGTGGAATTTAACACTTAAAAGGATGAGACATCATTAAGGAACTAAAATTCTTTAATTAAAAGAAACATCGTAAAGATTTAAATACATTCATGCTCGCTGAGCGTCTTGCAGAACTAGCATACACAGAAGATATCTCACAGGTAAAAGGAACCACATTATATAGGTACATTACATAGCAATTTACACGTGCAATAGTTAATTTGCATAAACCAAAGTTCTGACCGGTCAATCGGAAACAAAATGTCTCCGTTACTATGGAGATATGCTGCAGCGATCACGGCTCATGAGAAAACAGTAAAGGAAGAACCACGGGAGAAAAGTGACATCACGCAGCGAGCGAAGTCTTCGGCGAACGACGGAGAGGGAAAACCAAACATGCGGGAGGCTAGCACTGTAATGAAATTATTATTTCAAGTAGAACTTTAATTTTATAAAAAGGGGGGGGGGAATTTAAGCATAATTGTAAAACTAGTAATTTAAGTGATATATTTTTTGCTGTTTCGAGGGTAACATTGTGTAAATTGTGTTCTGCTTGCTCAAGTGAAGTTTTTTCTTTTATTAGTGTATCATGTGTTGGTTAAAAATTTTCTTGCTAAGATTTTTGTTTCTTGGGAGGTTAAATCATGACAATATTGTTTCTTTTCTTACTGATTTTTTTTTTTAGTTGATTTTGGGATTAACCCTTTGAGGCGCAACCCTTTCCCAATGCTGGAAAAACGACAGCCGTTGCCATCGCTCGACTTAACTACCAGCAAGAGGGCGGACGATCGAAACGTTCATCGTGTGCCACAGATCGAGAGACCCTTTTTTGATGCAGCTGGCTGTGCACGAGCACAGCCAGCTGTCGTCAAAAAAGGGTCTCTCGATTTGTGGCATACGATGAACGTTTCGATCGTCCGCCCTCTTGCTGGTAGTTAAGTCGAGCGATGGCAACGGCTGCCCTTTTTCCAGCATTGGGCAATCTATTCAGCTGTTCTCGCGTTCTTCCATTTTTCAGCAGATGTTAGTGGTGTTAAAAAGAATTGTGACAATTTTTTGATGGAAAGGACGTACTAAAAAGTAAAGGATTCTCGTGGAGCTATGTCACCCGCCACTATTTTTATAGAAATCCAATCTATTCTTCGTGACAGGCAACAGTCAAAACGTCAGAGTTGGGTGTTCCCAGAGTGGCATCACTGCGCTTTAAAGGGTTAACTTGTTGTGGTCAACAATTTTGAAAGGGAATTCTTTTGAAGTCCTGAGTAGGCATGCAAGTCGAGAGAAAAGGGGGGGGTCTTGTTAATTCAAACATTTTCTTTTCCCTTTTTCTTACAATACTTTTGTTTGGGGTACCCAAATAATCACCTTATTGTTATTGCTACTAAATGATTAATTTTTTCTGCCTATGCAAATTGTTGGATGCCATTTCTAAGAATTACTATGCAATATATCACAGTGCTGCATTTCTTTTTGTAATTTTGTTACTGATGTGCAAATTGGGCATGTATATAAAAGTCATAGTCATATGATTTGCATAGATTTCAGTGTGTGCAGAGTTGATAGATTATTCACTGGATTGCAAAAAATAATTCTTATACATTATGGCCTATGGACGCAAATATTTAAAATGAGCTAGTGTCTAAATGATGCATTCGAAAAAGTTCGAATTGGGTATACATATTATAGGTCACCATCGCACAACATGTGTAGATTTTGCTGTATTTACATTATAGCCTATGGATGGAAATTCTTCAAAGTGAGCTAGTGTCTCGAAGGTAGTTTGTTCATGGGCTTCCAAAAAATAATTCTTATACATAATGGCCCATGGATGCCAATCATTTAAAATAAGCTAGTGTCAAAATGGTGCATTCAAAGAAGTTCAAATTGGGTAGGTATATTATATGTCACCATCACTCAACATTTACAGATTTTGTTGTGTATAGGACTTATAGTTTCTTGACAGGGCAACAAATGAGTGTTCTTTTACATTATAGCCTATGGACTGAAATTCTTTAAAGTAATCTAGTGCGTATAGGGTGCATTTGATTGAGCTCAAATTGGGTACGTGTGTTATAGGTCATGGTCTCATGACCTGCATAGATTTTGGCGTGTGTAGAGCTGATAATTTGTTCACAGACTTCCAAAAAGTAATTCTTATATATTACTAATATCTTCCTGTTTTAAGGGAAGATAGGTTGGTAGCTATGTATCTCTTCTGAACAGTATATTATAAGCAGCATCGCAGCTACAGATTCCATCATACAATGCAAACCTTAATTAGAATGCTCCTTTTTTGTTGATTTTGGTGCTTGAGGCTTACTATATATGAGGCTTACTATATTGTTTTAATTATGAATTAAGATAAAGTATTAAACCTGATAGTGCTTACAAACTTACTTTTTCCTACTTTTCTCTATTTAAATTAATTTTTATTTGAATGAAATATCAATCCCATGCAAAATTGCAGGATCCCGTTGGATTGACATTTCATCCAAATAAAAATTAATTTTAATAGAAGAAAGTGAAAAAAAGTAAGATTGTAGCACTATCAAGTTTAATACTTTATCTTAATTCATAATTAAAACACTACCTTACATAAATATGAAAATTATAGCCATCATATAGTAATCCTGCAAAAGCGTGATTCCATTCCCTAGTATTTGTATGTGCATGCCTATACCAGTTTTTCTAGTTCTTCAGTGTATTTATGAGGCATAAAGCCACCCCTTAAGATGGAAGAACTCATGTTCATGTACTTCTTGAAACATCTTTACAGTTTTTAGTAATGTGTCTTTTCTGCAGAGTTATTTATTTATATATCTTGCAGGTAATATACTAAAGATGTTGCGCATAAATATTTTTTTTCATCATTCAGTTATGTCTTATTGTTTTCAGCTGTTGCTCAAACTTGTCCAAAAGAATGGGTGGATTTTAAAGATTCTTGTTACAAGTTTGCGAGGACTTTGAAGACTCGCGATGAAGCAGTTGAGAAATGCAATGCCTACAATGCTGATCTTACAGCTGTCAATAACCTGGAAGAACATTATTTCATAGTTAACTGGCTTAGGGAAAATGATCCTCAACATCGAAGGTAAGATTGCATATGTGTGCTTAATTGCCTCAAAATAGCACTCTTAATTCCCCTTACTAACAGAATTAATCAAATCAGTTCTTATGCATCACAACATACACCAGTATCTAATTACAATAATTTGCATAAAAAGTATGCTTCTGTGCCAAGTTAGGATTAATTCACAAAGGTAAACATATGGCATTCAGGAAGAATAATTATAGTTTATTATTTTTTATGATTTAATTTAGTTTTTATTTTACTTATAATATGAACAGTTAACATTAAAGATATGTAGGTTAATTTCAAAAGGTAAATTTTATGTTCTTGCTTTATTGAAGTTATGCTTGTAATATGGCAGTCCATTATAATACATAAGTGTGTTAGGGAATTTTCATTTTAATGTGTAAGTTTCTTTTTATGCACTTACACATTATCATATTAAAATGGACTCTGGTAATTGTTTTGAGTATTTTTTTTTAATGATTTTTCATAGAATTTTTTTTTTTTTTTTTTGCCATTTATTGGTGCTTTGTAAAAAAAATAAAAAAAAAAAACCCACCAAATAATATTGATGTCTATTTTGAGTTATCCAAAAAGTTCATTTGTTTAGTTGTCATCAGGAACCAAAACAAGCACATGATTTTTGGGTTAAAAATATCTTTTGAAAGTACATATTGACAACAGACAAATGAACTGTTTTTCTAAAGTTTTAGCAAAATTTTTTTATATTTGGACTATTGTTGTAAGTTAAAGGTGGTCAGCACAAAGCAAAATGTTTAGTATATCATGCTTTCTTTGTTTCAAGAAACATAAAAGTGCAACTTAAATGAATAATAAAATTTATGGAGTCATGACTTCTCGAACTTGTCAGAAGTGGTTTGCAAAGTTTTGTAAGGATTCACAAATAAGGTCTAAAAAAATAAGTCTAAAAAAGGGATGATTTCTCATTTTCCTTTTTTAGACCTATTGTAAGACCTACATAAACACAAATCAGTGCTATATTTCACATACCCATGATAATCAATGTATCCAAAATAAGTGTTAAAAATCATTTCTGGTAGATATTTCCAAAAAAAAAAAAAAAAAATGAAAAACAGATTTCTAAGCTACCTAACATTATCATTTTTCATATCACATGCTTTTGTTTGTGTGATTATGGCAATGCCACGCTAGGGCAATCTGCCAAGGATGGGGGTGCCTTTGTAGGAGGACTTTCTAAGGGGTTCTAACGCGTATTCACGTTACATCTGGAGAAAACCTACCAAAACTCCAGACCATTAGATCGACAGTCGTACAAGGGGCCCGAATCCGGGACCTTCACACTTCGGCCATCTACCATTTTCAGTGACATAACCACTGTGCCATGGTGAGGCTTCGTTTCACATGGTCAACTGATGCTATAGTTCAAGAAGACCACTTTTCTTAAGATCTGTAAATTGCTGTGAAATTTTAAATTTACTGATAGCTTGATAAACTGCTGTCTTGTTCACATTTATGCCCAAGTTTATTTTGTATTAAGAAAATCTATTTTTATGCATTTATATTTCTAACCTTTTTTACAACAGTACTAAGGGATTTTTAACCGATACAATAAATACACTACTGCCCTGTCTATGGCAAAATCCAATAAACAGGACAGGCACATTTATTTATAGCAGCAGAATGCATCTATGCAGTCAGAACGTCAGATGATGCAATAATCAGCAAAATTAATGAAATGTGTTAAAATACGGAAAATTGCTTACTGAACGTGAATTTTTACCAATGATTGTAAATACTCAGTTATGGTTGGTGCACCATTGACACTTTGCCAGATAACTTATTATAAGCTTTTTATTTCAGAATTTTTATCAAATGGTGCTATGAAGTCCTAAATCAAAAATTGATTATAACTCTGTGTCAGTTATTGGTGTATCTATCTTATATACCTAGGGAGTCCCAAAAAGGTGGCAACAGGCTTTGATTCTTTACATATTAGAGGTAAGTGGGCAGTGTAAATTGAAAAAAAAAATGTTCAAAATAAGGTCAAAATAAGACTCCATTAAGAAAGAGTTATTCTCGTTAATTTTCATTGCTCCTATACACTCATGAGGTGACATGCAAAATTTGAGAATTATACCTTAAAAAGTGTCAGAGATGTGAAGATAAATATAACTCTGACTTAAACCACTCTTCCAAGGCTCTTGAAGGGAAAAATTCACATCAAATGATCGCATTTCATGGGTTGTACAGAAATTACAAAAGAAAGTCTGTCTTTCCACTTTAACAATGAATGTTGACATTCAAAATCATGTATTTTCCCCAATCATCTTTCTTTAAAGCTATCTCTATGACATTGTATGATGACGGGCTCAAATTTGCTACATCACCTTATTAGTTTATGGGACTACTAATTATGAATGTTTTTGTACGGGGGTCGTATACAAATTAAAAAAGTGTAACTTTTTTTGTAAATGAACAAGAGGACTTTTTTTTTAAACGAAGTCTTATTTTTGACCTTATTTTGAACATTTTTTCAATTTACACTGTGCAGTTATCTCAAATAGATGAAGAATTAAATACTGCATTGGAGATTTAAATAAAGGAGTGCTGAAGGGAAAATATTTATTCTTTAGATGGATGTAAAAAGATTGAATTGTTAGAAATTGAGAACTTTGAAAATTGCTAAGCAATCCTTAAAAATACGCATCATATCCGTACATCAGTAAATTAATGCCAAAATCCGTATATTTTACGGATAATCCGTAAAAGTTGTTAGGTATGCTTTTGTCTTGCATGTGTGAATGAAGCTATAACACTAAAAAGTTGTTACATGCAGTAACAACTTTTCTTTTGCATTGTATTTCTGTTTCATTAGCTACTTAAACTCACTTTTAACCATGCTTTTTTTTTTATATTTTAGGTGGTATACTAGTGGTAGAGATGATGGTGATAATGTTTGGGTATGGGAGAGTGACAATAGTATGTTTAGTGACATAGATGCATTATTCCTTCCTTTTCAAAACATATCATATGCAAGATATGCTGCTTATAAGTAAGTAATGTGGTTCACATAGTATTTTTATTATTTCTTTCATACTGTCCCATTTTTCAAATACAATGTTAAATTTTCTATTTTAGGACCTCAAAGATTTATTATTTATATATATATATATATTATATTATTTATAGAAATCCTGTTTCTGATATCATCTGTTTAGTTTTATTTAGTTATTTTTTTTTTTTAATTTTTTTTTAAATATTGCATTCTTGTAAAAAGAGGTAAGAAAAAAATCACGATTTTACTAATGTAAGCGAAGGATTTGTTCCCCATATGCTTTAGCAAAAAGTGAAAACCCTCGTGTTCCATTTTGGCATTTTGCAGAAAAATGCTACTGTGTCCTAGCTTCTCATTTTTTTTTTTTTTTTTCTCCTTCTAAATTTTACTTGCATGAGTATTGTCTGGAATAATATTTTAAAAGCAGAGACTGTTTTTAAAATACGGGTACATAATAATTTTAACAAAATATTAATATACCCATTTATATATTTTGTTGCGTATCGTAAATACTGCAAATTTCGATTTTTATCATTATTTTTTTATTAATTCAATATGTTCCTTTTAGTTATTCTGAACAAGCCAATAAGTGGGGATTGATGAAAGTTGATGCACTTGAAGTGATGGCTTTTATTTGTGAGATTGCAAAAGATAAACTTCATCAAATAATTATCACTGAAAGAGACATTGGTAATTTTTGATATATTTTTATCTGTTGATATTTAAATGTACCATAGTTATACATGAGATATGTCAGGAAAGTTTCCAACAACTTGCATTTTTCATAATAGTACCTAATTGTTCTACCCTCTGAAAATATATTCAATTGCTATTCTCAAACAATGATAATTATCTCCTGCAAAACATTATAATCATTTTTCAGGGTTCATGCAGTCTTTTAAAATTTTTGAGTCATTTTTCTATAGCATTAGAAAATATTAAAAATATTTATGCATTTAGTGCAAGGATATAAAAATAGGTTTTCTAGTATACCTAAAAACTTCCAAAAATCTAGTCCTGGATATTTGAAAGAAAGAAAGCTCTTTTTCGGAAGTGGGTGAAACGTGCATTGTAGTGCCGATTACAAAGATTGCTGCATGTTTCTTCCTCTTTGATAAGTAAGAACTTAATTCCATTTTTAAGACATTTAAAATGCAGTCGACTCCAGTTATAGTGAACCTCTGGGGACCGACAAATTTCGTTCACTATATCCGAAGTTCACTATAAGCGGAATGTCCTCATATGAACTGGTTACCCAGCAGGGGGTGAATCAAAAGTTTGTTCCAGGACTTTCCTGTAGCATGTGTCCTGTGATAGTCCTTAATTTTCCCCTTCAGTCACTCTCTTAATTTCATTGCAGATATAAAAATAGGGACAAGGGTAGGATGACTGAGGTAATGAACAAACAGCCTTAGCTATTCTGCCCGCACATTCATTATACGGGAATATCACAGTGGCTTGGGATTCCAGTGAAGAGTGATGGTCCACCCACTGTTCAAAAGATTGACAAGAATAGTTTGAGCATTATTCACCCTATCAGTATCGTCTTTACAAAAGGATCCTAAAATCAACAAGGAAAACAGCCTTGGGGTGAGAAAAAATGGTTGTCAGTCTTAATGCAGCTTGGCCGATGGCTTTGATTTTGGCATCAAAGTTAGTTGCAGGGGAACCAACAGCAACGTAACCCTCAAAGTAGTCTTTACAATAAAAACTCAAGCCACAATTACCATTATCGGATTACGAGCCATCAGTGTAAACATGAAGCCAATCTTCAATAGGATAAAGTGTATGGATAGTCTCTAAGGAAAGAGCCAACATTCTATGACTAATAGTTTTTGAGATATTCGAGTTACATACATATGTATGTACATACATACAGACAGCATGGGAAAACTTGTCAAAATAGACTTGTAGTTTGTCAAAATGGGTTGCAGACACATTTATATAAATGTGCTTGCTAGTCTACCACGAGATTCATCAAAAAAATTCCTAAAAGTAAATTTAAAGATAGCCAAAATTGTTTTTTTTGTCAAAATCTGGCCCCTGAAATTTTTAGGATCACATTACTTCCTTATACTCCGTTGTACAAGGAAGTAAAAAGGAGGGGTTCCTCAACTGGGTTACTTTTATTGTGTGCAACTGGGGCCGACTTACATTTGGAGGTCTAGTTATAAAAATAACTAAAAATCATAAATACCCTGATTTGGGGTTTTTATCTGAGGCAGGGATATAAATACCCATTTATAAATACCTTACCAACTGGGTATTTACCCAACCCAAATCTATAGTGAAAAATTCTCACTCAGTTTTGGGGAAAGGGAAGAAATTTTCATCCATTTTTTTCCAGAATGAAAACCTTGAATGCTCTATCTAAATGTGATAAACCTGTATGACTTTTGATGTGTCAAAAAATTTATTGAAATTCATGTTCAAAAACTTTTTTTTTTTTTTTTTTTTTTTTTTTCCCAGATTATGGTTTATTAGTTTTTGACAAAGAGAAAATTCCACAAGGACCCTATTTCACACAAGAGCCAGAACCAGTTATATTTGATCCTTCTAATAAACAAGTCAACTATATCTCTCTTAAGTGTGTTGCTGAAGGTTACCCTACTCCAGTTTATAATTGGTATCGTGTAAGTTTTCTTTTGTAGTTTCATGATAAAGATTCAGTAAACTTAGTTTATTAACTGGAAGAATGTTTTGCTTTAAGATCATATTTCATTCGTGCATGTTAGCAAAATGAAATCCAATGACAAATTGCAAGAAAGTTGTAAAATTTCTTGAACTTTCTAAACCAGAATTCACAGTATAAGTTGTCTTATTAATTCTGTTCCTTTTAACAGTTACTGTATAAAATTGTAATTCATAACTACTTCACTGAAACCTGCATATAACAATAATGTTTTGATCCCAAAAAATTATTGTTATACACAGTTTATGGTTGTAGACAGATTGATCTTTTGCACATTATTTGAGTGTTAAAGGTGTTTTCTATTTACAGTAGACACTGGTTATAATGTACTCTCACGGGACCTAAAAAAGTAGTATATTATAAGGAATATCGCCAGTAAAATCCAATATTACACATAAAAAGAAAGTGGGCTCATAATTTCACTGTAATATGTGTTTTAAACAGGTCTGATTTTTTAAAATTTAAATAAAAAACAGAAAAAATTCTTTATTATTTACAATTTTTATTCAGACAAATAATTAATTTTCTTTTGTTTAAAATGAGCAGATGCTACTTTAGATATACTGTTTTGGATATCCATATGACTTTTGTAAAGTCTCTGCATCATCACTGAGGCATTCAAAAAATCATGATGTTTTGCAGTATTTAATGCTTTGGGTATGCTTTGTATAGGCTCCCCTGTTTCTTTTTCACTGTTATCAGAATCATTATAGATAGGGCTTTTCAGAAGGCATTTACATTGATGAATGACAAAGAAAAAACATGGTCTTGTTCTTAGTCCTATCTAGGAAGAGGAAAAGATAAAAGATTGCTCCCTTCATTCATATGCAATTGATCTCACTAGAGAATCTGAAAACTGACAACCACTGTTTTTGAATGTTCTGAAATTTTCGAGAAAAAAGAAATAAAATGCTTAAGAAAAGCAAAATTTTATTTTTAGCTTTGGTATAAAGAGTATGTTATAGCCGAAGTACGTACTTTTGTTAAGTTTGTTTTAACCGAAGTTAAATAACATTATAAATATAGGACTTCAATCTGGACCTAGCTTCTAGGTATGTTATAACAGATAGTACGTTATATCCCAGGTCCGTTATAACCGGTGTGCACTGTTTTAAAATAATGATAAAATATATTTACAGTGCAGAATGCCACTTCAGTCATCAATGGGCACATCTTGTGCGATCCGTTTGAAACAGGTCAGGGGATGATATTATTATGTAGAAGTTCAATAGATATCCATAACGTATTAATTATCTTCTTTTGATTAGAAGTTTGCTAGCACTTTCTTTCACAATTCAATAAAGTGAAAATTTTCCATAAACTTTTTACACATAATATACAAAAAAGGTAACTTTCTTTCAAACTTCAGTTTTATGCGAAACCGTCACAGATTAACCTTTAGCCTACCATATTCTAACTTCCTGAAACAAGACTGTATGTGGCTGAAAGTGTTTACAAGCTTTTTTCTTGACCATGGGTAGTAGGTAGTATTTTTTTAATAAAAGAAAAGTTAGATGTTCTACAAAATTTTTTGTAAGAGTTAAAATTATTGTTTTATGCAAGTGTGTGTAAAGAGTGAGTATTGTTGTAGAAAGGTTCAAAATACATTAAGTAAATAGGAATTTCTTCGGTTCCTTGATTTAAAATGTAATTAAATTTTGTTAACAAAATTTTAGCATTAAAAAATTAAAAATTTGCAAATGCAATATATCATTTTAAATCCCATAATATTCTGAAGAAAGTCATACTTTTATATTTTAAATACCTTAATTCGAGACTGAATTATTTAGATTTATGTAGAGGCAAGTTGCATCAAAATTGAAATATTTTTCAAACTTTGAGGTGTGATAACTCAGAAATGACAACAGACAAGGCTTTAATATTTTATAATTGCATTTACAATGCTGCCAACTCTTCCGGATTTTTCGGGAGATTTCCCACCACAATTTTTAAACAGCTTTGTTTCACATCATAATTTTGGACTTATTTTAAGTATGAATTGCTAACTGAAAATTAGTGGGGAAAAATCTCCCGAAAAATCCAGGAGAGTTGGCAGCTATGCATTTATTTTTGGTCATTTAATAAGTGTAGGAAATTATAAGAAAATCAGAACATGAGGTGAAAACATTATTTTAAAATTGCATCACTTAACATGGAATAACCCATTGATGGTTAATATTGGATGGACACATGATCACTGCCTTAGCACATTATCTTTTGCATTTTTTAGCTGGGCAAAGTAATATCTTTTGTATGGTTGAATTATACCTGAAACTAGAACACTCAGAATTTTAATGTCAATGGCAGCTTCTGCCATATGCTCTTTTTTAAGCACTGGAAGATTTTGCTGTTGTTTAAAACTGTGTTTCTTTTCTTTGTTTAGCCTAACAAACTATAGTGGGTATATTTAAGACCTTTAAGTACCTTTTTTTAAGATTTTATATTGTTATTTTAACTCTAGGAAGAATTTAGAAATGATCAGTTGGACAGTTATTTAGTGGATCCATTGAGTGATCCTCGTTATACACAGACAGATGGTACCTTAATCATCAGTGAGCCATCACAAATTAAAGATCGAGGCAACTATCATTGTACTGCTGAAAATAAGTATGGTGTCATCATAAGCCAAACTGTCAAGTTCAGTTTTGGGTGTAAGTAAACTCTTTTTTTCAATATGTATGTAACGTTGAATGAGTAGATTCGACCCATAGCTGGGGAAGGAAATACGTTTACTAAAACATACTTGTTACAGTAATAATTACAGATAATATATCAAATTAGATTATATAAAGCAATTCTTAAGGCTTATATATTCAATCTATACAAATTGAGTCAACTATGCTCATACTGGTAAAACATAACCACTGAATTGACCCCTGATAGCATCACACACATCCAATACACATTTTTTTCAACAGGTTGGAAAGTGAAAGCACAGCAGCATAATGCAAAGTTTCAAACATTGCAAACATTACCCAACATATCATAAAATTCCTTTATTTAAAAATTAAATACTATTGATGTTTGGGAATTTATTTCAGTATAGCTATTATAGTAAAACTTTTTTATATATATTTCTTTTTTTCCCCAAAAAAAGTAATTATAGCATTTTGATATTTCACTAGATATAAATGAATTCAACAAAAGGCGTTCTGATGACAGTGGTAAAGAAAATTGGGGTAAATCTATTTCTTGTGATGCCCCTCAGCATTACCCAGGTAAATTTACTATTATTGTTCTTTTACATGCATGTAGGTATTAGTCTTTCATTATAATTTATTCATAGTTATGTAATTAGTTTCTAAATTTTGATTTATAATTATACAGCTATATATTAATTTTATGTACTTCTTTTGCTGTCCCTCGTGTAGGCTTGCCATAGCACTAAACACTGTGTATCTCTTTCTGCCAACAATTTAGCTGCTTATGAATTTTCAGTTCTAAAACTGATTGAATTATTGTAAATATCGTTTTTCAATCTTTTTTGTTGTTCAAGGCTTTGGCATTCAATAATTTCTATTGTATTGAGCTTGATCAAGCATTGGAGAAATAAAGTTTTTTGTTACAGAAAATACATAGTGAACCAAAAAAAAAAATGAATTTTCTTATTAGGTAATTTGTACACCATTTCTTCCATTTAAAAATATCTTAACTTTCTTTTAAAAAATAATAATTAAATTCAATCTTGCTAAAATCAGAGCAACTATCCATCATTAAAGAATTTTTTTTCATTTAGGTAAAAATTTTAGAGAATTTTTCAGTGCAATAGGATAAATGATTTACCATAGCCCATTTTAAAGAACAATTGTTTAACATTGTACAATTCTTCGTAATTTAAATTTGTTTGTGGGTAAATCATTTACATTATCCTAATTTAAGAACAATTATATAACTCTGCACAATACTTAGTAACTTGAATTTTTATGAATTATTCTTGTTAGAATAAAGATATTTATTAATCCACTTATGCCTAGCGTCCCTTTTTTGGGACAGCATTTTTGCTAGCAGTCGAAAACGTTATTTATTTTTCCTAGCTGTTATTCACGAGTATAGAACCTCAACTCCGCAAAATATTTTAACATGACCCTGTAAGATGGTGACATTTCAATTTTTATACCTAATGATTTTAAAAGAAATCATCTCTTGCTCAAGAAGTTGACATCAGAAATCTATCTATTATTGCTGGTATTAGCAAAAACTGAAGAAAGCCACAAAAATATCTGGGCACAAATGGGTTAAGCAATTGTATCGCCAGTTGTCTTCAGTAAAATGTAGCCTCACCATGGCACAGTGGTTAGCGTCTGATAAGGGCTTAAAAGCACAGCTTGCATACTGCGCCCAAGACAAAACGAGAGCATAACGTGTGCATTGTTTCAAACTATTCATAAAGCCATTTTTTGTGATTTACTGAGCTTCTCTGAAAATTTTTTAACATACGAAAGGACCAAATTATTTTTAACAATTAAAGTTTGCTTTCTACATAATTTTTTTCAAAAAACACATAATTTTCAGGTACTTATAGATTTCAAGCTCGATGTGCAAACCCTAGAAATTGTCATAGCCCCTCTAGATTTTGCGTACGTGTTATTCATAATAATATACAACTCCTAAAACCTCGGGAGCCTAATAATTCAGAAAAGAATTTGTTTGGTCGATTTAAAAAAAAGTTATATTTTTCAAAAATTTCTTAAATTTAAAGTTTGATGCTCAACCCCAAGACATTGTCATAGAACATCCACTTTTTACATACATCTTATTCATATCAATATACAACTTTTGAGACCTCAGGAGATAAAGATTTCGGAAAAAAAAAAAAAAAAATCAGTCCACCCTAATGTACAATCTATTTGAAGGTTTTTTTTTTTTTCCCCTTAATGATATCTATATATATGTAACTCATAATTAGCCATTGAATGTTAAAATTTTACATTTAAGACTTTTCTAACATTTAGCTGTGCACCTTTCTTTTGGATTATAATCGACTCTGAGTAGTTAGGGTCCATAAAAAGTGTTTGGCTAGCTTTAATACATTAAAAGTTAATGGACAGTCAACGTTTGGGCTATGCAGGAAATCTCACCTATTGTCACAAAGCTTGTCCAGTTTTGCAAAATTTAGCACCAAATAAAAGTAAGTTTTCTAAATCTGAACCTATCTTGGCAGTATCTTTTATAGGGCAAGAAATTGCCAAACCCTAATATTATGGAAGTAACATACCTCGGTTTCAAACTAAATGAGTTTGAAGTATAGTTCATAAGTTATAATAGACTTACAAAGAAGTCATGTGGTGTCTACTTGAGTTTTTGTAAATCTGAAATTGTTATAATCAGCATGTAACTGTTCGCTGTAATCTTTGCAGATGTGAATTTTTACTGGGTGAGAGACATCTTTCCTAATTTTGTTGAAGAAGACCAAAGAGTGTTTGTTTCTCATGATGGAAATCTGTATTTTTCTGCTCTTGAAAAAGTGGATGCTGCTTATTACTCCTGTAACGCACAAAGCAGAATTGCTGCTAATGGCAAGACTGGCCCTTTCTTCAAATTCAATATTGAACCAGCTTGTAAGTAAACTGTGGTTTTTTCTCCCCTTATAATGTTTTTGTTAATTGGATATGCACCTTACTGTTAGAAGTTTTCAAGTTTTAACCCAAACTAGCATTCATGCACATTGTCTGTTACAATTCCGAGGTGTATTATGGAAATAGAAATCACATGAAGAATGTCAGATAATAGGAAAGAAAATTTACATAAATTTGTTATTTGCCTTGTAAAATTAATCTTGTTTAAAATGAATTTTCGATATAAACCTCGGAGTTAGTCTATTATCTTTAAATTTGATATAAAAATTTTAGTTTCACCTATTTTAAAATGTAATGTTTTATGTAAACCTTAAATTCTATAGACTTGTTTTGTATTTTGGAACTTGATTTTATCAAGTTAAAACTAAATGTTCAACCAATGATTATACTGACAGTTTAAACATATTATTGATCTCCTTATTTATTACTAGAGTAAGAAAAATATAACTTAATATATTCTATCTGCTGTATTAGTAAAAGAAAAACTTTTATAATTTGGGAGGGGGTTATAATTTATGATCTTCGATTCTGTTGTTTTTATTTCAGTAATTGAATTTATTGCACTTAGAAAATAACTTTTATTAGATCTGAAGAACTTGCTGACAGAATATAAATTTTTGTAACCAAATAATTTATGTTTTTCTTTCCACTACAAACACATAGCTCATTTAAGTAAAGCATTTTCAACTCGTAGGAAATTAAAATATTTGAGAAGTGATTTGTCCTATTAGGCTTACTGGTTTAATATATTTGTTACCTTAATATGATAAGCCAACACATTGATAATTAACTAAATATTTAAATTGTTAAGCAGCAGCAAGGATCAGTCTAGTCATAAGTAAAAAATGTTTAGTGTGTTTGTTCAAGATAGGGAAATTAAATCTTTAACTCTCCTCAAAATTCAGACAAAAAAGTTCCAACTCTAACTGAAGTATTAACAAACAAGAAAAAGAAAAAATACTGATGTTCGGAGCACATTAACCCCTTCTGTCTTGCTCTTGTGATATTTCCAGGTTGGAGAGTTCAAAAATTATGCGCCAAAAAGATTAGAGCATTTCAATTCTTATGCACCTGACTTTTTTGTATGAAAATGTCGGAAACCTTAAAAAGATTGCATATATTGTACGAATACTTATTTTTATACAATATTTTTTTAAATAATATTTTTTGAATAAAAAAATAGGTACTTTTATGGCAGTTTTCAGGAAAATAATCCTGACTGTTAAGGATTTTTTTAACCCCTTAATAATTTGGAGATAATAAAGCATTGATATAAAAAGAAATAACTTAGTATAAATACACATAAACAAAAATGAAAATAGAAATATTTGCATTGAGATATATTTCTTTTTGTGAGTGTTTGTACAAAGTTATTTACAGAGATGCCAGCTATGGATTCTCTGTAGTTTCTATGGATTTTTCTTTTGAAAATTTAGTTTACTACAGACTATGGAAAAAGAGTATATATTTAAGAAAATTTAAATATAAATTGATGCATTCCATAACATTTTAAAAGTATGTTCTTTTAATGATTTAAAAAAAAAAAGAACCAAGAGTTATTGCACAACACTCAAAGCCTGTGAAATCAGCATCAGCTGAAGAGAAAAGTGTTGAGTCTGGACTTCTGTGGAGGCTCTCTTCTCTCTCTCTCCGCCCCCCCAGCCACGCTAACTGCAAAGGCTCGGTGACAGATTCCATTCTGATAAGTTTCTATTTATTTTTAATTAAGATAAATTTTTAATAGGGTATAATTAAACTTTTTAAAAATATAGAAAAAAAAGAAACTAAAATTTTGCTTATGCGGCTGACTATGGACAAACATTAAAAAAAATACTGAAAATATTCACAATTACTACTGAAAAGTCTCATTGAAGGTCGACATCTCTATATTTAATAACTGTGAACTTAATTATAGTGATTGCTATAATGTCTGTTTAGTTTGAAAAAATACTAGAAAAGTTATTTATGTGTCATAAATGTACACTAATATCTTAAATTTAAAACTTCATAGCAAGTGGTCAGAAGCTGCTGTTTCCAAGCAATTTTCCAAAGGTTTTTCCGAAGACTCCTTTAGCTGGGGATGATATTAGGCTTGAATGTGTTGCATACGGATAGTAAGTTCCTTTCTTATTGTCTAAGCCTCTTTTTTTTCTTTTTTTTTTAGTTGTTTGTTGATATGCAAACAAGAGCTATAAAAAATTCCAATTTCTTTATCTCAACACTCTACTTTTACTTTTTTTTTTTTTTTTTTTTAAGCAGGAATAATCATTCAATTATGCTATACATTCTAAAATTAAGGTTCTTAATGAAATAATTTATTTCCAGTATATTTTGAAACTTCAAAAATTAAAGTAAATTTTGAAACTCAGGACTTGCCTGTTCTTTTTTTGGTACTAAGAATTTCCACTTTTTAGTACTGTCCTTCTTTTATAACCTGTGGAATTTATAAAAAATTTGCAAATCTCTTTTTTGTGTGTGCTGTTCTTTTAGTCAAAATTTCTCTGTTTTCCAGACAACATTTTCAGAATTTAGTAATGTTGTTTTTACTTTTCTGAAAATGAAAAATGAGAATCTTAATCAAAAGAACAGGTGCTTGTTTTAAATTTTCAAATCCATACGCTTCATATTAAAATGCAAATTGAAACTTGAACACGTCTAACTTATCAAGAGAATTTTTATACACAGTTCTCTGCTGTTCTATGGCAGTAGGTGATACGAGGGTTGCCTTTTAAGTTTCTACAAAAAGTAGGAAGAAACATAATTTTTTGGGAACAAACTGTTTTATTGCTTTTCAAAATATTCGCCTTATACACGGTATACGTCTTATACCTTATAAGATTTATACACTTTTCCACCCATTCAAACCGATTCTTGAAACAGTTTTTTCACCCTGAAATTGATATCTTGAAACATGGTTTTGGAAGGTATCAACAGCTTCTAGCGGTGATGAAAATCGCTGCCTACGCATTTTTGTTTGATATAAGGGAACAAGAAAAAGTCTTTAGGTGACAAACCAGGAGAACATAGGTAATGAGACATTAGTTTGATATTTTTATCCTTCAAATAATCAACTGTTTCACGTTTTGTGTAGGAACTGGCGTTGTCATGATGAAGAATGATGCATCGAATTTTGTTGTTTTTCCTGATTTCATTGATGACTTTTCGCAAACAAATTTCTGTTTACCATTTAGCGTTAGCAGTTTTTTTATTCTCTAAAGGAATGGTTGCGAAATGCCCTGTAAGGCAATAGAAACAAGCAAGCATTTTCTTGGAAGTGCTTGATGAACGAACAACTTTCGTAGGATTCGGTTCATCTGGAAGTACCCAAACAGTGACAAACCAGGTGTTGTTTAGTTTCCAGCTCATACGAATATATCAAAGTTTTGTCACCTGAAATGATGTTGTATGCAGATTTTGCAGTTACCAATTGGATTTTTTTTTTAGCATTCCTTATGCATATTTGCCTCTTTTTTGAGCTTCTGCCAAATTGTGCAGAATCCATCTGGAACTAATCTTTTTAACAGCTAAATGTTCGTGCAAAATCGAATGTATTGCAGTCTGTGATATGCCAAGGGATGCTTCTATCTCACAATATGTGACATGCCGATCTTCTTCAATCATGTTGTGCATAGCATCGATGTTGTCTGGAATCACTACCGATTTTGTTCGTTCTTCATGAGATTTCATCACTGACAGATGCACGACCACGACGAAATTCTGCAAACCAATTGTAAACAGTCTTCTCCGATAGTGCTTCATTACCAAAAGTTTCACGAGGTGATACTAAACATTCTTGTCGAGTGAGGCCTTTCTTCAAATCATAAAAAATCATCGAACAAAAACCTTAACGAGTTATTTCCATTTTTTTCACTCACTGGCTTCTTTAGAACACTCGTGTAAACAAAATACGCAGGCAATTTCTATAATGCCACTGATTCCTAAATTTAAAAAAATGTGAATTTTATGAATATCCTGAAGAAAAGTTTCAGTAGCACCTCCTGTTGGTCGTTTGTAAAAACATAAAAGGCAACCTACGTATATCTACTTAGAATCTGTTGATCATAAACAAGACTAAAATTCTGTCTTCTGTTAGTATTCCAGACAGACATAGATATTATATCTAGATTTACAAGTCAAGCTCATAAAAAGAATGGTATATAGTTAGCTTTCATAGAAATACAGATTTTATGCTACGCTTTTATTTATTGTACAGGCAGCTTAAAAAGAAATAATTTAGACTTGCAGATTCATTTAGCGGTTTCCATAAGAGACATGATAATTCTGCACTTTGCATTTTTGTGCTTGAGAAAATTAAGTAACTTATTATATAAATGCTGTTTTTGAAAAGTTTTTTTTTTCTTTTTTTTTTCAGTTTAAGCTCTGCATGCTTTGATAATATAAAAACATTTTCCATGATACTGATTCAGTTTTTCACCATGAACTCTTTGCTGTATCATAAAATTTTGCATTCATTATTTTTCATCCCTCAATTTCCCTTAACATGGGGCTGTTTAAGTGAATATCTTAAGAATAATCTGTAACATCAGCAAATTAAGTTGTACTTGTGTGTAAGTGGGTTCTAAATAATTAAAAATCTAAAAGCCAAAGCCTTATTTTTTTCTGCGAGATAATATTTGTATGCATCTTCTTTAGAAGAAATGTTTGAATTCAATGGGTTGCCAAAGATTACAAGCGTACTTTTGATATTTGACAGTTTTTAGTTACAAAATTTTAAATCATTCCGTAATGAATCATGTTATTAATATTTTATTGTGTGTATACAATTGTAAGTATGTTTGAGTTTGTTTTTGATAATGTGCATATATTGCCTTTATTTTTAAGTCCAGTCCCATCCTATAACTGGACTCGTAAAGGATTTACAAGTGAGTTACCTAAAGGATCCTACACACAAAGCTATAATAGAGTGCTCATCATTCCAAAAATACGTGTTGAAGACATAGGAGATTATTATTGTACTGCTACTAATGGATTGGATTCCATTAAGAAAGCTGTTCCACTTGATATTAATGGTAAAATCATTTTATTTTAAATATTTCTGTAAAAACATTCAATGTAAAGGCTTCTATTATAATTTTTTTCAAACTTCTCTGTTTTTTTTTTGGGGGGGGGGGTGAGGGGAGACATTTTGAGTTGCAAGCTAGTGACATTTTATATTTACGTATTATAAAAGATGTGTATATGTCTATCAGTAGGATTACAAATTAAGAGTTACGATAAATATACCAAATTTGGCAGAAAGAAAGTTCTAAACGTAAGTTTAACATTCAAGATAAAAAAAAAAAAATCTAAAAGCAATTTTAAAAAAATCAATATTTTAGGGATTTGACACAGTATTCTTTAGAAAACAACAATAAAATCAGAAAAGATATATGCCCATACAGGCTATTCCAACAAACCCACATAAACTTTCCACAGCTGGATTTCTCACTTAGATTGCAGAAATTTTTTTCCAGAGAATTATGCTTCTACGACCCCTTTCTAGAAAAATGCCAATGAGAAGAAATTCATTTTGCATCTGGTACAAGAAAAACTATTGAAAACGTGATCATTACCTGCTGGATTAGACATGGAGAGCCCAATTTTATCACTTCTACTTTCACTGTATTTGACACTGTAAGATTTCTTCCTATGAGGATGCCTGAAGAAATTGTCTATCAAAATCTGGTTACTACAAAAAGTGACTCTTGTGGATATTTTAAACATCATTTTATGAAAACTAAATGGGAAAAAAAAAATTTTTTTTCATGCTTTTAACAAAAGTTTTTATCATACACTGGATGTGATAGCATTACTTTTCTTTCACATGTTTCTGGAAAACTAAGGTTCTTGGGGGTATAGTTTTTTGGACATTTTTTATGTATTCAAAGTTGGGAATTTAATTGTGCAGAGTTTGTGTGGTTTTGTTGACACATCTTGTATGTGATAGATTAGAGGAGAAAGTTTTATTTTTAAATAGTCTGGTGTAGCATAATTTACCAAATTTGGAGACAATAAAGCATTGAGTAATTACATATTTAAAAAAAGATGTCGCCCCCCCCCCCTGTGAGAAACAGATTTTAGGTATACGTAAAATAAACTGTAAAATTCATCTAATCTAAATCTAATTTTAACCAAACATTTTTTTATATTTATGAATATTTATTGCTTCTCATCTTAATAATTTGTTAACCTTTTAGCAAAACCTGAATTTACGATTCCTCTGGAAAACAAAGTGGTTGACAAAGGATCCATGTTAGTTTGGACTTGCGAGGCTTTTGGTAAACCTGACGTGTCATACACATGGCTGAAAAATGGAAAAGAATTGCGTGCAGATAGACTTGATGATAGTGATCGAAGTCGATATCGTATTCGGGAAAACATCCTCACCATTGATGATGTCATTGAAAGGGACCAGGGAATGTATCAATGTAAGGCTTCCAATCAGGTTACTTCAGTATATTCATCAGGGCAGTTAAGAGTAATAAGTGAGTTGAGTTGTATTAATTTATTCAGTAAAATTTTTCTTTATTGGTATTAGTACACCCTCTCAAAGGAGTATTTGAGTAATAACAAAATTTCCCATTTTAATTTTGTGAATAGCTAATTAATTTTTTGAAAAACACAAAATTAGAAAGAAATATGAGAAGTTATTATGTATGACAGTTATGTATCATTATATTTATGGAGAACAATATATTAAATATGAAATTAACATGAGAAATTTGACTTATGCTCAAGTACTTTTTTGAGAGGTTGTGCTAAAATGTTATTCATTTCAAACATCCAACATGTTTATAACTGTTGAAAAGAAAAATGTATCTGAAAATTTTTATAAAGCATTTATTTCCATGAAAACTTTCAATTTAGTTACTGTGTTTTATGGAACAATTTATATGCTGAAAGAATCATACTTAAAAGTTCAAAAAGTGCTTTAAATGTCGTTTATTTTAAAAGTAAAAGGAACATTATTAATTTATTTCCTTTTTTTTTTTTAATGAGAATTTTAGATTGTGCTGACAATTCTTATAATATGTTATTCATTGTTTTAATCTTACATCAATTAAAATTTTAAGTTAAATATAATTGGGGAAATGATTTAACATAACAGTAATTTTCAATGTTTGCTCAAGAAAGGGAAATTCACAATGATATTAAAATAATCTACTCCTGTCAAAATCATTTTTCTGGTTTAATGAAACAGAGTTTGCAGTAATATTATTGCTAGGATTATCTTCAGTGTGTAAATTCAAAACTGAAATTAATTAATTTTTTTACAGGATGTGCACGCCTCCTTAGAATCATAGAAACTCAGTTTTAAAAAATAGTTTCCAAAGTCCTTAAGACTAAAAAATAATAATACAACTTCACCTATACAACTGACTATTAACAACCATAAAAAACTAATGAAAACAGCCGCAATTACTACTGAAAAGTTTCACTGAAGGTTAGCATGTCTGTATGCTCAAAAAAAAAGTAGATAGAGATTTTTATAGTACAGAACAACTGCTAAGCCTTCAGATATTTTAGTACTACTTCCAGATATTTAGTGTTATTTGATGGCAGAAATTCTGTGATTAAACAAGAAAAAGATAACTCTCATAAATAGGAGTATTAAAAAGGTCTTGCAGATGTGAGAACACTGTTTTTTTTTTAATTATTTTAAGTAAGATAATTTTCTGAGGAAGAAAACTTACATTTTTTGTTTGTTTGGGAATAATAGTTTTTATTATTATGGTCACATTAAAACTTACCATAGAAAAAACAAACTAAAAGATTGCTCATCTTTTTTACAATTTTGTTTTCAAGTTCATCAAATGAATGAATAGCTATTGCATTAAATATGACAAATTTTTGGACTTGGGGGGAGGGGGGAAGTTAGTGATGGCAAAAAGTCTCAAAACAATATGATATTGCATATATATAATGTCAGCAATTTTTACAAAACTACTCAGAAAATTTTTTTGACTGTTTGGATTTTTTTAATATCTATTTTAGTTTAAGAAAACTATTAATAATGCAATTAAGTATATCCTAGAAGAAATATTTTCTGGTTCAAAATACACCTGGTCTTATTTGAAGTATGTTCTGGCTTCTTTCAGTTGTATTTAAGGCAAGTTTTACTGTGTCTAAATCATTTTATTTTGTACAGAGTGTAAGGAAGTAATGTGATCGTGAAAAATTTCGGGAGCCACATTTCGACGAAAAAACCGATTTTACTACATCTAAATTTACTTTTAAGAATTTTTGTGATGCATCTCATTTTACACATGCATGCACGTTCATATAAATGCAGCTGCGAGTCTATTTTGACCAGTTTTTCCCTGCCGTCTGTACATACATACATACTCATGTATGTATATATACATATGTACATACTGTAACTCACATATCTGGTCATAGAATGTTGAAATTTTATATTTAGGATTGTTGTAACATCTAGTTATGCACCTCCCATTTTGGTCCCAATCGACTGGATAGTTTATCTACAGGGACGCCCAAAAGATTTTAAATGCATTACACTCTATGGACAGAAATTCATTAAAGGATATTTTAGAGCTATTAGGCTATTTAGAACGACTCAGAAATGATGTATGTTATTAAGGGTTACAAAATGAATTTCTCGATCTAAAATAGTGGTTTTTATCATTAATAGTTCTGCTACAGGAATACTCAAAAGATTTCCAACACATTGCAGTCAATGGCAGTTTTAGGGACATTTATCCATTTCAAACACAATACTAGCCTACTATACAGTTCGGTGATGGTCCAACAACGGTCACATGCCTCCCTCAAAAGTTATGCCAAGTTGGCGAGTTTTGGTGTATTTGTGTATGTATTTTTCTCTTATATCTGAAAAACTGTTAGTCGTAGAATGTTCAAATTTCATATATAAGATTGTTGTAACATCTAGTCGTAAATCTGCGTTTTCGATTCCAATCTACTGGAGAGTTTACTTACAGGATCACCCAAAATAGTTTCAATACATTAATCTACAGACATCTTCAATATATTAATTCTGTAGTTGGTCATTGTTTGGTCTATGCCCAAAATTTCGCCATTTGGTGAGCCTTGGCGAGTTTTTCTGAAATATCGCCAAAATAATTACATATTTCATATAACTCTAAAACTGTTTAAGTTTGAATCTTGAGACTTTGATTTTAGATTGTATTGTAACACAAGTGTGCAACTCTCTTTTGATGCAATCAATTGGGTAATTTATTTACAGGGTCAACCAAAGGACTTTAAATGCATTAAGGTCTATGGATATTTCCAATTCACAGGGATGTGCTCCAAATTGTGCCAAATCAATCCTGATGTGCCAATCTGCTACAAAAAGATCGTTTTTGGACATTTTTGCTCCAAATTCAGCAAAACTGCTACATTTTTAATTTTTCCATATATGTTTAAACGTTTGTAAATCTCCCGAATTTTTACAAAAGTCATCACACATTCTAAGCATTCTAATTTCAATCTTTCTCTATTTAATCTTAAAAATGAATAATTTTTCTTTGGCATCCCAAACCTCCAATTCCTTAAGAGTAAAAATTGACCTCTGTTTTAAATTAAATTTTATATAAATTTGTAATTTTTTGTTACCAAATTTTTTATTAGCTGCTGATGGTAGTTAACCCATTTGTGCCCAGATATTTTTGAGACTTTCTTCGATTTTTGCTAATACCAGCAATAATAGATAAATTTCTGATGTCAGCTTCTTGAGCAAGGGGCGATTTCTTTTAAAATCATTATGTATAAAAATTGAAATGTCAACATCCTACTGGGTCATGTTAAAATATTATGTGGAGTTGAGGTTCTATACTCGTGAATAAAGGCTAGGAAAAATAAATAATGCTTTCGACTGATAGCGAAAATGCTGTCCCAAAAAAGGGACGCTAGGCATAAATAGGTTAATATAATTTAGTAAATATTGTATTTTTGATTTAAAATAGATATTTTGTATAGCAATGTATAAAATAACTGAATTTTTTATTTATTTCAGTTATTTAAGCTTCTGGACCCCCCCCCCAAAAAAAAGGCTGGTTTTTGTTACAAGCTAAGTGTTTAAGAACCTCCTTAATTTTCATTTTTTTGATTGGCTTTCTTTAATGACTTTTCTCTTTCCCTCCAAAAATAAATTTTGTATTTCAAAATTCGCATTCTTATGCTCCAAATTGCTCCAAAAATGTCTTTTTTCTTGCTCCACAAATTGCTCCAAAATTTAATTTCAGCTGGAACATCCCTGAATTCATTAAAAGGCTGTGGTCAGTCACTATTTGACCTATGACTAAAATCATGAAAGCTATCGCAACGATGGCAGCTTTTGGCAAAATATTGCCCAATTAAGTGCCAAAAACAAATCTTACAAATTGAACCCAGCTTGGTGATATCTCAAATATTTGGTTAGAAATTGCTAAACCTTAGTATTATTGCAGTATTGTATCTCTTTCAAACAAAATAAGTTCAAATGAAGTGCGCCAAAAATATTTTTGATTTTATAGACATGCAAGGAAGTCATGTGTTTCCACATCAGATTTCTTATTGATTCAAGTATATTTTTTTCTTTCAGCTTTGAAGCCTACATTTGCCAAGTATCCTCTTGATAGTGAAATGTATGCAGCTGAAGGTGGTAACTTAACTATTCCCTGCAGACCAGAAGCTGCACCTTTTCCTTCTTTCACTTGGAAAAAAGACGGATATGGTCTAAGCTCTGTTGGGCGAATTCGAATCCTGCCGAATGGATACTTGTACATCAATCCTGTCAAGAGAGAAGATGAAGGGCGGTATACTTGCATTGCCAAAAATAATTACGGGTCTGACTTAAGTGAAGGTTTATTGATTGTGTTGGGTAAGTTGCTGCTAGTTTCTTTTCTTTTCTTTTCTTTTTTTTTTTTTTTTGTGTGTGTGTGTTACTTGCCAGATTTAAAACTAAGTTGTACACTGAAGTTAAGGAAAATTGCTATACTGGAGGCTGTTGTTATAATCATTGGTGTAAATTGTCATATGGCATTGGGGGGGGGGGGAGTAAAATATTCCCATGTTTCCTATTGCAGAAAATATTTAAATATAGGTGATATCTGAATTTTCTTGATTTTTTTTTTGGGGGGGGGGGGGTTTACACTAGAGGTCCCTTGTGTCACCCCCACCCTTCACCCCTTTGTGTAATGAATAGATAATTGACATTTTTTACTTTTAACTCGTTTTTAATATTTTTTTATTGTGTAACACGTATTAGATTTATCTTTAAAAAAATATATATATATTATCTGAATAAGAATTCTTCAATTTTGTTTGTATGATTATGTTAAAATTTGTAAAACTTGAAACAGATTGTCGTCAACATGTTCGTATGAGAAGATTGCATTTGCAATGTAAAAATCAGCACACACGTGAACTTTATATCATGAAGAGTTATATGAATGTGTTTTTAAAAGATTTTTTTTTTCTGTGAGTTAAAAAGTTATTTGAATGCGTTATTATTATTATTTTTTTTTTAAATGAGATCAGAGACATCTGCTCTACTCTTGAAAGAAATATAATCTCACATGATTGTAGGTTTAGAATAAAAGAAAGATAAGAACAATAAGATAATATTTAATTATATCCATTTTGTGAAGTATATGGTGATCCCATTTCCTGGTTTTCAGTGTTCATTGTAATGAACTTGGTGAAGCAAAGTTACCAGATTTCTACATCTTTACATCTTTTTTTTTTTTTTTTTTTTTTAATGATGTGATGGACTGAGTATTTATATGTGCCTTTAATTTTGATTTTATCTTCTGGGGATCCAGTGACAGAAAAATCAGTAAAAATGTCCTCGACAATAAAACCTTACTAACTTATTTTTATGTGCAAATTGAACACAAAATGAAAATAAGAGATTTTTATAATAAGAAAATCAAAGAATATAAATTCTGTGAGTGCCAAAGATAAAAGTTGAATTAGAGGTTATTTATTTTCAGTTGCAATTGTCAGGATTTGCATGATACCGTTATTTTTTATTCATGCATGATATTTTTTATGCATATTATGGTTATGGCAAACCTGCATTGGGGCAGAGAACTTTTTAAGGGGTTCTAACCTCATTTTCATGTTGCATTTTGAGAAAATATCCTGAAACTCCAGAGCACTAGATTGACAGCTGCATGGTAAGTCTGAACCCTGGACCTTACACTTCAGCCATCTATTATGTTCACTGTCTTATCCATTCGGCCGTGGTAGGGCTACCGTTATTTTTAATACATATGTTATTATCACACCTAAATTGTAATGCTATAAATGCTATAAAAAATTATAAAATTTTGTTTGCCCCTTCTTTTTTACTGTAGGCTTGCCTAGGATTGTCGACTCCCCTAATCCAGTTGTGAAAGCTGTAGTGAATGATACGACAGAACTGCCTTGTGAAGCACATATGAATAATGACATGCTGGATCTTGCTTACATATGGTTACAAAATGGCTTAAGAATAGATATGGACAAAGACAGGTTTTCTGTTGTATGTTACTATTATTATTTAGTTATGTTTTAAAACTATTTTAATTTGACTAGAAATGTAAAAATTGAACTGAAAATTTATTCATTTGATTCAGAGGATACCAAACTTTTTAAACCTTTTTCCACTTTCTAATTGTTTCTGTTTTTCATGGACCCCCTTTGTAGGGGATTGTTCCAAAACCAGTCAGCTACCATTTGTACTTATACTTAAGTGTTCGGAAAAAAAAAAAAAACCTATGGTAAAATTTCCCCCAAAACCAAAACACTCGGGTAAAAGCAATATGTACAGAAATGTCTCGTGACAAGTGCAAAATTTATCTGACAGTGACAATCTACTTTATATGACTTTACCTCAACAGTAAAATACTTTTATGATGTTAAAACTTTTGAAATGTTTGTGAAGTGATGCCTATCTATTTTGGATATTTCAAATAAAACACTAATACAGTAGAAGATCGATATACCGCAATTCTATAAACTGCATATGCATTATCAGCATAACGGGCCCCTAGAAAGAGGAAGAGCTGTTTACTTTAAAAGAGAACAACGAACCTCTCTCTTTCTCTCCCCTCCTCTGCCATTGACTTCCCAAACAGACATTTATTTATTTAATGATATTCCTCTTTGTAAATTAAAAACATTGATTTGTTTCATATTAAATTGTATGCTGTTATTTGTCTTCCTAAATCATATGCCTAGCATCACCAAAAGTTTTTTTTTTTTTTTTTTTTAATGTGTGTGTGCGTGGGGAATGCACATAGCATATTCTAAAGTAAAAATAGCTGTTTCTTTAAGTTTTGAAAGAAAAAAGTTTTAACATGAGTGGTTTTCTAAACAAAGCTGGGGGCATATGCCCCTGTCGGCCCCCCCACCCTCTGCCCGACGATGTGCTTATGTCTCAATTTAGCAGTAAAATACGTTTAAACAGTCTATGAGAAGTAGGGTAAGGAGAGTTTCCTCAATGTAACACTATTTTAAAACTGAATTTTGGAACTGGATTTAAGCCATCATTATTTAAAATCAAAACTGCTGAACTAATGCATTGTGCTTAAAATGGAAGGTACTCAGTTTGAAAACCTGCATGAAGAAAACATTTTGAATTTTTGGTAATGGATGATAAGTCACAAATTGTTAATCATTTGACGAATGTTGAAATAATTTACTCTGTTTCAAAACAAGAGGAAAACAATTCTGAAACAGAATCAAATGCTGGAGAGAAAGTTGAAAAACTTACAGTATCTGAAGAAATTTCCGTAAGAGATCAATATTTTAAATTCTTAGAAACACAAGACTGTAACCAAAATAGAATTATCTGTTCACAGGCGGAAAGAAAAGTTATTTGTTGAGAGATTGCAAATTCTAAAACAAATCAAAATTAATGTATTGTTTAAAAAACAAAAAACTTGCTTTTAGTAATTTCGCTGTAAGCTTTTAGTAATTTCAATTTATTTATTTTCTCTGTAAATAAATAAATTGCATATTTTTGTTTTTTAAAGTAGTATTTGTATTTAAAAATCATTTTTAAGCTCATATTTATGTGTTCCAGCTATATTTTAATATGTTTATTAGAGAAGTTTAATGATATATGTGAATGATCCATATAACGCAAAATTCTATATAATGCAAAACCTTGCGTTTCAAGGCTTGCGTTATAAAGATCTGCTGTATTTATCCAGTATTTTTTTTTTTTTAATAGAATTTTTTGTAAAACTAATAAATTTAGCATCGATTTAACATTGTATCCATATTCATTTAACATTGGAAATGTTTTTAATGTAGCCCGATAGTGACCTGCATTTTTATTACCATTGATTAGGGACGACATCCTGGGTATTTAAGAATCTACAATATAACTCTGGCTGATGCTGGAACATATCACTGCATTGTTAAAACAGCTGTTGGTAGAATATCAAGATCAACTCAGCTTGTAGTAATTGGTAAGTTTCATTTTTGTAAACATTAAAAGAACATAACTTTGATCAATTTAGAGTACTAAGAGATTAAAAGGAAATACGAAGGAAATTCCATAGTTGCATTAAAGATTTGAGTACCTTAGTTGATTGTATTGTACTGAGGAATGAACAGGACTGAAGATGGCCATGGAAAAGCGGTGGAAATATATTTTCGGAGGACTAAGGACTCAAATCTTTAATGCAAGTATACAATTTAGAGTATTTTCCACTTTCAAAAACCATCCATATTCTTAGTATTTAAAGATGTTTATGAACTTCTATTTAGTAGCTGATATCAATATGGCTTTATCTGGTCTTATGTTGCTTTGTTATTTTCTTGGGAACAAAGATATTACAGCAGGCCGATCTGTTGTATAACTAAAAAAAATTACTTAGAAAAATCACTGCTAAAATTTTTCTTTCTCTCTATGCATCGAAAAGCTAATAGATTATTTCTTTTATCATAATTGAAAAAAAAATCAACCTTTGAATTATTTAAAAAGAGTTTGAAATAATGGACATTTAATTTTCCAAAATGTTTGCAAATCTTAATTTTTTTTAATTGAGCTCAAGCATCTGCTTTTCTTTGCTAGGACCTCCTGGTGCACCAGGTGCTGTCTTGGTAGAGGATCTAACCGCAACTTCTGGTATAATACACTGGAGTGATGGTTCAGCCAATGGAGATCCTATCAAAGCATACACAATTGAAGGTTACACAAATCACCTCAAGAAGTGGGTTGTACTGAGGGAAAGTAAGTATATTTTTGACTTTATGAAGAGTCATGATCAGATGAAATCATTAAGCTGTTTTTAAAATACTTTTATTTAACTTGCACTCTATGTATGGGTCAAATATGTTATGAGTTTTTTGTTAACTTCTTAACCCTCTCAGTGTTCAATTTGTGGACCAAAATCGCTTCAAAAATTGTGGGGTTTTTTTTTTTCATATTTCGAATCTATATACATTGGAGAATTGAATTGTACATTTTTTCTTTCTAGAAAAGATTTTTTATATGGATTTTTATCATGAGAAACTAATATTTAACTCTAATTTATTTCACTGGTTAAACGGTAAAAACCTGGGATGCTTTCCACAATACAGGAAGAAAAACACCTGCCCGCAAAAATCGCGGAATGAGCAAATTTTGCTACATTTGAGTTGCCCATGGAAATCGCGGGATGATCAGCCAGAGGGTTAATCTCCAGTTGAGCTAGAGTTGTCAGATTTTGCTGCATAAAAAACAAGATTTTCTCTGAAATAAAGTAAAAACATGGTACAAACATAGCTTTTGCATTTTTTATGGAATCCAGTAGCATAATTATTTAATTTTTTTAAATGCTCGTACATTAAAACATCTCAGTATGTGCATTGTGCATTTCAGGTGGTGAAAAGGTTCCACTTTTTCACTTGTTTCCTCAAACTGATCAATTTGAGTGGGCTGCAACGGGTTTTGTAGATTTGGTACCAGAAGATTCAAACCATATTGGTTGGCAGTCTATAATGCAAATAGTTGGCATTATAGTGCAAATGATTTTGTGAAAATCTGGTTGGGATTGGCAAGTTTGCTCAAAATAGTTTGTTTGTGAAATAAATGGATATTACTTTCTTGCCTATGTATGGGTTGTTTTTTGCAGCTGAAGAAAGGTGGATCCTTTCTATCACCTAAACTGTATATTATAAGCTATTTTTGTGTATATATGTTTTTTGACAGAAGTAATTTATTAGTGCTTTTTTATTAAAAAAACTTTTATTTAAACTTTCAGATGTTGAAAAATTCAAGTACAGACCCGAGAGTGGCAGGAGAGAAATTGAGTTGTTTAATGTTCTTTCTCCTTACAGTCGGTATTCTTTTAGGGTATCAGCCATCAATAATTTGGGCATAGGGGAGTCAAGTGACCCCAGCCCTTTTTACCACACAGACAAAGATATGCCTCATGTTCCACCTTCCAATGTAGGTGGTGGGGGAGGAAAAACAGGAAGCCTCACAATTACTTGGGATGTAAGTTACTTGAGAAAATTTCAATTTTAACATTTCAAAATAATAAGTAAATAATGGTTTGTTGTATAAAGAAGAAAATGTGATGAATTAAAAAACAATTATATTAACCGCATTCCTTTCTGAATCATTTAAAATTTATTGAAATGATAATTATTATCATTATCATAAAATATACTTAATTTATGCTTATGCAAACTAAATAATGCTAAACGATCAGTTAACTCTTTGTATCATTTTAGGTATTTTATGGTCATACAAAGGTTTAAATTTAGAGCTTCTGGCTGTAACAAAGCTGAGTCAAAAGTTTCAATTAAAACCTTAAGAAATAATTTACTTTTGATATATTGGTATCATTAACTCTCATAGACAAAATCATTGTTACTTTTATGGTTTTTCAAAATTTAAGGAAAAATCATGTTTAAAGACGAAAATGTATATTTTCATCTACCTGGTGTGCATGAGGTTTTTTAAAATTATATTATTTTCTGCCTGACCAATGGCCTCTGAACTGGGAGACGGAAGGTGCCTGATTCAAATCCAGGTCGCATTTGTTGACCTAACCATACAGAGTTTTCCATGCTTTTCTCAGAAACTTTGCTTAATATGGGTTAGAAGCTTTTAGGAAGTTCCCCATGAAAGCCACACCACCCTTAGTCCTAGATCCCTAGTGCCAAAGGGCCATATCCCAAATCAGTTAATCAATATATATATTTCTTCATTTGTCTCTCTTTAGGATGATATCTTTCTACATTTTGGTTTTAATCTTTTAATTTATTTACTAGCTGTGTGTCCATTCTTAATAAAGTAGGAAAAGATAGATTTTCTTACATATGTAATTCGAATTGATCCCAGTGATGAAGAATCTATAAAAAAAAGCAAAATTATTTGACTTTTGATGTAAAGTTTGTGTCATGAGTTCTAACCTGACATAGTTGCAGTATCAAGACACAAAAAAGTATCAGTGTCATTCGCAATCAAAAAGAAAAAGCTTGAAGGTTCTCAGAGAAAACTCTTCACTTACAAAATGTCTTATTTGTACATTGTACTGCTTTTTAAGTTTCATTTGTAGCATTAATACATCAGATACTACACAATTTTACACTACATACCCTACATACTGCATGATTGAACAGTTTTATTTTATAATAAAAATAAAGAAGACAGATTAAAAAAGGGTGGGTCAGAGGGGGCAGTCACTCCTCCTGAGAAAAAGAATTTAATGAAAAATCCTATTTTACTTCCATAAACTGGATGTGTGCATCATTCTTCCGACTATCCACCCCCATCCACAAAATTGCATTAATCCACCAATGATCATAGGTGTAAATGGGACTTGTATTGCGAGTATCAAAAACATTCTTAATAAAACATGACATCCGAATAAGGAAAATGACAGTTATGAATAATCACGTGAGATTATGTTGTCTGCAAAACCAGGTGTGCTTTTGTTTTACTCTTTTAATTAGAAATTGAACTTTAATCAGATATTTAAGATAAGTCATACACGGAAGTATTGTCCATTTAAAAGCCATTAAAATTCCGGTAAAAATATTAACATAACACGATAAGAACAGGGAACTGAAAAGAAAGTAAACAGAAACCAGCAACGAACAAGTCGTTTACCAAAACAAAGGAACTAAAAAGGAAGAAATCAGAGAAAGGGGAGGGGGGAAGAAAGTTACATGAAATGGTAAAATGTAGAAAAATAAACATAAAATAAAAAAGGGAAAAATGGCACAAAAAGGAACATGTAAAAGAACAAAAAACATTACATCAAAAGAACAGTCACCACCACACCAACAAAAAAAAAAAAAAAAAAAAAAAAATAAAAAAACACATGTACATATAAACACAGGACAACAACAAAAAAATTTTTTAACACATACATATAATAAACAATTTATGTTTAAAACAGCAGTTCTTTGTAGTGATTTTATTAATTTTAAGTTGGTTTTCTTTCTTTTTTTTAAAATTATACTTACCATAAATACTTAATATGTACTTGCATTTCAAAGTTTCCATTTATCAAAGAGGTTTCATATCTTTTGAAATCATTTTTGAAATTTAACTGATTTTATGAAAGCATATTTTTAATTATGTATCAAGATGCTAATTGAAATATGTAATGATTTGTTTGAAAATAAAATTTGTTGAATTTTATTGATTATGGATGTAACTTCAATATATATTCTCTTCCCTGCATAGTTTTTGTAGTTATTCTTTGTTTTACTCTGTAGCCTTTATCACCTCAAGAGTGGAATGACGATCAAATTTGGTACAATGTATCCTATAAGCCAGCGGATTCTAATCGTAAATTTCAAGAAATCTCCCTCAAGAGCCGTCAAAATATTGGACTGCATGTTATTAACGTTGGAGAAGAAAATTACTATAAGCCTTACTTAGTGAAGGTTCAAGCAATCAATAGTATAGGGCCAGGACCTTATTCTGAAGAAGTTGAAATATATTCTGCTGAAAATAGTAAGGCATATTTAATGTATCGTTTTTATTCAGTTATAAAAGTAATAACTATCATGTCACTGATATGAAAATGTTTAATGGATTTAAAAACATGTACATATTTATTTTTTTAACTACCTTACTTCCTTTATGCACTCTCTTCCACTGTTGTGGACAAAACCGTAGAAGTAGTTTATTTTAATAAACTACTTTAAAACTAAAAAAAGGGGGAAATAAAGTTTTTAAAATTGCCAGCGAATTCTGTTCTCAACCCCCCCCCTTCTCCCAGATTGCTTAATTGTCCACCAAGTTCTGCATCAGTTGAACCCATCTTTTCCACATTCAGAAATGTATGGGCAAAACTAAGAAATAGGTGAAAAGGCTGGAAAGCTTGTAAAAATTCAGTGTTTTCTGAAGAAAAACAAAAGAAGTTGAAACTGAAGGGTAGTATTAATACATTTAAAGCTTCTCCTTTATATTTACAATTTTTATATTAAGTATTAGTTTTTAAAAAATAAAACTAAATTTAAGTTGCATAAGAGCAAAATCTTTGGTTTGTTTTTAGTCTTCTCAATTTGAAAAAAGAATAAAGTGGGCAAAACTGTGTTTATTTTTATATTTTTTATTTTTTAACTTTTTATTTCCTATCTTGTCAACTCTTCTCTATTCAGGAATCATACAGTACTTAAAGCTGCTGAAATTTTGTGATTCAAAATGGAAGACCTTTATAAATTTTTAAGTATGCTTGAACGTTTTTAAAAATGCATTAAAATGTTCTGAGTACGAAGTTATATTGAAATTCCAATATTAAGAATTTTTTTATATTAAACTAAAATCGCCTTTATAGTCTTATGAACAAATAAGTATTGGAAAGGAATTTTCCAATTCTCCCAGCTGCAAATAATAAATCACAAGTTATCTTCAAAGTACAGTGGCATAATTTTTAGGCTTCATAATCGAAGGCTTCATCCTCAAGCTGAACAAGGATGACTTGGCTTTTCATCTTTTGAATGGGCCAGTAAGATGTTGATTAAGTTTGCTTTGGGAACTAAACTTGACTTGAGATTTTAAATGAATCTATGACTGAGGTGCAAGTTATTTTTTTTTTATTTGGGGAGGGAGGTAGAAGGGGTTAGTGGTAGTTAGTAAAGTTTGTGGGGTTAGTAAAGTTTTTGGTATGCACTTAATTTTTTATCTCAAAAAGCACACAAAGCCCGATGTTTGTAAACTATAAAGTGTTACTTAACTTTCAAAACCTAATTTAGTTTAAATATGTAAATACAGGAGTCTGTTTAGGAGAAATTTGAGTACATTAATAGACCCTTCACAAAATATTTTATCGTAAAAATGGACACAAAATATTTTTTCTTAAAAATGGACCTTCACGATATTTGTAATTTTGTAAATGGACGCTTCACAAAATTCTTTCTATGAAAAGCAGATCCTTCACAAATCTGTGTTTATTTCCAAAATTAATTTCTAGCTAATCACACTTATATAAATCTATACACATAAAAACCATTTATATGTTTATTTATAAAAATCTTTAGATGTTTATGTACATGTATAGTTTTTAAAAAATAAGGCTTGCTGTAAAATGTCCAATTTTAATTAATAGTAAATTAAATTTTGTAAAATTGTATCTTTTTCACAAATTTATAAAAGAAGTACCCCGTTTTCGTAAAATATGGACCCTAGCTAGAAAAACCCGATTTGCTGCTACTGTCAGATTCACAAAATTATGAGTAAAGTTTGTACAATTTCGCAAAGATATGACTGTGTCTGAAAAGTCCGGATAGGTGTCTATATATATATATATATATATATATATATATATATATATATATATAAAATTGGGTTGTCTTTTCTGTTGAAACTACCCTGGGATATACTAGGGTAGGCTTTATTTGTTGGCTCCCCTTGAAAAGTGGTGAATGTAAAAAATATTTTTAATTTCATGAAATATTTATTAATATGGCTTATTGTGTTTTAACTCATATCATCGTAACAAATCTATCAATGATATTTATTTTTGTGCCTTTCACTTTAATATTCATTTTAAATATTTAAATCCTCTATGATTTGGCATTTATTTTAATCTCGTGAAAAATATCTAACTGTATAATCTTCAGGAGCTGTTTGCATAAAATTTGTGGCATGACATAAAATTTGTGGCAATGTTTATGAATCCCGTTCAACTTTTAATTTATGACGTTATGTTTTTGACTGCCATAAAAAAAAAAAAAACTTTTTAGTTTAGTTTGCTTACCTGGTTATTTTGCGCAGTTAGTTTTCTAAGTAATATTGTAAAAAAAAAAAAATTCTTTACATAAGACCATTATGGGGATTACATAATTCTACATTAAAACTATCATCTATACTTTTACCTTGAATCAAGAATTGAATCAACCATACATTGTTTCCCACAAAGCTAAGCCTAGATTTCGCATTGCTCAATTTTTATTTTATTTTTGTGATTAGACTTATGTTCTTTTATATTTTGTGCAGTGCCTCAAGTTCAGCCATCTCAAGTATATGCTGTTGCTTATAACTCTACAGCACTCAATGTAACATGGGCTGCAATGGAGCTCAATCGAGAAAAGATACGAGGCAAGCTTATTGGATACAGAGTTAGTATTGCTTTCAAAGTGCATGTAAAATTTTATGTTTTGGGTTTTATATAGCATTTAATATAATAGTTACTACCTAATTACCTTTGAGAAAAAAAGAAACATTTTAACTGGAAATTTGCAGATATTAAGCCAGTTATTAAATTACATAGAGTATACTAAGATGTTTATTGAATTTGAAAAATGCTTTATCAGTTTGTACATGTGTGATTTGCTTTTAATTTGTATAGTCTTTTAATAGGTATTGGCTGTAGTAATTTCACACTTAATGAACTTTAACAAAGCTAATGAAATTTAATCCAAAGTTATATTTCATTTCGAAATTTTTATTTAATTAAAAAATATATTCCCTTCAATTTCATTTTGCAAAAAATTTTTAGCATTGTTATAACTTTGAAATGAAGCCAATGACATAGTGGTAGTGCATTTCACTGTCATACCATAGATCTGTGGTTTGATTCCTGGACTGGGCAGTGTTGACTCAGCCTTTCATCTAATGAGTTGATTAATAAAATACGGACCAAGCTTGATTGAGAACTAAACACTGGGAGCACCACGTCAGGCTATATATAATTATGCTGATCCCTGACTAACAATTCCAGTTTACCCATTCAAACAAAAAACTTTTCCCACCGTTACTTCAAAAAGATTAAAAAGTTCACAAAAAACATAATAAAATAAACATTGTTTGTATGATCCACTTGAAATTTTTTATAAGTATATATAATAGCATAAAGAACAATCTGCGCTGCTTTAAAAATCTGAAAATCCACCCGTTCCCTAATTTTAAGCAACTTTTACAATACGTAATAAAAACTGAATATGAAGTTATTTATTTTAGTGGACAAAGATTAAATATATTGAGTGTAGACATATTTTTGTCAAATGTTGTTCTAATAGCTCCCATTGTATTGCTTCCACAAAGGACTTTATCTTCTAGCTGTAAAATAATATGTAAATTTGTGTTCTAAAATTGAATCAAAATATTTGACTCAATGCTTAAAACTGCACATTTTTATCAATGTACATTAATAGTACTTTTGAATATTCTCTTCTATAAGTAATTTTGTATTTACAAGATTCTCTTTTCCTAATTCTAAAAATTAGTGCATGTTCCTTTTTTTAAATTTTTCTTTCACTTGTTTTGTTACTTTATGTTGAAATTTTTACTGTAGATAAAATATTGGGAAAATGGCAAAGATCCTGAAGCAGATTCTCTCATATTACTAAAAAGAGGTCTTGATAACTGGGGACTGATAGTTGGCTTGCAGCCGAACAAGGAGTATAATGTTGCTGTTATGGCTTACAATGCAGCTGGAAGTGGTGTCGAAAGTGAGCCATACTTAGCAAGAACATTTAAAGCTGGTAAGGGAGACAAAAAAATGTTTCATAACATGAATTTAATCTACAAGAATTTTTGTGCACATTCATGATGTTTCTGTTTGAGGAAAATGTTTTGAATTTTATTAAATACAGCATGCTTTTTCAAAATGTGCTAGGATTGACTCTAACTTGGGTATTGTGTACTAATATATTGTATAATTTCTTTTCTAGCACCATTACGCCCACCAACCAATGTACGAGTGGAAGCTCTAAGTCCAACAAGTGTGTCTGTAACCTGGAGAGGTGTTTTACCATCCTCTGAAGAAGAACCCATCAAAGGCTATAAGGTATTGCATTAGATCCACTTTTTATGATCAACAGGATAGTTCCCTGATGTCTTAAATTACTGGTTCCCGAGGGCTCATAGCATATAATAGAATCAGAGCAGTTATATGATCAGGGGAAGAACATATATCAGAATCAGAGGCCCAAACCAGTATGAAATTTACAGGGCTTCGAACCAGAACTGAACCAAAAAATCGAAAAAAAAAAAAAAAACGTTATTTTGGCCAGAACTGAACTGAAAAAAAATATTGGTTTATTTCAGTTCGATATATTTTCAGTCATTTTGTTACTGCAACCAACTTATCAATATTTTCTAATTTAATGTCAACCATATAATTATCATCATTACTTGTACAGTCTTTTTTCGTATCTCAGAGCCTTCCTCCCATTTAGGCATGCATCAGGTCTGATTCAATTTCATCAAAATAGGGATGAGCGGGAGTTTAGCTATGCTCTTTTATGCTTAAAACTGTGTTTCCAACTTGCAATAAGTAGAATAGTTTCTGAAATTCTGAATTGAAATAAAACAAAGTGCAGAACATCTTAAGACAGCATGCCAAAATAGATTCAAAAAGTACCCATCTCAACATATCACTTCTTTTCCAAGTCAATTCGTCTGAGCCAAAACTGAACAGAAAATCGTTATTTTTGGCGGAACAAAAACTAGAACTGAATTGATATATATATATATATATATATATATATATATATATATATATATATATATTTGTTGTTGTTGTTGAACTGGAACGAAAACCAGAACAAAAAAAATTATGGTTCAAAGCTTTGGAAATTTGAAATACAATAAACCATAATTCAAATATGTAACAATTATTTCAAAAATATTTATAAAATAGATAAAAATAAATATACTTTTGAAATGTTATTAAGGAAAAAAGGTTGTATTGAAAATTACATTTCTTGAAAATTGATATATTAAAATGTATAGTAAAACTGGCCAGTTTTATTCTTGATTGTTAATTTATTTCCTTATAAACAAGCTTTGAAGCTAACTAATGATCATATAAATATTTTGCATTAATTCATTCTCTCCTGTAGGTTCGTTACTGGGAGTCTGATGAAGATATGACATCTGCTAAAGAAGTGTATCGCTACCTTGATGGAAATGACCTCGAAGTAGTTGTGTCTGGTCTCACAATTGGTAAAGCCTACAAGTTGCGAGTGCTTGCTTTTAGCAATGGTGGAGATGGAAAGATGAGCTCTCCAGTTCGAGAGTTTAAAATTGGTATTTATCCTTTTTTTTGTCTTATCTACTGTACATTTTGATTGCACTATCAGACCTTGTTATCCTGACACAGCCAGATTTCACATCACCTCATTTATCATCCCAAATTTTTTAATATTTTGCAGTAGCAAGTTTTTTGCTACTTTTCATATTATTTTAACGGCGTAGTTTGAAAAAACCATATGATTTTGGTGCATAAATACAAATAAAATATGTAATACACTCAAAATTTTTAGAATGCTTCTTTACAAGCTGTATTATACACTGTAATAAACAATAAACCTTTATCAATTTCGAAACTTTTTTGCCGTGCAATTCCATGTTGAAGATTTTTTTCCCGAAAGTTTTATAAAAGGCACCGTTGTTTCATTTATTGTGGCATGTAACACAGCTTAGAAAGAATGATCCTGAATTTTTTCAAGCTCCTGGTTCAATTAGCTTATTCTGATTTGTGTACTAAGTACTTGGGAAAAAAAATTTTTTTTTTTCATTTATAAAATTCAAACTGCTCTTGTTCTTACTTTAGGAACTATTTAAATATACTAAGAAATAATATTTAATGAGAATTTTTTAGAAAAAGCAAGTTTATTATTTTTTTTTTTTTTTAGTTAAAAAAAAAAGTTCCACATAAAACAAACATTATTTTTAACTTAAAATTTTAGACTTACTCCATTATAACTTACCCAAGTGTTGTACAAATATCTGGAAATAGGTTTCATTTGTAAATAAAATGTATTAAGTATCGCTTGTTAAACACTATAAATATGGCTACCGAATGCTCAGAAAGTAAGTTGTAGATACTTTCATAAATTTAATTCTGTTTGGTACTGCCCCGTATATATATATATATGTAATAATAAAATAAACTTTGCTAATTTAACCTAATTTAATTTAATGTTATTTGAAAAATCCTTCTTTAATCTTTTACTCTTACTGTAAAGTTTGTTTCTCGGCCACACAAATATTACGCTCAGAGACGTTTTTTGAAGTTCTATAAGTAGAAAATTGTTTATTCAGCAGTATTTTCGGTTTTCTGTGGTTTTCATTACTACGTGCTTTTAGAACTCCTGGGTAAGCAGGTGTTTCTCATGTCTTGATTGACAACCTAGTTAACTAATTACGTTTGAGAGTAACACCTTCGCGATCGTGCTGCACCCTGCCAGCAGATGTGGTAATTAAGGAGTATTTAAGCAAGAGCGCAGAAATTTCGAGAGCTTCGTCTTAACTTCGCGCTTAGCTTTTTAGGAGTTTGGAACGTAAAGCTTAGCTTCGAGCCTTTGGACTGCGATGCAAGAAGATAGGCACGGAACGAATAAGGTCGCCGGCCCGACTCCTGCCCTCTGTCTGAACTTTGAAATAAACTATTTAATCTAGAACACCAATGGATTTGCGTCAATCATTCCAACAAGGGATGGCGTAAGGCCCATTCCTTACATATATATATATATATATATATTAACTAAAAGGCTTACATATGACTAATGTAAATAAATTCCAAATTTTATATCACTAAATAATTTTCAAACTTTGAGTATCCCAATGTTTAGGAGAATTGTCTATTTTTTGTAAGCTATCTTACAGCATGTAACTGTGTAATAAGAAATTTCATCATGAAGCTTTTTCACAGAATTGTCTAAAATACTGTACTTAACCCGGCAGGACACATGCCGAGCCTCTCAAGTGAGGGCGATTAAAAAAATTACTGTAAAAAATAAGCCGTCCAGTGAATTTTTTTTTTTTTTTTTAGATTTCATGTAGCTGCATTCGAGGTCACATACTTGACTACTAGAGGCATTTCCAGAATTTATGTTTCTTCTTTCTTGTATAAAATAAGATTTCAGGCCTTTGAGGCCCGGCGCGTGCTCTCAAGTTAGCATTTATCCTAATAGCAGTATCATATGTAAAATTTGAATGGCATGTAAATTTTACTTATTAATGTCATTGTTGATAATAATGTTGCTTTTTTTTTTTTAAGTAAATATGTATTTTCCTTTCAATGGACCAATGTGAAAGTCATATTTAACTTTTTTTTCTGTTCTGATGAATAATGATAAGACAATACTAATTACTTTTAAAATACAAGTTGTAAGTCTAGTAATTGTTTGTTTGATGCTTTAGTGTAAATTTACTAACTATTTAGTTAACCAAAAAGCGAAATAGTTTTAAAAGTACTGAAAAAAATATACACCAGGCTGCATGTGTTCTGCCGGGTTATCAACATTTTTGACCCTCAACATGGCCAAGTTGATAAAACACTGAACGTGGTAGATGGTTAAAGTGTGAAGGTACAGGGTTTCAGCCCACCATGTGGCTGCCAATCTAATGGTCTAAAATTTTGGCAGTTTTCTCCATATTTAAAATGAATACACATTAGAACACCTTGAAAAGTCCCCTAAAAGTGCTAATCTCACAATGGAATGACCCATGTATATTTTAGTAGGTGTTGATATTTTCTTAACCTGCAGATCTTCCTTAAAAATTTCTTAATATTTTTTTCTAAAAAGCCATTTAATTTCGTAGTACTATTTGGCATCTTAATTCTACAGTTTTTTTTTATATGCACACATGTATTACTGTCACTTTTTTTTTCCTTTTTCAGGAGATGCTATAACAGCTCAGTATAGAGTTTCATCAGCCGTCATAAACAAGTCATATTTATTATCTTTTATAGTGTTCTTGTTGTTATCTATTTTTGTGTAAGAAGTTGAAGGCTCTAGGTAAATAATTGTTTATATTGTTATGTTATAATTAAATCATTACTTACATAGTAAAATTTATCTTCTGCAATATACTCTAAGTAAATAAATAATTGTAGTTATTTTTTAGGGATGCACCGAATATTCGGTATACTGCCTATTTGGCAGACAAACCGAATATTCGGTTTGGCCGAATACTTAAATATTCGGCAACCGAATATTTAACTATTCAGCCGAGGCAGTATTAAAGTGTATATATACTTTTAGCAGTATTAAAGTAAAGAAGCAGTATTAAAGCAGCCGGAAGTAAACAAATTTAAGTATTCAGCAATCGGTAAACAAATACATATTTTTTATATCATGAATAAAAGATATAGTATAGTACCATAGTACTAAATTGATTAAAGTTGTTACTTACTAATATCACATGTGAATAAGCATTAGAAATCCTTAGAAAGTCCTCCTGCCAAGGCACCCCCATCCTTGGCTGATAGCCCTAACATAGCATTCCACAATCACACAAAAATCTAATATCACAATGAAATTAGTTTTAATGTAAGAGAAAACACTCAGATGTCAAATTTGAGTTTTTTCGCTTTTCAATTTTTCTTTAAATCTTATGACACATTGAATCAGTTAGTAATAGCAAGGTTAATGTAAATTTGAAACAGTAACCAGGAAAAAAAAAAAAAAAAACACTCACAATATTAAGAGTTCATAAATAAGTCAATTAACTGCTAATTTTTTAAATAAAATATGCATGTAAAAAAATTACCGTTTCACTAATATTTAAAAAATTTGTTAATAATATATAAAGGAAACATACTTGGATATTAAATTTTGCAGCATTTTAATTTTTGAAGTTTTACACTATCTGAAATATTGTTTGAAGCCCAGTGGTGTAATGGTTAGCGCACCGCACTGCTGTCACACAGGTCCGGGGTTCGAATCCCGGGTTGGGCAAGGTCGACTCAGCCTTTCATCCCTTGAGTGGGTCGATAAAATGAGGACCAAGCTTCCTTGGGGTCAAACACTGGGGGCTTCGCGTCAGGCTGACCACCTGGCCGAGGCATATGCATCCGCACCCCAGAGCCTATGGTCGCGAAGGTACGATTGGGCAGCGCAGGCCTTGGCCCCGCAGAGGGGCTGTTATGCCAATGTTTGACTTTTTGAAATATTGTTTAAGAAAAAACTAATTAAATTAATCATTGCATAAGTTAAATAAGTCTTATAAGTTTAATAAATTTTAACCAAGCATTCGGTATTCGGCCGAATATTCGGTTAGAATTTAAACCAAATATTCGGTATTCATTATTCGGCAAAATATGGTATTCAGTGCATCCCTATTATTTTTAAAGATTTTAATTTACTTATGTAGTTGGCTTAAAAGTATATATACACATCTGTTTATTTGCATATACAGATTTCTACATAGACAATTGTCTGCTGAACAATCTACTTTTTTTTTTCTTTCTCAATTAAAATAATTGAAAATATTATTAAAATTAGTTTTTCAGATTTTTGTTTTAAATGACTTTAGTTACTTGTCGCAGTTCTATGCTGAAATATATTTCCCCTTTATTTTAGCCTTGAATGACTAGTAACCTGATATTGACAGATCTGTTTTTAATACAATGGTGCCTTGGATTGTGTAGACTTGGTATAGTCTCTTCTTTGAAGCTGTGTGTAAAAATATGTTATTTAGTTACAAATACTTTGTATCGTAAGAATTTATGTGTGAAAGCTGTCACAGTTGTGTATAGCTTGTTAAGAATCTCATTCTGCTGTCTCTTTGTTAAATCCATGAGTTTGAGCTAATCCCCAAGTAACCGAAAATTCTACAGCATACCCAGGCCAAATTAGCAATAACTTACTAGCCCTTTAAAAAGTGCAACCATGTCACATCAATACAGAAGAGCAACTGGATATACTGCCCAACACAAATGCAGCCATTGCCATGCTGCATTTAAAGTGCAACCATGTCACATCAATACAGAAGAGCAACTGGATATACTGCCCAACACCGAAAATGCAGCCATTGCCATTGCTTAATTTAACTGCCAGCAACATAGCAGTCATTTGAATTGCCAGATGCTGGTTGTTGAATTGAGTAATGGCAACAGCTCTGCTTTTTTTTTTTTTTTTTCCCCAGCAATCTACAGATCTGCAATTTTGACTAAGCTATTGTTTTGAAAAGAGACTATCCTGTTTATGTATCTGATTTTGAATGGCTGGCAAAGCAAAAAACATGCGAGTGGCTTCAATCGTTTGCAGTCCAGAATGTTACTACCTGGGCTCTTCAGGTCGCATAAAGTCAATTAGTACCTGGTAAAATGCCTGAAACTTCTGCTGTAACATTATTCTGTTTATTATTATTTTATATTTATATTAAGCAATCAAACAGCTATACAATGACTGTGATTTCAAAAAACAATTTTGTTGGTATTTTTACACTTTAGTATAAAAATGGTTTCTTGTGCACAATTATACATAAAAATCTCAGTAGTTTTAGAAATCTTTTATTGACTATTGTGATTTCATTACAGCACAAATCTTATTGTTCTATTGGGTTTTTTGTGTAAAAATGTAGCAGTTGCTTCCAGTTTTCTATTGAAATATTTTTTAAGAATTTTTATGCATGACTTTGATAGAATAGATCTTATATACATATAATTTTTTGAGGGGTACATCTTTGAAAAATGCATTGTCGGAAACATATAAAACTATCATTGCCTTAAAATTTTCTTTGATGCGACAAATTTTGTTGTCGAATACAGTTAAATCTTTAAATTATAGATAGATAGAGCCTAGTCACTTACATCTGCATTTTTCATTAAAAATTAAATCAAAATTTAAAACTATGCTAACACAAAAACACTGCTGAAAATAATTGACAGTAGAAGTTTTTTATATTTCTCTAGTGATACCAATTACTACCAATAATTTTTGCTCCTTGTGTCTTAAGTGAAACACAAACCCCCCCCCCCCTTTATTGTTTTATTTTTTGTTTGTTTGTTTGTTTTTCCTGGTGAGGGGTAGTATTAAAGTGTTATACCAGTAGCATATTTTCAAATTTTATTTTTCTGTGTTTGGAAAACTAGTTATCATCACGCTCATTTTATTCTCCACCCACCTCCCATTAGTCCACTGAATTAGGTGGAATGAATGTTTCTGTATTTTGTAATAAAATTGTTTATACATGTCTTTTGTGAAACAAAACAATGTGCAAGATTCTATAAAATATATTTTCCTTTTATAGAGCGTTATATATATTTTTTCTGTATTTTTAATATTATTATTTATTATGTGTGCCAAGTTTATATTCTTGGTAAAAGTTTATTTTATGCAGATATTTTATTACTTTTAAACTGAAATTAGATATATTTACTGTTGCATACAGTAAATAATTTTATACATATATGAATGACAAAAACAGAACAAGAAAGATATTTGAAATATGTAAAAATATTGTAAATAAGTATAATTTTTAGCCTGCACATTATCATTTAAATTTTTCTTCTACCAAAAAGCAATATACTGTTGTAGATTAACAGAATTTACATGTTTAACATATGATTTAATAAGTAAAACCACTGAAATGCTTAACAATTTCAGAACATGTGTGCATTTTTGCATAATTGAAATAGAAGTCACACATCATAGAGTGAAAAAAAAAATGCTGCATTCATCAAATTACCATTGCCCCCCCAATTTAAAAATAAAATAAAATAATAAAAATGACTTTACTTTATGGTACAGTAAAGCAGTGATTAAGAAATAGATTAAATTATTATATAGCCATAAATTTCCCCGAAATTAAAAGGCAATTAAAAAATTAGTGTTTTCCTTTTTTTTAAATAATTAGAACGTTTAAATAAACCGCTTAGTCTATTCAGAATGAAAGTATGTAATCAGCTTTTTCAACCTTTACTCTATGAGTAACACAAATTTTAAAAATATATAAAAATAGTTAACAGCAAATAAAAATTTGTTCAGAACACTCAGTCCCCCTTTGTAAGTAGAAAAATAGCTTCTTGAAATGCACATTGGTTTCATAACTATTGGGTTTACTTATTGTAAGCTAAAATGCAGTTAAATATTAATTCATCTATGAAAAGCTTCGTGAATGTGACTTTCTTTGATGTAACAAATCAGACATTCCGTCCATGTATAAAGTTTCATAATCTACAGATCTGCAATTCCATTTTTTAATTTTATGTACTATGATATATTTTTAACAACTTTTTGCCGTCCATGTGTTTTATATATTAACAATTGCATGTGCCCACATGCATCCACTTTTCCATTGATGTTCTAAAGATATCTTCTTTATTTTACTATTATTATGGGAAGATTAAATTGACTTTTTATTGGTGTTCATTTTTTCCTCAATTTTATTGTTGTTATATTGATTATACATCCGAGTGACATTTCCTTATAAATTTTATATATTTTTTGCTTTATAATTTTGTGAGCATTTGTATTGCTGAAATCTGTAATATTTTATCATTAATAAACGTTCGTTTTCAATTCTTTTAATTTGACTGGTTGTTACTATTATTATTCAATATATTAATGAGATCTGATCATTTTAAAAATCAATAAAGGTACAAAAGCCTAATTTATTGCAGTAATTTTTTAATTTGTTTCACTCCACTAAGCACTGTGCTGAAATGCATAAGTACTAAAAATTTAATAAATTATAAAAGAAAGAAGACTGACATGAAAGATTATTTTTAGTATAAATTTATCAAAAAACTCATTGATGGCTTTGTCTTTCATAACTTTTTAAAATGTGACTTTTTTCTTTTCTTTTATGGATGGAGTTAACACACTTATGTCTGTATAAACAAAATTTAGAGTCTGTGCATCTTTTAAAAGACAGAATTTCAGTTAATGCTATTGTAGTACAAGAAACCTCCCTAATTGAACAAATCTGAGAAGGGTGAGTATACTCACTACTAAAGAATGTAACATTTAGTTGATAATAGATAGTATCAAGAAACAATATATAATAGCACCAAAACAAAAATTATAATAGCAGACCGGTTTCGGCATGTATTACATGCTATCATTAGTGCTAGAATGAGGATAGCAAAAATTTGCTCTTATTTAGAACAGGAAGGGACTCGGGAGAGTGTTTGTGGAGACTGGGGGAACCAGGGATTCAGAAGAGGGTTTTAAGACCAGTAGGAAAGGAACTTAAGGTATCTGAGAAAAGGGGGATTTCCAACATTACTAAGACTATTAGCGTTTTTATGGATATTGAATGCTTCAAGAAAATCTAACTCACTGGGGTAACAAGGTTTGCAAATGAGTTTACCAGAATTAAGTAAAAGCTATGGTAGGCATCCCAACAGCGTTTAGCGCTGTATTGATGCTATTTATGTTTGTTTCTTGATGCTTAATAAATAAGCTTGGTGATAATAATAAATAAGCTTTAATAAGCTCTAACTCTCAGTTGATGACGACTAGCAAAAGTTGGTACAATTGGGTCCATAGAACATTGCACGCTGACAAAATAAAAATGGTAGCATGTTAGTGAATCTGCCAGGTCAAATGAATTACTGAAAAACCAAAAGATCACATATTAGAGGCATTAGGTTACATAGGTCTCCAAAAATTGTGGATTTGATTCTATTTACTAGCATTTTTCTATTTTTTAAACATCAATTTGTATATTTTATGAAAAAAAAAAAGCTAAATTATCCATTACTTGTATGTTAAAAAAAAATGATCATGTCCTGCACAGGGTTGCCAGATGAAAATTCTTGAAAATAGCCAAATGGCTTCTTAAAATTAGCCAAAAATAGCCACTTTTGATTGCAGCGCCATCTTTTGGACTTTCGAGAAAACTTTTAAAAAGTCTAGAATGTAGCACAGATGTGATTCACAAGCGTATTTTTGTGATTAAATTAATAACAATAATAATAGTTTAAAGATTAGTAGATCGCAAAAATAAAGCGTTATTACTTAGAAATTTTGCGGAATGATAAATCGAATTGAATGCATCAGTTAGGAAACACTTTCCAACGTTTGAGAGGGCGCAAGCGATAACTATTTGAGGAAAAAAATATTACACAAAGGCATAAATGCTTTGTTGGGGAAATGTCGGTAGATTCATCAATATATAAAGAAAACTTAGCCTCTCTTAACTCTTGAAGCATCTCTTCGAATCAACATATTCAATGCTTAGTATAACCGCACAACAAGGGCCGACCGAGTTGTGGATAAAGCACCGTACTCCGGTTTTGGGTTCAACTCCCGGCGGTCGGGGTTCGATCCGCGACTGGGCGTGGCTGTCATTGTGTCCGTCCCTTCATAGGGTGCGACGTTGGTCCACCTACTAGGTGCCTCCATAATAAAGTGACCAACAATTCTGGCCTGTTGTGGCCAAAGTCTTCAAGGCAGAGGCCGGCCATTAGAAAAAAAAAAAAACCGCACTACAAATAAATGTGCCCTAGTCAGCTCAGCTACTCCGTAAAACCCTCTTTCGCTAAGAATCAAAATTGAACAAAAAGCCATCCCATTTGTATATATATTGTTTGTTTGTTTTCATATTCGCTAACAATTACAGAATTAAGCCATAATTAGCTAAAAGACGAGTGGTTAAAATTTTGTTTTTCTTTTTAGCCAGCAGCCTCAGAATTTAGCCATAATTAGCCAAACAAAATTTTTTCTTTTTAGCCAGCAGCTTCTGAAATTAGCCAAAATGGCTAAGATTAGCCACATCTGGCAACCCTGGTCCTGCAGTGGTCAGGGTGCTAAACTCCATTCCCATAAGAACACGGCAAGTGAAGCAGCATTCGGCTTGGCCAGTGCTTGGGAGGGTCAACCTCCTCTCAGCTCGACTGCTGTGGGACCGAGTACGCTAATGGGAGCTGGTGCACGTAAAATCCGTCGTGGCTATAATGTCGTCCAGAGTTGTTAAGCGATACCTCTGGGGATGTCGATTTCAGTGGATTGGTCCTTACTCTGGAATTGGTTCAAAATTAGGAACACCAAGCTGAGTCCCACTTCCTGCCACTAGGGCTCCTTAAAATGGAAGCCGCCCATTTCGCCCATCGCCTACCTATATGGCGGATCTGGCACCGCCCCACGGTCGTCAGAGGGTATTAGCAACAACGACAACAACAAAAATGCTCATGAAAGGTCATTCTAAAAGTCAAGATATGAGATATCATCAATGTGGTAGATACCCAGTTGCTATACTGTAAATGTAAAACAATGCACATAAAAATATACTTTTTTACTTTAGCATAATTTTAATCGTAAGAAAAAAAAAAAAAAAACAGTTTTTGAGTGTTCTTATCCACTGTAAACAGGGTTGTAGCAATTTAAACCATGATTAAAATCACTGATTTTAAAAAAAAATTTTAATTTAAATTACTTTATTTTAAATATAACTTCTTTAATGAAATAAAATTGTAAAAGTATTTTCAAATAGTTATTTTTAAATGTTTTTCAGTGGGTATTTTATGAAAGAATATACACAGAATCTAAAAAATATTTATTTGAAATGATGTTACTAGAGTATTTTCCATCTTTATTTTTGAAAACACAAACAAATTAAATTTCAAATAAATCTTGACTGAACAACACAGTAAAATGCAAAGCTTGAGGTGTACCTTTTTTTACAAAATGAAAATGTTTGCAAGGAAAGAACATGGTAAAATGCAATGGTAGGAGTAGAGAAAGCTTCAAAGCTTGTGTTTAGTGAAATAAATGAAGAGCTGAGTGTAAAGTTCTCCAATATTCTAAAATACAATAATATACAGATTTTCAACTGTAATTTTCATTACATTGTTCCTTTTTTCTTTAATGAAATTTCAAATTTTTTATATTTAGTTCAGAAATATTTTTAAACACTTAATGACCTTTATGTTGTATACATGGTGGTCCCAAAAATTTTGTAATGGGCTTTAATTCTTTATCTATTACAGATAAGTGGGTAATGTTCAAAATGTCGAAAATAAGACTCCATTAAAAAAAAATTCCTCTCTTTCATTTACAAAAAGTTACATTTTTAAAATTTGTGTACAACCCCCCCCCATATGAAAAAAATTCCAATTAATAAAATATGCCTTATACATTAAAGATGTGATGTACAAAATTTCAGCCTTCCATCATAAAACATCTCAGAGATGTCTTAAGACTAAGATGATCGGGGGGGGGGGGGTATACATGAATTTGACTGTAAGTGTTTATTGCTAGAGTGAAAAAAAAAAAAAAATCTTTCATAATTTCATTTCAACCCAGAAATGCGATTATTGGATGTTCTCTTCGATTTGAAAAGTGGTAAGTCAGCATATATTTATCTTCATAACTCTGGCTGTTTTGAGGATATATTTGTCAAATTTTGTATATCTCCTCCAGGGGGTTGCTCTAGGAATTTTTTTTAGGGTCCCATTTTTCTGAAAACTCTTTATTTTTGTGAATTTCAGCATCTATTTTTGTGATTTTTTTACACAACAATTTTTGTGAAAGTCCTGTTTTTTTTCTTAAAGTAATTTGCAAAAAAATTAAAATATAAGATAAAATGCCACTGAAAGGTTGTTTTAATCGATTATATTTTTATGAAGGGGCCACTTTAATCAATTGTAATTTTGCGAAGGGGCCTGAAAAAAGAACTCAAATTTCATCTGCATTGATTCCTGGCCTCATTAGTGTACAGGGCACATTTTACTAATTTCTTTTTTTTTTTTTTTTTTTTTTTTTTTGTACTGGGGGGCGATTCTATACAAATTTTAAGTCTGTAACTTTTCGTAAATGAATGTAAAGAATTTTTTCTTAACACTTATTTTGAACATTTTTTCAATTAACATTGCTCATTTATCTCTAATAGGCAAAGAATTAGAGCCCATCAACACTTTTTTTGCGATATTCTGTATATGCATATACAGTGGCGTACGCAATGGGGGGGGTTGCAGGTTCAACACCCCCCCCCCCCTTGCCAAAATTTTTTTAACAAAATGTCCATACATTTTCAATTTTTAGCTTAAATATTATGCATTTTAACACAAAGTTATGTCTTTAAACACCCCGCCCCCTTGAAGGAAGTCTGCATATGCCACTGTGCATATAACTCTATGATAGTATAGCTCATTGTCCAATATACAAATGTTAAATACATATCTATATATCGATAGATATCTACATATCTATCATTAAGTTTTCATTCAGTTTTTTAAAAAATCATTAAAATTATTAAAATCTTGATTTAAATAAAAACAATTGAATACATTTTTTATGAAAAAATCAACAACCTTGACTTTGTTTTCTGCAGTATGAAGTTTTATCACTTGATAATAGCTTTAGCCTAATTTACAAGTCACAAGTAAAATTAAGCTAACATAAATAATGTATAACTCATTATTGTTTATTAAAGTACTGATAATCACACCTACTGATATATTAAAACATGATTTATAATTGAAAAAATTTAATGATTTATATATCAAGTGTGTCGAACCAGTGGCACATGTGCCATTGATGGCATGTGACACAATATTTTGGGCATGCCACCGAACAAAACGGTTTACATTTTAATTAAAAATAACAGAGTTCACCATGAAGTATCACTATTGAAAGGTCACTAAGTCAAAATTATTTTACGGCTTGTGTATGGCCTCATTAAACATTCTTTAGAAAAAACAACACGTTGATCCATAAAGGTTCGCCACCCCTGATTTATATAATCAAATCATTATAAGATGTTCTGTGAATTTTTAAGATTGGAAAAAGTGTCAATTAATAAATAATGCTTCATTTAATTAGCATACAGCAAGTGGCTCTCTGCTTTTACTCAGAATCATTGTTAACATTAATTACTAAAAACAGTATGCATGGACGTAGGCAGAGGAAGCACCTAACCCCCCCCCCCCCTCAAAAAGAAGCTAGTAGTACAAAATTATATAGACATATCATCATGATTGCGATGTCTACCTTCTTGGTCCTCCCATCTCTAATTTCGTGATCGTCTAAGCTCATGAGAGTAGATTAGTTGTTGTTTTTTTTGTAACATCAGCTTTCTTCATGTCCCATGGAGGGGGGCGGGGATCAAAATTTAAGTTTTGATCCGGGTGATGTAAATTCTAGTTGCAGCACTGATTAATACAGGGAACTCTCTCTCAAAAAAAAAAAAAAAAAAAATGCTTTTTCACACACATCATGCAGTTTCTCTTCGGCTTGGACAAAGACCCCTTTTTGTAGTCAAAGCCTTTTGGCAGACATAAGATGACTGCTCAAGTGCTTTCTCACTGCAAATGCTTTCAAGCACTAGTGATACATGAAAGGTTTCTCTCACATGTTGGGTACGAAGATGATTTACCAAATGATCTGGTTGAATTAAGGCCTTTTCACATATATAACAGACATAGGGTTTCACTGCTAAATGAGTTTCCGTGTGCTTTATGAGAGGCTATATTTATAAAAAAATATTTTATTGCACTTGTCACAAACTTATATTTTCTTATTAGTGTGAATATTACGATGTTGTCCCAAGCTTCTTCTGAAAAATACTCGTTGGAATATGTAGCTCTTGTACAGTTGCTCACATGTTAGCATACTAAGATGAATGTTTAAATTTCCTTCTTGACGGAATATACTCTCTCACACAGACCACAGATAAATTGCTTTTTGCTTGCGGGGATGAGAGTACACGTACACAAATCATTTAGATCATTTGTTCCTATTTTCACTGGCGTAAACTGGTATGTGACATGGGTGGGACAAAATGTTTACTGTCGTGGAAAACCCTTTTAGATAGGTGATATCTGCACTTTCTTGGGTATTTTGGAGGGGCAGTCCCTCCCTCCTTGCTCCTAGTAAGTTATGACTATGCCTGTTTTGAATGAAGTTCTTTTAAGTGATGCAGATTTTTATGTTAGAGGGGGTGCAGAATCTTGTTCATAAAGAGTCTTTTTTTTTTCTTTTTCAACATCTTGTAATGGCTTATCCTTTTGTGATACAGTGTTCAGTAATTGTTCCTGTTAGACAATTTCATGAAGTTTAATTCAAAAAGAGAGAATAAGAGGCAGGGATTTTTGATTGTACAATCTTTATATTGGAATAGCTCAGCTTGGGTATTTGCCATGCATGGTGACTTTTAAAGCAGCAGATAATGCCAGGTCAGAGGCAGGGAAAATTAAGCCCTCCTGTGCATGTAAGAGAACTTTGTAATCTTAAAACAAAATTCTGATATCTCATACACCTGCCTCATGATATCACTATTTCTGTTTCCAATTAGAGTTTTATAGCTCATCAAAAGCACCTCGTCTACAGTTAATTTGCTTGTACTAAGCCACAATTCAAATCTTAAGAGCTTTATCTTAAAGATCAACTTCTAAATGTAATATTATACAAAATAGTTCAAACTGTTAGTTTAAATTCTTCCCACTTTATGTCTCTAACAATTTCCAAAAACTTATTAAATACGTCTACATTTTGATCAGCACACGCTCTATCGAATAAAAACATTGCTAAGTAACAAACATAATCGCCTTGCTTGTTATACGTCGGATGAGTGTTTTTGACACGGCTCCATAATAAGCTGTCCTCAGCATCCGTGTGACATCCCGTAATGCTGTCTGAAAAATGCAGGCCGTGGTCAACAGCTAGATGCTGGTATCCCTCCTTCCCCAGCGCATCATAGGCCTTCCAGGAATCGCTATGCACCGTTGTTCCAGGTTCAATCCATTTTTCAATACATTCTACCAATTCCACCCTAGTCTTATACGGGACGGCTGCAAGGAACACCCGTCCCGTACCTCTTTCCACCCCGCCAAAAACCCATTGTCTATCGACGGGGTGGCTCTTACCGTACTTACGCTTTCCACATTTCGACTCATCTACTTCCACGAGTTTACCCACTCCGCCTATTTTCTCAGAATGATTTTCGATGTAGTCTAGAATCAGTTCGTTTATGAAATGCCTCCATTTAGCTAATGTGTCAGTTGCAAAAAAGTACTGCCTCATTATGTCGTTGTTTCTGGTTCCGATTGTAATTTCGTAGCTCAGTAAAAGCACTTCGTCCAAAGTCAGTTTGCTTGTACTAAACCACGATCCAAATCTTAACGTTCTTTCGCTTCCACATTTTTTTCTGTTTTCGGCAGTCCCCTGCCTATTGATGCAAACCCACGAATATCCATCTGAACACTTTTTTATACGAATTTTCATGTCCCCGTTACATTTTGCACATGCCAACTTAGATCTAAGTAACCCCGTTTCGCTCAAAAAATTTAAAAGAAGTTCCCTATCTCTAAAAAGTTCTGTAAAAAATATCCTAGAACCCACTCCCTCCTTGCCCAAAATACACCTGTCATTGGAAACGTTAATCATAATCTTTTCTTTTAAAACATCCTGAAATTTTTTGACAACGGTAGAGACTGATACCATTGCCATCCTAAGAAAAATAATTAATAGCAATGCAAAATTCAGTGTAAACTATGCGACAATACTTCGGGAAGGCCGCCCGAGCTAGCTGAAGGAGAGGGAAGTAAAACAATGAATATATTCCAGAAAAAAAATATAGTATACTTTTTAATTGGTGAAATATGTTGCGTCTCTCAGAAAATCTAATTGATTAATTAAATTTAAACTATATATAAAAATCCCGGTCGTAATAGAGAGAAAGAAATGATAAAATCATCTCAATAGGGTTGCCGCTACAAAAAAAAAACGCCAGTCGAAGCTTTGGGTCTCCTTCAGTAGAAGCTACTAGACTGGCGTAATTAGTACCACGAAATATTTCATCTTGCCACGGGTGGCAAATATCCAAGCTGAGCTCTATACATTCATTATTTTACATTATTTATTGAAATGAGAATCCGTAACTTCAGGGAGCAATACCAGTAACGGATCACTATTTTATTCTGTGCTTCTAACTATCTCACAGCACCCAAGTTGTCAGAAAAGAAGGGACTCGATTAAAACAGAAGCATTTGGTTTCATTTGATTGGGGTCGGTTTGAGACCTATAAAAAAAACACAGAAGCGAAACTTTTGGAGCACGAAGTAAACAAACAAACAAACCCTTACAATTCGGTTCCATATATCGAACTGATATCGAATATAAAAGCGAGTACATTCTCTAACTTACGTAGGAACAAGGAGGTTAACTTATGGAGGCGCCCATGTTCCCCGTTTTTGAAGCCAACGACCACGCCCCCTCATTCACTCAAAACTTTCGATATCCTCATTGGCATGCATCTAAATTTTCAAGAACAAAACTGCTGCATTTCTCATTTTTTACTGATTGTACCTAAGTTTATCTTAAAGCCACATCTTTAGGCATAATTTTAATCTTAATTCTGTAATGCTTTTACTGTTTATTTTTAAATGATCAATTATTTTTAAACACGTATTATTAATTCGACATCAACTGAGACAACGGAAGAGTATTATTGCGATAGCGTTTTCATTACTTTGTTCCCTTTGTAATAATTACTTTCTTTCAAGTGAACTATGTAAACACTAAGGAGTACAGCCTTTGGATGTACCAACAGGGAAGGGAGATGTTTACCTAACACCGTTTCATAGGTAAGTTCAATTTTATTATTTGTTATTGTAACTTTCGTACTGCATTCCCTTTATTGTATGACTGTGTCTTTCGGTTACATCACCAAATATGCACCACTGATTGCATGTTCTATTTTAGCTTAATTCAAGGACGTACCCAAGGGGGTGGTCCAGGGGGTCCGGAACCCCCCCCCCCCCCGAAATTTCAGTTTTTGTTAACAAAATAAGAATGATGAAGTCTTTTTGTGAAAAATTCTGCCTTTTTCACCGTTTGGACCCCCTCCGAAATTTTTTTCTGGGTACGTCCTTGGCATAATTATATTATTAGTAATGAATATCAACATTCTGTATTACTTCCGTTTTAAGCTAATTTGCTCTCGTCTTTTAACAACTTTTGTTTCCTTAAAATTTATTTTTTTCTTCCTAGTGTTATCATATTGTATTAGGTAGTCAAAATGATCACTACACAAAAATATTGGTACGTTATGAGAGTTCTCGGGTTTATTAAACTATCCAGGCAAACACTTAATGTTCACCATTAAGAAATACGTAAGGTTTCATTTGTTTAAAATAATTTTTATCAGTTTTTTTGTTCACACATTTGCCTTTTTTAAAACCTTATTTAAATCAATTTGTTTTGCAGTATAATTATTAAGCAAATTATTTTTTTTTAATAAAACTATCCAAAATATATGAAACAAGTTTAAAACTGTATATGCATGCGTAATAAATTGTATTTGTTGAATATTTCATTTTATTTCACGCATGTATCACATCAGTTAGTTTGCATGACTTTATTCATTTTTACTATTGTTCTTTTATGTATACTGTATCTATAGTATATCAATTAAGTGAAAATAGTGAACAAAATGAAATAGTGAAATTCCAAACATAAAAATATTTTGATGCTTAAATTGAAAAAATACGTCTTATCATTTTTTATCCACTTAATTATTGCAAGAGAGATATATGTGACATAAATAATATCCAGTGCTCCAAATTGAAATTAAGCTCTCAAAAGTGAGGAAGGGAAGAAATACTAGGATTACACCGATATTTTAAGGTGCTTATTTGTTTCAGAACATTCAAATCGTTGTATATTTGCTTGGACGAGGATCAGTTGCACCGGTTGCACTCGCGCCAACAGCTACTAATCAAATCGAGGGACGAGTTACACCAGAATCCTTATCTTGTACGCCTAAAGAAAATATGCTACCGGTGGCCCTTTGTGACCCCCCCCCCTTCTAAAAAAACATCAATCGCTCCGGCCATCGCTGTAGGGGGTGCCCTCGAAAATATTCTACCGCCGTCTCTTTGCGAGACCTCGAAAAACATCACTGGGTTTGGCCACCGCTGTAGGGGACCCCTCGAAAATATGCTACCGCTGGCCTTTTGCGTAACAGTTTTGTAATTAAGACTCCGTTTAGAAAAAATTCTCTCGTTAATTTTCAAAAAGTTGCATTTTTAAAATTTGTATACGATCCACATACAAAAAAATCCCAATTAGTAAAATGTGCTTGATATATTAATGAGGTGATGTAAAAAAATTTGAAAATTATATTTTGAAAAGTATCAAAGAAGTGAAGATTAAAATTTGCTCGCTTAAACCACTTTTCAACGGCTCTCGGAGGGAAAAATTCACGTCGGATGATTCCGCTTTTAAGGGTCGTACACAGGGCCCGATTAAGGTACTTCGGGGCCCTAGGCACAGCATTATTTCGCCCCCCCCCAACTCCAACAATGACTATCCCTGCTCCCCCCCTTTGTGAAATTTTTAGTATGTACAAAATTTATGAAAATTGAAGAATTATTATGAATTCAAATCGAAATTCTTAAGGGACTGTATATACTTTAAATTTTTTTCTGTAATTAAAATATTTTTTGTAATTACATGTGAGCAATAAAGTGACATATTTCCAAGAATATGATGGAATATTTCAAGTTATACATCCTGATTTGGCAGCATTTTTATTGTTAAATAACGTAGCAAACGTACGCATAATCAAATGTAGGAATTGTGAGATCATTTTTATCGCGCCTTAAGACACCATAGTTGTCGTAGACCCTCAGCTTATTTTGCTAGTAATTTTTTTTCTAAATTTGTAAAAAATATCTTGCTGTTTGGTTTTGGGGGCCCCATTAAAAATCTGGGGCCCTAGGTACGGGCCTACTGTGCCTAGGCTATAATCAGGCCCTGGTCGTACAGAAATTACGAGATATTTCCCCCCCCCCCTCTAGCAATAAGCGTTTGCACTCAAGTTCATGTATAGCTCTTGATCATCTTTGTTTAAAGATACATTTGAGACGTTTTATGAGAAAAGGTTGAAATTATGTACATCATCTCATTAATGTATGCGTCACATTTTACTAATTTGGAATGTTTTTAAGGGGGTCGTATACAAATTTAAAAAGGGTAACTTATTGAAAACTGAACTGTTTCGTTACAGGTGAGATTTTATTTGTATCGATGTAAATGATTATATTTCTAGAAAATTCAGTTTGTTGGTGGGAAAAGTTTTGCAAAATTTGTATATTTAAGAAAAAAAATTTTTCAAAGTGTTTTGTTTTATGATGGAAATGTTGTTGAGGGAACCATTTAAAGATGACGTTTTTTGTAAAAAGTTTTGTCTTAAGATGAAAGTTTTTGCGAAGGTTGAAGTGTATAATTGTTTCCTCATGTCTAAAGAAGATAATGTTTCTCTCGCTGTCTGTAAATACCTCATATATCTTATTTAACATATTTCAAATTGTATTCTTACTTCTAATACCTTAATGTATTTTAACTTCAAATAAGTGCTTTATGGAACAAGGAAAGAAAATACGGCGCATTCATCAAAAATAAAGGTGCGATCAGAAAAAGAGGAGCTGATGGAAAACACAGCTTCCTATATCTTGAACTCAACTTACGGACTCAATTTTGGGAGATAGGAATAATGTAAATCTGGCCATTGAATCGGATATAGGATTCTCCATTGCAGTAAAATGTAAGTAATTCAGCTCTTGTTATTTATTTTACATTCTACTAGACATGCTTTTTCAACGATTTTCTGTTTCAAATTATTTTATACTCCCTAACATGATAAGACAGTATTTTAAAATCAATTATATTGCATAAATGATCTCTCACTTGCTGACCACCTATGATTTTGAATACTGTACTCTTAATATTTTTAATGTATTTAGATGTAAGGAAATTTTAATCGTGAAAGACTAATTCTGATAGGCGATAATTGTTTAAAATTGTAATATTTTCAGATATGGCACTTAGTGTTGACACGGATGCAGGGAATGGAGTGAAGACATTAACGATGCATGTCGACTACTCTGAGACACAACCGTGATGTTAATTTTGCTTTAACGTAATTACTTTAAACGAAACAATAATGCAAGTGCAAATGTTCTGCTGCTTTCAGTTATTTTTCTTTCCCATACAAACTAACCTTTCTAATCTGACTATCTTGTAACAGAGAAGAGATAGACGGTCAGATGCTTTGGAAAGGGCGGGGGATAATAAACCGGACAACATCCCCTGGCCGCTGAGAATCTTTTGAATTTATGGATTTCAAGAAGTTAAATAAATTTAGTGGCATACTGGGTCAGTTAGCATGCCTTACATGCATATGAGATAATAATAGCGGATTAGATTTACGCACGAGCTGTTTCTTTACGTTCTTTTAAAAGACAAGTATTTTCCCTTTGACCCTTTAACGCGCAGTGTTCCCGCTCTGCGTTTTGACTGTCGCCCCGCTGACGTTTTGACTGTCGCCAGTCACGAAGAATATATTTGATTTCTGTAAAAATTGTTGCGAGTGACATAGCTCCGAATCCTTTACTTTTTAGCACGTCATTTCCCGTACAAAAATTGTCACGATTATTTTTAACAGCACTGACATCTGCTGAAAAATGGAAGAATGCGAGAACAGCTGAATAGATTGCCCAATGCTGAAAAAAAGGTAGCCGTTGCCAGCGCTCGACTTAACTACCAGCAAGATGGCGGACGATCGAAACGTTCATCGCTGTGCGGCACAGCCAGCTGCGTCAAAAAGGGTCTCTCGATCTGTGGCACGCGATCAACGTTTCGATCGTCCGCCATCTTGCTGGTAGTTAAGTCGAGCGATGGCAACGGCTGCCCTTTTTTCAGTATTGGGAAAGGGTTGCGCCTCAAAGGGTTAAAAAATTCTTAAATATTTATTCGAAAATTTCCCGTATCATGTTTTGCCATTCTTTGATTGCTTTAAGAATTATGTTCTGTGTAATGATCGTATACACATTTTTTCGCGTTGTTTCATTATTCATACAAACTGATTTAAATTTATGTTTTCAAATGCAGGCAATTTGTAATTTCGTGTATAGTTTTTTTTCTTTTCTTTCTTTCTTTTCCAAATTTACAGCATGTTAAGTAGCTAGAATGCAGCTTTTTCTTTATAGAAACAACATGCATTAAACATATTTATTAGTCTAATTGACTTAATTAGGGTCAATGGTAGCCGTTTCCGTAACTACAGTTTACGTCACCTGGGGCGAACCTTAAATAGGATGGGCCCTCTCATAGTGCTATACTTGAATTTTGATGCCCAATAGGCCACATGCCCCTTTGGCTCCCACTAATTGCCGTCTGGTGGCAGTAGTAGGTTTTTCCTAGGGAAGTTCTCAAGATGCACAGTTAGTCAGTTCAGTATATAGAAATGTGAAAGATCTGTAATGATTTTTTTGTCCAGGGTCACTAAATATGTTTCCCAGACGGCAGCTAATACCCTAAGCCTATCTCTGACTCGTGCCACCTGACCTTTATACTTCACCAAAGCATGAGTATACTTTTCTCATATGTTAAGCGATACTGTATTTTGTAAGTATAGTACAAAGATAACACCGTTACATTAAGTTCTACAGAGTTGTGCTTCATCATATTGCTGCTGAACTAAATCTTTATATTTAAAGATTCTTTTTACCCTTTAGTTCATATTGTTACAGAAGCATGTTTCCTTAGTTATTTTTATAAGTATAATTTAGTATGTGTTTGTACAATATAATATGTATGTGTACTGTAATAGGGACAATAGGCCATTAGTGCTACATACGTCTCGATTTTCGTATACTGTATTCGTCCTATACACAAGATCCTTACAGGTAAATGCAGATTTCGTGCTTTTAGCAAACACACCAAGAAAGCTCGAAAAGCCATGACCAAAACAAACCCAATGACTATTTTTTACCACATTTTGAATGTTGTAATTACTATTTTGTGTACATTAATCATTAACAAGAACTTTTTTATTTAACAAAAGTTTATTTGTACTAAAAACTAAAGCATTTTCAAAAATTGATTCTTTCGACAGCCGCTGCGTGTCGCTGTAATACATCTGGCGTCTTTCAATAAGACGGGATCCTTCCCCCTGAGTTCGATCTGTCCACGCTTTCGGAGCAGATGCACTTAGTTCCGACGCACTGTCCGCTGACGCTGCCGCTCTGCACACATCTCTGGTTGCATCCGTACTGATTCATGGGGCACGTGTCCATGATTTCACCGCCCACGTCATCTGTAAGAGAAGGATAAATCACGACGAATGAATTGATCATATGCCACTTTGCAACTCAACATTATTTGCGCTTGTGGCACCAGCAGTGGTGGCTGGGGGCCAAAAAAATACTGTGGTATAAAATAATTCAATCAGTAAAGAAATGTTTGTACATAAAACACTTTATTTCACTTGTGCACAGCCTTAAGTATTCAAATTTTTTCAAACGGGAAATGATTACCAAATATATCAGACAAACTTTGCCAGCTGTGCAATTTTACTATGTTACTTTTTGAAACGTTGTTCTACTATTAATCAAAAATAATTTCCCGCGATATTTTTATTTTTTTTAAAAACTCATTACAGCTGTTCATTCATAATTTTAATAAAATCTTACACCGAATTTTGTAAATCAGGAAAATAAACTAGTAAAATATAATATTCTTTATACAGCAAAATATCTGGCGCGAAAGATCGTGCAAACATAAAATTATTTCGTTCTGAAAGGGCTCATTTCAGCAATAAGAACGACATTGGTGAAATATGCCGTGTTTTCGTGAAGAAAGACATTCTGAACCGCATATTAGCCGGCCGTAAAGACTGCGCTAAGTAAGCTGCTGAAGATGAGAAACCCCATGCTTCAGCAATTCATGCTAAATAGCCAAGTATGCCAAGTCCATTCGCAGAGGAAGATGCCAAACTTACGCCAGCGGTGAGTCTGCAGTCCATATGCTTGAAATGGTTGAAAAAACGTATCTGGAGTTTTTTTTTTTTTTTTTTTTTTTGGATTTTTTTAATTGATAATTTTAAAGTAGTACAAAATTCGTGTATTTTGTAAATAAAAGCATGATAATTTAAATAAATAGGTTATATGATAATAATAAAAAAGTTTTTGAATTATAACGTGGGGCCTGACCCCTTTCTTCCCTAATTCGAACCGCCACTGGGCACTTCTATTATCGAAAACTATTTGTCAACCGAAATTCATTTTTTAACCCATTAACGCCTGACTTTTTTCAGCACATTCTCTAATTTATGTTGATGCTGGAAGTGATAAATAAATTTCCGAAATTTGTGTGGCATGAAGAATGTAATTGTTTTTCTATAAATATGAATAAGGCAGTAATATATTCTTATTTTACTTTGTTATCAAAGCGCATTTTGTGGAAATCACATTTATTACTCGAAAAATTAAACTAGGAAAATAAATTAATGCTTAAATATTTTTGCGACGCTCTGAAAATTGATCGCTCGGCGTTAATGAGTTAAGTTCAGTAGGAACTCGATTATCCGACGTCATCGGGTACCGAGACCTCATCGGATAATCGAAATTTCCGGATAGTAGGGAATTTTTTCAATATATTTATCTAGTCTAATAATGTAACATTGTCATAGAACTGCTGTAATGACTATTTAAACTGCTAAATAAACGTCTAAATTCAAATTATACATGAACATTTATTTAAAAAAAAACTTGCAATAATTAAAAAAATGGAAGCTTCTTCTGGGAAAGCTACTTTGAAGAAGGAACGAAAATATTGCGCGTACGGGAAAGTAATATCTTTTTTTTTTCCAATATTTTGCCTAGCCAAAACTGCTAAAGCTAATTATACGAAATTTGTCACGAGCTATTTAATCTTTCTAGCGTGGCTGGAAAACTCACATCCAGCTATAGACTGGAGAAAATTTTCCATACGACACCTACAGTGGAGACAGGACAGCTGGATTGGAGAGCATTTTCCAAAATTCGTAACTTACGGGGATAGGAGGCCAAAACGTATCCTGTGTGATCTGAAGAAGAAAAGCGATCCATAAAATTATTGCTCTAGAATGCAACACTAACAAACAGTGGCATAGCCAGAAAAAAAAAATGAAGGGTGGGTGGGTGAGTTAGGGAATTCCGTAACGAAAAATCTTGTGGTCCCGAAATAGTAGGCTTCAAAAAAGCCCATTTTAAGGTACATCGAAGCCCCTTATCCAGCACCGTAATTACTACTGGGCAAGCAGGGCAGTGCTGTACCATCGCCCCCCTTAGTGCACCTGCACGATGGAATGTGCGAACGACGACTGAGTGTCTAGAATGACAAAGGACAGTATTAGACATCGGACTCTTAGCTGAAAAGAGCGATTTTAAGCTCCTTGCTTTCAAAAGGACCGACGAGGCGTGGGAAAGGCTCCTGCCCTAGTGAATCTGACCGGAAGGAGAGAAATAGGGGAAATAGTGCCTTGCCGTGCGGAAGGAAAGTCTACGGAGCCCTGCTGTGTACCGTGTCCGGAGTTTCCAAGTGGTTTGCCGGAGAGCAAGCGAGACAGAAATTGAAAGGAATCTTCTAATCCTGACTGAGAAAGTGGTTGATGTCATCGAAAGCATCTGCGGAAAGAGTAAGTCCCTTTTATACTGTTGGATACCATTGTATTGGAGAGTAGTACTTTGTATGTATATGATTAATGGTTAGCAGTAGTCTTACAGGATTGTAAGAAAGTAAAATATGTGTGTAGTATTTTAAGGTTAGTCAAAGTTCAATTTAAATCTAAATTTGTAACTGTTTTGTGCATTTAGAGTAATGTTAAAAGAGAGTATTATTCTAACTAACAGAGGAATTGTTTTTGTGTAATGTGATTTTGCATAAAAGGTTTATAATTCTTTACGAAGCCAGAAGGTTTTAATTTTCAAAGTGCGAATAATTAAAAAGGTTTTAGTTAGTTTATTGTATATGCACAAAACGAGGAATTTTGGAATTTGTTAAATTGTAGGTAAACTTGAAACGTTATTTGTGTTATTAGGGTAAATAAAATTTAGTGTTTTCTTACCAAATTGAGTAGAATTTGAGAAAAATTAAGTATCATTGTATTATTTATTTCCCAAATTTATATTGTAGTATTTTTATAGAGCCTTGCTAGAAGTTTTTATAATGACATTCGTAAAGAAACTAAATAAAACTATCAAAAATACTTTGCTATTATTAGCAGAGGAGTTTGACACTGACGTGACTAGTCAAAATAAAGTAAGGGAAATTATACAAGCTATTACGAACGCGTCAGACTATGAGGAAGAAATCGTGAAGGATTTCGTGGAAAGGATTGAGGATGAGTTAGAGAAAGCAGAACGCGAGAAAGCTTTAGAGAGAGCAGAGAGCGAGCAAGTAAGGCAATACGAACTAGATAAACTTAAGTATCAAACTGCGGCCGAAACTAATAGTAATACCTCTACGATCTCTGTTCAGGAACCAATCCCGAAGAAAGCCAGTTTGAAAGATCTTGTTCCGAAATTTGATCCAAAGCAAATTGATATATCTTTGTTTATGCTGATTTTTGAACGTCAGGCTAATAGGGAAAAGTTGGAAGAAGAGCATTGGGTGTCCCAATTAATTCCGCTTTTGCCCCCGGATATCGCCGAGATCATCGTAAAAGAACCGAAGGAGAAGGCAGACAATTTCCAGCATATAAAGCAGGTGTTATTTAAACGCTTTAAACTTAGTGCTAGAGCGCTCCGAAATAAGTTCGAGGGTCACGAGCGAAAACCGAATGCGCCGTGGACGGACTTAGTCTATGAGTTACGGAGATATCTAGAAAGTTGACTAGAAACTTTAGAGATAACAGGTTTTGAAACACTAAAAGAATTGATGCTCACGGAAGTAGTAGGTAGGTCAGTGTATGCGGCGGAAGTGACGTCATCAAAAGGGGCGTGCCGAAATTGACGGCATGAGTGGAGTTGTTTACCTCCTGCTGGTTGAGTTGTTTTCCTCCTGTATGGTTGAGTTGTATATTTGCTGGATGTGTTGTCTGCTCTTAGTTTCGTTTTATTTTCGTGAAAGATTACGAGTGTATTTTTTCACAGTGTGGCAACACTGAATTTCTTTTCACGGAATGGCAACGGAGTTTTTTTTAGTTTCGGAATGGGAACTTAGAAATTTTTTCTTGAAATTTTGCTAGACTTGTAATTATTGGGACAACTTTTAATTTATTTTAGTTAATTATTAATTAATTAATTTCAGTGAGGCCTTTGTGAATTTTTCTTAGAGCTTACAACTGATTTTAATGAATTATTTAATTTTAGTGCTGCCATCTACTTATTGAATTTTAGAACTAATTTGTGGACTTGGATTTATTTTTAAAATTGTTTCATTCCGAATTGTCGGCAGCGGGATTCGAACCCCGCACTTTTGGACCCGGAGGCCCGTGCTATACCGATTGGGCTAGTAGTGTCTCGGCTCGTTAGTGCTAAAGGTTGAAGTGTTTCTTTACTTTCGGTATGGGGACTTAGAAAATTTTTCGCAAAAACCTTGATTGGACTTGTAATTTTTAGGATGGTTCCTAACTGCTTAATTGATTTTAAGAATTTTAGTTAATTGATTTAATTAGTAATTTCAGTGCTGCCATCTATTATTAAATTTTAGAATTAATCTGTGGAGTTGTGATATTTTATTAACAATATATTGGAAATGGAACTTGAATTTTTTTTTTCTTTGGAATTTACGAGTTCAGTCCACGTGGCTCGTCACGTCACTAGTGAACAAGTTACTTTATTATGGAATGGCAACACTTTTGTGGGGGGACTTGTGACATATTTTCTTGAGAGTTACACGTGGTACGGATTAATTATGGCTTAATTAAAATATATCTTATTATATACACGTGGTAACGAGTGTAAAACGAATTGTAGTTCATTAGTAATTAATTATTGTCATTTTTTCTCGAAAGTTACACGTGGTAGTGTATCCAGAGTATTCATTAATTATATCTAATTAATTATGTGTTAATTGAAGCAACACGTGGTATACAATGTATTAATTGATTATATCTTACTAAAGATATCTAATTAGTTATAAGCGCTAACTGAACAACGCGTGGAATCGAATGTGAGTATTTCGTGCTACCAAGATTGGATTGTACTTGTTTGACTTATTATTATTAATGCGATATTGAAATTAATTAAACCAATTACCATGGTTACGTATTAATAATCTGTATTAAGAGCGATAATTAATTAATGCAACACTGAAGTATTTCCTATCGAATATAATTTATGTTATTATTAATACTTATAAAAAATAAAATCGTTAAGTCCAAAGTAACACGTGCTTTCCTTATTGCATCATCCAGCTTGCTCTAACGCGTTTCAGAACATGCCGGTTCGAAACCCCAAAGGGTGGGGTGGATCTGTTGACGTTACTGTCTGCTCGGAGGCGTGGTCACATATCGCCGACCAATCGCGGGGGGGAATTACGTTAGACCGAAGGGTTGAGTTGTTTTTATTTCAAGATTTGGAGTGAATGGCAACAGTGAGATGGGAAAAAGTTTTACTATCAACTTTTGGCAACACCCTGTGTATCTCAGTTGCTCGTATTTGATTCGTGAGAGTTGGTAGTACAAACAATTTATACTTTGTTCACGTAGTATTGAATACAGCCGTTTTGTATGCAATGGATTTTTTGAGAAAGCGTTCTTCGGATACAGTTGACTTTCAAAATGACGACGACGATGACTTTTTTTGTGAGTATTTCATTTTGTTATTATTTAATGCGAACATATATTGAATTGTGCATTTCACCTATCTTTGAACCCACACTCATACATGTTGTGAGGAAGATCACCTATCTAATTTAATAATCATTTACTTTGGCTTTCTTTAATGTAATCTATCCAAAATTAAGAATTCTAAATCACTTCTGTTTTCATTTTTCTGCCATTTCGGCTTTTAAATCTGTATTTTTCGCTTTTCCCGTATGCACTATTCTTTTTGTTCTTCGTCTCTTCAGACCGGTGTGCTACAAATAGATTATATTACGTCCGTTTGCAAAATCAACGTATTTTTGATTTCCCTTCCTTTGGCTTGGAGTTGGCGTTTTTTATTTCTTGTTGCCATGCCTTGTCTTTAAAATTATTTGCTCCCGATTACATCATTTTTTATTTTATTGGATTAACTTTTAGGGTTGCTCTGGAATTGGCGTTATTGATATCAGCCAAGTGTTTGTTCTCGCCAATGTGTAATTCGGTGCTGGCGTAATTTTTATATCATTCCACCTTAATTTCGCTGTCCATATAGGACGTCATTTTATTGTCGCTGAGCCACCACCGCCCGTTATAATAATGTTTCAATAGTATATTTTAACTAAATTGTTTTCAGCATTCAATGTCTTTTTCTTTACTGCAATTAAGTGCAATTGAACATGGATTTTCATGTCACAACGCAATTCAATAGTTTAAAATACTCCAAGCAATTTACTTCTTTACATAAATTGGTGCCTACCCAGGCACTTAAGTTGTATTTTTTTTTTTGTGGTGGCTTAGCAAACAGCGTATGGAATCATCTCGGACGGTCGGATGTCAGCGTTCAGGCGAACGGAAATCTGCTGCTTCTGCATTTTTTTTGGTGGCAAATGGAAGCGTAGTATCCAGCTTGTATATATCCAGCCTGAACTACCCGCTGTCACTACTCCTTCTGAATGGCGTGGTCGGGAACTTACTACTTGTGGATAGCCGTTTATTCATCTGGTGCTCGGCCCGCTGTGCTGATTTCTAGCCGTATTCGTGTCAACCATGTGTTTCGTATGGTTCATATTCTCAAGGATCCGGAATCCCGACTGTGCTTTTACGCAGGGGCGTAGCCAAGGGGGGGGTTAGGGGGGTCATAACCCCCCCATGAGGAATTTTTTGCCATACAAAATGTATATTCTTCACTACATTGTCACACCCACGTATACATATATATGAGTTGTAGTAGTCGTAACCCCCCCCCCATGAAAAATTTCTGGCTACGCCCCTGCTTTTACGGAATTGTGCAGTTTTGTTTTGCGTCACTTCATCAGTTTTGTTTCTTCTAGGGGTGCGATTAATACGTAATGACACTGAATATTTTTCTGCCCGGCATTCTTAGCTTAGAAGACTGATTATGGAAGCCGAACTCTGTGCGTAAAAAAATTAAAAAAAAATTACTAGTTCGCCCGGCATGTGACGTACGATATGTTATTTTCTTCGGCTGTTGTGCGTGTCTCCGTGCACTGGAATGAACGTGAGAGAAAAACAGTGTCATCCCCACACCTCTGTTTGGCGTTTTGTTTTGTTTTTGTGCTCTACTCGCTCGTACTTCGCCTTGAAAATGAAGGAGTTTTGCTGATCGGACATTGGTCAGCTGTGTAACATGTGACACAAAAATTGAAATAGAAGTAACAAAGTATGTAATATTGTTTTCTTTGCTTTTGTATAGAGAACATTTTATTTAAAGGTAAAAGTGGTGTTTCTGTCGGGACTTCACAAAATCGAAATAACTGTGCCGAAAAGGAACACGGAATAATTTAATTTTTCAACAATTATTTTTGATATAGTGATATTTTAATGGTGATAATTTTATATATGTAAAAAAAAAGGAATGTTTCAGTGGTGTATTTATGTATACTGTATAAAATAATTCTACATAACTTTGGGGTTTTCTAACAATGATTATTTCCTTTATTGCTATTATGTATACATTAAAAAATAAATTATGAAAGTTAAGTGCTTTATATAAAATGCGCATTTTTCTTAAGTATTAAATAGAGTATATGTAGCGTTATTTGAGATTTTAGTACATGGCGTTACTTTCAATTACATATTAATTTTGCAAAAAGATAAGACCTATTAATTTTTAAGATGAATATCAGTTTTACTTATATACACAAAACCTATAAAGTAATATCTTTTTATTTGTTTAAATGATCCTCTTAGTTATCTTTATAATGTTTGAACTTTTTCTCGTGCTATATTTTACATTACTATGATCGTTGTACAGTTTCTATGAAGTACCATACATCATTATTTTTTTCTTTACTCTTTATTGTGATAATCATGACAGTCTTCAATTACATGTCTTTCCACACTCTAGCAATAATTAAGTCCATAGCAAGGCCTTTCTAAGGCACACACTTTTTACTCACTCTTACACGCTGCATTTTTGCATATTAAAGTCCATGGCACAACATACATATGCTTTCAGTTTTTTTTTTCCTTACCTCACAATATACTGTTTCTATTTTTGTCATTTTTTTACACATTTTGTTTTCTTTGAACATGCTATTATTTACAGTTACCATGTTGACTGATTTTTTACACATTATTTGTTTCGAATATTTTTTTTTTGAAAGAGTACTTTATATTTTTGTGTCTCACTCCATTTTCTGGCCTTTTGAATACAATGTTACATGTTTACCATAAGTTGTACTGTTCGCATATTTTTTACATTTTTTTAGATACATTCTTATTGTTTTCTTTCCTGCCATTGATATGCCTCTGTTTAATACATGCATTCTTTGGAAGAGTATAGTGGTATTCATTTGATTACCTTTTTTTTTTTTTTTTTTTTTTTCCTTTTCACAATTACACTTTATGACACTTTGTTTGTTGTACTTCAAATAAGATTCATACTTGAATAGTCACTGATCTTTGAAGTTTGTGTTTGTCCACAATTACACTCCTTTTCACATTTACTTGCATTTTCCATTTTTTCAAAAATTTACATTGCTTACACATGACTATGACTCTCAACGTTTTCACACACTTGATTTTTTTTTATTTTTTTTCATCACACTTGTGTTTATGTCTTATATTACACACCATAAGCGTAAAGTTTTCAAAATTATTGGGGGGGCCGGGCCCCACAACCACATATATTCACGTCAGTGGCGTAGTCAAGGGGGGGGTGTTAGGGGGGTCATAACTGCCCATGATGAGTTTTTTGCCATACAAAATGCATATTCTTCACTCCCTTATCATACACACGTATACATATATGGGAGTTGCAGAAGTCGTAACCCCCCCCCCTTCCATGAAAAATTTACTTTCTCATAGCTGCCAACTACTACAGAATATAACTAACCACTTTTTCTACATGATTTTTCGGCTTAAAATATATACTGTTTACAAAAAGTGGTTAATTATATTCCGTAGTAGTTGGCAGCTATGACTTAAGTGTAAATTATTGGAGGCGCTCAAGCTCTATGGATCCATAGAATTCTACACCTGTGTAAGGTAAGTATCCATGTTAGTATCTTCCTACCATGTTATCTATATAAATAAAGCAATGTGTAAACTGTCCGTTTGTCTGTCTGTCTGTGTCTCGCGTAGCTCCGAAACGGGTGATCGTAGACCTACCAAATTTTGTACGGAAATTCTCCAAGACTGTTCTCGACACACCTCGAAGCGATTTTTTCGAAATTCGAATTAGAAAATGTTTTATTTTATGTTTTGTCCGATTTTTAGCGATTTTTCTTGCGTAATACATAATAGCGCCGGTAATTGCACTCGCAAGAAAACGATATTTACATCATCGTATAGAGGAGAAAATTTTCTTTTAAATACTGTTTATTTGGACTGTGTAACATAATTTGCAGATTTTTGGGAATTTTTCAAATAAAATTAAATTTGACGCTGACTTTCGTATAATATTTTTAAAACTCCTGCATCTTGAATTCTATCTGTCATAACTTTTTTATATTTCGGCAAAAGACGGAGCACAGAATTCGCCCACTTTTAAAAGAAGAACGGAGGGAAAATATAAATTAGGAGAGTTTTTACGAATTTTTAAGGAAAGAAGGATTTTCATTTTTATAGCAGCTGCTACAAATTTCGGTTTGATATCTTGCGGTTTGGTTGTCATGGATACAGTAACAATGATTAAAATTGCCAGTTGAAACAAATAAATAAAAACGGGTCCCGCGCCATATCTCGAAGCGATTTTTTGAGAAATTCGAATTAAAACTTCTGTTGTTTATTGCCTTAATGCGCCAAATACTACTGTTATTGTACAACTAAAAGTCAAAGCCCGTTGTGAAGCAATTACAACGAGCGCTCTTCTGAAAACGTGAAAAAAGTTTCTCATTCCAAAGATTTCGTTTTGTGTACATAGTTATTCTTATGTCCACGCAGACGATGTCTTTGCTTGGCTCGATTTCCTTTTATAAATACTAGATTTATTTGTGAGAATAAAACTTAAACTGTATAATCTAGAAAAACAATTTTAAAGCCTTTATAAATAGCGCAGTCTTATCTCTTATCTTTTTTCTTTTTGTAAAGTGTTGCAAGAGAGGGTGACGTATTTAAAAAAAAAATGTCCATTTCATGTAGTGTCTGAGGTATTTAACGCTAAAACGTGAACCTAAAAGACAGCATGTTTGCGGAAATAAGACATTTTGAAAGTGAGAAGTTCACTGCAAACGGTCCATTTCCACTTTTTTGATACCGAATGACGCTGACATAGTTATTTTTTTTTTTGTTTGTTTCATTATATTGTAATGATCTCAGGTTATTACATATATGACGCAAATTTTAAGTCAAGAGTGAAATAATTTTGCTTTTTCTAGATTCCACATCACTGGAATTAATTCGAATTACACATGTGAGGAAATTTTTCGTTTCCTACCGTGCGAAGAACGGGCACGCAGCTAGTAAGTTTAAAAAAAAAAAGCAAAGTAAAAAATCCAAAGGAGGGGAAAAAAACATTTTCGATGAGATAGTGCATTTTAGACACATCTGAACTTTTCTTCATTTCATACTTTACATTGCATAATCTGATTTTAATGAACCAGAGCCTGGCGAGGGCAGCTTATTGTAACATTGTGTGTTACGTGGCGTCACAATGAATTCTAAATCATGATTGAAATCAAAAGAAGAAAATTTTTAAAAGTACAAGTAAAGGTTTTTTTAAACGTTTGTAAATGGCGTGAAATACTTTCTTTTTATGTTAGTATAAATTAGTTTTCTGTATTTAGTGGTAAATTATTGGGTGGGCTCAGCCCCTATTCACAATTTATTGGAGGGGCTCGAGCCCCACGGGCCCATATAACTCTACGCCTATGTTACACACATACACAAACTTGTTCACAATGATGTTCTGCTCATTGAGTTCAGTGTGCTTATCCTTCCACATTTGTTACACACAAAATTTTTGAATATTTGTTACATTTTCACTATGATGTACTGTAGTACAGTTCTTTTTTTTACACACTGTATTTGTCTTGTCTCTCTTTTGTTCACACACACAAACATAACATCATACTTTGATGTTATGTTTGAAATATCTCATTATTTTCTTTTTCTGCAATATGATATATTTAAAACTTTTATGTGCCTTTTTGTAAATTAATACGATATTATTTTGTCAAATATTCACAGTGTTATAAAATTACCAGATTAATTGAAATATATTTTCAGAGTATTTACATTTATCTGATTACATAGTTATATGCTTATTTGTAGTGATTTTTGTGAACTGTTGTTTCTTCATATATTTCATTGATAAAATATTTATGTATTGATCAGATTAACACTTAAGACATTTAATAAGTGAAAATTTAGGTTATATTGTATTGTTTTGTAATTGCATTTTAGTGTATTTTTATTTGTACTTTTGTGTGTTATTCTTTCCCAATTTTGTCACTTTTGAAAATTTTAGTGTGTTAGTAAGTGACACAACATTTTTCTTGTATTGAACTTCAAAAATTATTAATTAATTTATTTTTATACAGGATAACCACAATTGCCACAATTTCTTTTTGAGCTATAATTAAGATTATACTTACATAATTTCATAACAAGTTTAATCCTACATTTTTAGTACTTTAAAATCAACTATTCTCATGTTTTTGTCACTAAAATTTTTCTTGTCTTCAAATAATTGGTAACTAAGGTGACGTTGATATATTGCGTATGCATGCGTTGTATGTATGTTTCCTTGTTGGTAAGGGCCCACTGACTTGGGTGTATGATTGGTTTTTGTGGGTACTGCCTGGCTGGTCCAGCAGTTTTCACTTGTGTATTTGGAATTCATGCAGTGTCTGCCAATATATCATTCTTTCAAGAATGTTCTTAAAACTTGACAATTAGTAGTAATGTTTGCTTTTAAGGTTAAAAAAAATAATAACATCTAAAATTTAATAAAATAGTAATTGATAATAAAATATAGATTGACATTGTATTATCTTTATGTTAGAAAATTAAAATGAATTACATAAACAATAGTTACAATTCAACAGCACTTACACCGTTTAGGAGGTCATTTTTATACATTATTTTATTGTAATTAAATTGAGGTTCGTAAACTGTATTGTACAGAGATTCATTTTTTTCTCCAAAACAAAGATGTCTCATAGTTATTTTGTGTGGGTATATTTTGTATTAAATATGTGTTTATTTTTCTCCTCCTATGTATGTATACATGTCTATATGTTGCCAGATAAGATAATTTAAATTGTTGCTACCACTTGTTGTTACCATGGTACAAAACTTGTGAGAAATAGCCATCAAAGCAATTTTTGAATGGCATATTATGGTAAATTTACATATCCACAAATTTTATTGACTGATTTTTTCATGCATACATTTTAAAAGGCCTTATAATTATAACCATCGAACAGCGCTACTTAATCATGATAATGTTGTTTGTTGTAAAGATAATAATATTTAGAGTACTCAGTCACTGCAATTCTTTGCAGTATATCTTTGATGTGCACATGAGCTTGAAATGCTCAATTTAAAAAAAAAGGGTGTGCTGAAATGCCCCTTATTTGAAAAAAAAAAGGATGAGCTAAACTGTCCCTTTGTATTGTGAGCTAAATGCTCCATTTTTATTTTGTCGACATTTATTTTATTGCTAGCACTTATTATTTTATTTTTGTCATGACAATTTTTTTTCTCTGTAAACATTTTTTTAGGTGGTGGTCATCAGTATTTTTTTCAATTGTATAATTTAGTCTGTATATGTTTATGATTTTTCTTAATTGTTTAAGCCAGCCAAACAGAGCATTTAATTTAAAATTTTAAAGACATTAATTGTAACTAATTAAAAAAAATTTCTTCAAAAATTTTTTTCCTGGATGAGGGGAGTATATATGAAGATCACATATCTAATTTAATAATCATCTACTTTGGCTTACTTTAATGTAATCTATCCAAAATTAAGAATTCTAAATAACTTCTGTTTTCATTGTTCTGCCTTTTAAATCTGTATTTTTCGCTTTTCCCGTACGCACTATTCTTTTTGTTCTTCGTCTCTTCAGACCGGTGTGCTAAAAATAGATTATATTACGTCCGTTTGCAAAATCAACGTATTTTTGATTTCCCTTCCTTTGGCTTGGAGTTGGCGTTTTTATTTCTTGTTGCCATGCCTTGTCTTTAAAATTATTTGCTCCCGATTACATCATTTTTTATTTTATTGGATTAACTTTTAGGGTTGCTCTGGAATTGGCGTTATTGATATCAGCCAAGTGTTTGTTCTCGCCAATGTGTAATTCTGTGCTGGCGTAATTTTTAAATCATTCCACCTTAATTTCACTGTCCATATGGGACGTCATTTTATTGTCGCTGAGCCACCACCGCCCGTTATAATAATGTTTCAATAGTATATTTTAAATAAATTGTTTTCAGAATTCAATGTCTTTTTCTTTACTGCAATTAAGTGCAATTGAACCTGGATTTTCATGTCACAACGCAATTCAATAGTTTAAAATACTCCAAGCAATTTACTTCTTTACATAAATTGGTGCCTACCCAGGCACTTAAGTTGTATTTTTTTTTTGTGGTGGCTTAGCAAACAGCGTATGGAATCATCTCGGACGGTCGGATGTCAGCGTTCAGGCGAACGGAAATCTGCTGCTTCTGCATTTTTTTTGGTGGCAAATGGAAGTGTAGTATCCAGCTTGTATATATCCAGCCTGAACTACCCGCTGTCACTACTCCTTCTGAATGGCGTGGTCGGGAACTTACTACTTGTGGATAGCCGTTTATTCATCTGGTGCTCGGCCCGCTGTGCTGATTTCTAGCCGTATTCAGTGTTCGTGTCAACCATGTGCTTCGTATGGTTCATATTCTCAAGGATCCGGAATCCCGACTGTGCTTTTACGGAATTGTGCAGTTTTGTTTTGCGTCACTTCATCAGTTATTGGATTAACTTTTGGGGTTGCTCTGGAATTGGCGTTATTGATATCAGCCAAGTGTTTGTTCTCGCCAATGTGTAATTCTGTGCTGGCGTAATTTTTAAATCATTCCACCTTAATTTCACTGTCCATATGGGACGTCATTTTATTGTCGCTGAGCCACCACCGCCCGTTATAATAATGTTTCAATAGTATATTTTAAATAAATTGTTTTCAGCATTCAATGTCTTTTTCTTTACTGCAACTAAGTGCAATTGAACCTGGATTTTCATGTCACAACGCAATTCAATAGTTTAAAATACTCCGAGCAATGAACTTCTTTACACATGGTATACCATCTGATTTAATTGTAGGTCTGTACCCAAACGCAATATTTGATAGAAGTTGATAATGAGATACTTATTATTATTATTATATATTTTTAATGTAGAGTTGTGTTTCTTTTATTAAAATAATTTTGTTATGTTTATAGATCGGTACACAGACGCAATATTTGCTGGAAGTTGATAAAGAAGTACTTTTATTAATCTTATTAATATTATTATCGATACTTATTTACATTTTCAATGTAGAGTTATGTTTCTTTTATTAAAATACTTTACTATGTTTACAGATAGGTACCCAGACGCAGAATTTATTAGAAGTTGAAGAGGTACATTCTACAGATAATTTTTATATAAAGTTAATTTCTATTTATTTATTTTTTAAATATTTATTTATTTATTTACTTTAGTGTTATGGAGAACAATCCCAGGATTTTGATGAGGCAACGCAAGTTTTCCGCAATTTGCAGTGAGTTTACCAAATTGGATCGGGATTTGAAGTATGTATATAGAGACAAACATATAATTATTTATTTTTTTCTCTAATTTTTTTATTTTATTTTAATAGTTTATATATTTATAGAATCAACCAGGACCTTCGACTAAGGGACCAGCATACGTAGAAAACTCTGTTGTTGAAGATGCCGAGGTAATTTGTTAGTTGTTGAAATAAAACTATTATCAAACTACACCCTATAATTATATGTTTGTTATTTTATTTCACTTCCTGTTGTTTTTTCAGTTGGAGCGAGCTATTGTTCTAGAGGAAGTGTCTCGTAGACGAAATGACAAATATAAGGCCGAAGAAATAACTTACCGAACAAGGATTGACACGGATCGGCTTCCAGGAAACATGCGAGATAGCAGCTTAGCTTCTATTGTGGGCATATTGCGAAGGATGTTCCAGATATTGATTACGAGAAGCACCGCAAATTTGTCTTATTTTGATTTGATCAGATTTTACGTAAATGCCGACGGACTGGTCGATTTCAACTCGACTTGACCACAGAAAAGGTGCTTGCCACTGTGATGAAATGCCTGCAGTCCAAGGAGGAGATAAATTTAGAATCAGGATTCGTAGTGGATATCATTACAGTCAAACTTGATTCTGGAGGAGGCGGTTCAAGAAGAAAAATTACAAACATATCCGTCGATAGACTTAAGAAAACGTCGGTATTGGCAATATCATATGATGACCAGGGCCTATGCTGTGTGAAGGCTATTATTTTCGCATTAGCTCATTTGGAAAATGACACCCGAGCTATAAATGCATTAAGAGATCGACGTCGCCCAGCCTTATACAATAGGGCTAAACAGCTGCACGAAGATGCTGGAGTTCTTTTAGGTCCGTGCAGCTATGAGGAAATTAAAGTATTCGAAATGCACTTAGATGTACAGATAGTAGTAATTTCGTCTGAAAACTTAAATAAGGTATGTTTTTATTATTATTATTTATTTATTTATTTTAGTGGGGAAATAGCTTTTAAATTAATTTTCATATTCTTTTATTTATTTCATTTTTAAAGATTTCCTACAAAGGACGAAATAGGGAACGAAAAATTAATCTGTGGCTGCACAACAATCACTTTGACGTAATCAAGAACATGAAGGGGTTTTATGGAAGTATTTATTACTGAAATGACTGCGAAAAACCCTACAACAACATAGGAGGACACGTGTGCCCACACAAATGTCGCATCTGCTGCAACGAGCGCTGTTTACCAGGGGAACCTAAACGGTGCGCAGATTGCGACAGACTTTGTCGCTCCGACTTGTGCTTCGATTTGCATAAATCAAGAACGGGGAATATGCAATTTTCTATCTGCGATCGTGTGAGTATATATTTGTTTATTAGTAATCATCAATTAATTGAATGCATTTTGTTATTTGTTACAAACTAAATGTACTTTTTTGTGTGCAGGTGTACCAATGTAGGGCTTGTCGCAAACTTATTAGGCGACAAGAATGCCCCAAAGAAAATCATGTGTGTGGGACTAGTAAATGCCCATCTTGCAAAAGATTTGTTGAAGCTATTACTCCAATATCGACACCGCCGCCACAGCAGTTTACCTTGTGGTTATATAGAGCGCGATTCCTTTCGTCATAAATTTCCTGAAACGTTCTACCAACAATCTCGGTCTGAAAACAGACGCACGAGCTTGAATCGACATCACAGGTATTTTCTCCAGATGCTGATGGAATCTGTTCAGGTCCCTGCTGATCCCTCCACGATGAGCTTTCTCCATTTAGTCTTTCTTGAACAAATTGATTAACTAACGTCTGCAGGGTATCCCACGAAATTCGGCGAGGGCCCATTATAGGTAGACGATCCACGATGATAAAATTAACAACATCAGGAGCCCATGTTAAGCCACCTCTGAAAAAATGCACTGCCAAGCCAGCCATCATCACACAATATCGAAGAAAAGTAATCACTTCCGTACCGTCTGCTAAATAGCGGTCCTGACTCACTGACTGAAAGTAGGGTTTAATGGAGCTCGAATCGTCACGAGCTTGAATCGCAGGCGCGTAGCCAGGAAATTTTTTCGGGGGGGGGGATATGCGCCTGAAACATTTTTCGGGGGGATATGAACTTATATGTGTATAAATAGATGGAATTTCATCACTAATCCAAACATTTCGGGGGGGGATATATCCCGATATTCCCCCCCCCTGGCTACGCCCCTGTTGAATCGTCATCAGAGGTATTTTCGCCAGACGCTGATGGAATCTGTTCAGGTCCCTGCTGATCCCTCCACGATGCGCTTTCTCCATTTAGTCTATCTTGAACAAATTGATTAACTAATGTCTGCATGGTATCCCACGAAATTCGGCGCGGGCACATTATAGGTAGGCGATCCACGATGATAAAATTAACAACATCAGGAGCCTATGTTAAGCCACCTCTGAAAAAATGCACTGCCAAGCCAGCCATCATCACACAATATCGAAGAAAAGTAATCACTTCCGTACCGTCTGCTAAATAGCGGTCCTGACTCACTGACTGAAAGTAGGGTTTAATGGAGCTCGAATCGTCGTCAGAGGTATTTTCGCCAGACGCTGATGGAATCTGTTCAGGTCCCTGCTGATCCCTCCACGATGCGCTTTCTCCATTTAGTCTTTCTTGAACAAATTGATTAACTAAGGCCTGCAGAGTATCCCACGAAATTCGGCGAGGGCCCATTATAGGTAGGCGATCCACGATGATAAAATTAACAACATCAGGAGCCCATGTTAAGCCACCTCTGAAAAAATGCACTGCCAAGCCAGCCATCATCACACAATATCGAAGAAAAGTAATCACTTCCGTAACGTCTGCTAAATAGCGGTCCTGACTCACTGACTGAAAGTAGGGTTTAATGGAGTTCCTGCTCAATGAGCTTATCTCCAGTGTGAATAATAAGTGCTTCAAATATTATCTGTGTTTAGCTGCTCTTACGTCCGGGCGAAGATTTCAGTCAAGTCAGTTGAAGAGGAAAAGTGGTGTGGTTAGGGGGGGGGGAGTCAGAGGGGAATGTCGACTCGTCCTTCCTCCGCGAGGCGGACTTCACAGGGCGGGTTGCTCGACTTCTGACTAGAGGGGAAGGGAGGCAAGGGCGGCCCGAGGGCGCTTCTTGTGTTTCGGATCAGTATGATCGTACTCCGGGAGCTCAGCGATAATATCGTTCTCTAGGTCATACAGGTGATTGAAGAAATTTGTTGTTACCTTGTGGAGGTACTCTCTGAGCGGTGGTATGTTGAGATCACGGCGGATAGTCTTGTTTGACATGAAGTGGTGTCCACGTGGTATTTTACGTAGAATGGCGTTTTGTTTAGCTTCAATTTTTTGTATGTTGGTTCTGGCAGAGCTTGCCCAGACCGGGGCAGCGTAAGTGGCCACAGAGCGTATGAACGCTTTGTACAGTAGTGCTTTGTGGCGGTGGTTGAGTGCTGGGGCGTTGAAGAGGGGGGAAAGTTTTTGGTAGGCGGCTTTCATTTTGTAAGATGTTTGTAGGAGATGGCGGTTCCAGGTCAATGACCTATCGATGGTAACTCCAAGATAAGTTACATGATGACTCCAGTCAATTGGCGTTCCGTTAACGTGGAGTCTAGATGGTGGCCTTTTAAAGGTAAAGGTGAGCGCCTGGCTCTTGTTCGCATTTAACTTAATGCGCCAGGTACGCATCCAGTTTGTAATTTTGTCAATGTGTTCCTGCATACGTCGATGGAGGGTATGGTTGTTTATGGCATGTCCAATTATTGCGGTGTCGTCCGCAAAGAGGGCGATGGAGGTATTATGGTGTCTGGGGATGTCATTGATGTACAGGTTAAATAAGGTGGGCCCCAGGATTGATCCTTGGGGCACACCGCTTTTGATTGGCCTGGTAGACGAAAGTGAGTCGTGGACCTTGACGTTGTAAGTCCGGTTTAGCAAGTAATTGTGTATCAGGTGTATTACATCAGGAATGCTCAGTTGGATCATTTTATAAATGAGGTCAGTGTGCCAAACCTTATCAAAGGCTTTTTGCAGGTCGAGGAGAAGGATGGCAGTACGTTGATTATTTGAGATGGCCTCATGCGCTATCTCAACGACTCTGACCAATTGCTGGCAGGTGCTGTGATCCTCTCTGAAACCGAACTGCTCAGGCATAAAGATGTTATTTTGTTTAAGGTGATCTTTCAGTCTATGTGAGATTATTTCTTCCGCAAGTTTGCTAAGTGAGCTTAATAGACTGATAGGTCTATAAGCAGAAGGTTAAATAGCGGTCCCACAATCTTTTGGAGTAGTCAATCAAAGCTTGGCGACATAGGTCACCATTTTCCACAATGTCGTTGTACCTACTTTCGATGCTGCAAGAAAGATTGTCCAGTAAAAAAATCCACAACTGCACATACATTATCGGTAAAACCGTTGCTTTCAATTGCTTGTATTTCTGTAAGAGTATGTCAATAGATGCTCTCTAGATTACCGGAATTCTGAGCTATAGTAATGAAAAGTAAAATGAAAAAGCTAAATTATACATTCAAGCACTGCAAAAATTTGTCACGTTTCCAAACGTCAATGCTGTAAAGCCTCCAAAAGAAGAAGAAGAAGAAAATACTCACGAGAATAATTTTGATATAGAAAGGGATGTGTTGGAAAAAGTTCCGGTGAAATATACGTCGAACTCATCAATTTTCTCTAAAGAAACAGAATGAAAACCTGCGGCATTTGATCAGTTTCAAGACGTACTGAACACTGTACACTTTCCCACAGAATTTGTGAAAAATAGTTATTTAACGGGTGCCAAGAAAATGTATGCAAGGCCAAAAGTTGCTAAAAGAAGAATGCCTAATACTGTCAAAGAAAAAATATTTACCAACAACTGGTTAACATTGTAATATATATTTGTACTTTTCAAAATGTGAATAAAATATTGACTTCCATCAAAACTGAAATAGTTTCTTTTTTCCCTTTTCTTAAAAAATGAGTGTGTTCACATAAACATTAGGGAAAAAATGTAGGTTAGAAAAACAAACTGTTTGTAAAATAAATAATCGTTGTTTTAAAATAATTAGGGATGGACGCGAGACGCAAAATTGGAGTCTCGCAAAACAGCCGAAAAGCTTGTCTCGTCTCGCAAAAAAGCTGTAAATCTCTGTCTCGTCTCGAAAAAAGTCGTCTCGCGTCCATCCCTAAAAATAATGATCCAATAAAAATTAAGCAGAGAAAAAAGAATAAATAATTAAGAGGAAAAGGACGTAGTCTTAAAAACTGTGCAAAGAAGTCGCAAACCATGTCAAAATTTTTTCGACTGTTTGCAAATTCGTTTCAACTTTTCCAAAATCTTTTTCAACTTTTCCTATCTATTTGTATATTATTAAGTGTGTGCACGTGTGTCTGTTTGGGGAAAATGTATGTATTTATCTGTAATTAGATCGAAATGACTTAGGTGTGTGTTAAAATCTGCAAAGTACTTCCGGGTATACTTTATATGAATTTTTAGACCTGTGATACCGATATGTATTTGTGCAGTTTTGTATGCGTTTATTTGATTTAGGTGAAAAATCAATACTTAATTAGATAAATTTCAATGTTGCATTAATAATAAATCAAGTACAATCCAATCTTGGTACCACGTGGGGGCAAAACGTGTTAACGCAGAGATTCAATCGCGCTTATTAATTATTGAAATATCGGTAATTAATTCTTCGAATGAAGATTGTCACATGTTTTTTCATTCACACTCAGCAATAACAAATTGTCTTAATTAAGCTATTTAATTAATCAATACACACTCGCTACCACGCGTAACTTTCGAGAAAAAATTACATGTCCGCATGTTATCAGCAAAATAATTTCTAAGTCCGATTCCGAAACAAGTTAATTCTAAAATTCGATAACAGATGGCGGTGCTAAAATTAATTAATAATTAAATCAAATTAACTAAAATTCATTAAAACCAGTCCCAACCATCCCAAAGTTACAAGTGCAGAAAAAATTTCAAAGTCCCTTAACGAAACTAAAATGCACTTCAAACATTAGCGATAGTAGGGAGTTTTTGCATACAGTTTCCTCCTCCGCTAACGGTACCGCTATCCGCTAAACTGGTTTTTGACCGTACTGCGCAGAATATAACAGGGCATATAGGTTACATTGTCCATGCTAGTTCTACGACTTTTTTAGGGATGTTCTTTAACCCTTTAAAGCGCAGTGATCCCACTCTGGAAACACCCAACTCTGACGTTTTGACTGTTGTCAGTCACGAAGAAATACATCTGATTTCTATAAAAATAGTTGCGGGTGACATAGCTCCACGAGAATCCTTTACTTTTTAGCACGTCATTTCCCGTAAAAAAATGGTCACGATTATTTTTAACAGCACCGACATCTGCTGAAAAATGGAAGAATGCGAGAACAGAGCTGGATAGATTGCCCAATGCTGAAAAAAGGGCAGCCGTTGCCATCGGTCGACTTAACTACCAGCAAGAGGGCGGACGATCGAAACGTTCATCGCGTGCCACAGATCTAGAGACCCTTTTCTTGACGACAGCTGGCTGTGCGGCACAGCCAGCTGTCGTAAAAAAGGGTCTCTAGATCTGTGAACCTTAAATAGATGGGGCCCTCTCATAGTGCCATACTTGAATTTTGATGCACAACAGGCCACATGCCCCTTTGGCTCCCACTAATTGCCGTCTGGTGGCAGTAGTAGGTTTTTTTCTAAGGAAGTTCTCAAGATGCACAGTTAGTCAGTTGAGTATATAGAAATGTGAAAGATCTGTAATGATTTTTTTGTCCAGGGTCACAATATGTTTCCCAGACGGCAGCTAAAACCCTAAACCTACCTCTGACTAGTGCCATCTGACCTTTATACTTCACCGAAGCATGAGTATACTTTTCTCATATGTTAAGCGATACAGTATTTTGTAAGTATAGAATTATTTTTTTACAAAGATAACACCGTTACATTAAGTTCTACAGAGTAGTGCTTCATCATATTGCTGCTGAACTAAATCTTTATATTTAAAGATTCTTTTTTACTCTTTAGTTCATATTGTTATAGAAGCATGTTTCCTCAGTTAAAGTATAATTTATTATGCGTTTGTACAATTGTGTGTGTACTGTAATAGAGACAGCAGGCCATTAGTGCTACATACGTCTCGATTTTCGTATACTGTGTTTGTCCCATACACAAGATCCTTACAGGCAAATGCAGGCTTCGCGCTTTTAGCAACCACATCAAGAAAACTCGAAAAGCTATGACCAAACGACTATTTATTTTTGCCACATTCTGAATGTGCTAATTACTATTTTGTGTACATTAATCATTAATAAATACTTATTTATTTAACAAAAATTTATTTGTACTAAAAACTAAAGCATTTTCAAAAATAGATTCTTTCGACAGCCGCTGCGTGTCGCTGTAATACATCTGACGTCATTCGTTAAGACGGGATCCTTCCCCCCGAGTTCGAGCTGTCCCCGCTTTCTGAACAGATGCACTGAGTTCCGGCGCACTGTCCGCTGCCGCTGCCGCTCTGCACGCATCTCTGGTTGCATCCGTACTGATTCATGGGGCACGTGTCCATGATTTCACCACCCACGTCATCTGTAAAAGAAGGATAAATCACGACGAATGAATTGTTCATAAGCCACTTTGCAACTCAATATTATTTGCGCTTGTGGCACCAGCAGTGGCGGCTGGGGGGCCAAAAAAATACTGTGGTATAAAATAATTCAATCAGTAAAGAAATGTTTGTACATAAAACACTTTATTTCTCTTGTGCACAGCCTTAAGTATTCAAATTTTTTCAAACGAGAAATGATTATCAAATATATCAGTCAAACTTAGCCAGCTGTGCAATTTTACTATGTTGCTTTTTGAAACGTTGTTCTGAAATTAATCAAAAATAATTTCCCGCGATATTTTTATTTTTTTTAACTCATTACAGCTGTTCATTCATAATTTTAATAAAATACACTTACTCACACCGAATTTTGTAAATCAGGAAAATAAACTAGAAAATATAATATTCTTTATAAATGTAATGTAAAACGAAAAATTATTTCTTTCTGAAAGGGCTCATTTCAGCAATAAGTACGGCAATGTTGAAATACGTCTTGTTTTCGTGAAGAAATCCATTCTGGACCGCATATTAGCCGGCCGTAAAGACTGCGCCAAGTAAGCTGCTGAAGCTAAGCCAGCCACGCTTCAACATAGCTTTCATTCTAAATAGCCAAATATGCCAAATCCATTCGCGGAGAAAGATGCCAAACTTGCGCCAGCGGTGAGCTCGCACTCATGTGCTTGAAATGGTTGAAAAAACGCATGAGTTTTTTTAGATTCTTTAATTGATAATTTTAAAGTAGTACTATATAAAATTCGTTTATTTTAAAAATAAGAGCATGATAATTTAAATAAAGTTATATTAAAGGAAAAAAAGTTCCTGAATTATAATATGGAGTCTGGCCCCTCTGGACCCTAAATCGAACCGCCAAATTATTATAACATATTATTCTCTACAAATTACAAAACTGCAAAGGATACACAGTAACAGAAAGTGAATAATGTGGTGTTAGACTGTGTTTTAATAAAAATAATAACTGTTTCAAACATTTCAATACAATTCTTTAACTAAGCAGCTGATAATCATACTGTCAAGTATCACAAAAAATTATTTTAAATTTCACAATTAATTTTTGCAATGTTTTGCAATAAATTTTGTATTTGCAATAAGAATTAATTACTTTTATAGTACTTTGTGGAAATTCCTTATCATAGTTTTTAAAATTCATGTGAGTTTGATATTACAAAAATTTTATCAAGAGAAATTATTTTTTCAATTAAAGCCCAGTGTTGCCGATTGGCAATAAACTATGTTTTAGCCGTAAATCACGCCTAAAACAAAGTATGATTTTTAAATGTATTTTCCCCGTGATTTACTTAAGAAATGAAAGCCAAAAAATATTTTTAAACTTATTTTTGAAATTTCAGGCATTTAAGGGTTTAAAAAAAATTCTTTCATTCGAAATTTCACTGCTAACCGAAATTCGTTTTTTAACAAATTTTTTAATTCCCCTCTTCTTTTACCTCTGTTGAATTAATACGTGGGTAATTCAAAAACCATCGGCAATCTTGACCTAACTGTTCTTACATTGTTCGTACTGACCAGGGGCGGCCCGACATTGTAAGCAAGGTAAGCATCGCATCGGGGCGCCATTTCGAACTTAAAAACTGAGAAAGCTTGACCTAGAGCCTAAAAGGGGGCGCCTTTTTTATGTTTGCGGGGGGGGGCGCCACGAACCCTAAGGCCGCCCCAGGTACTGACCTCTGTCCTACTGACCTGCTACACTGTTGTGGTCCTGCTATGGACATGCTATTCTAAGTTCCCCATTTTTCTTCTTTCTGTTTTCTTCTATTAGGTCATGTTAGAAGTTTCTCTGTTGAAGTTTGCGCCAAAGAAGAACAACGAAAATTGACCTAGTGTGATTCTATGTTTGCTGTCTTCGTATTTTAGCTGATGAAGGACGAAAATTTTTCTCCCGAAACATGCGTCCTGACTGATAAGTACCTGTCATGTGTGTTATTTTACAGTTTTATTTATTTCACGATACTAATGTGTCACAATAGTTAATGTTAACATTCGACAGTACTTACAAATCATGTTTCCAAAGCAGGCGACCAGGAAAATAATGCAGAAAATCTTCATGGCTGTATATATTGTATTCAAACCGAGGAAATTTTTACCTAAAAAATATAAGCAAGTATATTAGTAAATAAATTTCTTTATTAATTTCTTTTTAAACAAAAATCATACCAAACACGTTAATTATAAAAATACTGTCCAATACATTCTGCCTCATTGAAAAATTATAAATAGCGTTGGAACGATACATGTTTGATAAAAATTGCCGTTGTAAAACAAGAACACTGTAAAGGAGCAGTGACAACATAAGAGACGTTTGTTTGGTTAAGGAAAATATACACGAAGACTAACAGCCTAGCGGGGGAATGCCTTGGACGGAAGACTTTTTAAGGGCTTCTAACGGATATTGATGTTACATCCGAAGAAAACTTACGCCCAAACTCCAGCTTGTTAGATTGGCAGACGCGCAAGAACCCAGCACTTTGGACCTATATATTTCAGCCATCTCCCAGTGTACAGTGTCTTATCCACTCGGCTATTGGTCAAACACCATGTTAGGTGACGAAAATGAATTATCTTCTAATGCACAATTGAGAAGTTTGCCTGTAAAACTACTTTCTTTGCAATGCGACCAACAGTGCAGGGAACATTACGCTAACTGACGAAAGTTAATTATCCTCTGATGCGCTTGCACAATTCTGAGAAGTTTGCCTGTAAAACTACTTTCCTTGCAATGAGACCATCAATGCAGGGAACATCACGCTAACTGACGAAAGTTAATTATCCTCTGATGCGCTTGCACAATTCTGAGAAGTTTGCCTGTAAAACTACTTTCTTTGCAATGAGACCAACAATGCAGGGAACATCACGCTAACTGACGAAAGTTAATTATCCTCTGATGCGCTTGCACAATTCTGAGAAGTTTGCCTGTAAAACTACTTTCTTTGCAATGCGACCAACAGTGCAGGGAACATCACGCTAACTGACGAAAGTTATTTATCCTCCGATGCGCTTGCACAATTCTGAAAAGTTTGCCTGTAAAACTACTTTCTTTGCAATGAGGCCAACAATGCAGGGAACATCACGCTAACTGACGAAACTTAATTATCCTCTGATGCGCCAGCACAACTCTGAGAAGTTTGCCTATAAAACTACAATTGAGTAGTTGAACTTGTAAAACTACTTTCTTTGCAATGAGACCAACAATGCAGGGAACATCACATTAATTGACGGAAGTTAGTTATAGCAGCGGTTCCCAATCTTTTAACACCATGTCCCCCCCCCTCCCGTTAACAAAGGATTACTTATGATGGCGACCCCCACCCTCACATTCTTTAGCATACATACAGTTTTTTATTTTTAAACAATGAACACTGAGTCTCCTTTTCTACAAAATAATGTTATCGGTAAAGCTTGAATAAACATTTTAAGCAAAAATAGATGTGTTTTGCAGTAAAAATAAATAAGATGATTTTCTGAAACATCTATTATAACTTGCTCTTTGCCTATTTTTTCACACGCGCTCAACTCATTGGGAACCGTTGACTTAGAGCACTTTGAAAACTTAATTCCAACAATTATTTAAAAAAAAAATCCCCTCTTCTCTTGTGCTCTACTTTAGTTCAAAACTTCTACTATACATTTCTTTAATATCCAAACTTTGTCAACGCATCTCCTTTTCGTGCCGTCTTTGGTCATCTACAATGGTCTTTTTTGGAAACGATTCATGCCACTAATTTTTGTAATTCATGTATCCTTAAAACAGCATTTGTGGGCTCTTTTTCAATGCATTGACCAATTTTTGCATTAAAAAAATGGATGTTGCCATTGGAAAATTTCTAAAATTTTCACTTTAAAATATCCATGGAAATGACGTCACACATGCGAAGGAAATGAAATCAAAATAGCTACAATGAAAATTCCAAGTAATTTTATTTTTCAAAACGCCATGTTTTGCTTGTTTTATGTTTATATATTTGCATTTTCCAAGTCAAAGAACTGTGGAAAAGAGTTCAGTTTAATTTGATTACCGAATTTGACAACTTAAGTGGCAACAGTGGATTCCGTTATTACAGAAACAGTAGTAATGCTAAAAATAGAATGGGGGAATTAGTTGTTTTTTTTATGTTGATAAAAATGACATATTCTGAGCGTAATTTTCAGTGATACATTGGTCATATTTTACTATGAAGAGAGATTTCTACCTTTAAGTACTGATTCATGACTGGAGAATTTCATCCTCTAGCATTAGATCGTAACTAAGGGCGAGATTCAAGTGAAGCACACTTCGAACGTTTTTCGCATCGAACAGGGGAAACTTCGAAATATATCAATGTTTCTTATTCAACTGAAACAAACCAATCGTGTTTTGATCACGTAACAGCGCAATAGGTTTGTTCATTGCAAGCATTCTGCCAAAATGTTCGAACTGTGGACTGAAAGAACGTTTGATTCGAACTCGATCGCGCGCGCGTTTCACTTGAATCTCTCCCTAAGCCAACTCGATTGAGGCCTGTTTACACTTTCTGCGAACAACGCAGAATATAGCAGGGCATATAGGTTACATTGTTCATGCTAGTTCTACGACTTTTTTACGATTAGGGATGTTCTTTAACCCTTTAAAGCGCAGTGATCCCACTCTGGGAACACCCAACTCTGACGTTTTGACTGTTGTCAGTCACGAAGAATAGATCTGATTTCTATAAAAATAGTTGCGGGTCACCTAGCTCCACGAGAATCCTTTACTTTTTAGCACGTCATTTCCCTTAAAAAAATTGTCACGATTATTTTTAACAGCACCGACATCTGCTGAAAAATGGAAGAACGCGAGATCAGCTGGATAGATCGCCCAACGCTGAAAAAAAGGGCAGCCGTTGCCATCGCTCGACTTAACTACCAGCAAGATGGCGGACGATCGAAATGTTCATCGCGTGCCACAGATCTAGAGACCCTTTTTTGACGACAGCTGGCTGTCCCTTTTTTCAGCATTGGGAAAGGGTTGCGCCTCAAAGGGTTATCGAAAGATAACTGCAGATCATCCATAAATTTGTGGTTTCGCAATATCTCATACAAAGGAAGAGCTGTGTCTACCTCGGTCTTCACAATGCTCCTTCGTACTGCATTATGCTGAAGACGCTCAGTCTGTAAATAGGCCGTAATTGGGACCCTCTTTCCGTTTGAGAAGAACAGTTTTTTTTTTTTTTTTCCCCATATCTGGGGTCTTTCATTATACGGATACAAATTTTATTATTCCTGTAATAGATTGCATCTGTAAAACGCACTTTAAACAGTGATTGTCCGTAAAGGGAAGAATTATTTCGTGAGTTTTTTATGACTGTATATAACGAGCTTAAAACATCGAACTAAGTTATCTGAGACAGGGCACGGCGCATAACTACACTTCTCTTTTAGGTGATGAAAGTACCTTCCATTCTCCTTCCAGAGCTAAAAAAGCTTCAAAGGCGGAACGAAACTGGCTTCTTTTTGGATTATAATAATCATAATTCTGTTTTTACTATCTTTTCCCCAAGAGCTTGGCAGAGAAAAACTCCTTTCAACTAGTTGCGAAAAATTTATTATTATTATTACTATTATTTTATACTAAAAAAATAGATTTTTATTTTTATTTATTTTTCCCCAGGCGCTATTACTAAATTAGAGAATATCCGTATTAAAATTCACAAACTAACAAAATTGTATAAACCCTAATGGCTAGTAGATGACAGTAAAATTACGGGATTTGACAATATTCTCGTTTAATAAGAACTGTGTATGTACTGTAAAAGCACTTTTTCTACGAGCCGTAATTTTTGCGAAAATGAAGATATCGGCGATTTCGCGAGCTGAAAATTTCGCGAATTTTATATGAATAGAACCGAAAGTTGAGAAATCCCTAATCTACCTAAATATAGAACCCCTCACCCAACCCCTCCTCATTTTGAATGTCTTGAAAGAAGCTGGTACAAATATTGTAAGTGAATGAGCTGTGTTCTATTAATTGTATTATTGTTTTACATTCAAGAAATAGTTGTAAAAAAGAATGTTGGCAAGAAAGAGTTTGCAACTGTGCACTAAATCATTAAATTTTAACAAGTGAAAAATTTCTGTGTATTATTATTTGAAGAGAAAAAAAAATGGGGAGTATTTCGAAGAGCTCGTTAAAATAAGTGCTTTTACAGCATACTGAAATACTTAACAAAGAAAATAATAGTTATGAGATGCAAATGATAAAGTTTATCCCTAACAATCCAATAAAAAATACTTTCAGAAATCTGCACTACTCACTTGTTATCTTGGAAGTTTCTTCTTAGACACCGTGGAATATACGAGCTCATGCTCTCTCCCCGTTTTTATACGCAGGCAAGTTCGTCTTGTCATTACGTTGTTTTGTAAACAACGACCGGAAGTATTAATATCGCCTCCTCAAGAGAAATCACTCGTTTATTCCTCATTATATCCCAAAAAACACCTGCGGAAGGCATATAAACACAACACCCCTTTGCGAAATGCTTGAATTGGGTATTAACTTCATCAGAATATCGCCTTCGCTGTGGAACGTTCTTTTCTCCCCCATACATGTTGTTACAATACGAAAAAATGGAGGGGGGGGGGGAAGAAAAGTCTTCCATTTACGGAAATATCCTGTTTACGGGAAAGTTAATGAATGACGGATGAAATTTGTCTTGTGATGTGCGACGCATAGGGTAAGGTCATTTTATTTGTTTCACACGCGGTAGGTACATGACCTGGTTAAGACGTTAGGGATACCAGGCAGATTTTTCTGTCGACATTTTTTTTGTGGATAGAATTTGTGGACATTATTTGCGTCGACGCTTTTTCGGAACATTTTTTAGTAGGGTTGTCAATTATATTTTTCATTGAAGTTATAACTACATGCGACTCGTTGAAAATGGTAAACGTAGCATTAATATACAGGGGCATACAAAATGTTTCCGATTTTTCCCGGCGTTTTGGTGGTAGTGGTAAGGCAAAACAAAATTAATATTTATTACTAAAGTGTTTAACTACTACTCTTCATTGGAAAAGGTAAACTTAGTATTAATATACAGGGTGAGTTCCCACTGTTCCGTGAGACTAAGTGTGACACGGCCGATGAAATCCGAAAGTTTTTCGGTTGAAACGATCGTTTTATGTAAGTTTTTTACACAAAGTTTTTATTTATTTTAAAGTTAATATTTGAAATGTATAACTACATGTTCTTCATTGAAAATGGTAATACTAACATTAATATACAGGGACACCCAAGATATATCCGATCTTTTATCGTATATTAGCGGTAGTAATAAAACAAAATTAAAATTTATTATTTAATTTTTTCATTTATTGAAGCCCTGCTCCCCTTGCAGTTAAACCTTATCGACGCCAACACTGTAAAGAACGAATATTTAGTACTGTTAAAAATAGTTGGTGTAATGATTGAGGATTAATTAAAAAATAACTTAAAAACACTGTCAGTGTATGTAGCACTTATGACTGTTTCACAAAATCAAACTGTGAAGGAAACGATTAAAAACTGATAATTTAGCATCATTGCAAAGATGCAGCCGCGTTATTGCTGCTTTTTTATGCTGATCTTTGTTGCTCTGGTGTGGTTTAGCGCAGCGTTGCCAGGTTTGGCTAATATTAGCCAATTTGGCTATTTTTGATCACGCTTGGCTAGAAAATTTATAAGGAAATTAGCCAACCCGGTTTTGGCTAATTTTTGGCTATTTTTATCGAGGTTGCAAGACATTGGCTAATATTATCTACTTTGGTTATTTTTTTTAGCATTTTTGACTCGATAAGTTTTTGGCAGAAATTTTCAATTCAAACTTTTCAGCCTTAGCAGGAAAGAAAATCAGTTAGCACAACCAACTCCAACACTGACACTGAGAGAAAGGCAGTGGCGTAGCGTAGGTTTTTCCCGCTCGAGGTAGATGCCAAATATGCCTCTTTCCACGCAGTGGTGGGAAAAACGACTTTTTTTTTTTTGTTGTGAGCTACAACTTCTGCTACTTTTCGAAAAATGTATATAACTACAAATACAACTACTTTTTGATGTGGTTAGTTACAACTACTTTTGAAATGGAGTCATGATGTGTATTGCGTATACTTTTAGATTTTATTATTTATTTTTAATAATTATATATATATATATGTGTATATTTAAAAGAAACATTTATACATACCGTGTTTACTCGCGTAATAGTTGCCCTCCCATAATCGTCGCATCCCTGTTTTGAAGAAGAAATAGCTTTAGAGTTACAATATTATGTAGTAGATTCTCCCCGCATAATAGTCGCTCCTAGACTTTCACCATGAAAAATTTGCCCCAAAATATGTGCGACTACTACACGAGTAAACAAGTTGTATATGTATATCGTAACCAGCAAATTCATGAAACAAACGGCAATATTACCAACTGCAATACTCCACAGAACTGAAAATCACCACAGTCAATTACGTGATATAAGCAAGATAATGAAGATCATCCATCATTTTTGAAGTGCGAAAAACACAAAAAAGGGATAGAATAGAATTTATTTATTTAATACAAATATAAATAAATTATTGTCTATTTTATCTTTTATTGAAAAGATTAAAACTATATGTTAATGAGAAAAATACTTCTAAAAATTATCGTTAATGAGAAATAAAAGTAAAACTTCTTTAATTTAATCTAAAATTTTATTATCTTAGTTTTCCACATGGCAAAATCTTTAATAATACTATCATCAATATAAATTGCATCAGTTATTTTATGCTCTGTAGCCAGATTGGTTAATCTTAGAGTACTCATTGTGGATCGTAAGTATTTTTTCTTTTAAACTTAAGTTTGAAGAAGTTTATCTCACGTCACGGTTGGCAATGCTTATAGCTATCGCAAGAAATAAAGATAATTTCAAGAGCTTAAATTGCATAATGAATTTTAAGAAATCGTATGGACTTGAATTCATTACATCATTTTCATTCTCCGTAGTAAAGAATTATTCAAAGAATCTTCGAATTTTACAGGCGTGGACAACAGAATTTTCTTAATCTAGTATCATAAATTCTCTATTATTATAATTCATTTTTGTGTTCTATATTGTAAAACTAAAAATATTGAACAAAACATCTAATAACTTAAAATAGTTCTCTGAAGTTTTCTACAAATTTCAAATTGAGAACGAAACTGGGGAATTACATAAAATGTTATTTACAGAAAAAAGGGGAGGACTAGGGTACTTGGTGCTATCCCTGCAAACGTAAAAAGGCGCTCCCCTTTACTTTCGCCCAAAGAAAATCCTTTCGAAGACGGCGCCCCGATGCAATGGTTACCTTGCTTACAGTATCAGTCCGTCCCTGCTTTACAGACGAAAACGAAACCATAATAGCCCTAATGTATATCCAGCGTTAATATAAAAAGAAAATGACGAAGATAATTTTAAAATAGAAACGCAGGTGCTAGGTAAAATGACAGGGGAAAAAAAAGTCATAAGTTTTGATAGCCGAAATAAGAAAAACATGATAATATAAACAAAAGCGGAAATAGTTTTATTTAAAAAATTGCTTGAATTTATGTTTGTCCGATAATAAGTAGATTTAATCTCTTAACCCTCTCGTCACCGAATTATAAAAAATCCGAGAAAAAAATTCCTGACCAATGCAATTTACTTTGGGAAATTGCACAATGCCCCTCTCTTGTCTTTATATTTGCATATTTTGTACAACTTCTTGAAATCAATTTTAACTGAGCTATACAGGATTAAGCTTTCATCAATTGAGAAACAGAAGCAGTCACACTTTCTGATAGAATTAACTAACTGTTCTTGAAAATACGGTCCTAAGCTATAAGTTACCAAGTAAGCTAATTTGTCTTTTACTCTTCCCTCACGATGGATGAGCCCCCATTTTCCCATCCTTATACAAACACATCGCTTGATGCTTTCGCGGTCCCAAAAATACGTTGCAGTTGCTTCCGGTTTCAGTCTGACAATTAGTGAGAAAGGGTTAAAAAAAAAATTGATCCCATTATCCAATTTCCCGTTTTTTTCCAGACTTTCCGGACCCATTTTCCAATTTCCCGGCTTTTTCCAGACTTTCCGGAGCGGTAGACACCCTGTTATTGTATTGTATGAGAGATTCTTGAGTAATTAATAGGTACCTGTTTTGCTCGTTTGCCTTACCGCATGACCGATTTTGTTTTTATTTGAGGGTTGAGCATGTGCGGAATTCAAGAGCAGAAAATATAAGTTTCTCTTTAAATTTTTAAACAATTGTTTTAAATCAATAGATTTTGAGAGAAAGTCGCCTCTCCCCTCCTCTTATGTAAAAAAAAAAAACTCATCATACTCTATTCTAATTTCATATTCAGCAAAGCTTTATTAAAAATCCGAAAGATGGCGCTGCAATCGCCGGTTTGGCTATTTTTGGCTAATTTTCAGAAGCCGTTTGGCTATTTTCGTAGATTTTGATCTGGCAACCCTGGTTTAGCGTTTGCCTGCAAGGGCATACACTGGGCCACAGCAGGGACATTCAAAGAGCCATTCTAGGAAGCAACGATGGGCATAGATGAAAGGATATATAGTTAAGCAGTACCGTAAAGGCAAATGAGATATTATTGGAAGTGCTTTATAACCGGTGCTTTCCGCATAATTTAGCTTTCTTTAGGGATGGACGCGTGAAGAAGAATAGGCGTCCCGAAAAACAGTCTAAAAGCTTTGTCTCGTCTAGCAAAATGTCTACATCGTAATGTTAAAAATGTTTGTTTCGTCTCGCAAAAAAGTTATAAATCTCTGTCTCGTCTCGCATCCATCCCTAACTTTCTTGTTAAACACATTGTATCACAGTGTTGCAAATCTGTAGCATGCCAATTAAAGGTATATAATTTAATCATAGTGCATTAAAAATACTTGAATGACTGGTTTCTTTTTCTATAATAACTTGAGCATAAAATAGTTTTAAACAATCGGAAAAGTTTGTACTATTTTTCACGAAGCTGCATTTTGTCTTTCCGCAGTCGCACTGTTGGTTATTGCAGTAATTTTGTGGGTTACTTTTTCTTTTCTTTTTTTCGTAAGTCAACCATGCAAGAATACTAATGATTGCTTTAAAAGCTCGTATCTTGAACTGTTCACAAACAGTTCGCTAACGCTTTGGTATGTACTACAGATATAACTTTACAGTAATACAAAAAAAAAAAAAAAAAAAAAAACAACCGTTTTATTGAATTCTTTACCATAACACATTTTGGTCAAGAAACATGTACATGAATTACGAAACTGCAAAATGGAAACTTTCAGGGACAATTTTTAAAATTTAAGCTGTCGAAATATAAAGGGTTAAATTTTGGATAGGTATTTCTGCCTACTGCGTGATTAGTTTGAATACTAAAAATTTGTTGATGATCATTTATGAATTTTGACTTCGCTTTTCACATAATTTACGCCTCCTTCCTGCCACATATTCTTTTGAATGGGCATCTCACAAAGTTTTAATTTAATTATTGCGTACCTTCATAATACGTAAATTGGAATGTAGCATTGGGGGTAACAAAATATTTCCTATTTTTTCCCTACAGTATTTTCAAATAGGTAATATCTGAATTTTAGGGCAGCCCCTTGCCCTTAGTAAGTTACCTATGGTCACCTTGACTGATATAATAATTAAAAATTAGGCAAACGGCATCTCTTTGTCACTCATATAATTTTTGTAGGTCAGGTCAGAAATTGAACACATTCCATCCAATTTATCAGTTTAGATATTTTCATGGCGGAAACTAATATTGAAATTTCCGACCTACATTGCTTCGCCGAGGTAAACTACTTTAAACGAAAAATGTTCTATTTTTTCCCCCCCGATCGACTGACGAAATCAGCCACAACTCAACTCCGGCGTCTTGATGCAGTTATTCTTTCTTTCTTCCATCAGAACTGATCACAACAAAAACCAGGTTAAATTTTGAAATCAGAACAGTAAGCGTTTCAAGATCAATATCCGGACTATCTCAAAAATGGAACCACAACACATCCTTCCAAAATATTACTTCCGGTTACCAAGAAGATCAAAAAGCTTGCTTTTTTTTTTGTGTGGAAATGTGTCTTTTGGAAACGATTTCCGATATGGGGTCTTTAAAAAGGCAATCTTGCTGACACTTTTTACGGTGGCTTCTGGAGATTCCGAAACGGTAAGAATATTTTGTTCCATTTTATTTTCGTAATTAGTTTTGTATTGTTTTGTCCAGTCCAGTGGTGTACATCAAAGATCTGAGTGCTGCAAAAGGTTTTCTGCATACCCAACAAGCACATCTGTGGTATTTACTTTTTTATATACATTTTCTAATGAAACAAAATGGTTCACCAATGATTTGAAGATTCAAAATTTAAAAAAAAAATGTAATAAATGGCGCTAGTATAGCACTGCCGGATTTAGAGATGCGGAAACCCTGAGACAACAAAGGAGTGTAGACCCCTAATTATTTTTCAACAAGAGCGGCCCGTGGTCAAAAATGTTAGCCGTCAAACAAGTCACAGAATTTTTTTTGTCTGTGTGACGAAATAGTTTACCGTTAATGCATAGACCCACTAGTGCACAGGGAGACGGAAGGTGCCTAGTTCGAAATCAGGTGGCGTCCGCCGACCTAACCGTTCGGAGTTTTCCGTGATTTTCTCCTCGTAAATACGGGTTAGGACCCCTTAGAAAGTCCCCACGGAGGGCAATCCCACCCTCGGCCTAGATAATTGGCCGTAACCCACATTTCCATTTCCATTAACGCATAACCTGGAGGTCCCGGGTTCAATTCCCGGTGGAGGTAGGCTTTAGTTCTGAAAAAAAAAAAAAAAATTACGCGTTTACCCGTGTAGTAGTCGGTGATTGCTTCCGCGCATACGCATATGTTTTGTCGGACCTGACATTAATATTAACCATTAATTTTTACAAGAATACAAAACGCACTTTGGAATGTTCAGAACGAAAAATGAATGGAGAAAATGAGATAGCTCCTTCCTTGCATATTCTTAGGTATTCGATAAGAAATTTTACGAAAAAGTGTTTATTATGGGGGGTCCCTCTCTTGCGGAGGACCCGGGGCTGCAACCCCAATTGCCCTTCCCTAAATCCGGCCCCATATATCGACTCAGGGCCTCACAATAAAACTTTTGCGCCCAGAGTATTTTTCAAATTTTGTGCCCCTATACACATCGCTCTAAACTCTATTTTTTGGCTTATTTCTTCATGCGTGCAGAGGATGCATGCATACATTTACCTGGTACCTGGCGCATTTTTATCAGGTACACGTGCGATAGTCAGGGATTCTATCGACTTCACTGTCCGGACCAAAATGGTAAGATAGCGTATCTTAGCATTTTCGCAAAGCATCAAGTGACGTCAGCGGCCCTATATATCGGCACACAACACAAGGAAGGAGTCTAAGGGGTCTGCAGACACTCCAATTGTGCTAATTAACTTTGCTTCGTTAAATCGTAGTATCACTTTTGATATTTTAGTATTTTATAAGACTGTCAAGCTCTCATAATTAGTAGTTACGATAAAGGAATAAAAGCATAGTTAAAACACATGCAAGTAAAGCGCGGGGAGCCTTTATACAAGATGTGCCAAAAAGGTGGTAACGGGCTTTAATTCTTTATCTATTAGAGATAAGTGGACAAGGTAAATTGAAGAAATGTTCAAATTAAGGTCAGGAATAAGATTCCGTTAAGAAAAAATTCCTCTCCTTCATTTACAAAATGTGACACTTTTTAAATTTGTATACGACCCCCGTACAAAACAATTCCCAGATAGTAAAATGTGTCCCATACACTCATGAGGTGAAATACAAAATTTGAGAATTATACCTTAAAAGGTGTCAGAGATATAAAGATAAATCTAACGCTGACTTAAACCACTTTTCCATTGCTCTGGAAGGGGGAAAAAATCACGTCGAATGATCGCATTTCAGAGGTCGTACCGAAATCACCAAATAAAATCTTTTATTCCACTCTAGCAATAAACGTTGACTTTCAAAATCATGTATAGTCCCCGATCCTCTTTCTTTAAAGATATCTCTGCGACGTTGTATGATAAAAAGTTGAAATTTAGCACATCAACTCACTGTATACGACCTTGTGGGCCCCATGTGGCCCACCAAGGCTTTTGATCCGGCCCGCGAAACATTTCAAATTTTCATAGAGAATCCATATGATCAAAATCAAAATCCCATATAAATCCCACTTATACGGGCCGCGACTTCGCTAACATCCTAAATTTTGGTCCGCAACTTTTCGAAGGTTACCCATACCTGCTATAGATGAGCTTGAATGTAAACATTTATTTGCTAGAAAGGAAAAAAGTGATTTCTTTTGTAATTTCTGTCCGACCTAATTTTCACCTTTCGAGAGCCATTGAAAAACGGTTTAAGTCAGCATATATTTATCTTCATATGTCCGACACTTTTTGGAATACAGTTTCCAAATTTCGTGCATTACTACAGTGTTCGGGGCACATTTTATTAACTGGGAATATTTTTTGTATGGAGACGTATACAAATTTTAAAAGGGTACATTTTTGAAAATTAAGAAGGGATTTTTTTTTTCTTAATGTAGTTTATTTTCCTACCTTGTTTTGAACATTTTTTTTTTTTTTCAATTTACATCGCTTACTTATCTCTAATAGATAAGAAATTTAACAGTGTTACCTCCCTTTTGGTACACCCTGTATACATTTGTTTTATTTTATCAAAATTAATGTAGACAGTTCTATGTAACGCAATCTACATTTAGATGTGCAGCTTTGCTGACATTTCTGTTATTTGACCTTTTAGAGAACAAACGATTCACCGAAGACCCAAAATTAAAAGGAAATGGCTTCGAGAATTGGTTTTGTGCTCTCTCTGACTTTATTGGTATGTCTGCTTCAATCCACTTTTGCCGCCGCCAGGAGGCGCGACACGATAGATGTGATAAACAACGAGTTACTGCTGGACAATATAAACGAGGAAGACTTGAAAGATGAAGGACTGGATGACATAGGAACGAGCGGTGAGTGTGGCAATAGAACACAATTAATAATTGGATAGGTCAACAATAATTAAGACTGCGTAAAATAATACACAGCATAAGAAGGTACTTATCGACAAAACGACCGTTTCGGGTGTAAAAAAAAAAAAAAGGTTCACTCTTCTTCAGTTGCTAATAAGTTCCAACATCCACACGAGCAAAGCTAGTTCTAACCTTTACGCTGTAGACGGTGGAACTTATTTTGCAACTAAGGAAGGGGTGAACAAGGACGTATTTAAGGGGGGGTCCAGACCTCCTCCTCCACCGAAATTTTGATTTTTGTTACTAAAATGATAATGATATTGTCTTTTGTAAGGAATTCTGCCTTTTTTACAGTTTGGACCCCCTCCAAAATGCTTTTACTGGATGCGTGCCTGGCGATGTACCATTTGTACCACCTGAAACTATCGTTTTGTCGATAAGTAACCTATTTGAGCAGCAATAATTATTTTTAGCCTTTTAACAACAATTTTTGGGGTTTTGTTTATTGAATAGGTTATTTCGAAATGAACTTAAGTCACGAAAACAGTTTTTTTAATTTTTATTGCAACGTTTTTCTTAACTCGCTTTTGTGCTCTTCTGTCAGGTACAAATTTTGCGGTTTATTTTAAACTAGAGTCTTGATAGTTTAAACCAATCTTAGAATTGGGTGACAGTGCAATATTAAGTGACTTTCTTCTGCCTGTTGGTTTGATAGTCTTTTTTCTTTTTTTTTTTTTACCTTAGTTGGCAAATAATAATAACCAAATATTTTTCTAGAAAATCCTTTTATTTCAGCTCCGTGTGTGGTACACTGAGCCTTGTTTTTGGCATTCATTTTGAAATTTAGTAAACAGATTTTTAGAATTTCCTCTTTTCTGCAACACACGATAATTTTTTTTCGGGTCAAAAGTCTTTGCAAATTATGTTTGTTGATTTTCTGAAATAAACAAATAACATACACAAGATTAAGGTTTAAATTTCAATCAATTTTGAAAGTAATGGTAACAGTAAGGGCATCTACATTGAAAGGTATGAATTATATCGTTGCTAATAATAAGGTAGAAGGATCACCCAAATGAAAGTGGCAGTACAGGCGGTTTAAGAAATGGTTTAATGATATTAATATAAATTAAAATACAAAAGGAACAGGTAATATATAGGCTAAACAGATAGACTACAAAAAGTCACATTGTAGGTTGAAACAAGTCTCACAAAGGTCAAGGAGATGTTGTTGTTGTCGTGTGTTAAGGCAAACCTGCACGCGGGGTATCTGCCTAGGATGGGGGGTGCCTTGGTAGGAGGACTTTCTAAGGGGTTCTAACGCGTATTCACGTTACATCTGGAGAAAAACTACCAAAAAGGTTTTCTCCAGATGTAACGTGAATACTCGTCAAGGAGATGATAGGCACCCTGGGTAAGAAGCTTTTTGGGAAAGGGCCAACCTTTCATGCAGTATTGTGTGCACACTTACTTTGCTCATAGACATTTCCTACGCTATTTCACGAGTGGCGGTTCACCGAATCCTTCTCAAGAGATCGTCGCAAAATAGAGGAAAAATTTTCTGTGAGCAAAGGAAGCGTGCACACAAAATACTGCATGAGAAGTTGTCCCTTTTCTGGAGCTTCTACGTAAGGTCACTTGTTTCAACCAGATTTAAAAGTGACTTTGTCTAGCCTATGCTTTATGCCTGTATTACTGCTTTCTTTTGTATACTAATTTATATTAATACCAAATAAACCATTTCTCAAATTACCTGCAGTGCCAATTTCATTTGTGCGACCCTTATATAATTACTCTTAAAAACCGATAGACATCTATGCTAGTTTTTTATAGACGTGGCGGTATAATTAATAGGGATGGATGCAAGACGAGACGAGCATTTTTAACATAGCGATTTTGCGAGACGAGACAAAGCTTTTAGGCTGTTTTGCGAGACGCCTATTTTCCGCCTCACGTCCATGCCTAATAATTAAAGTGGTCGTTTCACGTGAGGCACAAGGGGCCTTGCAGGGTTAAGACGAAAATCGTGAAACATAAGACAATGATGCATCTCCAAGTTAAAAAAATCTGGAGTGACTCCACTCGACTTTCCGAACACTTACCATTAAGATCATTACCCAGCATTTAAATAAATTTTAATCGATGAATCAAATAATTCAAACATATATACCAAATGGAAGCTCAATCGAATGCGCCGTTTAAACGCTTGCGCACTTTCAAGAATTTCTCCCCATCTTTTATATTATGCCATAATATAAAAGAAATCTTTGTCGTAGTCCTGTAGAAAAAAACTCCTATACACTAGAGATGAGACGGGCTCAGCCCGAGCCCGAGCCCGGGCCCGAAGCGGGCTCGGGCTCGTGAAAAATTTTTCATTTATTGAACATATTCTTTGAAACAGATTTTAAAAAGTGATTCATGAGGAAAATAAAAGTACTTATAAAAAGAAAATTAGCGGCACGGGCACCTAGAAGGTGCGTGAAGCTCTTTTAGTATTTCAGAACGGCGGCTTATATTGCTTAGTTAGTGTAAACGTTACAGTGACTAACCGATCTGATGACTAACTAAACGTGTAAACGGTTTAGTTAGTCATCAGATCGGACATTATTTGATAAACATGGATATGAAGAATTAGAAAGAGCATTGAGAGTTTGCAACTATATTTGTCATTAATTTGCACAAACAGCAAAATTTATTGTATTCTATCAATGAAGTAATTTTTATTTATTTCTTACCTTTAACTGAAATTTCGGGCTCGGGCTCGGGCTCCGACTTAAATAATATTGCTCGGGCTCGGATTAAAAGTTCGCGGGCTCGGGCTTCAAAAAATGAGCCCGAACTCATCTCTGCTATACACATCAAAATCAATACCGGTCTTGCGACGGTGGTTTATGACATATATGCCCAATTTGAGCTCAGTCGAATGCCCCGTTCAGGAGCTATCGTGTTCACTCACACACACACACACACACACATACATACATCTCGTAAAAATTGCATCAATGAATTCAGAAGACCTCAAAACGTGTCAACACACCCAAATCTCGAAGTCGAATTTTTTCACGATTTACAATACTTTTACTTACATGGTACGCGTTCGGAAAGTAAAAAAAAGACATCTTTCTTGGAAAGAGTTTATTCGTTGCGTTCTTTCCCGATCTATCTTTTCCTGATTTTTGAAATGGCGTGTTCCTTCTTGTTCGCACAGGATCTCTCGAAAGCGAGACAGAGGTCGCGACTGAGAGCCAGCACGGAGACTGCAGCGTCGCCGCCAGGAAGAACACGGACGCCTACATCGACAAGGTGCTCGAGGAAGTGAGGCCCAAGCTGCCGGAACCGGCCTTCCTGCCCGAGCGGGTCGGCAGGTTCCGGCTCTTCAACGGCACCCTCGCCAACCTGGTCAGCCTGCGGAGGACCGGACCCGCGCTCGTCCGGTGCACCGAGGAGGACTTCAGCTTCCTGGTCCCCGTCGGACTCAGGAACCTGACCGGCCGCTACTTCTGGGAGACCGACGCCGGTAAGTATTATGTTATGAGGAAATAGCCTTTGACAAGTTAACCCTTTCGCTCCCAAGCTTTGATTTGGAGTGCTTGCTTAAAACCCCGGAAACGCCCGAGAAATGTTTTTGCATATTTTCCCCCACGAAACACGTTTCTTTTGTACCTGTGTAGATATATCTCTGTCAAAACAGGAGTGCAAAGAAACAGTGGGCGTGCCTCCCCCGATGGATTTCAAAAGCACCCGTTTGTAAATGCAGCTGATCACCATGTGATCACCCAAAGGGGGAAGGGGGTTACAATAGCAAACACGAGAAAGCGGTTTTTCACACTTGACACTCTTAAATGGATGTTGCAAAGCACGGGGGGATGAAGCTTCGTCCTGGCGTAAGGCCGGATCTGGGAGCGTGCATCTAGAGCCGGTACGGGCGGATTGAGAGCGAAAGGGTTAATCTAATTTAAGTCACCTGAAAAACCATCTCAACCGTTGTGAAACAGAGTACTTTCACTGCGAGGTTTGTTTCTCGGCCAGACAAATGAGAGCACTTAAGAATTAAAAGTGCGAATCAATCTAAATTTGCAGGCGTTTGTGGTTTCCGGTCACCCAACCTAAAATTCTTGGGCTAAGTAAGTAAATGACATCACTTGAGAGAACCAATTAGAGAGAGGGTAACGCCCACTGCGCCTAGCGGCAAGTTGAGAAACTAGGGGAGGGGTATGAGGTCAGGAGCGAGAAATTTTCGAGGACTTTTCGGTAACTGCCTAGAAAAAACGCAAGGAGTGTGAAAGATCTCCCCATAGCAAGGGAGAGCTATGGGCAGTGCCGGATTAACAATATAGCAGATGTAGCAAATGCTACTGGCCCCGCGCTTTTGGGGGCCCCGCGCCTTTACCTTGAAAGTTTTCGTCTTTCCCCCTCAAGATCTAGCTTTTTCGACACTTTCCAAAAAGGTAGAAAAGTGTTTAAGATTTCGGTTTGTCTGTTTGTCCGTCCTTGACTCGCGTCAATAGCCATTGATTTCTACGAAATTTATATATGTTATTCTTATCTGCAGTACCATGTACCCTATTGTAAAGGATCTATGTAGCATTTATAGATTTTTTTCTACAGGAGCACTCAAAATAGTCCCAATACATTGCGCTCTATGGGAAGTTATTCTTTAAAGCGTATCACCCTACTAACTACAAGGGGTGATCAAATGAAAAGGTACGAAACGACACGGTGGGTACAAATGTAGACTTTATTCAAAATATACTCCATAGGCCTGAGCACAACGATCCCACTGATGAACAAGCCGCAGGATTCCTTGTTCCCAGAATTCCTGTGGCCGTGACGAGACCCAGTCCGTCACAGCGTCCTTGAGTACACACTCCAAAAAAAGTATTCGAGCAAAAGAGAAATTTCCTATTTGAGATTTGCGAATAATAATTGAGTTTTTTAAAAACGCACAACTTGACAGAAATATGGAAATTCATATTTATACATAGCCTAATTCATATTCTATGATAAATAATTTTTAATATACGAAACGAACGTAGGAAATTTCTCTCTTGCTCGAATACTTTTTTGCAGCGTGTACGTGTCCGAGTGGAAGCGCTTCCCTTTCAGGTGGTTTCTTCAGTGGAACTAACACATGGAAATCGCAGGGCGACATGTCCGGGCTGTAGGGCGGATGGTCCAACGTCTCCCACTTGAACGTGGCCAGTTCCTTGGCGAAAACGGACATTCCCTTTTCTCATTGACTTGTGGGACACACAGCCTTCCCAGTATACGATCATCATCCTGCGATGAATAGTGGCCGGTTTAACACCTTCCGCTGTCAGAAATCGGATAACGCCTCGCTGCCCCTAAATCGTCGAATTTTGCAATGTGAACACCATCCTGTCCTCACACGCACTGCCGCGTCAATTGGACGTAGGAGGGTGCTTTTTACAAGAGCTTCTGCTCTCTCCTGCGGGCCCCCGCATGTTCCTATCCACACAATAGTCTCCAATCGCATTCCTAGATGTCTCGCTACGTGCTCTTATAGCTGCATGGACAAATATGATAACGGTTAGGTTGTTGCGACGTTTCGTACCTTTTCATTTGATCACCCCTTGTAGTTGCGCTGAACCCTGACTTCCAAGATAAAACTTTTTCCTCTATGACTGCAAAAAGATAACAAGTCAAGGACAAAAAGCTTAACAACTTCTACATCGTTTGTACGATCCGCTGGAAAATTTTCACAACTTTGTAAAAAAATATAGAAAACAATCTGTCAATTTTAAAAATCTGAAAATCCACCCGTTCCTTCATTTTTAAGCGATTTTTCGCTATTTTCAGCACCATCTCGTTTCCGAGAGTAAAAAAAAAACTGAATCATTTGCATGACAAAATGACCTATTTTAAGTGAAAATGACGTCATACAATTGGGGGGGGGGGATTCCAATACGTTTAAAATAATTTCTCCCGATTACACAGTTTATTATTATTTTTTTCCCCACAAATAAATCGTCTATTGGATATTCGAATGTTTATGTATACAAAACGAAAGCTTTCGACTGCGAAAAGATTCCGCGCGTTTCCAGATGAGCATGCAATTCAATTTGGGTCTGTAATAAAAATTGAATATGAACTTATTTATTTTAGGTGGATGAAAATTAAATATATTGAATGAAAGACAAATTTCCTTAAAATGTTTTTATCTCTCGCCCGTTGTAATTGCCTTCACAAAAGGCTTTGACTTCCAGTTTTAGAGTTATTCTGCTCTTTGAAATGAAACAAAATTGGATGTTATTAAGGATTACAAAATGAAGCTTTGCATCGAAAATAGTGTCTGTATAGTTTAAAGTTTTTCTATACTGGAGCACTCAAAATAATTTCAATACAATACGGTCAATGTCAATGGCAGTTTAGAGACAGGCATCTTTTTTAAGCATATAATACTATCCTACAATATGATTAGCTAATAATCCGACGACCATCGTGTGCCTCCTTCAAAATTTGAGCCCGAAGCCGGCAATGTTGGCGACTTTTGCGATAAATTGCCAAATAGGGTGCGAAAAAAATGCTTTGAAAAATGAACCGAACTTGGCGATATTTTTATTATTTTACGATAAATCGAAAAAGGTATTTAAGTATTATCCCGGCGGTCATTAACGCCAAACTATTTTTTCCTCAAATTTTCTGGCAAACTGTTGGCAATCGTATTCCGAACCATAAATAATTTCATGTGTCCGGCATTTATCTTGGGGAAAAAGTTGCTCGTCTTGGCGGATCGCCTGGATAATAATGTAGTACCTCGAAAAATGTCTAATGTAATTATATTAAGCCGTGTCGATTTCTTTGGAAATTTTGAAAATTCGTTATTCGTACTTTAATTAACTGATTTATTGTATTGTGTTTTTTTAAGGGCTATCTGCCTAGGAGTATGAGGGGGTCTCCGACCGACGAAAATTTGTTAATGCATTAGAACCCAAAACGGGTTAACGTCCTTAGGATTTCGGTTTTTTGTCTGTTCTGATGTCCACCCATCCAGTGTTCTAACTGCTGTGGATATACATCGATCTGTGCGAAATTTATGTTTTTTCTATGTACAGTACCACGTACCATATTGAGAATGGTGTATGTAGCATTTATAGTTCTTTTACAGGAGAAAAAAATCCAATGTATAGCACAGTCTAAAAGACAGAACTAAAAGGGAGGTTCGGGGGGTCTCCCCCTGTATCTGTTGATACAGGAATGACTGAATCAACAGTCATTCTTGAAAACATATTTTAGAGATATTTGATTTTTGAAAGAAAACAAAGTTGGCATATATATTACTAAGGCTCTCAAAATGATGCTCTCCATTGAGAATAACGTCCGTATTATTAATAGTTCTACAGGAGCACTCAAAAGAATTCCCATACATTGCAGTCTGTGGCATTTGAGAGACACTAATACATTTCTAGCACAAGACAATGAGTGTAAATTTTTATATTCTTCAGTTAAACGCTAAAAAAAATTAAAGGTTTTTTACTGGGTCTCATAAAATTGCATTTATAGTGATAATACAACATTTTTTTATCTACGAAATCTCGCCAGTTTTAACTAAAATACATAGCAGATTTGGCGCAAAAATATTTTGTATTGGAAAGTGTTTTATAATCTATGAGCTTGGCATGATTTATCTTTCTTGATTTTTTAAGGCAACAGATAAATCTTGTAATTCTTTTTTTCTTTCGTTCTTTCTTTCTTTTCATTTTTATTTATTTATTTTTTGGATAAGACAATTTCTGAAGCTCTATATAGTGGAACTGTAAATCAGTTGTAGACAACTCATTGAAAGAATTATGTATAACTCGGCTGTTCGAGTCTCGTCAATGGGAGACCCCCCTGAACCCCCCTAATTTTTTAGTTTCATGATTGCCATATTAAAACGATATTAATGGACTATGTCATTTTATCTCTCATCTATCGTGTATTTCACCTGGTAACCCCATGTTGAAATTTTTAGGATTGTAACCTATTTATAGAAAAATACATGTGATGCACATTCTACAGCTTAGTAAATATTGTAACAATAGATTAAAGCTGTTGTGAACTAATAGTATTTAAATATATGTAAAATATACTTGTGATGTATATTCTACAGCTTACGAAATATTGTAACAATAGATTAAAGCTGTTGTGAACTAATAGTATTTAAATAAACGGATGAAATTTTTAAACAATCATTTTATCAAATAAATGCAACCTTACGGAGCTTATAGAAATCGGTGGTTTACGTAACACATACTAACATTTTCAGCGGACATTTATTCTTACTTTTATGTCGCGTTTTCGTAACGCATTTTCGTGTCTCATTTTTATGTCACATTTTCAAAAGGGGTGAGAGATAAAATGACATAGTCATTAATATATTTAATGTGGCTGTTGCATGCCTGCATTATTTAGTCAACTCATTACCTAGGCGAAAACTGAATGAGTATTCTAAAGTCAGCAATAAGGACACACACAAGAGTATATATACAACAATACTGTGGAACAAAAACACGGTTCTCTGAAAAAAAATTCAGGGAGCATCCAAAAGGGGGGAAATAAAGAAAGACAGAAAGAAAGGCTGTATCATTATCTTTTCGTTGACTAAAAGCGAAACTCGGACAAACGGAGGAGGGGTATCCAGATCCTTGCACCACCCACCTATGGCCTTTAGAAAATGGATTCCTTACCAATAATGTTACATTTTTGTCTTTATTTGAAGAATGAATCCAGAAATAAACAAAATATAGAAAGAAAACTAAGTGCCGAAACAAAAAAACAGACTCAGGGTCTGATCAAGGGCGGATTAAAGGGAGGGGGTCGGAGGAGGTGACCGCCCCTCCCGAGAAAAATGAAATTAATGTAAACAATCCCAACTTACTTCCATAATTTATATATATATATATTATATATATATATATATGTATGTGTAATCTTCCATCCAAGCCTCCACCCACAAAATTGTATTAATCCGTCAGCGGGCCGGATTATTCATTAGGCTGTAGTCTATCTGTCCCGATCATTTCAGGGACTTTTCAGTAACAAGTCGAAAGAATTTTTTAATGAAGTTGCAATCAAACTTTTCAAAATGACTCAATAGAACGGAAATATTTGTGGCTATTTCTGAAGATGTTCTCTGGAACGCGAGTTGACCTTCTGCATTTCTCTGAGAGCTGAGATCCATAGGATTAAGATTGTAGGAAAAACGCGCCCCATAATAATAATCCCCCACGAAACAATAATTTTTATTTAAATATTGGACATAAAGTTTTTTTGTTTTGCAGTAAATATGAATGGTATTTTAAACGGATGTTGGGCAGCCCCAAAGTTCTTTCGTTTTAGAGTAAAAGCGGGTGGCTTTGGCGAAATGCGAAGGTGCACTAGGGTGTAAACCATCTTAGAAGGCTTTTGGTAGTTGGCTTGCTTTGTTTTTACTTAATTATTTATTTTACATTTTACAATATTTAAGCAAAGGCGAATTATTTTTTGAAACAATAATAATATATAGAATGTAAGTCATTTTTTTATAGTTGGGGAATCCATTATTACGATAAATTAGCTTATTAATCTCGGAAATTAACCACGTTAAATATGAAAGAATTGATTTTTGGCCGGTCGAAACCACAGGTCAAGAGCGCGAATGCCAGTACGTTCGTTCAAATAAAATAATTAGAACCGAGAGGATCTTCGCACGGTCGGGATATCCAAGAAGCCATAACCTCAGGCAAACTGAAAACAAAAAGAATTTTCGGATACTCTTGACCCACAAAGAAACTTACAAATTACTTGTCACATTTAAGATTATTATGTCTTGCAAAAAACATTTGAACGTAATACGATAATGAATGTTTTATCAGAATTTTTTATTATTTATTATATAGATTATTCTATTCCTCTTATAAAGATTTTTTTGAGAAATATATTTTATATCATTTTAACGAGGGTAAGTTGAAAAGTAATGTACATATGCTTGTAGAACACCAACGAAATGACCTTTAGAAGTGTTCCAAGCGGTATGTGGAAGTAACAGTCCCCCTGTACAAGCATGTACAGTTTAAATGCCTTCCGTGTATGCAGTATATTTTGAATGGTGGAGGTATTATTGTGCTAGATCTATCCCCAGTTCGATTTCTTATGAATTAACCCATTAAATAAATTAAGAGAAGTTAAAAATATGTAACCTATAATTAGTAAAGACCGTGCAGATAATGAAATAATTTTACAAGCATGTATTTTTATAGCGAAAAAAAAGTAGTGTTTAAAGGCACAGTTTAAAATACATATCGATTTCGAAGGTTCTAAAAATTTTACAGAAACAATTATTATTTTATGTGTGTAAACTTGTCTAGTTATATGTGTGCGGAGGTTGCGTTTTTAAAGAGACAAATGGACTGTAAAATGCGAAATGCGTTTATTGATGCGTGTTACTGCGTAGCGTAGCGTACAAGAGAGAAAGTTGCGAGGAAAAAACATTGCAAGTAGAAGGGTTGCCAAAATGGCGTGATTACAAAGTGCGCCAAGAACGGCGCTCGATGGCCAAGGATGTACATTGCAAAGACGGAACATCCCGCCCGGCGTTGAAACATGTTTCAAAGAAAAAAGTATGTAAGGTTACATCACTCGTTAACATATAAGATAAGAAAAAAACACAATATTAATTAGGATAATGAATACAACAAATACAAATTAACTCTTCAATTTTACTGAAAATTGTCTGCAATAGGCAAAATGCAAATTTTAGATATTGGTCTCCTAACGTTTGCCTTGACTGTGCGTATATCAGCTACTCTGACATTGCCGTCTGGGCCTGAAATTACCTTAATGATTCGACCCAAAGGCCACTGGTAAGTTGGAAGCTGAATGTCCTTTACTAAAACTAACATACCAGGACTTAAATTTTGTTTTTTAAGAAACCACTTTGAGCGCTGCTGTAAATGGCTCAAATAACTGTTTTGCCAGTGTTTCCAAACAGTTTGAACTAATTTTTGAGTCCTTTGCCATCTGGTAAGAAGATTGTCTCGTTTGTCAATGAAGTTAGGCTCAGGGATAGAATTTATAGGTTTTCCTATAAGGAAATGGCCTGGAGTTAAAACTGAAAATTCGTCTGTATCAGTGGGTAGAGGAGATAGGGGTCGTGAATTAAGGATCCCCTCAATTTGAGTGGTTATTGTTAAAAACTCTTCGAGCGTTAGTCTTGCGGAGCCTACCACTCTCTTAAAATGATATTTAAAAGCCTTAACGCCCGCTTCCCAAAGACCGCCAAAGTTGGGAGCCCTAGGGGGCAAAAATTTCCAACTGATACCTTCGGAGGAAAGCATATTCGAAACGTCTTCTCCTAACATTAGTTTGTATAGGCGTTTAATCTCTGCGGAAGCACCAGTAAAATTAGTCGCATTATCGCTAAAAATAATGGAGCTTTTTCCGCGGCGGGCAAAAAATCTTTTCAATGTAGCGATTAGAGCTTCGGAAGTTAAGTCCGAGACAAACTCTATGTGCACAGCCTTGGTTGCCATACATATAAATAAAGCGACATACACTTTTTGAAGAGTACCTTTCCTCTGTCCCTTATACTTTACCTCGAAAGGTCCACATAAGTCGATACCTGTGTTTAAAAATGCCGAACTAGGTGTGACTCTTTCGGCTGGAAGGTCACCCATTATCTGGTTTGCGACAACTGGCTTGTTTCTGAAGCATTCTACACATTCGTGAACTACCTTGCGTGCTACACTTCTGCCACCAATGGGCCAATATTTTAAACGAACAGTATTTAGAAGGGCTAGAGGGCCTACATGAAAATCTCGTTTATGGTAGTATTGAAATATAAGCTTAACTAATTTATTTCCGGCTGGCAGAATGATGGGATGTTTTTGATTAAATTTTAAATTAGAATGTGCAAGTCTGCCACCTACTCTTAATAATCCGTCGGATGGATCTATGAATGGATTAAGAAATTTCAACTTACTTGAAGGAACTGGCAATCCCCTTTCTAAAGCAGATATCTCGGGGGAAAAGTACCTTACCTGAACAATTTTTAAAAGCACATTTTCTGCGTTTTTGTATTCCTCCTGTTTGAGGAATCCCCTTTCCTTTTCAGGAAATTTACTATTTCGGAAGAACCTAAAAATAAATGCTAGAATTCTGATTAGTTTGTGAAAATCGTTAGTGATATTGAGCAAATCATTTAAAAACTTAGAGTCATTAATTGAAGTTAAAGTCATTTTGGAAATATGCTTGAGTTCATCGGCGAAAAGTTTGTTGGTTGAGACACTAGAATTTGGTACAGTCTGAAAGGCAGATAAATTTAATTTTGAAATGTCTGGTCCTTTAAACCACAATTGACTGGCTGCAAGGGCTTTAACATCAAGTCCTCTGGAAAGTAAGTCAGCAGGATTATGCTCTGATGGAATGTGCTGCCACTGAAACTCTTTCGAGAGTTGCTGAATTTGAGACACTCGGTTACTTACAAATGTCTTGAGTAAGTTTGATGGAGAGTTTATCCATGCGAGGGCTATAGTTGAGTCTGAATATAATATGACAGAGTCTATGTGCAGTCTTAATGAAGCAATGACTTTCTGTGTGAGTTTTGAGAGAAGCAGACAGGAGCAAAGCTCAAGTCTAGGAATCGTCATGGATTTGGTTGGGGCCACTCGCGATTTACTGCACAAAAGTTGGCTTGCTATTTCATCGGAATTGGATACAGTTTTTATGTAAATCACTGCACCATACGCCTTTGAAGATGCATCTGCAAATCCGTGTAACACTACGAGCTTTGTGCTAGCTTGCAAAAAACATCTGGGAACATGAATAGATTCTATATCTGGTAGAGTTTTTATGAAGTTTTTCCATTGTTTGGACACATCTGGTGGTAGTGTTTCGTTCCAGTCCAATTTGAGTAACCACAATTGCTGCATGAATATTTTTGCCTTGGCAATGACCGGGCCCAAGAGTCCAAGGGGGTCATATATGCGAGCAATTTGTGAAAGCACGTCTCGTTTGGTGTAGTTGCAATCTGTGCTGGTGCTAACCTTATACGTAAAGGAATCACTTAAGCTGTTCCAAAACATTCCTAGAGTTTTGACCATTATTTCCTCAGAATTTCGGTCAAGCGTGAATTCCTTAAATTCTGCTGATGAAGCCCTATTGGAACACCACTTGTGCAAAGTCATGTCTCCCCGTTGGAGCAGCTGCGTTAATTCTGATTTGAGTTTTTCAAACTCGTAAAGTTCTGAAGCACCGGAGAGGCAATCATCCATATAAAAATCTTGTAGTACTGCCTTTGAAGCTAAAGGAAAGTTTTTTTCCTCATCTAGAGCAAGTTGTTGTAGAACCTTTGTTGCTAAGTATGGAGCGGATGCGGTTCCATATGTAACCGTTTGTAGCTCAAAAACTTTAGTTGGTGCGGTTTTACTGGTCTTCCAAAGAATTTTTTGCAGTTTAGTTTGCGAAGGATTAACATCTATCATCCTGAACATTTGTTTTATATCTGCAGTGAATGCATAAGCGTGTTTTCTAAATCTAATTAGAATCGAGAAGAGATCTTCCTGAAGCACTCCTCCCTTGCTCAGTAGATCGTTTAAAGAATTTCCACTAGACGTTTTAGCACTCGCGTTGAAAACTACACGAAGTTTAGTAGTTTTACTTGATGGGCGTAACACACCGTGATGCGGTAGGTAGTACCCGTCTTCGACGTCTGAATCTTCTTTCAACTCTTCCATATGTTGTAATAATTCATATTCGCTGAGAAAATCTGAATAAAGTGTTTGCATAGTGGGATCACGTTCTAAACGCATCCATAACTGATCTAGTCTTTTTGATGCGATTGCCTTAGAATGTCCTAACATTTCTTCGGAAGAATCTGGTTTGAATGGCATTTCCACAACGTATCTACCATTCGGTTTCCTATAATGCGTTTTTGCGAAATGTTCGTTACAATACTTTAACTCATCGTTGCAAGTTTCGTTTGTTTCTACTTCTTCAATTTCCCAAAAACGTTTGAGAGTTTTATTAAGGATGTCTAGGTTTTTAGTTAAAAAACATTGTTTAGGAGAATTATAAGTAGGGTTGTCTGAAATAACACCTGAAACAAGATAACCAAAACAACTTGATTGTAAGAATAAGTTGTCTGCTAGCTTTATTTTATCGTCATTCAATAGAGAAAAGAACAATTCCGCACCAATAAGGATATCTATTTTTTGAGGAATAAAAAATGATGGATCAGCTAGTTTAACTTCACTTGGAATTTTTAAGTTCGAAATATTTAATTTTGTAGATGGTGTGAAACTTGTTATGTTAGGAACAATTAATAAATCTACTTCCCATTGCGAATCCCTATTTTCATTCGATAAGAGAGCCGAAACTTTTTTCTTTATGTTTACCGATGTATCATTCAAACCAGTAATTGGGATGTTTATTTTCTCCTTTCTCAAACCCAATAAATCTGCTGCAGTAGAGGAGAGAAAACAAGACTCGCTGGCAGAGTCAAGAACGCCTCTTAATGGTTTGAATCCCCCCCATGCGTCTCTGACATGTATTATAGCTGTGTTTATTAAAATGTTCTTATCTCCATTACAGAAAAACGAAAGGCGAGGATTTTCTGGCGCCTGCAAATCAACAGATTCAGAACTGTTAGCTTGTTGATTTCGTTCTTGAGGTTGTGTATGCGTCGAGAGTCTGGGTTCACTCTCTCGGATGTTATGACTACTTGTCATGGGTATCGGCGGTGTGGAATATTTATGAAGCAATGTGTGATGATCTAATTTCTTTTCACAAACACAACAGGAACTTTTAGAGTTACATCTGGATAATTGGTGGAATGCACTTAAGCAATTTTTGCAAAGACGATTTTTTTGAACTAAATCTAACCTTTCGGATAATTTCATTCCTTTAAATACATTACAATGATACAGAGCATGTGTTTGTAATTTACAAGCGATACACAATTTAGGAGATTTGTCTGCCTTAACAAAAAGAGATTTCGATTTATCGGCATTAACTTTAGAAGGAATATTTGTTTGAATATTATTTAAGATTTGGCACCTCCTTTCTAAGAATACGAGGAAATCATCAAATTCAGGTACATCGTTGTCTTTCAATGTTAATTCAAATTGCTTGCGAGTGTCTCGATCTAATTTATCAAGTACAATATTTAATAACAAGGCATTAGATAATTTATCTCTAGCGAAATTTAAGATTTTTAATGATCTAAGATTTTTCAAAATGGTATCTAATATGTTGCGTAGATCTTTTCCTGATTCATGCTTTAAGGGATGGAGATTTAAAATGTTTTTGATATGACAGTTAACAATTATTCTTTTGTTTTCATAGCGTTGTTCTAAAGCTTTAAAGAGAGAAGAAAAGTTATCGTCAACAGTTTCTATGATTTTAGCATCTCCCTTAAGCGATCCGCGTAAATAATGCAATTTTTCATTTTCAGAAAGTTCAGGATTTTCAGTAATTAAGCTATTAAACTGCGTTTTGAACAAGTTCCATTCCTCAAATTTTCCGCTGAAAAACGGAAGTGGGATTTTCGGAAGCTTTACAAAAGCCCTTTTTGGTTGATCGCTCATAATAGATTCTTCAACACCTTTGCTTTGCACAGAGTCAGTATTTATAGTTTTTAATTTGTTAATAGAGGTTTTGAGGCTTACCTCTAATTTTTGAATGTCATCATCCACTTCGAAAAGAGAGGTCTCGACTTTTTGGAATTCGTCTTCCTTTGCGATCATGTAGTATTCGTCCTTAAGCACTTCGAATTTCTGCTGTATAGTAAGCAAAATATCCAATTGAGCCTGAAGTTCAGGAATGTCCATGTTTTCTTGCCCTTCTGTGAGGACATTATTTAATTTCGTCAGCTGGCTTTTGATGCCGCCGCGCTTTCGGTTTAGCGCTGTAATATCAGTCATCTTAGCGATCTGAATTTATTACATTAAACTCAATCAAAGTGTATAAGATTACTTAATCCATAGGATCCGGTTTACCTCCGGGTCGCTAAGGACCAAAATGTGCGGAGGTTGCGTTTTTAAAGAGACAAATGGACTGTAAAATGCGAAATGCGTTTTATTGATGCGTGTTACTGCGTAGCGTAGCGTACAAGAGAGAAAGTTGCGAGGAAAAACATTGCAAGTAGAAGGGTTGCCAAAATGGCGTGATTACAAAGTGCGCCAAGAACGGCGCTCGATGGCCAAGGATGTACATTGCAAAGACGGAACAATATGTTTGCATATGGGAAAGGTGGGAAGTGTTAGAAATTCCAAATATATATCCATGAACATTAACATTCATTTAAAAAAAAACCTGATTTGTACGAATAAATAACTTTAAACATCGCCAGTCTCACTATCTATTTAGCCCCCCCCCCCCACTTTATTTTGACGGGCATTTTTTCCGCACACTAATTTACTTGGAGAAATTGATTTGTCTAGTGTTAACTCAAATTTGTTCATTTTGAATCAAGAAAATTCGTAAAAGTTGTGTTTTATTTTATTATAGCACAAAACCTACAGATTAGCTCACCCAAGGTGGAGGAAGGGCTGGGATAAACCTCTCGCAAATATAACACGTGGGACCTTTTAGTTTTGTTTACATCTAATTAGCATTAGTAATACCATTAATTAGCACTAAAACATAAATTGTAATATAATTAGCACTATTTATTTTCTCATTTAATTTAGCTCTATTACTTTAATGTGAGGGTGAACTCCTCCCCCTAAATAAATAAATAAATATATATATATATATATATAGGTGCGTCACTGAGCAGGGGGCCCCTTGGTAACATTTGCTACGGGCCCCGCGCTGTCTTAATCCGGCACTGGCTATGGGGCGATCACATCCCCTTTTAAACAGTTAAATCCATCATTAAATTCATGTTTGACCTGTTCGCTCTCATCATTAAAAAGATGCAACAGAGAAGACTCCTTTTTTGGCTGATGTTACTTCCCAGAATAGTTCTTTGAATGCTTCGCTCGAGCCCAACAATTCGCTTGCGAAATCCCTGGGTTAAAACGATCGTTTCTATCATATAAATATATACCTCAAAATGGGCGTATTTTTCCTGTCTCGTTGCTTAGAAGGCTGCTAGATTCGACTAAAAACTCAATTAAGTCCCCAGGTTACAAACTCAGCTAACTTGAAACTTTTGATATCTTAGTCGTGGACCACTGTATTGGACGGATAATTCATTCTACAGTAAAAAATACAACACCTTCAAGAAGTCCATCGTTCTAACCATTTCACCACTCCGCTCACAGTATCTTCAAACAGTAGCTCTTTGAGGGACATGTGCATGTAGTGAATGCCAGTTGCTAAATTATAACTATTTTTTCTCTTGGTATGGTTAAGCTTTTTTCTGTAAATAATAGTATGTACTAAGCGTAAACAATCAAGAGTATACTAAAATCGTTCTTTTCGCGGAAATACTCTACCTCTAAATTCGATCAATAAGGCACTTTTTTTGTTTCCATTTAACAGTTTGCTAAGGCTTAAAAGGTAGATGCACACATCCAATGGCTACTTGATATTTACACCCTTGTGAAAATTAATTGAAACAATCTCGAAAAATTGAGAAAACTAAGAAGGAATGCTATTTTATTTAAATTTATAAAAAATAAAAAAATTGTAGTACATTACATGATTTCTACGACTTTTTATTAACATTTGGACATGATTTTTCATGGATTCCACCCATTTTTTACAATCCTTTTTAATATTTGTGTGCTTGTACCATATATGAATTAGCGCAGTGATTGGCTTCTCCATAGTTATACAGTCCATATTTAATAGGCGTTTCTTGCATGTAGCCTAGAGATTCTTCATTGGGTTTATATCCGGAGAGTTCCAAGGCCATTCCAATGTCTCAATTTGGTTCTCAGTCATGAATTTCTTGATCATTTGGACGTATGGCACTGGACTAAAACCTCCTGAAAAATTCTCATTCCAACAGGGTATTGTTTCTTCAACTCTGGAACAATCTTTTAATCCAGAATAGCAATGTATTGCTGAGAAAACATCATACCGTCAACAAGCTGCAAAGAACCAACCCCAATGTAACCGAAACAATTCCGAAACATTTTCTTTTGAGGGTGTTTAGCAAATTGGTCAATGTGACAATCCCAAATACTTTTGACTGGCGATCCCCGTATGTGTTGAGTTCACTGCCTTTGGACAAAAAAAAAAAAAAAAAAAAAAAAATATCATCGTTAAATAGCACTTTTTTCCAATTTTTGATGGCTCAACACTTATATTTTAAGGCCTACAAGTAACGCTTTTTCTTCATTGGTCGGGTCAGAGGCTGTTTCTCCAGAGGCCAATAGGCTGGGCGACCAGCGGCCTCCGAACAGTACATGAACTAATATTGATTCCATGCACTTTTAAATCTCTATTAAGTACAGCACTAGTCTTTCAATGGTATTTTTTTTACATTGTGTAAAGTGGGAAAGTGCCATCTCTTAGCATTGTTTTCTTTTTTCGGTCACATTTCCCTCTCCGCTTTGGAGAAATGGATACTGTTTTCTTATTTTGTTTTATAATATGGCTCACAGTTGCAATACTAATGTCAACTATCTTCAAAACCTTTCTATAAGTCTTTGGCATATGTTCGGAGAGAGTAATAATCTTTGTATGCTTTCGTGGGGTCACGTCCATCTCTGGCAACAGTGAACTCACAATTGAAGCTTTCATCTACGGAAGATCCTGTGCAAACACTCTCAGAACCCCTCTGATTTGGGGAAATTGTTGATAGGTAAAGGATTTATTCATGCCACCCATATTTCAACATACTTTAGTATGATTGTTGAAAATTAATGAGAACGATTTTAAAATTCACGAAAAAAATAGTTTGTTTCAATTAATTTGCACAAGGGTGTAGGAACAATGCTATCTGAAAATTATTCGTATTGGTTATTAGCAATGGCATTGCTATCTGGTTCTGGTATGCAAACATACCTAAAGCAAATGCTAATTGGAGAGCTCTGTCTATTATGGGCAATCTTTCTACGACCTAGCACTCTGTGACGTCTTTCAGACTAGGAAGTAACGTGACTTGCCCTCAAATTACAGACATGCAATGCAACGATTCAAGAGCAATCGGTAATCGAGAGGGAAGTCACCTGACTGTACAAGTCTGGGCGACGTCATTGAGTACCCAGGCCAGCTTGAAGATTGGTGATGCCTATTAATGGCTAGAATCCTTATGTGATTGTATGATATGTATGGACCAATCACGAAACAGAGGGCACGTGAATTGGCTATCTGTACCAATCACTATTCTCACTGCAATTGATTAGGGTCTTTGGGATTCTGCAATTGCATGCCATCTAGCTATATTTAGCTGAAAAACAGTAATAGCAGTCTCATGTCTACAACATTGCACCTGAAAGCTAGTAGACAGAAAAATTCCTTTGTTCACTTTTCTATCGTGGGAATTATTAACCTGTCTACATAGGAGGAATTGAAAAAAATCCCGCTGTGTCAACTTGTTTCCCTATTAGCTTTTCCTTTCTTTTAGGTGTTCCAGTGTTCCGTGGCTTCATCGACATGAACATTACCCACGTCGATGCCGACGTTCTGTACACCCGCACCCACAGGCACCACCAGGGCAAGCCCAAAGCGAGAATCGACAAGCTCACCATCACCAGGCTGCAGGGCGTCAAAGTGAAATTCGACGGTCTGGGACCCCTGAACCTGATCGCTTCTAGATTTACGAACCTGGTCGCCCGGTTCTTCAGCAGAGGCGTGTCCAGGGCTTTGGAAGGTCCTGTCAAGAACGCCATCAACAAGGAACTGAAGAACGTCGAGAAGTATGAGTATTATTTTTAATGAGCTAGGAACCGGTGTGGTCTTAACAGAACACCGTAATATGCGGCTGAACTTTCATCATGACCATAAGAAAGATTAGTTGCCAGAATCTGACCACCTATGTGATAATTTGAAACATTTTTTTGGTAGATGCTCATGTGTTGTTATACTAGCACAGATCTTTTCATATCATGGGAGGTTATTTCCAGATAATGGTTTTCAAATCTTAAGTGAGGTAGACGCCATTTTAGTGCCACGAATTTAAAATATGGAATCATACTTGTCCTGAAACTGTTAAAATTCCAAGTATCGAAAACAGTCTCCTAAAATTTTCCCACCATTTTAAAATTTCAAGAAGAATCAACTACAGAGTTAAACTATACATAAACTGGATTTTTTAAAAAAAGAAAGAAATAGAAAATAAGGCACTGTAATTAAAAAATGGAAATATTAAGCTCTTATTCTTTCTGTTTTTATCAGTGAAACAAAATGTTTTTGTTTCCGCTGCTTTTTGTAACTTAAATGGTGAAATAAATATGTTGTTTTCGTATCTGCTGTACTTTTTTTTATCTCAAAGAATAATTATATTTAATAAGTTGATTAATATGCGTAAATGCTGAAAAAAAAATTGGATAAACGTCTTTCTACTTACAAGGTGTTATCTATTTATATAATATGCCAACGTATGCGGTACCAAAATCGACGGTTTTTCCACGCTAGCTAGATCTAAACATGAGAGCAATAACAATAACGCATGTGCAAACATCCAAATGAACAGTTCAATGGAGCAAGCCTATGTCACGCAGTAGCTAGATTACATAATAACAATAATGGATACACAAAAATAGAAGATCTTTTGGACTTTTTCACAGCTTTAAAATATCAAATTGACAATACTTGGCGCATACATCCCCATCAAAAAAATATGTCACCAGGCATTGGGCTAAAGCACAATTTAGTAATTTGCTGTTTTAACATTGGCTTTTATGATGACACCCAAAATGTGTAGTAATCCTAACCTCGATAAATTGAATGACAAATGTTGTTAAAACAAAGAAACATGATTTTCATTGAAATGAGTCCAGAAATTTATTCAATACTGCACTGAGTATAATGAACAGTAAGGTATGGGACGGCGAAGCTGGCCGTCTTCGCGACTAGTACAAAATATTATGTGCATAGAATTTATGCAATGGAAATTTGTTAACTCTGGAGTGCTCATCAGGTACCACATGCAGATGCTTAGAAATGAAACAGAAAAAAATCTAATATCTCCCCATGGGGCATTATTACTGCTATAGAATCACGACGGAATAAGCAGCGTGGAATTTTAAATAAGTTTTAAAATAGTTTTTAATATTTCAATTAATATAAAGTGTATATGTGTAAAAATATCTCTCTGAGTAGAAGAGAGATATTTTTACAATTATCCTCTTTATATTAATTAAATTAACGTGAATATGCGTTAAAACCCCTTAATAAGACGTCTGCCCAAGGCAACCCTCTTCCATGGCAGATATCCCCATCTGCAGGTTTCTTAAGCCTTTAACGCGCAACCATTTTCACATCTATACAGAAGAAAACTTCATATTGTATAACTTCGTATTGTACTTTTTTGGCTTGTTATAAGCCAAAAAAGTATATCCGTTGCCATCTCTCGAGTTAACTACCAGCAACAAGGTGATCGGTCGAATCCCCCATCACGTGCTACTGAGCTAAAGCCTTTTTTGACACAGCCGGCTGTGCGGCGGCGAGTTAACTACCTCCATGTTGCTGGTAGTTGACTCGGAGATGGCAACGGGTGAACTTTTTCGGCATTTGGATTATTTAATCATATTTTTTGCATCTAGCAGTTGAAAGCGTTGGAAAGAGGTGGTTTCACGGCGAGGGCATCGCTCGTTACAGGGTTAAATACACTACACTATTGTTGGTTTATAGAGGTCATCTACATATTAAAACATCCCAAGTTTCGAAAGTGATACAGTGACGCCTTTACTTTACATTTGAAATCGCCTTGTCAAAAAACACAAATTACAAATTGTCATTAATTTCAACTACTGTTTAAATCTTTGAAAAAACACCTCTCTAATGTTAAAGAGAAAAGTTAAACTTTAAGCCTATGGGGCCATTCATTAATTACGTAAGGGTTCCAGAGAGGGAGGGGGGTTCTCAAAATCTCTACATCCCTTATCTCGGGGGAGGGGGGAGGTAAAAGCCATTCTTACGTAATATTATTTTATGAGTCGTAATGCGCAATTTCTGACATTAAGTGATGGATATTTGAGAGCTAAGCGTTGGGAAAAACAACTCTGAGATCTATTTTTTCTTTTTTAATGTACAATTTTATTTATACATATTTTTATTTCGAAAATTTTTATTAAATATTAAGTTTTCAAAATCTTTAATGTGTCTAATTTTACACATTTTGAAGCTTATATAAGTCAAAATTATACTGCGTTCTATTCATATATTAATCTTACTTTAATTATTTGATTAAAAAAATTCCATTTATTACTACACAATAATAGTAATGAAAGATTAGTCACAATTGCACATAATTTTACACGAAATATCACCATTTTACAACTAATGAAAATCCTGCGGAGCTTCTATGCTGTTTCAAAAATGGCGGCTTCAGCACCATTCTTTTTTAATCTCTGTATCCGACCGCCGAAGTTTGTAGTTTGACTGATTAGTTTTCCCACTTTACGATTATTTGAAAACTTACTTTTAAGTATAATACAGATTTTTCAAAGGCTTGATAATTATCTGATAATAATATAATTGTTATCTAAATCTAATAATATTATAATGGTGTAAACCTAAATTATCTTTTAAAAAATAAAAATCTTTGATTTACGCCAAATTATGAATTTTAATGCAATTGATCCTTTTGTAAAACTAGATAAAATCTTACGTAAGAAGGGGGTGGGAGAGTCTGAGCAATCTTATGTGCTCTTGCATGGGGATAGGGGGGGGTGGTCAAAAATGACCAAAATCGTCCTTACGTAATTAATGAATGGCCCTTTATCTCCCAAAATAATTGCATTTAATCATACATTATTTCAAAATATTTTTTTCTAATGGCGGGAACTTGCCGTGAGATGTTCACCACTATTTTGGCCGGAAGCGTTGATCATTATAGTATTATGGGGGCACACAGTCGTCACCTCCAATAATAAAGGCCTCCACAGCGATTCAAAATGGTCGACCATTTTGAATAGGCGGTCGTTTGAATGCGTAGGCGGTCATTTGAATGAGTTTTGACCGAAACGTTGCTCAACCTTTTCTTTTTTAACTGTAAATAAAATATCTATTCACATGAAACTGCCTTTATAAAAGTAGAAAAATTCTTCATAAGAACTTACCATACTTTAATTAGAAAAAAAATATCCATTTTATAAATCAGTTAGATCAAATTTAACATCTTCTCAAGTGGATTTATTGAACTCAATAGTAACTTTCTTATGTAGCAGGGAGAAAAGTCAGATTTACATTAAATTGAATTATTATATATTGGAAAAAAATCTCTAAAGTATATTAAGTTTGTGCTTTAAATTATTGAAAGTATACTGTTTTATAGAATATACTTAATCCATAAAAATCAATATTTGATTAACAAAATTTCAACTTTTTTCTGCAAGCGTAAAAGATAGTTTCATATTAAACAGATTTTCTAAAAAATTGTTTACCAGTTTAAATATTCAAAATGCAAATTTCTACTCTATTTGGATGGGGAAAAGTATGCTTTTGGGCATAAAAAAAAATACTCTCATTTTAAGATTGTTTTCAAACTAGCAAAAATATTTATAAAATTGTTATAACACACACAGAAGCTTTAAGTGATATTGTCACGTAATTATTTAAAATTACTCTAGAACAAATAAACTTATTCTTCCTAATGTTTAAAAATTAAATCTTATTACACCCTAGTACGAATTATTATTCTTTCAAAGGTATTCCATACGCCAAAACATTATCACTTATTTATGTTTAAACTTATCATACCAGAAAATCATTCATGCACCAAAGAAAAAATGTTTTGCAAGGAAACAATCATATTATATTTAAGTACATACAAAATAATTTTTATAGTATGGATCATAAAATTTGCAGAATCATTGTTCTATCAGGAGCATTTGTTATTTCCATAGGAAGGTTCACCTTTTCAAATTCACTAAAAATTAACATTAAATTAAAAAATGTTTAGATAGAAATATGATTAAAGTAAATGTTCTACCAAATCAAAAATTCAAAACAACATTATGTCCAAAACTAGATGTAATCATGTGAATTAAGCAACGTTCTTGTAAACATTAGTTCAAAACAAACGTTTACAGAACTTGGGACTACGGAATGCGCCATCTTGCCACTTCCTATTTTCAGTACGCGGGCCTTGTTTATCGGAGGTGACGGCTTATAGCCATCAATGAGAGTCTAGAGCTGCTCAAGTCTGTACCTTTCCAGAATGAAATCTGGACAGAATGAAATCCTGTCCGACAGCAAAAGTTCCATTCAACACCTAGCCAACTGGCACAGAGTGAAGGATTCCGTGAGTGCTAACATTGTTAAAAATCTTTTAAAAGCCTCTCCCTTTCTCAAACGATCGACCTACAGTGGATACCCTCACATGAGGGTTACGAGGTCAAAGCGGGCTCTGTTGATCCCTCTATGCCTACTGCTCCGCTTACTCACTGGGAACTCTTCTCAATCGCTAAAAACAGAAATCAGACCACTTGGCTAGTTCCGCCATCACACCACTGGTATCAAAATTGTCGTCCGGGGGATTCTTTCTTTCTTGCTTGCTATCGTAGGAGTCAGACAACTATTACCAGCTTTCTCGGCGGGCACTTTCGTTCTATGAGTTTCTCAGTTTCTCTGAGTGTTCTAAACGAAATCTGCTGCAAGTGCTCTATGGAACAGGCTTCTCTTGTCCATATTCTATCGTGTCTGTGCGTATACAGGCAGAATCTTGCTTATATGGCAACATATTGCTGGTGTTGGACTTTTTTGGCTGAACAAATTCATGGACTTGACATAGCTCCGCTATGCTCGGGGATGTACATCATCATCATCATCATCATCATGTAAAACTAAAACTTTTGTTTGAATAAAGCAAACTGACGGTGTGCACCACTCGTATAAAAGTGCTGCTTTTACTAATGGGCACTAATTGTATCTATATAAATAAAAATCCTACTGTAGTATAGTCTGTACATTACATGAAATTTTTTTTTTTTTAAATGTGATTTTTATGCGTTTCAAGAAACTGGATACACAGTGCGACTGTTAAAAATCGAGTTGGTCGTTCCGTCCATGGCGCTTTTTTTTTTTTTTTTCTTGTTGTTTTGTTTCGCAATAACGATTAACGTAATAACGATTAAAGCAAATCAATTGAACTATGGTCAAGTGATAAATGATCACAAAACTTAAACAAAGGGCGCCGATTTATTTATTTATTTTTTTTTTTTTCAATTTTGATTAGAGTTTTCGAAAGTTGGGTACTTACGTATTATCCCGGCGGTCCGCCAAGACGAGCGATTTTTTGCCGAGATAAATGCCGGGCACATGAAATTATTAATGGTTTTGAATACGATTGGCAACAGTTTGGCAACTCATTTGACAAAAAAATAGTTTGGCGGGAATGATCCCCGGGATAATACGTAAGTACCGAAAATTGTTTAAAAATGCGCAAACTTTTGTTTTAATAACAGCTAAAGCTAATGAAATGGAATTATGTGCATTATAGGTGCTCATTCAATGAAATTGCTGTTGATGAAATTAAAAAAAAACTGTTTAATTAGATTGAGATTTTGCGGAAATCGTTTCAAAATGTATAAATATTTGTTGCGCATTAGGTAATAACGACTGAAACAAATGATTTGAAATTAGGTGACATGATAGGGGCTCACTCAACTTGAACTATACGCATCGAATTTTTAAAAAAATTGATTAGATTTTGGGATTTTGCGAAAACTGTCCCAAATTATGTAAATATCATTTTTTCTCTATTGCGTATAAGCCACTGACGCAAGTGAAATAAAAATTTGCCAGAAATCTGTGAGAAAAATAAAGCTCTGGCTTCTCTACAGCACAACTACTTATGAACAAAATACTGAAACTACCATTAGAAGTTCTTTAATTTTTTTAATGTAGTCTTGTCTTTTAATTGATTAAAAATTGTAATATGTTTTTATCAAATATCTTAGTAGGGTCAGGTTGGGTAAAATTTAGCTATTTTTAAATTTACTAAGATACACATCTAAAATGATACAACATATTTAAACTTTTCTGACAAATATTTTACATTAGACTGTCTGTGAATAGCTACGAATTTTTATTTTGTTCTTTTATAAAAATTAATCATTATTTTATATTCTAGCTAATTTTTATGTTAATTTTATCCTATAGTGCGAGATATAAATAAGATCAACTTTAAAATACTGTACCTTTTGATTACGATAAATACTGTTTGAATAAGGTGTAATTATATGTTTAAAAAAGCGAGAAAAGTGATCAACTGTTGAAAATAGTTACCGATAGTGACAACTGCTAAAAATAGTGAGAAAAAGAAAGAAAAGTGACTCGGGCCGTCAACTCCGATATAAGAAAGACCCCTCACAGCAACCATAGAAGCTCGTGACGAAAGCAAAGTTAGGCCGTAGGTTTTTCGACTGGGTTACTAGCTGCGCTCGCTTATCATCGGAGTATTATCGCCAATTGATTCCGCAGGTACTATTATTGTGAACACGGGCAGGTACGTCAAACCGGTCGAACGGCAGGTAAATCGTCGCAGGTGAAAGAGAATTGGCGATAGTGTACTATACTTTTCCGCCATCAATGGGATTTTGTTTGCTTCGAAGTTCTTGAAGAATGTCCATTATTTATAAAACTATGCTTGCTAATTGTATTTAAAACATGGTATACAAGTGTTCAGTACCTTTTTGTAAAGGTAATTATGCAGACGGCCTCAAGGTATCCGTTTTCAGTTTACCAAAGAATGAAGAACTACAAAGGAAATTGCTAAATGCCATTCCACGTGCAAATATTAATCCATCAAAGAATTTTAAAGTAAGTGCTTTTTTGTTTGTTTTTAAGAATATGTTTAGTATATTTGGATTTATGTATCTATAAATCTTCTATATTCATATAAGCATTAAATTTTTTCTGATTTCATGAATTTCGTTTCAGTTTACAAATAATTTTACATTCTTTATTAATAATTGCTATTTCTTTATTGTAATCAATCAGGTGTATATATATCTATATATATATGTGTGTGTGTGTGTGTGTGCGTGTGTTATCAATACTTTTTAATTCCTCTTTTAAAAACATAAAAAGCAGAACTTAAAATTGCAAAACAATAATAATAATAATGATAACAGAAATTTTGAAAACAATATGTAAAATAAAATCATATTTTGTTATTTGATTTGCAGTTGGAAGTATGAACTAATAATGATCTATCTCGCTTTTTTAGTGAAAACTGCAATTCTTGAAGATGACTTATTTATTATTGTCATCATTACCGGTTTTGAAAATTTATTTTTTACAAAATTACAAATAACGAATTAATAATATTAATAAAGATTGATATTTAATACTTCTACAAATATATAATAATGATAAAATTATTACTATTATAAGTAATAGCATTATTTAAACCTCATAGTTCATAGTACAGTTAATAGTAATCACAATTCTTGATCACTTGATATTTATCTGTTAGAAAAATGTAGGCTTTTTTATTTAATTAGTGAAAACTATTCATTGCAGGTCTGTGAATTACATTTTAAAGAAGATATTAGGAGAACTTCAGAATGCGACAATCCAGCAACGGGTGTGTGAGAAAATAGTGGCAACCTTAACACAACCAAGACTTAAGGATGATGCTTTGCCTACAATTTTTCATGGCTGTCCTGCATATTTATCAAAACATATCAAGGCCAGAGAAGCTCCAGAAAACAAAGCTGAAAGGAGAGAAAATGAGCAACTGCAAAAGACTCATGAATTAAATGTGAATATCGTTTGACGAATATCAATCAAAAACTTCCTTTCAAACTCTGGAATAATTATTATTATTACTAAAGGATATTCAAATTCCTGATGTGTTTACGATTGTTAAAGCTGAAAATACAGTTATGTTTTTAAAAATATCTTCATTGCCAGTACATGAGTTATCGTTATCAATAATAATAGAAGAAAATTTAATGGTAAGTGTTTTTTATCATAAAGTACCTATAACTGAGCATAACAATTTTAAATTCCCAATGCAATCTACAAATATAAATGATTTGCTGTCTCTATTGCATGAATTTATAAATTACAATGGTTTTTCATTTGATAAATTAAACAATCTAAAATCTTTAGTAAAAAATATTTGTTGCGAGTTAAAGCTAATTGTTCCTGAAAGAAGCCATGATTTAATAGACTTTTTTATATGAACAGATTAATTTAATTGGTTTAAGTAAAACAGCCCATTGATATAGTGCAGATCTTTTAGTATTAAGTAGTTTGTTACATTCAAGCATTGTTAATTGAATATGAATATGTTTATAAATCTAAATAATGTAAAAACCTTTATATTTTACTTAATAAATATGTTTCAAATCAAACTGTCCGTGTGCTTGTTTTTCTTTATTTTTTATAGGTGATAATTAAGAGTTTTGGAAACTTTTTAATTAATATTAAACTTTTTTTTAGTCTTTTTCTAAATCTTATAATGCTTCTACATAGGGGGAAAAACTAAATAAACTACTTTTTCATTAATCAATTTTTAATTGGTCAAGAAGTTAATTTCAATAAATACTATAATCACTATGTGTAATGAGTGCATATACAAAGTGATCTCATTTATAATTAACAAGTAGAAAAAATTTCGAGTTAATACGTTCCCTCCTCGGAGTAGGGGGAAAGGTTGGCCTAACAATTGTGACGTCATTTCTCCCGTTGAAGGTCTTTCTATCTATCGGGGTTGACGCTCGGGCCGAGCCCCGATATTTTACTAAACAATTTCCCACGGAATTTTAATATTACAATCAAAAATGTTTTGAAGCAAAATGAAAATAGAATGATGGAACATTATTTATATTCAAGCTATTGCTATTCAATATGTTAAGATGTTTTACAGATATAGAAAAGAAACATCTAAAATGATAAAAATATTCTTAGAATACAAATACTAGATCAGTATAACAGTATGATCATTAGGGATGGACGCGAGACAAAAAATAGGCACTTCGCGAAATAGCCTAAAAACTTTGTCTCGCCTCGCAAAAAAATCGTCTCGCGTCCATCCCTAATGATCATTTTACCGTACTTTATTCAAACTTCTCTAAAATAAAAAATAAAATGAATGTAACTTAACTTCGTGCAGAAATATATTCCTTGAAAATGTTGCAGCCTTAACATAAAAATTTCTAGAGCTTTGAAATACAAAAATGATGCAGCAAATTTTTATGTTCCATAGAGTGTCTATGAAGCTCTACGGAAGAAAAGAATGATGTTAAGTGTTGACATTATGTAGTAAAAACATATCGCCAAACCAATTTAATTAGTCTAGTAATATTGTTTATGATGTAAATGAACAAAAATCGCCATGTCAAAAAACCAATGCATTTTACATTGTTGTCTGTTTTTTCTAGACTGTTCATTTTCCTCTACTTACTTCTATTCAATATCAGTACTGTATAACAAATCGCCGATACAATAAGGAGAAGTAGGAGTATCGAAATCCTAAATAGAAGAGTACCAAAAATTATGACCACTAACAATATCAGAGTGGCCACTGAATTTTGTGGGGTCACTGACCACTACGGAATTTTCTTAATCTCCAGCTTTAGTTGAGACGAGGCCATCGTGATTCTACCGGGCCTGCTTGTGCACTCCAAAATCTAAAAGTCATCCAAAGAGGCCTTCGTATGCTCTTATTAGTTTCAGCACTTAGATACGTCATCTAATGGCCGAATCTAACCAATGAGGAAACGCCCGTAGGCCTCTTTCGAAGTGCAGAGGCAGGGCCCGCTAGAATCCCGATGGCCCCGGTTGAGTGCAAGATCTCCTCGTGTCACCTCTCCCCATGTTTGCTGGCACTCCACTCGTGTCACACTTTACACGCGTACCACCACTTGGCCACCCGCGGATGGATTTGAATCATCAAAAACCAGTTGTTTGCAGCAATATTTATATTTCCACATAGTACTTCCTTCGTTGTTTGTGTTTCGATTGGGATAGCCGGATATAATCAAGCATATGCGGAAGAAATATCCCATCTTCATCACGCTGCTTTATGAAACATACGGAAGACAATTTTGATATAATCATTCATTGTACAACATCCTGGTGCCCTCTTTAATATCCTTCTATCCGATTTATGTCGGTTTAGAATAGAAGAGCTCTTTGATCAAAGTTTTCCCGATGAGATATACTACGAGGAACTAACTGGATGCGTAGGAATACTTAAGGTAACTTTGGTTATTTTTAAAAGTTATTATTCTGTTTTTGCTAAATATCTTTATTTTTAAACGGGGGAGGGCTATGTAAAAAAGCCAGCTCCTAAGAGAAGGGGCAGCTGGCACCAACAAATGGGATGGTAGATTAGAGTTATACTTTACGCCAGCTTTGTCGAACATACGGCCCGCGAGCCACAGACTGATCCTACAAAGATTTGAATCCAGGGCAATGGCAGCCCAGTATTAAAAATTTTGGACTGGTGACCGAAAGGTTAAGGGTTCGATTTCCACTTACCATTGAAGATCACCGTGTACGTGCACGTTTAATCTGTAATTCCCGAAGTCTTCTCAGCAGTCGCTAGAGGTTTCCGAGGGATGCCAATATTCAAAAGTCTCTCTTCCTTCTGATTTCCCCCCCGGAGGTAATCAAGTTGAAAACCGCTTTGGGGTCGGCTCAACAGGACGTTGCCCCTCTACCGGCCCTTCTGATGAGGATCCAAATAATGGCGGAAAACTCCAAGAAAACGAACGCTATGAACGGCACATTTAGCGAGGTCAACTGTCCTCTCCTGGTAAAGAACTAACCAAAGGTTTGAATCCGGTGCACGCACTGTTGTTTCAATTTTTCTTTTTTAAATAGTGGATTTAAAACTAAGCAAAACAAAACAAAGAAGGAAAGAAAAGAAAATCTACAAAAATGAATTCTGCTAAATTACACCGTCAAGTGTATGGAGACAGACTGACATTGACTTCTTGTGTAATCAAAAGCAATGTCGGACATCACATCAAGGAACCGAAATCCAAATTTTAGTCAATGCAGTTTTTGCGAATCAAAATATTCTATTTCTTATGTTTTCATGCAAGATAAATTAAAATCGCTTACCTTGCTTTCCGGGTTCGTAACTGCAGACAACGACACGGGAACGTCCGTATTCTATTATATTTTATTCATTAACACCTACTAGATAATACATAATTCTTGGTTAACATAATTCACAAATATTTCTATTTACAGCATAATGGATACTTATTTTCGCCTCTTCACATAACATTGAGGCAAACGCGCGCTCATTCTTTCTGTCTCATCAGTAGCTGAACTGCGTCGCATTTTTTTTAACTGCGACTCGACTGTTGTTGTTGTTGCTAATGCCCTCTGGCAACCGCGTTGCGGTGACAGATCCCCCTATATAGGCAGGCGATGGGCAGAAGGAGCGGCTTCCATTTCAATGAGCCCCAGTGGGAGGAAGTCCGTCTTAGCTCGGGGTCCCGTAATTTTGAACCAATTCCAGAGGAGGGACCAACCCCCTGAAATCGGCACCCCCAGAGGAATCGTTTAACAACTTGAGGGACTTTGGAGCCACGACGGATTTTACGTGCACCAGCTTCCATTAGCGTACACGGTTCCAAAGCGGACGGGCCGAGAAGGGAAGTCCCTCCCAAGCACTGGCCAAGCCAGATGCTGCTTCACTTGCCGTGTTCTTATGGGAACGGAGTTTAGCGCCCAGTCCACTGCGGGACGCGACTCGACTAACACAAGAGGGAGGATAGGAAGGTCACCTGACTGGGTCGCGCAGACCTATGCCAGTATTCCCGACAGCAGCAATAGATTTTTATTTGAGTTGGTTCTGGAGATCAGGTTAAAGTTAAACATTGGCGCAACAGCCCACTTCGGTGCCAAGGCCTGCGCTGCCCAACCGCGCTGTCTTGACCATGGGTCTGAGATGCGGAAGCATATGCGTCGGCCAGGTGGTCACCCTGACGAGAAATCACACTCCCAGCTTGGTCCTCATTTTATCCCTTTAACGCGCAGTGTTCCCGCTTCGGGAACACGAAACTTTGACGTTTTGATAGTTGCCAGTCACGAAGAATAGATTTGATTTCTATCAAAATAGTTGCGGGTGACATAGCTACACGAGAATCCTTTACCTTTTTAGCACGTCATTTCCCGTAAAAAAGTTGTCACGATTATTTTTAACAGCACTGGCATCTGCTGAAAAATGGAAGAATGCGAGAGCAGCTGGATAGATTCCCAGTGCTGAATAAAGGGCAGCCGTTGCCATCGCTCGACTTAACTACCAGCAGGCAAGGCTGTGCAGGCACAGCCAGCTGTCGTCAAAAAAGGGTCTCTAGATCTGTGGCACGCGATGAACGTTCCAATCGTCCGCCATCTTGCTGGTAGTTAAGTCAAGCGATGGCAACGGCTGTCCTTTTTTCAGCACTAGGAAAGAGTTGCGCCTCAAAGGGTTAAAAATTAAAAATTGTCCCTAATGAATTTAATTTTTTCTTTTTAGAAATCGTCTTTAAATTATTTCTAAAGCACTTTTCACAAATAAAGAGTTAGTTTTCAAATAAATACTTACAGTTAGTGCTCGAAACATAGATAAACTCGGTTACAACGATACTGAAAAGATCAGATAATTATTTGACTATAACGAGTTACATTGCTTGTGCGCATGTTGTTCTATGGGCAAGTCGAGTGGCACAGAATATTTTGACGTTATAAGAGAGTTATAACTGTATTCGAGGTCACTATAACCGAGTTCATCAACATTTATAGCCACCCCCCCCCCCAAACTAAAATCCTGGGTGCGCCACTGTCCGCAGCAATGTCATTCATTTCTAGTCTTAGAACGCGTTGCACTTCTGCAAGTTTATACAGGGTGTCCTAAAAACGTGGTAACGGACTTAATTCTTTATTTATTAGAGATAAGGCGGCAGTGTAATTTGAAAAAAAAAAAAAAATGTTCAAAATAAGGTCGGAAATGAGACTCCATTAAGAAAACTTCCTCTCGTTAATTTTCAAAAAGTGACATTTTTAAAAATTTGTTGACGATCCCTGTACAAAATATTCCCAATTAACAAAAGGTATCCAATACAGACTAATGAGGTAAATACACAAAATTTGAAAATTATATCCTTAAAAGTGTCAGTGATATGAAGATAAATATAACGCTGACTGAAGCCACTTTTCCATGTTTCTCGAAGGGAAAAAATCGCGTAGAATGTTATTGCTGAATTTATCAAGAAGGTAAGCCTGAATAGACGCTTATGAATGGACAATGACCCATCAAAGTAGTATTGTTTTTAAGTAAGCAAGAACTGGCATTTAAAGGACATGGCGAGCGAGAAAATTCTTTAAACATGGGAAATTTTAAAGAGCTTTTAAAATTATTCATATCTGAATTAAAACAACGCCTTTTTATGGGGACATCACTGACGGATTCGCATGTTTAAAAGAAAGGAGGATTGATTTGACTTATAAAAAGTTTTCTTTTTTTCTTTTCTTCTCAAGTTATCGTTACAAAAGAAAATTCTAAGGAAACTTCGAATCCAGGCGCGTAGCCAGGAAAATTTTTCGGGGGGGGGGGGATATGCACCTGCAAAATTTTTCGGGGGGGATATGAACTTATATGTGTATAAATAGACGGAATTTTATCACTGATCCAAAAAATATTCCCCCCCCTGGCTACGCTCCTGTTCGAATCAGACACGGATTAATGCAATTTTGAGGATAAGAGCGGCTGGTTGAAATTTATGTCCATTTTATGGAAGTATAGGTTCGCATTTCAGGGGTCTTACAAAAATGACGCAAAACCTTTTTTTTTTTTTTTCCAATCTAGGAATAAATGTTTACATACACAATTATGTAAAGTCCCTGATCAATTTTCTTTTAAAGATATCGCTGCGATTTCACATGATGAAACGCTCAAATTTGGTACATATCTCTGACATTCTTTAAGGTATAATTCTCAAGTTTTGTATGTCACCTCATTAGTGTATGGGGCACATTTTACTAATTGGGAATGTTTTTGTGCGGGGGTCGTATAAAAATTTAGAAAGTGTAATTTTTTGAAAATAAACGAGAGGAACCTTTTCTTAACGGAGAATTATTTCCGACCTTATTTTGAACATAAAATGCAATTTACACTGCCCACTTACCTCTAATAGATAAATAATTGATTACCCACTTTTTGGGACACCCTGTATATTGAAGTACACCTATGATTTTCTGATTTTTGGACTAACTTTTTTGAATTTTAGAATTCACAAATTTTATTTACAGTAAAAATCGTAATTGTTTTAAGCATTATCATTAGGAAATAGAGACTTGTATTGAACATAAACCTTTCCTGGTTTCGTAAATGGCTCTGTCACTACACCTGAGAACCATTTCATTGGTTCAATTATCAAAAAATTTAGAGGGGAAATGTTTGTCCCTTAATCAGGGACCGATCTACACACTTGGGGGGCCAGGGCACAGACACTTTTGGGGCCCCCTGAACAAAAATATTTCGCAGAATATTACTTAATTAAATTAAGTTAAAACCAATTATCATTCCAAAGTTAACCATATGTAAACATTTACAAATCAGTAAAATGTCCCGACAAATACCACTTCTATGAATTTTTCAGTTTTGAAATGTTTTTATGGGTATTTACAGTCGTCACACACCTTAGAAACGATAAGAGGAGGAGCACGCTGAGGTGTCCTATCGAATTTATCGAATCGAATGGATAATTTTTTACATTACAAGTGACATTAAATTAAAAATTTTGAATATTTGTGAAGAAATGAAGTAAGTAATCAGAAATTTTACCCTTGAGAGATAATTTAGTAGTTTTTATGATTACATAAAAGGAAGTGTTTGGGGCCCTAAAAAATCGGGGGCCCAGGGCACGGGCCCCGAAGTAAATCAGTCCCTGACCTTAATGAATAAGGACCTTAATGATTTCGCTTAACTCAGTTTTTTCTTTTTATATTTTTTTTATACTTTTGAGAAACGAGTAAATTTCCGATTACTTTGGGAAAGATGAATTACTTTTGAAGAAAAAGTATTTTTCCTAATGTAACATACTTTCTTCTTTCAGTAAATTAAAGATTATTTAGTATAAATGCATTTTAGCTCACACAATAGTTTAATAAAAACTTTTCCCAAACCTTTATTTTAGGTAATTTCCAAACATGATGCAAAGAATTAAAGCCCATATCTGCATTTTGGCATTCTGTGTCTCCTTTAGTGATGCCATACCGTTTCTTCCATCACTGTCGAATGGAGCTAAGGAAAACACGGAACATATCGGTCTCATTCCGGGTCTGGATTCAAGACTCGATGGCAGCAGAAAACCTCGAGACGCTTCATGGACTCTGAGAAATGTTTCCAATGATGAACTCGGTAAAGAACCAAACCCAAAAGAAAATCACACCGGTATTAGGGAAAATTATTATATAAACTCTTCAGTTTCCGATTCTGATAATAAGTTAAATGGTTCCAGCAGTGCTGAGCTTCTATCACGTTCGAACATAACTAACATTGGGCATGATTTATCTGCCGCGTCTGTAAACACAAATCTGGGATCAATTAATCCACTCAACTACAGCACAGATTCAAATGTTGGCTACGATAATGCGTTTTCAGAAACTTCTTATTCTGGTCCAGAAAGTTATCCTGGGTCTGAGACTACTCGGTTTGCAAGCACTTCGGCAGCATTCACTACAGAGACTTACGAAACGATGCGTTTTAGTTCAAACGACAGCTACCCAGAAGAAACTACGACGACCGCAGCTTCCGACGGTTTCAAAAACATGACTGCAGTTGTTTCCGGAATATCGTCTGCGGCAGGACATGATCTCTCAACACAGTCTCCGAATTTTAACGGATCGTCTGATGCGATTGATGTAGCAGTATCTACGGTTAATGTGACCCCATTAAGCTCCAAATATTCGACCGTAATTAATGCAACTAATGATTACTCTACCGTTACAGAATTACTGACTAGTGTTTATGTCCCAACAACTGCAGTCAACGAAAGCGACGAGTTCACCACCAATCAAATAAATGAAACGTCAGGTAAGACTGTTTTAGTTATATTATATGCAAGATTTGTTTTCCCATAAAAAATTAAAAAAATTAATGGTATTTAATTTTATAGAAGCAATGGAGGCTCGTCATTTGGGGCTAGATGTTCCTGGCCCACTTTGTAATTAAAAAACATTATTCTATTATATAAAATATTTATTTTAATCATATGCCTTATAGCAAACGGTCACCGGTTTCTGAAATGCTGCCCTAGTAGCAATCCTTAATCAGGCTTTACCCGGTCTATCATCGGTGCCTCGGATATTCATCGTCTCATCATTACTGATCATGCCTTATTTATTGCATGTTCATCGCTTCCCGATGATCGGATCTTCGCACACAGATCTGATTGGCGCGATAGTATTTGCTGATGGTAAAACCGGCTATATTTGACTTTCCCCAAGTTCCTCAACGGTTTCTGGTAGTTGTTCTATGATAATTGTGCGAAAAATGCTGATTTGCGAAACCATCAGGTGGGAAGAGGTGACCCACAGAGGAGATTACACAAGGTCATTCATTCTTCTCTTTGTCTTAAAAGATGACGGGCGCACGTACTAGTCGCTTCGCATGTCAAAATTTCTTTTACCTTAATTTTGGCGAGTTAACAGCAACTTTTGTATGTTGCTGTTAACTCGCCAAAATCTCATACAAAACTTAATGAGATTTTGTATTGTTATATTAATGCCTGATAAGCAGATTTCAAATCGGTTAGTGGGAATGACTGTAATCATTGTAAAAATGGTAATATATTGATTTTGCATAATATTTTCATTTTGAATAATCGTTCTCTCTCTCTCTCTCTCTTTCTTGATATTAGATTTTTTTTATCAAGGTCAAGATTACTGAATTTTTTTATAAACTTAACATTGACCATAAGCAAAATCTTTTTAAGAAACCAGCAGCAATCATAATCCATATCAATTCTAATAATCAATTAAAAGTAGCTATGTACTCGTCTGGTATCTGTTGATGAATTTATCCAAAAATTAAGTTTCGATGAACACTAAATAGAGACGGGTTTTGAAATTAAGATTCCTTTACAAATAATTGCATATTTAAATCTCACTAATATTTCTTTGTAACTTATTTTTCCCCAGAAATTTTGAAGGCAATATTCATTACAATAAGAAAAATATCTTATATGCCCCTAAAATCTTCTGTCCCTCTACGCTTATTTTGAATATATAAAAATAAATACATGCATGTATCAAATTTTAATAAAACGAAACATTAAAAGAAAGGTAAACAAGGCAATACGCAATGCTACGATTTCGCCAAGTTTTCGTCGATTGCACGGTTTAAACAAAGGTCATAGGTTCCAAATCTTAATCAACTCGGCTCCACGCCCAAATTTCCTCCAGTGCCAATGAGCTATTGCCGATTTTGCCAAGCAGACAGGAGAGAACAAGAGCCGAGATAACATCTCCGCTGCGATTAAGAACGTTGCAGGGCTTCCAATGCGCTTCGTCCCAAATCGATGATCGCCGTAGCAGCAAACGGTCATCGCTTCCTGCAGGATAAAAATATATAAAGCAATTTAAACATTGGAGTCGATGAAGTTTAGTAACAATCCCCAATCGGGCTTACCCAGTATGTCATCGGTGCCTCGGAAAGTCATCGTTTTATAAGTACTGATCAATCCTCCCTAATTTTTCGTATGTTCATCGCTTCCCGATGCTGGGATCTTTACTCGCAGATCTGATCGGCGCGATGGTGTTTTCCGATGGTAAAGCCGTCCATCCCAAATATTTATAACTTTTCTTTACCCGCCTAGGTGAAGACTCCGTCTGCTCAGTCTGCCAAAACTGCACGGACAGCTACATCGACCGCATCATATCGGACGTGACCGCCAACCTCCCGCCGTTCCTCGAGCTGCCCAACCGCCAGGGGAGGTTCCAGCTGTACCACGGGAAGCTGCTCGGACTGGGCTCCCTCAAGCGGTCCGCTCCGGCGATCGTCGCCTGCAAGTCGACGGAGGAGTACGCGGTCATGGTCCCGCTCCGCATCCGCAACGCCAAGGCGTTCTACAAGTGGCAGGTCGAGATGCCCCTGAGGACGTTCTACGGCGACCTCAACGTGACGGTGGCCAACGCCGAGTCCAGGGTGTTCTACTCCCACTCCAGAGGCGGTTCGCTGGTGGACAACCTGAAGATAACCGCCCTCGACGACATCGAGACGGAGATCTCCGGGATGGGCCCGATGAACGAGGTGTTCGCGGGCGCGGCGAGCATCGCGATCGGCATGTTCCGGAGGTCCATCGCGACCACGATGGAGAACACGCTCATCCACGTGATTAACAAAGAGCTTCAAGACGTCAAGAAGTATGAAGAATATTACGAAATAAAAGAGTAACTCTTTGTTGTCACCGAATAAAAATGACTGAAAAAATCAGCAATAAAGTTTTTAATTAACCCTTTGAGGCGCAACCCTTTTCCCAATGCTGAAAAAAGGGCATCCAATGCCATCGCTCGACTTAACGACCAGCAAGATGGTGGACGATCGAAACGTTCATCGCGTGCCACAGATCTAGAGACCCCTTTTTGTGACGACAGCTGGCTGTGCCGGCATAGCCAGCAGTAGTAGGTGTAGCTATCAGGCCATAGTAGTCTACCAGGAAAAACCATGTCTGAGGGATTTTTAAGGGGAAAAGACTTTAGAATCATAGTGGCACCGACGTGGCGAGCAAACTGCCTTTATTTAGAGAATATTAATGACAAATACAAATATGAATAGTTTAAGCCTTTGAGGCGCCACCCTTTCCCAATGCTGAAAAAAGGGCCACAGCCAGCTGCGTCAAAAAAGGGTCTCTCGATCTCTGGCACGCGATGAACGTTTCGATCGTCCGCCATCTTGCTGGTAGTTAAGTCTAACGATGACAACGGATGCCCTTTTTTCAGAGTTGGGCAATCTATCCAGCTGTTTTCGCATTCTTCCATTTTCCAGCAAATGTCAGTGCTGTTAAAAATAATCGTGACAATTTTTTTACGGGAAATGACGTGCTAAAAAATAAAGGATTCTCGTGGAGCTGTGCCACCCGCAACTATTTTTATAGAAATCAAATCTATTCTTCGTGACTGGCAACAGTCAAAACGTCAAGAGCTTGGTGTCCTCACAGCGAGGACACCACCGCGCGTTAAAGGGTTAACGCGCGGTGTCCTCGCTGTGAGGACACAACTCTGACATTTTGATTCACGAAGAATAAATCTGATTTCAATTAAATATTCAAGGAGGACATCTGGATAGTTTGTCCAATTTCGAAAAAGTGCAGCCGTTGCCATGGCACGATTTAGCTACCAACAAGAAGTCGGTCGATAATTCAAGTCAATATTAAAATAATAATAATTCAAGGATTTAAACTGTAAAATTTCCCATTTTTCAGTTTTTACTCTATAACTCCTACACTGGTGAAAATAGCGAAGGTTGTACACAATTTTTTAAAGTGAATTAAATTTACAATAATTTCATCCCAACTATACCATTCTGTTCGTTCATAACGAGTTTTTGAGCAATTAAAAAGTGCGTCATTTAAAAAAAAAAAAAAAAGAAGCGAATGTTTCAGTTTTGCACCAATTCTTGACTAGATTATTAAGTACTCACTTTGCAGAAAAGCCACACGACTGCATTTTCCAGTAAATTTATTCAGCTTTAATTCAAACACAAAATGAAGTTTGTAGATTTAATAGAACACTCAGCCAAGGTCGATGACAAGCGGCGAGATTTTGGGCATGGACCAAACAATGACTGACTACAGACGTAATATATTGAAGATGCCCATAGGCATTAATGTATTGAAATTCTTTTGGGTGGCCCTATGTCCTGTAAATACTTTCCAGTAGATTGGAACCAAAAATCGAGAGGCACAACTAGATTTTACAACAATCTTTATGAAATTTCAACAACTAATAGTTTTTGAGATATGAGAGTTAAATACATATTCACGTACACCAAAAGTCGCTAAGATTGGCGACTTTTGAGGAAGCACGTCACGTCACCGTGGTCGGACCATTACTAACTATACAGTAGGACGGTATTGTGCTTGAAATGGATGAATGTCTCCAAAACTGTCATTGACCGTAAGGTATTGAAATTCTTTTCAACACCTTACGGTCTGTATCATTTACAGTTCCTGTAGCAGAACTGTAAATGATACAGACCCTATTTTCAATGGAGAGATTGATTATGTAACCGTTAACAAGATCTATTACTTCTGAGTCGTTTAAAATAGCCTAAGACCTCTAGAATACGCTTTAATGAATTTCTGCCCATAGAGGGTAATGTATTTAAAATCTTTTGGGCGCCCCTATACATAAACTATAAAGTCAATTGGAACCAAAAGGGGAGGTGCACAACTAGATGTTACAACAATCCTAAATATACAGTTCCAACATTCTCCGACCAATAGTTTTTGAGATATGACAGTTGCATATATACAGACGTCAGGGAAAACTGGTCAAAATGGGTTGTGCATGCATTTATACGAGCGTACATGCACGCGTACGATGAGATGCTTCGCAAAAATTTTTAAAAGTAAATTTGGAGGTTGTCTAAATTTGTTTCTTCGTCGAAATCTGGCAACCGAAATTTTTCGCAATCAGACTACTTCCTTATACTTCTTACAAGGAAGTAAAAATGAGAACAAGTAAATGGAATGAAACATTACATATTTAACTCAGTTGAATGTTACAAAATAGTACAGCAATATGAATACTCTAAAAAAATTGTCTGATCACTTGGGGGTCCTTGTAAAAAATCATCTGTTTTGTCATTATCTGGGTCTCAGAGATTTCGTGTGGGGATTCGTCAGAGTTTCTGCCAAATAGGTAAATTGAGCTCTCACTTTTTGGTGTGACGTAAAGAGCTTCGTCCCCTTTTTGGTACCTGCAGTTTTGAGTTCATTCTTTCGTACAGTACCTACAAGATAGAAGTTTCAGGCTTGTTTGTGGGAGTCATTTCATTTGACTTCTCGTTTAACCCCTGTCACTTACTTTTTCCTACAGCCCTTAGATGCCATACTTAAAGAATTAAAATTACGAAGATTTTATAAAATTTAGGGAATTTAAAAAATCCCTAGTTTTCAACATATGCTTAAATTACAGATGAAATAAATTAAGTAAGTGCAAATATTATAAAAAGAAATTGATTTTCTCATCTTAGAGTAACGATATATAAATATTAATACAATATTAAGACTTTTATCTACTACGTCATTTATGTTATTACGAAATATCAGATTTAGCCAATAGCGAAGCTTCTTCAATTACTGTCATTAGTGTTTAAAGAGTTCCAGATTTCATCAAAAACGGATTAATAGTTAAATCATGGGATGATTTTTTTTTAAATTCGGGAGATTTATACCTATGACCACTTTCTTTTAAGACGCAGAAAACTATAAAACTTACCTTGCCGCAACGAGAATGAAAGAGCATTTCATGAATTTCATTCAATTCACAATGCTGTAATTACTAACAGTACTTATGTATTATCCCGGCGGTCCGCCAAGACGAGCGATTTTTCGCCAAGATAAATGCCGGACGCATTAAATTATTGATAGTTCCATATGCGATTTTTACAGTTTGCCGGCACATTGTCTGAAAAAATAATTTGGCGGGAAAGACCGCTGGGATAATACGTATAAGTACCTTACTAACTAAAGACAACCAGCACATCAAATGACTATGAAGGATTTTTCTTTTTTTAATTCAATGGCTGCATGAAAATTAATCACATCATAATTTATCTGCAGTGTACATTATATTAATACAAAAGTTATCCAGTATAGCACAATAAAAAGATTTATTTCACTGCTATGATATATGTTTTATTTTAAAATTAACTATTGTTTTCAGTGGAAAAACTTTTAAGAAGTAATTTACTAATATCTTCAAAAAACTTATTATACTTCCATAAATTTGATTTCAGGTTTAACGCTACTAGTACAAATCGAGTCGTTTATTAATGTTTCATTTACACGTCATGATAAACAGTGCATTACTGTACTTGAAAATGGTACATCATCCATCCAAACTCCAAGACTTTTCAGCCATACGAAAATCCGTCACCCGTACGTACTTACCTTCTTAACCCTTTAAAGCGCAGTGATCCCACTCTGGGAACACCCAACTCTGATGTTTTGACTGTTGCCAGTCACGAAGAATAGATTGGATTTCTATAAAAAATAGTTGCGGGTGACATAGCTCCACTAGAATCCTTCACTTTTGAGCACGTCATTTCCCGTAAAAAAAAAAATGGTCACGATTATTTTTAAACAGCACTGACCTCTGCTGAAAAATGGAAGAACGCGAGAACATCCGGACAGTTTGCCCAATTCTGAAAAAAGGGCAGCCGTTGCCATCGCTCGACCTAACTACCAGCACGATTGCGGACGATCGAAACGTTCATCGCGTGCCACAGATCTAGAGACCCCTTTTTTTGACGCAGCTGGCTGTGCGATGGCAACGGCTGCCCCTTTTTTCAGCATTGGGAAAGGGTTGCGCCTCAAAGGGTTAAAGAATAAATTCACATTTTATCAGAAGTTTAAAATCTTCTAAAACTAGCACGTTGTTGATCTAACGTTGCAAAATACAGAAGAGAATCTCCCTATGACGAACTAACTTCGTTTCAACTGAAAAAATCGCTATAGAGAGGAAATTTCGTTGTACAGAGAAGAAAATTTTCAAGTTGAGCAAACATTACAAACAAAATAAATTTGACAAATTCACAAGTACTTAATTGTGACTTTCAATTAGAGAGCACTCAATATGCAAGGTGTTCCAAAAAGGTGGCAACGGGCTTTCATTCTTTATCTATTAGAGATATGTGGACATTGTAAAGTGAAAAAATATTCAAAATAAGGTCGGAAATAATACTTCGTTAAGACGAAACTCTTCTCATTAATTTCCAAAAAGTTACACTTTTTACTTTCCGAACATGTACCATGAAGGAAAGTATTGTAATCATGAAAAAATTCGAATTCGAGATTTTGGTGTTTTTACACGTTTTGAGGGCTTCTGAATCCATTTATGCTATTTTTACGAGATGTATGTATGTATGTGTGTGAACACGATAGCTCCTGAACGGAGCATTCGATTGAGCTCAAATTGGATATATATGTCATAAACCACCGTCGCAAGACCGGTATTGATTTTGGTGTGTATAGGACTTATAGTTTTTCTACAGGGCTACGACAAAGATTTCTTTTACATTATGGCCTATGGGGGGAATTTCTTGAAAGTGCGCTAGCGTTTAAACGGTAGATTCGATTGAGCTCAAATTGGGTATACATGTTATAAACCACCGTCGCAAGACCGGTATTGATTTTGGTGTGTATAGGACTTATAGTTTTTCTACAGGGCTACGACAAAGATTTCTTTTACATTATGGCCTATGGGGGGGAATTTCTTGAAAGTGCGCTAGCGTTTAAACGGTAGATTCGATTGAGCTCAAATTGGGTATACATGTTATAAACCACCGTTGCAAGACCGGTATTGATTTTGGTGTGTATAGGACTTATAGTTTTTCTACAGGGCTACGACAAAGATTTCTTTTACATTATGGCCTATGGGGGGAATTTCTTGAAAGTGCGCTAGCGTTTAAACGATACATTCGATTGAGCTCAAATTGGGTATACATGTTACAAACCACCATCCTAAGACCGGTATTGATTTTGGCGTGTATAGGACTTATAGTTCTCCTACAGGGCTACGACAAAACTTTCTTTTATGTTATGGCATAATGGCATATGGGGAGAAATTCTTGAAAGTGCGCAAGCGTTTAAACGGTGCATTCGATTGAGTTTCAATTTGGTATATATGTTTGAATGATTCATCGATTAAAATTTATTTAAGTGCTTGGTAATGATCTTAATCGTAAGTGTTCGGAAAGTCGAGTGGAGTCACTCCAGATTTTTAAATTGGTATACGACCTCCGTACGAAACGATTCCCTATCAGTAAAATGTGTGCCCTATACTACACTCATGAGGTGACATATGCAATTTGAGAACTACACCTTGAAAAGTGTCAGAGATGTGAAAATAAATATAACACTGACTTAAACCACTTTTCAAGGAACTCTTGAAGGGAAAAAAACCCACGTCGAATGATCGCATTTCAGGAGTCGTACAGAAATTACGAAAGAAAATCTCTTTTTTCCAGTCCACAAATAAACGTTTACAAACAAAATCATGTATAGTCCGTGATCCCCTTTTTTTAAAGTTGCTTATCTCTGCGACTTTGTATATGATGAAAGTGTTATTGAAGTATTTCAACCCTTTCAAAATGCTGAAAAAAAGGGCAGCCGTTGCCATCGCTCGACTTAACGACCAGCAAGATGGCGGACGATCGAAACGTTCATTGCGTGCCACAGATCTAGAGACCCTTTTTTTTTACGACAGCTGGCTGTGCCGGCACAGCCAGCAGTAGTAGGTAGTAGCTACCAGGCCGTAGTAGTCTACCAGGTCGAAGTCTACCAGCAAAAACCATGTCTGAGGGATTTTTAAGGGGAAAAGACTTTAGAATCATAGTGGCAACGACGTGGCGAGCAAACTGCCTTTATTTAGAAAATATTAATGACAAATACAAATATGAATTTCGAAAACTTAATATAAAAAGGCCGAAAGGGTTGCTTATATAAGTATAAGAAAATAGAACAAAATGAACCATTTTGTATCAGAAAGGTATTTTAATATCTTTTTTCTAATCTACTTAAACGAAACACTGACGAATGTGGTAACAAAATCGACGATACTTCTACGCTGCGAATGGCAACAACTAGAGTAATAACAAGAACACATGCCCACTGGCGTAGCCAGAAATATTTCATGGGGGTGATTACGACTACTGCAACTCGCATATATGCATACATGTGTGTGATAAGGGAGTGAAGAATATACATTTTGTACGGCAAAAATTCCTCATGAGGGGGGGGGGGTATGACCCCTAACCCCCCCAATAGGCTACGCCCCTGCACATGCCCCAAAATCCAAATCAACAGTTCGTTGATGTCAAATGAAGCAAGCATATTCGTTACTGGTTACTTTTACTTAAGTCACTCAGTAGTTAAGATTACAAAATAACAAGGATGCATATACGAAAATGAGAGAACTTTCAGATATTTTCACAACTTTAATCAAATTTACAGTACCTACGGCCGTATTCACCATACACTTGACACGCGGATTAAATCCAACTCGAGTGACCAAGTCATCAGTAAGATATCTTACCGATGACTATAACACACGCTTCAGGATTAATCCGCCTGTCAAGTGTTTGGTGAATACGGCTGTTGGTGTGTTTAAAAAAATGTCGAAATGCAGTGACTAAAGCACATTTTAGCCATTTCCTGTTTCTTTTTTGTAACGAGGGATACGTATTGAATAACGCAGCTATCATATATAAAACGCTAATGTATGCGGTACAAAAATCGACGATATTTCTATGCTGCGAAAAGCAACTAGATGTAAGCATTAGCGTAATAACAATAACACATGCGAGAATAAGGAATTTAAGAAAAAAATGTCCAGGGACTTTATCTCTGTAGCACGCTATAGGCGATTCGATCGACCGCCATGTTGCTGGTAGTAAACTGGAGACATGGCAATGGGGGTACATTTTTCACTTTGGAACTGTTTAAACGTATTTTTTCGACTAGCAGTTGAAATGTTGGAAAGAGTGGTTTCACGAAGTGACAACGGTGGCAGCAAGGGTTAATTTTATTAAAATCTTAAGGTCACGCACCGATAAAAAATAATTTCCTTAATCGGTGAAATTCCTTCCTGGGAGACTGAACTGAAATGTATACACAGCAACTTAGAAATATACTTTCGAAACACTCAAACATACGTACAGTACAGTTAAGCTTAAGTCACTTCATAAGCTAAATCAGTTCCCCTTAAGGGGGTATTCTGGTTTAGAAATTGGAAAAAATCGTTTTTTTTTTTTTTCATATTTTCATAGTGTAACCCTTTAAGAATATGTCCCTAAGAGCATGTCCCGAATTAGCAGGTCCGAGGTACGAGCTTCTGAGGCTTCCAAGGAAACTAGAACTGCTAGATCATGTGAAAGGGCTTCACTAAACATGACATTTGAAGTTGAAGAAGGTACTTTGTACGGAGAAGGGATAGCTGATTAATAAAAAGTAAGTATAACACGCCGTTAAACGACTCCGACTGCCCGCGACTAGTCCTCAAACTTTAAACACGTTTTTCTCGAAACTACTTTTCAAGAAACGGACGGTGTGCATGATATCTTAAGTTTTATTCAACCGATTCACGTGAAATTTTATACAGAGCTTCTTTATACATTATATAGTATCGCACTACCAAGAGTTTATTTTATTTTATTTATATTAAAATTCCTAACGACAAAAAAAAAAAAAAAAAAAAACAGGGAAAAAACAAAACGTATTTTTCAAACTGCCGCCATTTTGTGAATTTTTTTTTCAAAAACGTCTCGTAGTGCGATAACTACACCCTTCCTCTTTAAGGATTATTCATGGTTTTCCATTTCAGGTCACTGGAAGGATTTATATCCTGCACACCAGGACAAGTCATTTTTTCATCAGACCCCACTTCGCCGGCCTGCAGTTTTTTTTTAAATTTGATTTTTTTTCTTATATTATTAATGTTTTGTATTATTTAAATATCAAGAAAAAACTTATAAAAATATGGATACTAAAAATATTTTTTTTTTATCGCGTCCGAAAAAACACCTAAAATTAGGACTTCTAAACGAGAATACCCCGTTAATAAAAACAATGATAATTAAATGATGAAAGAACACAAAAATACATGTGCATTACAAAACATAGTTTTTTTTTTTTTAACAGGGATAAAAAATTCAAACCACACACTACACATTAAATTTATAGGCTTTTTCACTGATGAATTTTTGTTTCATAATTTTTAAATAAAAGGTTCATATCTTGTGCACTTTAAAGTCAGGTAAATGTTTTTAACCTCATCTGTGCCTAGAATACCAATAAATATAATTGGTATTCCAGGGCCAATACCAACAATAATTCCAACAGGCACTTCTGAGTTACTGAAATCTGATTAAATTTTTCATGTTGGGATGATCAGCTCCTGCTACTTTTAATTAGTTCCCATTCAATTTCGTATTGTGCTGTCAGAGGCATAAGTTTTTTCCACACCATGAACAAAAGATGATGCTTAGTCAAGTTTTGTTTATCGACGTATGCTTTCTGACATGTTTCACAAACATGGGGTTTCGCCCCAGTGTGGACACGAAGATGTCTTCTGGAGTTCCCTTGCACAGCGAATCCCTTCTGTCATATGACTCACACATGCGGTTTCTGTCCTGCGTGAGTCCGAAGATGCCTCATGTACATTCCTTTCTCGGAGAATCCTTTCTGACACAATTTTACACACATGGGATTTCTATCCTGTGTGGGTACAAAGTTGTGCCTTTAACACTCATTTCAAAGAGAATCCATTCTCACATATTTCACAAACATGGAGTTTATGCATGGGCGCCCATAAGAATTTTTCTAGGGGGGGGGCAAACTCCAAAAAATTATTTTCCTAGAGGGGGGGGCAAATTTCAAACTTTTCACAAATGTGGTTCTGGTTTTGCCATTTGTATACATCATGAGACATTAACCTAAAACTCATGGGGAGGGGGGCAAGTGCCCTACCTTGCCCCCCTTATGGGCGCCCATGGGTTTGTGCCCTGTGAGAGTACGAAGATGTTCTTTTAAATTTCCTCTCTCAGATAATCCTTTCTGACTAGGGAATGCAATCCCGATCCCGCGGGAACGGGATCTTGCGGGACTAGTCCCGCGGGATTGACACAGAAACAAATTATTTTTTATTACAATTTCACGCTGCTTTCCCAATCAATAGACCGAAACATTTTTGCCTATTTATGTCTTTTATCCAACAATAAACGAATCAATAATTACAAATTTTGATTTAGAGTTTCATTTTTTTAAAAATTAGCTTACAATGGGAGCTTGGATCGAACAACTAAATCTAACCATCGTAATCTAAATTTTTCGCAAACTTCCCAATCTCCAAATGAACTGGAATATTTCATACTAATTTATTTCTTAGCGAACAATCACGAATTAATTATCAAAAGTTTTCATTTTAGTTTTTGATCTCTCTCTCTCTCTCTCTCTCTATATATATATATATATATATATATATATATATTTACAATTCACACTTTTAATTATTTTACCAAAATTAAATCTAGACAAGGGAAATGATTCATTAGATTTGTTCGATTTTGTACGTTCTTTTTTCAGCAACTAAAAAAATAACATAAGTATGTGGATATATCTATAAATTCTATATTCCTGGAAATTCCTAATTCCTCATTTTTAGCAACTAACATGACATAACTTGTAAATTATTCTGAATATCATGATTGTAATTTTCATATTTCTGTAAGTTATTTTATTAATTATCTCATAAGATTAATTATTATTATTATTAAAGGGAAACTTCATAGTGCTTGAAATCTTACTTTTTCCTTCTTTTCTCTATTAAAATGAAGTCCAAGTTAAATGAAATGTCAATGCTGCGGGATCAATAAATCTCAATCCCGCAGCGGAAAAACAGTGCGGGATTGCATTCCCTATTTCTGACATATTTCACACATGAGGTTTCTCACCAGTGTGGACATGAAGATGTTTTCTCAGGTTTCTTTTCTCGGAGAATCCCTTCTGACATATTTCACACACATGGGGTTTCTCCCCTGTATGTGTACGAAGGTGTATCTTAAAATTTCCTATCCCACAGAATCCCTTCTGACATATGTCACACACATGGGGTTTCTCCCCTGTGTGAGTCCGAAGATGTTCTGTTAACTTTCCATGCACAACGAATCCCTTCTGACATATGTCACACACATGGGGTTTCTCCCCTGTGTGTGTACGAAGATGCATCTTTAAATTTCCTATCCAAGAGAATCCCTTCTGACATATGTCACAGACATGGGGTTTCTCCCCTGTGTGTGTACGAAGATGTATCTTTAAATTTCCTATCCCACAGAATCCCTTCTGACATATGTCGCACACATGGGGTTTCTCCCCTGTGTGAGTCCGAAGATGTTCTGTTAACTTTCCTTGCACAGCGAATCCCTTCTGACATATGTCACACACATGGGGTTTCTCCCCTGTATGTGTACGAAGATGCATCTTTAAATTTCCTATCCCAGAGAATCCCTTCTGACATATGTCACACACATGGGGTTTCTCCCCTGTGTGTGTACGAAGATGTATCTTTAAATTTCCTATCCCAGAGAATCCCTTCTGACATATTTCACACACATGGGGTTTTACTCCTAAGTGAGTACGAAGATGTACTTCTAAATTTCCTCTCTCAGAGAATCCTTCCTGACATATTTCACACAAATGAGGTTTCTCCCCAGTGTGGACACGAAGATGTTTTCTCAGACCTGCTTTCTCGGAGAATCCCTTCTGACATATTTCACACACATGAGGTTTCTCTCCTGTGTGAATCTTAAGATGTCTTATTAACTTTCCTTTCTCGGAGAATCCTCTCTTGCATATGTCACACACGTGCGGTTTCTCCTCTCCGTGAGTACAAAGATGTGCATTTAACTTTCCTTTCTGACATATGTCACACACGTGCGGTTTCTCCTCTCCGTGAGTACAAAGATGTGCATTTAACTTTCCTTTCTGACATATGTCACACACGTGCGGTTTCTCCTCTCCGTGAGTACAAAGATGTGCATTTAACTTTCCTTTCTGACATATGTCACACACGTGCGGTTTCTCCTCTCCGTGAGTACAAAGATGTGCATTTAACTTTCCTTTCTGACATATGTCACACACGTGCGGTTTCTCCTCCGTGTGAGTCTGAAGATGACGCTTTAAATTTCCTCGAACGGAGAATCCCTTATGACACATGTCACACTCATGGGGTTTCTCCCCTGTGTGAGTCCGGAGATGTTCTTTTAACTTTATTTGAAAAGCGAATCCCTTCTGGCATATGTCACACGTGTGAGGTTTCTCGCCTGTGTGAGTAAGACGATGTACGCAGAGTTGTTGTTCACGAGAGAATCCTTTCTGACATACATCACACACATATGGTTTCTCCCCTGTGTGGGTACAAAGATGTTCTTTTAACTTTCCTTTATCGGAGAATCCTTTCCGACATATTTCACACACATGAGGTTTCTCCGCTGTGTGGATGTGAAGATGTCTCATTGGGTTTACTTTTTGAGAGAATCCCTTCTCACATATGTCACACACATGAGGTTTCTCCCCTGTGTGAGTACGGTGATGTGCAGAGAGATGTTGCGTACGAGAGAATCCTTTCTGACATACATCACACACATACGGTTTCTCTACTAAGTGAGTACGAAGATGTTCGATTAACTTTCCTTTCACGGAGAATTCTTCCTGACAAATGTCACACTCATAATACGGATTCTCTCCTGTATGGATACAGCAATGTCGATCCAAGTCTGTCTTCTCAGTGAACGCTTTCTGACACATGTTGCATGCATATAATTTATACCCTGTGTCAGTGCTACTGTGTTTTATAATTTTTTTTTCTCTAGAGTATACTTTGTGGCAAGTCTCACAGATGTAAGTTTTCACCCCTGAGTGGCCATGACGGTGTGCATTAAGTATACTTTCCGCGGGAATGCTTCCAGACAAATCATACGAACAGTTCTTCTTACACTTGAGCATTAATATTTTTAGTTAAATACATACTGTTAAGAATATGCTTTGGTTGTTCTGAAAATGACAAGTGTAAGATTTCACCTTTGTGTGAACAAGATGTTTAAGCGAGATGGTCTTTTGAGATAATGCATTCTGATACATGTTGCACATGTGATTTTTCTTATCTGCATGGATGTGTGTGTCTTTTACATACACTGAGTAGTAAAAACTTTATCATACATCTTGCAGACATAGAATATTGAACTGCTATGTTTTTCTTAAAACCATTCTTGATTTAGTTTGTTCTATAATCTGTAAAACAAGAACAAAAATATGTAAATATGAATAAATATATATTATAATCATAGTAAAAGCATTTTACAATTCCATACAGCCAGAGAAAGCAATAGTAATGCTCTAAAAATCTTTATGTACAAGTCTATCCAAGGCCCTAGCTACCCATAACCTAGATTGTAAAACTGACGCTGTGAAACAAATCGCTGCGTCAAGTTAATCACGTGACCCAACTCTTTCGGATGGCTAAACAGCACTTGAAATATGGTACATAATCCTTCCAAATTTTATGATTTTTCAGCCATACAAAAATCGTCTACCGTATGTACTTACCTTCTTAAACAGAAAATTCTCCTCTTGTATGATTAAAGTATAAAATGTTTTAAAAGTAGCATGGTGTTGATCTTATGTTACAAAATACAGTAGAACCTCCCAATAGCGAATTCGCTTGGTTTCGAAAATATCACTACAGACATAATAGGCCCGTTTACATGTGAAAATGGAAAATCCCGGGTTAAAGCGGAGTACAGGAAAAACTTGCAATGCGCATTTTTTCCCCTAAGTAGGGGAAGCGGGGTAGAAAGCAGTGTAAGTCCCGGGTAACTCCGCATTTTTGCACATGTAAACGGGCCCAATTTTGCGGTACAGAGATAAGATGTTTTTGAAGTTATTTAAGCTAACATTACAAACAAAATATATTTGATAACTTCAAAAATACTGAATTATGACATTCAATTAAAAAGCAGTGAATATATATTATTAATTAATTAATATATATATTACAGGGTGTCCAGTGCTAACGCTGGCTAATGGCTATTTCCTAAACCATTGACACATAGTTCCAATTGCAAAAATGCTTAAAATTGTTTAATCTATTAAATGAGAAACAATAGAAGTCAATAAATCAAATCCTATAAAAATTACGCGACAACGGTGGCTGCAAGAGTTAATTTTATTAAGGTCTTAAGGTCGCGCACTGATAAAAAATAATTTCGTTATTCGGAGAAATTAATGCCTGGGAGATTTCGTCATAGGGAGACTAAACTGAAATGTATGCACAGAAACTGGGAAGAAGAAATATATTTTCGAAACACTCAAACATATGTACAGAACAGTTAAGCATAAGTCACTTCAATAAAAGCTAAATCAGTGATGCAAGAACACAAAATCAATGATGCAAGAACACAAAATTACATGTGCATTCCAAAAAAGAGTAAATTTTTTTACATGGGATAAAAAACTCAAAACACACATTACACATTAAATTTATAGGCTTTTTGAGTGATGGAATTTGTTTCATCATTTTTTTTAATAAAATGACGAAACTATTTTTGAAATAGTTTCTAAATAATTTTGAAATAAAAGGTTCGCGTCTTGTGTACTTTTAAGTCAGGTAAATGTTTTTAACCTCATCTGTGCCTAGAATAATATACATATAATTCTAACAGGCACTTCTGAGTTACTGAAATCTGATTAAATTTTTCATGTTGGGATGATCAGTTCCTGATACTTTTAATTAGTTCCCATTCAATTTCATATTGTGCTGTCAGAGGCATAAGTTTTTTCCACCGCATGGACACGAAGATGCTTACTCAAGTTTTGTTTGTGTACGTATGCTTTCTGACATGTGTCACACACATGAGGTTTCTCCCCAGTGTGGACACGAAGATGTTTTCTCAGGTTTCCTATCGTGGAGAATCTCTTATGACATATTTCACACACATGGGGTTTCTCCCCTGTGTGAGTCCGAAAATGCTCTTTTAACTTTCCTTTCTCGGAGAATCTTTTCTGACATATGTCACACACATGGGGTTTCTCCCCTGTGTGAGTACTAAGATGTACACGGAGATGTTGTTTCTGAGAGAATCCCTTCTGACATATTTCACACACATGGGGTCTTACTCCGTGAGTAAAAAGATGTGCTTTTAACTTTCCTTTCTCGGAGAATCCTTTCTGACACATTTCACACACATAAGGTTTCTCCCCAGTGTGGACACGAAGATGTTTTCTCAGGTTTCCTTTCTTGGAGAATCTCTTATGACACATTTCACACACATGGGGTTTCTCCCCTGTGTGAGTCCGAAGATGCTCTTTTAAATTTCCTTTCTCGGAGAATCTTTTCTGACATATGTCACACACATGGGGTTTCTCCCCTGTGTGAGTCCGAAGATGTACACGGAGATGTTGTTTCTGAGAGAATCCCATCTGACATATTTCACACACATGGGGTTTTACTCCGTGAGTAAAAAGATGTGCTTTTAACTTTCCTTTCTTGGAGAATCCTTTCTGACATATTTCACACACATGGGGTTTTACTCCGTGAGTAAAAATATGTGCTTTTAACTTTCCTTTCTCGGAGAATCCTTTCTGACACATGTCACACACATGGGGTTTCTCCCCTGTATGTGTACGAAGATGTGTCTTTAAATGTCCTATCACAGAGAATCCCTTCTGACATATTTCACACACATGGGGTTTTACTCCTGTGTGAGTACGAAGATGTCTCTTTAAGTTTCCTTTCTCGGAGAATCCTTTCTGACACATGTCACACACATGGTGTTTCTCCCCTGTGTGTGTACGAAGATGTACATACAGATGTTGTTTCTGATAGAATCTTTTCTTACATATTTCACACACATGAGGTTTCTCCCTTGTGTGAATCCGAAGATGTGTCTTTAAATTTCCTATATGAGAGAATCCCTTCTGACATATTTCACACACATGGGGTTTTACTCCTGTGTGAGTTAAAATATGTGCTTTTAACTTTCCTTTATCGGAGAATCCTTTCTGACACATGTCACACACATGGGGTTTCTCTCCTGTGTGTGTACGAAGATGTACATACAGATTTTGTTTCTGAGAGAATTTCTTCTTACATATTTCACACACATGAGGTTTCTCCCTTGTGTGAGTCCGAAGATGTGCTTTTAACTTTCCTTTCTCAGAGAATCCCTTCTGACATATTTCACACACATGGGGTTTTACTCCTGTGTGTGTACGAAGATGTGCATGCAGATGTGGTTTCTGAGAGAATCTCTTCTTACATATTTCACACACATGGGGTTTCTCCCCTGTGTGTGTACGAAGATGTGCATGCAGATGTGGTTTCTGAGAGAATCTCTTCTTACATATTTCACACACATGAGGTTTCTCCCCTGTGTGAGTAAGATGATGTATGAAGAGTTGTTGTTTACGAGCGAATCCTTTCTGGCATATACCACATACATAAGGTTTCTCTCCTAAGTGAGTACAAAGATGTTCGATTAACTCTCCTTTCACGGAGAACTCTTTCTGACAAATGTCACACTCATAATAAGGATTCTCTCCTGTGTGGACACAGCAATGTGGACCCAAGTCTGTCTTCTCAGTGAATGCTTTCTGACACATGTTGCATACATATAATTTATACCCTGTGTCAGTGCTACAGTGTTTTATAATTTTTTTTTCTAGAGTATACTTTGTGGCAAGTCTCACAGATGTAAGTTTTCACCCCTGAGTGGCCATGACGGTGTGCATTTAAGTATACTTTCCGCGGGAATGCTTCCAGACAAATCATACGAACAGTTCTTCCTACGCTTGAGCATTAATATTTTTAGTGAAATACATACTGTTAAGAATATGCTTTGGTTGTTCTGAAAATGACAAGTGTAAGATTTCACCTTTGTGTGAACAAGATGTTTAAGCGAGATGGTCTTTTGAGATAATGCATTCTGATACATGTTGCACATGTGATTTTTCTTATCTGCATGGATGTGTGCGTCTTTTACTTACACTGAGTAATAAAAACTTTATCATACATCTTGCAGACATGGAATATTGAACTGCTATGTTTTTCTTAAGACCATTCTTGATTTAGTTTGTTCTATAATCTGTAAAACAAGAAGAAAAATATGTAAATATGAATAAATATATATTATAATCATAGTAAAAGTATTTTACAATTCCATACAGCCAGAGAAAGCAATAGTAATGCTCTAAAAATCTTTATGTGTAAGTCTATCCAAGGCCCTAGCTACCCATAACCTAGATTGTAAAACTGACGCTGTGAAACAAATCGCTGCGTCAAGTTAATCACGTGACCCAACTCTTTCGGATGGCTAAACAGTACTTGAAATATGGTACATAATCCTTCCAAATTTTATGATTTTTCAGCCATACAAAAATCGTCTACCGTACGTACTTACCTTCTTAAAGAGAAAATTCTCCTCTTGTATGATTAAAGTATAAAATCATTTAAAAGTAGCATGGTGTTGATCTTATGTTACAAAATACAGTAGAACCTCTCAATGGCGAATTCGCTTGGTTTCGAAAATATCACTACAGATATAATTTTGCGGTACAGAGATAAGATGTTTTTGAAGTTATTTAAGCTAACATTACAAACAAAATATATTAGATAACTTCAAAAATACTTAATTATGACTTTCAATTAAAAATCAGTGAATATATATTATTAATTAATTAATATATATATATACAGGGTGTCCAGTGCTAACGCTGGCCAATGGCTATTTCCTAAACCGTTGACACATAGTTCCAATTGCAAAAATGCTTAAAATTGTTTAATCTATTATATGAGAAACAATAGAAGTCAATAAATCAAATCCTATAAAAATCACGAAATTTAAATTTTTATACGGTCTCTCGGTCCTATCAGTTATATTTAGAAAAAAAAATTCTTTTTGCAATTTCTTGCACAATAAAAAAAAAAATCAGTCCTTCTACGACCAAAATTCACCGAGTTACAGCTGCTTACAGTTAGAGCACTTTTGAACTGCGAAATAGGGGTTGTATACAAAATGAATTTGAAAAAAATTAATGTACATGGTTTGAGCTTTGTAATATTTATTAGCAATTTCATTAACTATTTTATGAATATATATTGCAATAGAGAAGATTAACGTTTAACAATGTGTATCCAATAAGTAACATAAAAATATAGCTTATGCTGAAAGTAGAATTTTTTAAACAGGTTTTTTAAATGAACTGGCGTTAAATAACTTCCTTAGACAGCAATCTGAATATGCACCCGTACAGAAAACTCTTCCTGTACTTTGCGTAGCACACTCTTCTGTTACACATCTGCATGCTATATACGATTTATGTCTGACCTCAGATAGATTTTAATAGAGCTTGACTATAACCCTCTGCTTGCAGGGTCCGATTATGACCAATAGTGGCCCCGGGTATTGATGGATTTAGGGACCCCTGATCTATGGAATTTCTTTTATTTTTTATAAAATTTTGATATAAAAAGAATGTTTCAGGACAACTTTGAAATTGGGGGGCCCTGGGCAAAGTCCCGATTTGCCCATGCGATAATAAGACCCTGTCTGCTTGAAGATCAGTAGTCTAAAATTAGTTTTGCTTCTTTTTCCGAATTATGCCAGAAAATGAAATTAAAACCTATCATTAAAATTTCAGTATTTATATGATCCCTTAACGGTTTACCACAACGGGACATTTAACGTGGAAAAGTGACTTAAGTCACAATGTTTGCTACATCATAAATCGATGAATTTTGGTCGTAGAAGGACGAAATTTTTTTTTTTTTTTTTTTTTTTTTTTTTTTTTTTTGTGCATGAAATTGTAAAAGAAAATTTTTTCTAAACATAACTGATAGGACCGGGGAACAGTATAAAAAAATTAAATTTCGTAATTTTTATAGGATTTGATTTATTGACTTCGATTGTTTCTCATATAATAGATTATACAATTTAAAGCATTTTTGCACTTCGAACTATGTGTCTCTGACTAACGGTTTAGAAAATAGCCATCGGACAGCGTTAGCACTGGACACCCTGTATATTAATTAGTAAGAATGACTTGTTACAACCTTTCATTGTAAAATAGCAATGCCCAAAAGTGAGAAAAAATCAACAATTTAGATGCTACTAGTTGGAGATAAACAGGGCACATGGCCTAGGCATCGCCAAATTCTGTGTGGGTGCCAAAATTACGGTTTTCCCCAGGCGCCGGGGTTAGTCGGGCGCCAAAATTGAGGTTTGCGCCAGGTGAAATAAATCCTAGTTGCAGTACTGAAAACAGTACTGATACTTACATACACTTTACTTGAAAAATTCTGTCATTTTATATTGCTTTGCATTCCACAATTATTAAGTTTTAACCTTTTAAAATTGGACTGACAGTAAGAGTCGGGTACATTTTCTTCCATTTCTAGAGCTCCTAAATGGTTTAGAATGTCTTTAAAAACGAAAATAATACCTTAGTAATAAGATAAAATATATCTTTTAAATTCATTAAAAGCACTTTCGGTAGGCTTGATCCACTTCCATCATCAGTATTTTTTGCAGTGCACTCGTCTCACTGTTTTTGAAATTTATTTTAAGAATAAACTTCGACGAAACAGAAAAATATGCAGAATTCTGGAACCGAGATTATGAATTAAAACTGGAGCGTCTGCAAATAATGACAACAGATGGTGCAATAAATGTCATTATTACTTGTGCCTAAATTGGCCTAAGCTAGAACGCTATTTTTAAAAACAACGAGATGAGTTCACAACGAAAAAACTATGGACATGCTTGCAGGACGATCACCGACGTATTTAAAAAAAAAAAAAAAAAAAAAAAAAAAAATGAAATCTGCCTGTAAGATGGCACTGTGCGCAGTGATGTGGGGTAGGTAAATATTTTTTGGGTATTTACCCAAGGCCTGGGTAAATACCCAAAAACTGGGTATTTTCAACTTAGAATGGAATAACTGTTCTTAACAACATTTATGATTAATACCAATTAGATTTCTATTATTGTTCCTTTTTTTTAATACAAAGTTTTTAATTTTAATTTGACTTCATTATGAGTATTTTTGTAGTGTCTTTTTATTATTATTAAGCGTTTGATTATTTGGCATAAACTACTTTATCAGTCATACCGCATTTTTTTCACTAACTTTAATAATGAAGGATGTTTTATGGTAGTCCTTAAATTGTTTTGTGCAAGTGACAGCTTTCGCAATATTTTTAATGTGTTACATTGATTAATATACCTCATAGCTTATTTTAATTTACTATTATATCCCAGAGCTTATTTTATGTTTATTATTTTTTAAACTGTGATAATTTATTATGGTTTGTTATTGAAGAGGAGAGGGGATTATATGCATCTTAGATTGATTTAATGATTACAAAAATAAAAATTACATGCAAATAGTTACAAAACTAGTAGTTATAAGTAATAGGTTTATAAACGTATTTTTTACGGTAAATTTAAACTTTTATGCAGATTAATGAACAAAATATTTCTATTAAAAAATCATTAATACCAATTTTTTTAAATTAAAATTTCCGTTTAACGAATTTTTCAGAATTATAAACTTGATATTCGGTCTCCTGAGATTCAGATTCGTAATTCATATTTTACTGTCTGTATATATTTAGTATAGTTGAATTTCTCTCCTTTTTTTCAAATTGTCAAATACACTGCTCCTTGTTATTATTCCTATTTACAATTTTACTTCAACAGTTATATTTATAGGCTATATTTAATCAAGTATTTTATTCAACATGTATCATATAGCTTCTTTTCATAATTATATTTTTTGAAGTTTTATGAAATAAAAAAATTGTTCCTAAGTTTCTCGTTTTTCTTTCTTTCTTTTTTTTTTTTACTTTATACTTAATATATATATATGTGTGTGTGTGTGAATATCCTTACCCACTAATACAAGTTTTTTTAAACAATAGTGTTAATTCAAAAATAAATACCCGGGTATTTACCCTTGAAAATAAATACCCGGGTATTTTACATCACTGACTGCACGTCGTAAACATCAAATTTAAGTTGTCAGTGGCCATATTCAAGTTTTACATCAGGAAGTAAAACTGTTTATAATTTCTGGTGATTTGTTCAAGCATAACATCCTAATAATTTGAGAGAGGAAATTGATTTTTGCGGCAAATGGGGATTTTCACCTATGACTGATAATATATATAAATATTATCAGTCCTGTATGTATAAATATCCGTACTAATATTATAAATGCGAAAGTGAGTTTGTTTGTTTATGGCGCTTTCACGCCTAAACTATTTTATGAGAAACAATTATTAAACAATTATGAGAAACAATTATTAACTTTTTTAATTATTCATTAAAAACCGTTTTTATGTTGCCATGCTTGGCGAGTTTCGCCCGTATTAAATGATTCATGTTTTGAGCTAACAAGAATGCTATTACTTCAATACAGAAGCGCATGCATCTGAAAAACATTAAATAATACGGAAATTATGCGTTTTATGCCAAATCTATCTATCTATAATAATAAAAATGAATGCTCTCCAGGTGCACAATGTTATGTCTATGGCGAAGAAAACAAATAATTAATCCGCCAAAGGGCACTTCCTGATTTATTTGCATTTTCTGGCGCTGCTGATAAAGATCCAATATCAAATATACAACTGAAAAGTTAAAGAAATAAGCAATAAGGCGCCAAAATAAAGACGTTTAAAACTGCAACAATGGGGTTAATAAACCACAATGTTATTTCTATGGCGAAAATTTCCACTTTTGCTGTTCCGCCACGCCTAAACCGTTCGATGCTTTCTGATTTTCTTTTTGATGGCACATCTACAGACCAAGACCTTTCTTTAGACACCTCAACCAAATTTCTACACCCGGCCGTTCTCTCAATTTCGTTGACGAAAGAAAAACGCGTTTCAAATTAACTTAGGGATAGATGTATTGATATGTCACCTTCGTCGTTCTGTTACGCCCGAACCGTTCGACTTTTTCTAATTTTCTCTTTTGATGGCACATCTACAGGCCGAGACCTTTCTTCAGACACCTAAACCGAGTTTTTGCACCCAGCCGTTATTTCAATTCAGTGGATACAGGAAAAAACATGTTTCAAATTAATATATAGATAAGTAAAAAAAAAAAAGCAAATAATATTTAAATGCAGTTTCTTTTGTCGCAAACATATGTGTTATTCACACATGCTTCATTTCTCTCGGGATCTAACTCTAAGGCCGACGCGGACGAAGTCGCAGGTATTAGCTAGTATGTATGTATGTATGTATATATATATATAATATAATAATAAAAATGAATGTTCGTAAATCTGTCTGTCTGTATGAGTGCGGTCTGCAGACAAACCTACTGCATGCAGAACTCTGAAAATTTGTATATATAAGCCCATGAGTCCGATAATGTGCACCTGAGAATCAGAATTTTAAAATTTTAATTACTTTTTTAATTATTAATTAAAAACCGTTTTCAGGATGCCATGCTCAGCGAGTTTCGTCAGCATGATACTGTGAAACAAAATCGCATGCATTGGAAAACATGAAATGGCACGGAAATGTAGTCAGTTTTGCGCCAATCTATATCAATAAAAATGAATGTCTGAAAATCTGCATGCGTGCGATGTCCAGAAAAAACTACTGGACGCAGAACTCTGAAAATTCGAACATATGAGCCCATTCCTTCGGTAATGTACACCTGAGGCTCAGAATTTTGAAATTTTAATTACTTTTTAAATTATTAATTAAAAACCGATTTTAGATCGTCATGTTTGGCGAACTTTGGCCTCATGAAAAGATTTATGCTTGAAGTGAGTGGTAACCGCAAAAGTAAAAAACCGTTTTTTACGTTGCCATGCTTGGCGAGTTTCGCCCGAATCTGTAATAATAAAAATGAATGTTCTCCAGACAAATCTACAAAAAGCAGAGCTTTGAAAATTTAAGCATGACTGAGCCCATAACTTCGGTAAAGTGCACCTGAGGCTCAGAATTTTGAAATTTTAACGACTTTTCTAATTATTAATTAAAAGCCGTTTTATCGCCCGCACAAAATGATTTATGCTTTTAAAGCAGAAATTCTATTTGCAAAATCACATGCATTTGAAAAACATGGAAATTATGTTGATTTTACGCCAAATTAAGGGCATAAATAAACAAAAGGGTACTTACGTATTATCCCGGCGGTCCGCCAAGACAAGCGATTTTTTGCCAAAATAAATGCTGGGCACATGAAATTATTAATGGTTTTGAATACGAATGGCAACAGTTTGGCAACTCATTTGACGAAAAAACAGTTTGGCGGGAATGACCGCCGGGATAATACGTAAGTACCACACAAAAATGGTTGAACGGATTTAGAAAAATTTGTAATGAAAATAGCTTATGCCCTGGATTAACATACAGGCAGCCTTTCAAGCATATAACATAAATAATTCTTTTACAAAGACACTCAAAATAATTCTAATGCATTGCGCTCTATGGAAATTTTGTACCTACTAAACCGATTCTAAAACTTTTTTCACTGATTGAAAGTTACATTATTCCTGAGTATTACTGTTTGTTTGTTTTTGTATTAAGACCGATTGACTTCACTAGGGTCCTATGCCTATATGGCGAATTCCTCTGTGGGGGACTTTCTAAGGGATCCTAGCCCGTATTTACGCGAAGTTTTTTAGAAAACCACGGAAAACTGGGAGCGACTAGGTCGACAGGCGCGATCGGGGTTTGAACCTGGCAGCCGCCCCGCCTTGCAGTTTTGAGAGTAGAACTTCTTAGACACTGGTGGCATCCTAAGTATTATAGGCTACCTTTAATGCATATATCACAGATAGGGATGCTAATATGAATGACATTACGCTCTATGTGCATTAGGGTGTCCCGTTCATATATGGGAAAAAAAATTTTCGAGCTACACTATCGCAAGAGGTATCAAAAGTTGCGTAATTTTACATGGATTATGAAACTACTAAAAAAAAATAGAATTGCTGTCATCTTGAGGGCTCTACCTGACCTTGAAGTTTTGTAAATTTTCCATTTTTACACTATATACCGTATGCCTAAAATAATATAAAACTCAAGTTTAAAGGGAATTTTATTACAAAAATAAACGAAACATGACTTTGAAAAACATAATCAACAAAATAGATGTTATATGAAATGACAAAACTTCAAATTTAAATTTATTCTTGTGTCCAAAATTTGGCATTTATGCTCGAGATTGTAACCTTGTTCTAATAAAGCCATCTCTAGAATTAACGTCAGTTACTCTTTGTGAGGCCTCTGTTACCAGTTTAACACATCTTTCCAGTGATTGTGTGTGGCAAGGAAAATCAACAATATCCAAGCTCTTACCTTTTGCCATGATTTGAAGGTCCTCATGAGAAATATGTCGAAGAACCGGCGGACCTGTAATCTGACAGTCGCGCCATTCGATAATTTCGGTGTAATCTGTTGCAGAAAAGTTAATTTTTGGTGGTTTAAAAATTCTGCATTTAATGTTCCTTTCAGCTTCTCTAGATTTTATTATTCTTCGGAATGCTAGCTCCCGAATATAGTCTCTCTCATCAAACAACATGCTGACAAGTAGGTTTTCTGGGTGCGCAAAGAAAGCATTTCTTTCGACAACAGAATTTACAACATATCTCAAATTTTCTGGTAAAAATCGAGAGTACGTAATTAACTGAAAAATATGTTTGGCTCCATCCTTAAAAGATGCATTTTGCTTGATTAGGAACCAAATCGGAGCGTATACTTTAACCACGTAGTTGACTAGCACTTTCAAATTTTCTGATGGATTAAGAGTGCTTACGTAAAGTCTGAGTATACGATTAGCAGAAGTAAGCCATCTCGAGTGCGCCATTTTCCCAGGTTGTCGATTAGCCAGCTCAGGAGTACAGGAACCAATTGATACAGCTTGACATATCTCATAAAGATATTTTTGATCCGTACTTAGTACTTCGACCACGCTTTCAGACAAGTCAGGCAAATTACCAGCCACCGCACAAAAAGATACGGTGGTTTTATTTTCGCATACAGCTAATTCTTTTCCAATAGGTCCAGAATATTCAGTAGGACCAGAAGTGCGACCATCTAAGGTCAAGAATAAGTGACGAAGGGATAACTCGTTGGTATGAAGCATGCACACACACCATTGTAACGGTCTTTCAAAATACTTCTCTAAGTATTGAATCACACCACCTTTCCAACCAGTATTAGTTGCCGTTCCATCACATCCAACACAAATCACTTCATTTAAATCCAAACCTTGATTCTCTAGATAAAATGTGATGGAATTAAAAATTTCCTTTGCAGTGCCTCGATTTGGCGATGTGTGTCCCAAATAAAATGATCCGGGTTCAGCTAAAATTGAAATGTGCTCTTCTAAAACTTCTTTGCGATGGTAACGATCCCCTATTTTCTCATTTATCAGGGTTTTGTCTTTTCTTCCATCAAAGTAAATGCTTTTTAGTACAAAACCCTCAATCTCTTTTGATACTTCTTTTCGGGCTTTCGATACTGCTCTGTGAATTTTGTTTTTATCAATTACTAAAGTCAAATCTTCTTTTGATACCAAACCAACGTCAGCTAAAACCGCAGAAGCAACAGCAGCAGCAGATCGGGTTGATAAACCGTATCTATCACAGACCTTAGCAACTGTTGGCAGCGTCAAAGTATTCCGATTCACTTTAGAAATGGATGGTATAACAGTCGAACGCGTGTTTTTTGGGGAATTCTCTGTAATCGGATGTGTTTCTGGTGAAAATACACGCACTGAATCTTCATCACAAGTTTCTAAGACACTATTGGTATTTTGGGTAGAACACAACTTTTTTGTTGCCCTTACCGACTCTTCAATTTTTCTCTGAGATCGTTTCATCAATCTAGCTGTTTCTTTCATATCAACACCGCTTATAACCATTTTGTTGGATCATTTCTTTGATCCAACAAAAAACTTCTCTTACTGATAGGAACTTTCTTAGGTTTCAAACACGAACAGGATTCAAATGAAGTGCATTTACAAGCAGCGACGTCGAAGAGCTTCTCAGATGACTCTAAGAAACACTTCAGGTTGTTTTGAAAACTAACATTTCGTTTGTTTTGGGGGTATCTTTTCAAACTGAGGTAATTTTTGAAATAGAATTTCAGTAATTGAACAACTCGTTCCTTAGTTACGATTGGAATGGAAGCTTTTGTCCAAATATTATTGATCTCTTCAGAAACAATCGCAAATATATCTGAATTGGGTGGATCCTTTCCATTATTCTTCAATTTCAGGTCGCTCTTGACATGTAAAATACATTTAATGACGTCCCTTATAGTTGGTAGCTGTCGATCGTCAAGTTGTTTGTATGGTCCCAACATAGAGCAAGTAGTGTCACTACGCCTAGAACTCATTTTTTTTAATCACAACTTTACTTTTAAAGCATAAAAATTACTTTTGCTACGAAGAAAACACTCGTAATTAAAGTACTCGGAACAAGTTGAAACTTGAGGAAATTAAGAGGTTGAAAAGTAAAAGATGCAAATTGAAACTTGCCGTGCCTCCTACTACGCCACACGCCGCCTTCCCTTTCGCGGATGATTCTACTATCCAAAGGGATGAGAAAGAGTGTCAAATGGGCAATTTTCTGAAGTTCTAGCACAGAGATAAACGCTGAAAAGAACGCTTTTAAATCAAGCCGATTTAACAAAATAAACAACCAATCGCCTTTTCCTGAAATCAAAGCAAACCTCACGTATGCGCAGAAGTGCAGATGCAGTTGTCTTGTGCACAGTGCAAGGGCAGATAAGCAGATGCTTTCCGTAAATGAAAACAGACAGTATGTATTAAAAATAAAGAATAAAAAGAATATTTTTTATGTTTTAATTAGGAGGCGAAATTACAAATAGAGCGAATAATCTCTATAAAAATGATAATTTTTTAAACTTTAACGATGGGTAGAGCCCTGAAGATATAGTTTAATTTTGTTTTCAAAAATATTTTGGTAATCTACGATCAGTTACGCAAATTTTGAGAGGTCTTGCATCAGCGAAAGCCGAAAAAAAAAATTTCGGGACACCCTGATGTGCATCTCTGTAAGTAATCTCTGAACCGATTCCTAAACTTTTTTTACTGATAGTAAGCTACGCTATTCTTGAGTATTATAGGCTACAATTCATGCATGTAGCGTAAATAGTTCCTTTACAGGAACACTCAAAATAATTCTAATACATTACGCTCTCTGGGTATCTCTGTAACTACAGAACCGATTCTAAAACTTTTTCACTCATAGAAAGCTGCTCTATTCCTGATTAACATAGACTAAAATTCATGCATACAGCATAAATATTTCTTTTACAAAACAGTTCGCAAATACTGTCATAACTGTCTCTATTCGCCAAATGCCTGAAAAAAATTTTAGTAACGCTGCATATTCTCTTATTTTAAATGAAGTATACTACCATGCATTATACTTCATTTGAAACAAGTAAAAAGCAAATAATATTTAAATGCAGTTTCTTTTGTCGCAACAATATTTGTTATTCGCACATGGTACATGTCTCTCGGGACCTAATTCTAAAGCCGACGCGGACGAAGTCGCGGGTAGCAGCTAGTATATATATATAACTAATAAGTAAAACGCAAAACATACTGCAAATAAGACATACCTCGCATTAAAAATATAACAGCTAGAAGCAAGAATTAGAAACGTCATTTTGAAAAGATAATAATAATAATAAAAATTAATAAAAGCTAAGCCAAATAAAGTGCAATAATTAATGTGAAAATAGAATGGAACGGAAATTATAACCACTGTTACCATCTTTAGGGGCCACGGACCAGTGGATTATAATTAAAAGCAAACAAAATAATGGGGTTTCGGTTGTGTGGCATATCAAACTTGAGCACATGGAAAACAAGTAATACGTGTTGCCAATGTTAAGAATTGTAATAAGTGAAAAATGGTATTGCCACAAAATAGAAGTGTTTATATATATGTATATATATATATATATATATATATATATATATATTATATATATATATATATAGGGTGTCCTAAGAAAGATGGTAACGGGCTTTAATTCTTTATCTATTAGAGATAAGTGGGAAGTGTAAATTGAAAAAAATGTTCAAAATAATGTGGGAAGTAAGACTATTAAGGAAAATTTCCTTTCGTTGATTTACAAAAACTTACACTTTTTCTATACGACTTTTAAAACTTACACAATTTGATTACGACCCCCTTACAAAAACTCTGCCAATTAGTAAAATGTGCCTCATACACTAATGAGGTGATGTACCAAATTTGAGCCTTTCATCCTACAACGTCGCAGAGATATCTTTAAAAAAAGAGGATCCGGGTCTATACATGATTTTGAAAGTCAACGTATATTGCTAGAGAGGAATAATAGATTTTCATTCGTAATTTCAGTACAACCCCTGAAATGCGATCATTCCACATCAGGGGCGTAGCCAGAAATTTTTCATGGGGAGGGGGTTACGACTACTACAACTCACATATATGCATACATGTGTGTGATAAAGGAGTGAAGAATATACATTTTGTATGGCAAAAAATTCCTCATGGGGGGGGTTACGACCCCCTAACCACCCCTTGGCTACGCCCCTGTTCAACATGATTATTTCCCTTCGTGAGCTATGAAAAAATGGTTTAAGTAAGCGTTATATTTATCTTCATATCTCTGACATTCTTTAAGGTATAATTCTCAAATATTGTGCATCACCTCATGAGTGTATGGGCCACATTTTACTAATAGGGAATTGTTTTATACGGGGATCGTATACAAATTTAAAAAGTGTAGCATTTTGAAAATGAACGAGAGGAATTTTTTCTTAACGGAGTCTTATTTCCAACCTTATTTTGATCTCATATTATATGAGGGTAGCCCCCACTAGCAGTCAGGCTGTGTAGAAATTAAAGATGCAGATTGAGAATTAAAACATGTTTATTGACGTAGCATAATTCAAGAACTTGATTAGCAATATGGAGTATACAAATAGCAGTCAAAAAAGCACATATACATAGTTATTTTATGTTGTATTTGTTTTACATTCTTCAACTTAAAAAAAAAAAAAAAAAAAAAAAAAAAATTAGTGAAAATTCAAGGGTAACAAACTTTACGTGCGGGCAACCAAAAAATAATTCAGAAGTTTCTACCCTTTTTTGCAGATAAAGATTCCCTATAAAACGTAATAACACATGACTAATTGAGTAGGATCTGGGTACATTAATAGGATTGTGATTGGCCATAGTAATTTAGACAAAGCAGAGACGAAGTCTACCAGAAAAAAACAATGCCTGAGGGATTTTTAAAGGGAAAAGACTTTAGAATCATTGTGGCACCGACGTGGCGAGCAAACTGCCTTTATTTAGAGAATATTAATAACAAATACAAATATGAATTTCGAAAACTTAATATAAAAAGCCCGAAAGGGGTGTTTATATATAATGAGAAAATAGATCATAATGAACCATTTTGTACCAGAAAGATATTTTAATATCTTTTTTCTAATCTACTTAAACGAAACACTAACGAATGTGGTAACAAAATCGACGATACTTCTACGCTGCGAATGGCAACAACTGTAGATATAGCGGAATAACAATAACACATGCCCAAAAATCCAAATCAACAGTTCGTTGACGTCAAATGAAGCAAGCATATTTGTTACTGGTTACTTTTACTTACGTCACACAATAGTTAGATTACAAAATAACAAGGATGTATACGCGAAAATGCAAGATCTTTCAGATATTTTCACAACTCAAATTTACAATAACTACGGCCGTATTCACCAAACACTTCACAAGCTGATTAAACCCAACTGGTCATCGGTAAGATATCTTACTGATGACTATAACACGCGCTTCAGGATTAATCTGCGTGTCAAGTGTTTGGAAAATACGGCTGTTGGTGTGTTTAAAAAAATGTCGAAATACAGTGACTAAAGCACATTTTAGCCATTTTCTGTTTCTTTTATATTATTGTAACGAGGGATACGTATTAAATAAATAACGCAGCCATCACATATAAAACGCTAATGTATGCGGCACGAAAATCGACGATATTCCTTATGCTGCGATTGGCAACTAGATGTAAACACTTGCATAATAGCAATAACACATGCACAAATAAGGAATTTAAGAAAAAAATGTCCAAGGGGCTTCAGCTCTGTAGCACGCTATAGGCGATTCAATCGACCGCCATGTTGCTGGTAGTAAACTGGAGACATGGCAATGGGGGTACATTTTCAATTTTGGACTGTTGAAACATATATATTTTTTTTTTTTTACTAGCAGTTGAAATGTTGGAAAGAGGTGGTTTCACGAAGCGACAACGGTGGCTGCAAGAGTTAATTTTATTAAGATCTTAAGGTCGCGCACTGATAAAAAATAATTTCGTTATTCGGAGAAATTAAAGCCTGGGAGATTTCGTCATAGGGAGACTAAACTGAAATGTATGCACAGAAACTGGGAAGAAGAAATATATTTTCGAAACGCTCAAACATATGTACAGAACAGTTAAGCATAAGTCACTTCAATAAGCTAAATCAGTGATGCAAGAACACAAAATCAATGATGCAAGAACACAAAATTACATGTGCATTCCAAAAAAGAGTAAATTTTTTTACATGGGATAAAAAATTCAAAACACACATTACACATTAAATTTATAGGCTTTTTGATTGATGAAATTTATTTCATCATTTTTTTAAATAAAATGACGAAACTATTTTTTAAATAGTTTCTAAATAATTTTGAAATAAAAGGTTCGCGTCTTGTGTACTTTAAAGCCAGGTAAATGTTTTTAACCTCATCTGTTCCTACAATACCAATATATATTGTGCTGTCAGAGGCATAAGTTTTTTCCACCGCATGGACACGAAGATGCTTACTCAAGTTTTGTTTGTCGACGTATGTTTTCTGACATGTGTCACACACATGAGGTTTCTCCCCAGTGTGGACACGAAGATGTTTTCTCAAGTTTCCTATCGTGGAGGATCTCTTATGACATATTTCACACACATGGGGTTTCTCCCCTGTGTGAGTCCGAAAATGCTCTTTTAACTTTCCTTTCTCGGAGAATCTTTTCTGACATATGTCACACACATGGGGTTTCTCCCCTGTGTGAGTACTAAGATGTACACGGAGATGTTGTTTCTGAGAGAATCCCTTCTGACATATTTCACACACATGGGGTTTTACTCCGTGAGTAAAAAGATGTGCTTTTAACTTTCCTTTCTCGGAGAATCCTTTCTGACACATTTCACACACATGGGGTTTCTCCCCAGTGTGGACACGAACATGTTTTCTCAGGTTTCCTATCTTGGAGAATCTCTTATGACACATTTCACACACATGGGGTTTCTCCCCTGTGTGAGTCCGAAAATGCTCTTTCAACTTTCCTTTCTCGGAGAATCTTTTCTGACATGTCACACACATGGGGGTTTCTCCCCTGTGTGAGTACTAAGATGTACACGGAGATGTTGTTTCTGAGAGAATCCCTTCTGACATATTTCACACACATGGGGTTTTTATTCCGTGAGTAAAAAGATGTGCTTTTAATTTTCCTTTCTCGGAGAATCCTTTCTGACATATTTCACACACATGGGGTTTTACTCCGTGAGTAAAAATATGTGCTTTTAACTTTCCTTTCTCGGAGAATCCTTTCTGACACATGTCACACACATGGGGTTTCTCCCGTGAATGTGTACGAAGATGTCTCTTTAACTTTCCTTTCTCGGAGAATCCTTTCTGACACATGTCACACACATAGGGTTTCTCCCCTGTGTGTGTACGAAGATGTACATACAGATGTTGTTTCTGAGAGAATCTCTTCTTACATATTTCACACACATGAGGTTTCTCCCTTGTGTGAATCCGAAGATGTGTCTTTAAATTTCCTATCTCAGAGAATCCCTTCTGACATATTTCACACACATGGGGTTTTACTCCTGTGTGAGTAAAAATATGTGCTTTTAACTTTCCTTTATCGGAGAATCCTTTCTGACACATGTCACACACATGGGGTTTCTCCCCTGTGTGTGTACGAAGATGTACATACAGATGATGTTTCTGAGAGAATCTCTTCTTACATATTTCACACACATGAGGTTTGTCCTTTGTGTGAGTCCGAAGATGTGTCTTTAAATTTCCTATCTCAGAGAATCCCTTCTGACATATTTTACACACATGGGGTTTTACTCCTGTGTGAGTAAGAAGGTGTGCTTTTAACTTTCCTTTCTGGGAGAATCCTTTCTGACACAGGTCACACACATGGGGTTTCTCCCCTGTGTGTGTACGAAGATGTGCATGCAGATGATGTTTATGAGAGAATGTCTTCTTACATATTTCACACACATGAGGTTTCTCCCCTGTGTGAGTAAGATGATGTATGAAGAGTTGTTGTTTACGAGCGAATCCTTTCTGGCATATACCACATACATAAGGTTTCTCTAAGTGAGTACAAAGATGCTCGATTAACTCTCCTTTCAAGGTGAATTCTTTCTGACAAATGTCACACTCATAATAAGGATTCTCTCCTGTGTGGACACAGCAATATGGATCCAAGTCTGTCTTCTCAGTGAATGCTTTCTGACACATGTTGCATACATATAATTTATACCCTGCGTCAATGCTATAGAGATTTACAATTTTATTTTATTTATTTATTATTTTATTTTATTTTTTTGCAAAGTATACTTTGTGGCATGTACACTCTGTAAGGTTTTGTGTTAATATAAGGTTTTGTGTTAATATATACTTGAGAATTAATATATTTAGTCAATTAAATACTGTTGTGAAATGCTTTGGTTGTTCTGAAAATGACACGTGTAATATTTCACCTTTGTGTGAACAAGATGTTTTTGCGAGATGGTCTTTTGAGAGAATGCATTCTGACATATGTTGCACGCATGCTTTTTCTTATCTGTATGGATGTGTATTTTTTATATATACTGAGTAATAAGCACTTATCTTGCAGACATAGAAAAATTGAATTGTTATGATTTTCTTGAAACCATTCCTGATTTATTATGTTCCATAATCTGTAAAACAAAAAAAAAAAATATGTAAATATGAATAAATATTATTAAAACCATAGCAAAAGGATTTTTGCGTTATAAAAATAGAATAATTTCGTACAGCCAGAGAAAGCAATAATAATGCTCTCAAAATGCTTTGATATACAGTACCCCCCCCCCCGACCCAGCCCCGTTTAACTGAATCTCCACTTTAATCGGCCCTATTTGACTTATATTTAAAAAATGTTTTGAAAAATACAGAAAATAAAAAATTTCCGACAATGACTGACAGTGACCACCGTCATATCACATACAGATAGAGCAAAAGCTTTGGTAAAGGGTTTTATGCTATGTAGAACAATAATCATCATCATCCTCCATCGATTTGAAAAGAAAATTACAAGACTGAGGAGTAAGTTGACGAACTTTCAGCTGTCTCTGCTTTAACTGGATTTTCATTTAACTGGCTCACTCCCAGTCCCAATTAGGCCAGTTAACAGGGAGTCTACTGTATAAAGTCCATCCAAGAGAGGCCCAAACTACCATAATAATAATAATCTAAACTGCAAAACATTTTGCTTACTACCTTATGTTTTTGAATGCTCCTTAAAAGACATATTACATATTTTGAGGACAGCTGCAGCCCCAACAGTCATCCAATGATCTAAAAAATGCTTTCTTATGCAAAATGTTCGAAAAAGGAGTCCTCCATTTTAAAATTAAATAATGCAAAAATAAAGTACAATAGAATAGAATTTTGAAGAAAAGTGTGTGGCGAGGTGTTTTTTTTTTTTTTTTTTTTTTTTTATCCTGAGAGCTGCAGATTGGTAGCTGAAGACGCTATCCGAAAAGACAAAAGGTACTCATTTACCCGACCTTCGACTACTGTGGTTTAGTTTGCGCAGGGTTGATCTTATGACAAACATCCCTGCCCCCTTCTAGAGAGCGAGACAGTAAGCCAGAGGTTGATGAACAATGTTCCAAGTGTTGTGGACTTTGGAAGATTGATGCCGTGCATTACGGACTTCGAATCATGTGCCACGTGATGTGGGCTTTGCTGCCATGCGTTGAATGAGAAAGAGATGGATATTCGTTTACCGACATGATCATTGAAGGGAATAGGTGATGAGGGCTGGTTTTGATCCCGAGAACTGCAGTGTGATCCCAGGTAACACATGCAAGTTATCAGAACGTGATTACCATGTCTAACATTGTACAAAACGCGTTCTGGTTCAAAATTTGTGCTTCGGCTAACTGAGCTTCACGTTTTACTGTAGTACTCTGAAGTATGTACTATGAAAGATTTTCTTATTGGGACTGCTTACGTACAGACAGCAGCAGATTTTACAATCCATTCTATAATCCACGTACGCTCTCGCATACTAAAGAGGTTCAATGTAGTACAAAATGACAGCAAAAATACCCGCTAGAGGGCCACTACCGAAATTAACCCCATTGCTTAAACTAGCGAGAAGTTCAAAGACACGTCAACCAAATCAGTGCTGTTTGCCGCCAAAGACTTGTGGCTATATTTATAATTCAAAATATGATTTATAATTTGAAAATTTTAATAAGCAACATAAATCCTATTAATTAGCCGTCGATTAAAAAAAAAGGTGTAGAATATCGGTTGTTTACTTAATTTTATAGTACGTCCTATGTCATTAGCCATACAACGGTTTAAGTACGTGTGGAGAGCACTGAACTGGATCCAGATTTTGACGAGCATTTTATGTCTTTTGTCCGGACATTCTGACATAAGTGACACTGTAAATCTGTATGAGATAGTAACGTGCTATCTGAACGTGGAAATTACGGCCTCTGAACAAGTTTGTGCTACCTGGGATAGCTGAAGACATATGACCGAACAAAAGCTATCTGTTTGCCTGCTCTTCAACTGCCGAGATGTAACGTGCGTCAGATTGATTTCGTGCTGCACAGTATGGTTATCTTAAAAACAGTAAAACCTGCATCACAAACATTTCAAAATTAATTACTAATGCTGCTGAATATCATAAACATACCTTGTAGTTTCGTTTCGCTATCAATTTTTGTTTTTCTTTTCTACTTTAAAAGTTAGGATGTACTTTTCCGAAAACTTTACATTATGACATGCATGTACGTACAACTTCCACCAAAAGAACAATATGCATTTAAGTGTTGTTTTTGGAAGAATGCTTCCTGACATGCATTACACACATAAGACTTTTCCAAATTTAATTATACATAATATATTAGAGTACAATTGAAATAAATTTCCTATTTTTTACTTATATTCATTCCCACCATTTTAATTTTATTAAATTTTAATGGAATAATAGAAATATGTTTTCTCAATCGTACGTTTCTCGCATGAGGTCCCTTGAGATATTCATAAATATGGTTCTATTGTGAAAGAAGTATGATTTTTTTTCTTTCTTTCTACGAAAAGTACCTTTAAATTACTGAAGTCAGCATTTGTATAATGCTGTTTATCAATAATGACAATTTGACTTCCATTTTATATTAAATGATATATCCTTACAAACATTGAGGTTTTTATAAGCTTTTCTTATACTTGCTCTATCTTTGAAGCCGTGGTTATAAGTTTGGGACAAGCTTTTTGGCTTTGCTATATAGCAGATATGAATTGCTATTTAGCAATTGAATGAAAAATCCAGACTTGCCAAGTTTCAAAATTAATAAAGCGTAAGATCTGCTTTTTAGTCAAAACGACTGAGATTTCTTATGCATATATTTTCAGCATAATATGCTCACATTATCAGTACTTTTTTATGCCACGTTCAGGGCTCTTTTTCTAGCAGAAATAGTGCTGGAACCCTAAAATACTTTAAGGCTCATTTTCATACTCAGTGGCGTACTCTAAGCCCCCACAACCCCTGCAATACAGGAGTCGATGCTTCATTCGATTACAATACTGGTAATTCAAAAATTTTTCCATGCAATAGCATTGTACATATTTTTATTATATCACAAAAAAGTGAAATGAAATTAAATAGTCTGGCATTACCATGAAGAAAGTTAAACAACACACATTATACGAAGCCAAATCTGTTAGTCTCAGGACTCTAACGTCAGATCAGCTGGAGGCAACACAAGTCAATCCGCTCAAATCGGTTTTTGTGAGAAAAGATTGAAAATTTTTTGAGTTAATGTATTTGTGAGCTATCAATTTTTGTTTTTCTTTTCTACTTTAAAAGTTAGGATGTACTTTTCCGAAAACTTTACATTATGACATGCATGTACGTACAACTTCCACCAAAAGAACAATATGCATTTAAGTGTTGTTTTTGGAAGAATGCTTCCTGACATGCATTACACACATAAGACTTTTCCAAATTTAATTATACATAATATATTAGAGTACAATGGAAATAAATTTCCTATTTTTTACTTATATTCATTCCCACCATTTTAATTTTATTAAATTTTAATGGAATTATAGAAATATGTTTTCTCAATCGTACGTTTCTCGCTTGAGGTCCCTTGAGATATTCATAAATATGGTTCTATTGTGAAAGAAGTATGATTTTTTTTCTTTCTTTCTACGAAAAGTACCTTTAAATTACTGAAGTCAGCATTTGTATAATGCTGTTTATCAATAATGACAATTTGACTTCCATTTTATATTAAATGATATATCCTTACAAACATTGAGGTTTTTATAAGCTTTTCTTATACTTGCTCTATCTTTGAAGCCGTGGTTATAAGTTTGTGACAAGCTTTTTGGCTTTGCTATATAGCAGATATGAATTGCTATTTAGCAATTGAATGAAAAATCCAGACTTGCCAAGTTTCAAAATTAATAAAGCGTAAGATCTGCTTTTTAGTCAAAACGACTGAGATTTCTTATGCATATATTTTCAGCATAATATGCTCACATTATCAGTACTTTTTTATGCCACGTTCAGGGCTCTTTTTCTAGCAGAAATAGTGCTGGAACCCTAAAATACTTTAAGGCTCATTTTCATACTCAGTGGCGTACTCTAAGCCCCCACAACCCCTGCAATACAGGAGTCGATGCTTCATTCGATTACAATACTGGTAATTCAAAAATTTTTCCATGCAATAGCATTGCACATATTTTTATTATATCACAAAAAAGTGAAATGAAATTAAATAGTCTGGCATTACCATGAAGAAAGCTAAACAACACACATTATACGAAGCCAAATCTGTTAGTCTCAGGACTCTAACGTCAGATCAGCTGGAGGCAACACAAGTCAATCCGCTCAAATCGGTTTTTATGAGAAAAGATTGAAAATTTTTTGAGTTAATGTATTTGTGAGCTCTGGAGAGCAATATTCATGAGCTCCGCTGGATTTTACCCGATAGGTAAAAAAAGGACAGGAGCTGAGCTCCGGTGAACTTCTATGCAAATTAAGCCCTGGCTATGTGTATTCATATTGACTTATCAGCACCCTACTATCTGAGTTGTAAAAGGTAAATAAATTGAATTTAAAAAATTTGACAAAGAAATATCAGAAAACACAAAACATCGAAACACATATGAGGTAAACAATTCATATCTAAAAATTATGTGAAGATATAACACTCAAATTTGAAATAATTTTGCAACAAAAAATGTTTTTAGTAATCTCATGCAGCATTAAAATTACTAGTAGATAAATAATGAGCATAGCATAATGAACCTTTATTGGTGTAATCTATTAGAGCAACTTCAAATGCATTATTGGCAATTTCTCGACAAACATGGAAGATAAGCTGGCTGCAATTTCGGGAACTTAATTTTTTTTAAATGCCAAATTTGGCGATAAATCCCCAAAAAGTGCAAACCTTCGCAACTTTTCATGTTTAATCTGACAAACCTTAAAAAGTCATTCGCCCTTTCACCAAGTAGACAAAAATTTTGTCTGAAATTAACAGTACTCAAGAATTTTGCAGCATCTCTTTTTTCTTCTGTGATACGAAGGAAAATGTTAAAAGAACGTTTTGCCCCCTAACCCCACGTTTGGGGTGAAAATTCTAAAAAAAACCTTGAAAATAATTTTTAGGTATTTCTGTTAGTTACATTTTAAAGCAAGAATTTTACGACTGTGTCTCTTTTAGCCCCTGAGATATGAAGACAAATGGGAAAAGAACGTTTTAGCCCCTTACCCCCGTTTGGGTGGGAATTTTAAAAACCCTGAAAATGATTTTTAGGTATTTCAGCTAGTTACATTTTAAGCAAGAATTTAGCTCCTGTCTCTTTTTACTTCTGAGATATAAAAGGAAATGTGAAAAGAACGTTAAAGAACGATTTGGGCGGGGGGGAACGATTACCCCCGTTCGGGTTGGAATTCTAAAAACCCGGAAAACGAATTTTAGGTATTTAATTTAGTTACATTTTAAAGCAATAATTTTATTCCTATCTCATTTTACTTCTGAGATATAAAAGGAAATGTGAAAAGAACGTTAAAGAACATTTTGGCCCATTACCCCTGTTCGGGTGCGAATTCTAAAATCCCTGAAACTGATATTTAGGAATTTTCGTTATTTGCATTTTGAAGCAAGAATTTTGCAGCATCTCTTTTCTCTTCTGAGTTACGAAGGAAAATGTGAAAAGAACGTTTTGGCCCCTTAACCCCGTTTGGATGAAAAATTTTAAAAAACCCTAAAAATGACTTTTAGGTATTTCTATTAGTTACATTTTAAAGCAAAAGTTTTACGGTTATCTCTTTTTTCCTCTGAGATATGAAGGGAAATGTGAAAAGCGCGTTTTGGTCCCCTTAACCCCGTTTGGATGAAAAATTTTAAAAAACCCTAAAAATGACTTTTAGGTATTTCTATTAGTTACATTTTAAAGCAAAAGTTTTACGGCTATCTCTTTTTTCCTCTGAGATATGAAGGGAAATGTGAAAAGAGCGTTTTGGTCCCCTTATCCCTGTTTGGGTGCGAATTTCAAAAAAACCCCGAAATTGATTTTTAGGTATTTGTATTAGTTGCATTTTAAAGCAAGAATTTTACGGCTATCTCTTTTCAACCCTGAGATATGAAGGAAAACGTGAAAAGAATGTTTTGGATCTCCACCCCTGTCTGGGTTCGAATTTAAAAACCGCTTCTTAAATGATGTCTTGGGCACAAAAGCTATAAGCTAAAATTTCATGTCAATATCTCCAGTAGATTTGGCTGTGCAGTGATCATATGTCAGTCAGTCAGTCAGGACATCTTCCTTTATATATAGAGATTATTTATTGACTTTAGTTGAACGTTGGAATATTAAATACTCAGCTAAATCACAACCTGAAAAAAGTTCAAGTTTTATCTTTCAGTGAGTTTTAAAATTTATCGTAGATTTAAATGTTTTGCATATTATCTAAGTTTACGGCTTCTATAACTGACAATGCTCCTTAACTTTTACATTTCCATCTTTAGACAAAATTTGAAAACATTTTTTAATTAAGAATGGCCCTACGGGTTCCAAAATCATCTACAATGGAAATTTGATTTGTCGCATCCTATTACAGGAGGCTATCACTCTAATGGTTTTGAGTTTGGGTTTTTTTCCCCTCTATACGTAACGCGAATGCTCCATAAAACCCCTTAAAAAGTCCCCCAACCAAGGCATCTCCCCCTAAGGCATAGCCGTCGTGTAGCTTTGTCTCTTAACCACAATAACCAATAACCCAATGTACTACTGCAGAAATACTGACAGTGTTATTTTACTAGAACTTAGCAACACATTTCAAATTGTTAATAAATTTCCTTTAAGAATCCAATAAATCTACTCAAAAATAATTAAAAGCAGATAAAAACACATTAAAATCCGTCAGTAGCACTTTCGGTGGCAGCCACCACCTTCTTCAGCTCTGGTCTCAAAATGCCTTGCTCTCTTCCTCAGTATGGCGTTCCATCCAGGATCTATATGCGCATGTGTCATGTCATTGATAGCGCCATCTGTCGTTATAATCTGCAAAGCCTCCATGTTTAGGGCATAATAGTTATTTTTGTAATTGGAGAGTTTTTGGCTATTATTAAAGTCGATTTCTATGGGGCGTTCTTGGGCTATTTTTGAGAGGGCAGTACTGGGTTTATTGAATTTAATGTCATTGTGGTGTTCCTTTTTTCGTTCTTTGATTTTCCTTTTAGTCATACCAATATAGCAGTCTGGTTTTTTAGAACTATTGTCTGTAAAGTTTATTTTATAAATGCCGGCGGTTTCATCAAGAGCAATAGTGTCTTTATCACTTCGAATGCGTTTGAAAATATTTTGATTATGTTTTATGGGAATTTTAATATTTTTCTTAGCAGCTTCATTTGTTATTTTTAGAGCGGCTCCCCTGCAGTAAGGAATGGCGTTGGTAAATTTTGGTCTGGGTTTTGATAGTTGTTAATTTGTTCAAGCTTCTTGATTCTCTTTTTGAAAAGGTTTTTGACGATGGATTTTGGGTAACCTGCGTTTATACATTGGGTTTTAATAAATTGGAGTTCTTCATTGAGGAGGTTTTCATCTGAGCATACTGCCACCGAAAGTGCTACTGACGGATTTTAATGTGTTTTTATCTAAGAGCTTAAAAAGGTGGTGGCTGCCACCGAAAGTGCTACTGACGGATTTTAATGTGTTTTTATCTCAGAGCTGAAGAAGGTGGTGGCTGCCACCGAAAGTGATACTGACGGATTTTAATGTGTTTTTATCGGCTTTAAATGATTTTAATCCTGTCCGTCCTATTGCTTTTAAATTACTCAAAAATATTTTCACTACTTTTGGCTTCATTTACAGTGTAAATCTAGAAACATTCTTCGACCAAATATACTGTCTTAAACAGGAGTATGAAAGCCTTTTCTTTTCCTTTCCTGTTTAGTTACATTTAAAGATCACAAGAGATCCTACCACTTCTACAGTTACAATAAATACCACGTGTAATTCTGGTGTAGCTCATCAACTACATCAAGGGAAGGGGAAGGTGAAAATCATCAATTTTATAATTTTCATTTTGCACATGTTATCTGAGCAATCTGTGGTGTTATGATTAATTTAGTGTCATAATACAAAATGTATTTTTTGTATTTTGAAAATACAAAATACATTCTCAAAAAGCTTGGTTTTTAGGAGTGAAAATACAAAATACAAATGTACTTGAAAATACATGTATTAGCGATAGTGCCCAACTCTGGCTTTCACACACTTGGCGAAAACATTAACGCGCACACAGGTTTAACAATCGGATTGTAATGTTAGGAAGAACGCTGTACGAATTTATGATTTTATAAGAAAAATGCTTCTCTGATGTGTTTAAGGAATGTAATTAGTTTAATATATTGGTAGAATATGAAATGTATATGTAATTGTATGCATAAAACATTTATTTACAGATAAAAATGTAACTTATCTCCTCAGAATTTTTATCCTAATCACTTTAAAAATGTCTATTGCATATTCATTTCGGCACCATCTACTTTTTAAAAAAAAGTAATTATCACAAGTAAGGTTAATTTTACAAGATAAATGTTTATAAACATGTTTCCGATATACTTAAACAATGGAATTTGTTAAATCAATTGGTAGAGTAAGAAATGTACATAATTTTATGCTTAAGACATTTATTTAGAGATAAAAACACAACCTTAATGCTTAAAACTTTTCTATGAGTACTTCAAAAAACGCCCAATATTTTTAATTTGGTGATACCTACATTTCGTTTTTTAATGGAATTATTACACTAATAGTAGCTTCATTAATTTACTGAAGTTCAATTTCCAGCATCTTATGGAAACAATTATTTTTTATCATTATTATTATTGAAAATTGAGAACATACAAATTCATGTGTATGGATGACATGATGCCTTATCATGTTTAATACAAGAGAAAACTGAAACACTTCTGATTTCTTGGTATTTTTGGAGTGGTGGTAGCAATATCGAGACACAGAAAGTTTTCATTTTTGTGGGGGGAAAAAAATGTATTTCATTCTGGGAAAGTATTCTTCTAACAAAAGTTACACACATGAGATTTGTCCCGAATGCTTATCAAAAGCATTTTCATGCACACACGAAACAAAGAAAAGTACTTAATGTTCATTTTCACAAGGAATACTTTCTATACATATACAACATTAAGCCATTTTGTGTGGGCATGAGTATGTCTAGCTAAGTTCATTTTAATAGAGAATGCTGCTCGTACCGTATGTTGCACACATGTTTTGTTATGTTTGTCCAGATAAGATCAGTCCTCATTTTGTTTTTGAGAGAATGCTTTCAGATTCAGACATGCTTTTTACCCTGCATGGATGTGAAGGTGTTTAATCATATTCTGTTTTTGAGAATGCTTTCTGACATGTCAATTACTTAAGGTGTCTCCTCTGTGTGTGAAACAAAATGTCCAAATAAGCGATTTTCTCAGAGAATGCTGTGTGACACATTTCATACACATATGATTTCTCACTGGTGTAGATAAAATGTCTTTTGCATGACGTTATCCAGAGAAACCTTTGACATATTTAAGGTTTCTCACCTGTATGGATACGAAGATGTTTTTTCAAGTTATGTTTCCAAGAGTATGCTTTCTGCCATACTTAACACACGAATGGTTTTTCACCTGTATGGGCAAGGTGTTTTTCCATGTCATCTTTCAAAGAGAATGCTGCATGACATATTTCACACACATGGGGTTTCTCCACTGTATGAACACGTAGTAGATGTCTACGCCAGTCTCTTTTCTGAGAGAATGCTTTCTTACATATGCTACACACAAGGAGTTTCTCAACTGTGTGAGTATGAAGATGTTCTTCTAACTTTCCTTTCACAGAGAATCCTTTCTGACGTGTGTCACACACATGGGGTTTCTCCCCTGTGTGAATACGAAGATCTTCTTCTAACTTTCCTTTCACGGAGAATCCTTTCCAAAGTGTGTCACACACATGGGGTTTCTCTGCTGTGTGAGTACGAAGACGTTCTTACAACTTTCCTTTCACAGAGAATCCTTTCGGACGTGTGTCACACACAGGTGGTTTCTCCCCTGTGTGAGTACGAAGACGTTCTTCTAACTTTCCTTTCATGGAGAATACTTTCGGACGTGTGTCACACACAGGTGGTTTCTCCCCTATGTGAGTACGAAGACTTTCTTCTAACTTTCCTTTCACGGAGAATCCTTTCGGACGTGTGTCACATACAGGTGGTTTCTTCCCTGTATAAGCATGAAGACGTTCTTCTAACTTTCCTTTCACGGAGAATCCTTTTGGACGTGTGTCACACACATGGGGTTTCTCCTCCCCTGTGTGAGTAAGAAGACTTTTTCTAACTTTCCTTTCACAGAGAATCCTTTCTGACGTGTGTCACACACATGGGGTTTCTCCCCTGTGTGAGTACAAAGACGTTCTTCTAACTTTCCTTTCACAGAGAATCCTTTCCGACGTGTGTCACACACATGGGGTTTCTCCCCAGTGTGAATACGAAGATCTTCTTCTAACTTTCCTTTCACAGAGAATCCTTTCCAAGGTGTGTCACACACATGGGGTTTCTCCCCTGAGTGAGTACGAAGATGTTTTTCTAACTTTCCTTTCAGAGAGAATCCTTTCGGACGTGTGTCACACACATGGGGTTTCTCCCCTGTGAGAGTACAAAGACGTTCTTCTAACTTTCCTTTCACAGAGAATCCTTTCTGACGTGTGTCACACACAGGTGGTTTTTCCCCTGTGTGAACACGTAGATGTGTATGCAAGTTTCTTTTCGCAGCGAACACTTTCTGGCATATGTCACACACATGGTATTTCTCCCCTGAGTGAATACAGAGATGTGCATTCAATTCTCCTTTCAAAATGAAAGCTCTTTGAAGTATGTCACAAACGTGAGGTTTCTCTCCGGTGTGGAAACGTAGATTTCTATTCAAGAGTTTTTTCTCAGGGAATGCTTTCTGACATATGTCTCACACATGAGGCTTCTCACCTGCATGGACACGTAGATGTCTAGTCAAGTGTGACTTCCGAGAGAATGCTTTCTGACATACGTAACATACACAAGTTTTCTCCCCAGTGTGGATAAAAAGATGTTGCTTCAAATTTCTTTCGCAGAGAATCCCTTCTGACATATGTTACACATGTGAGGTTTCTCCCCTATGTGGGCATGAAGATGTATCAATTGCTGTTTCTGAGAGAATACTTTCTGACAATTTTTCACACACATAAGGTTTTTCACCTATATGAACAAGAAGGTGTTTTTTCATTTCATATTTCTGAGAGAATGCTTTCTGACATATTTCACAGACATGAGGTTTTTCCTCTGTGTGATCATGCAGATGTTCAGTCAAGCGTTGTTTATGCGCGAATGTTTTTTGACATATGTCACACACATGAGGTTTCTCCCCTGTGTGAACACGCAGATGTCTATTCAAAGTATCTTCCCTAGGGAATGCTTTCTGGCATGTTTCACACACATAAAGGTTCTCTCCTGTGTGGATACGAAGATGTCTCATCAAACTCTTTTTTTCAGAGAATGTTTTCTGACATATTGTACATACATGCGGTTTCTCCCCTGTGTGAACACGCAGATGTGTAGTCAAAGCATCTTCCCTAGAGAATGCTTTCTGGCATGTTTCGCACACATATGGGTTCTCGCCTGTGTGGATATGTATATGTCTCATCAAACTCCTTTTATGAGAGAATCTTTTCTGACATATGTCACACACATGCCGTTTCTCACCTGTTTGGACATGAAAAAGTGTAGTCATGTTGTCTTTATTAGAGAATGTTTTCTAATATGCTAAGGATGATTTTTTTCCAGTATATATATAATTATGAATATGATGAAGTAGTAAAAACTTCCTCACACATGCTGTTGTATTCAGTTTGGGAATTTAATTTTAATCCATTGTAACAAAGTACATTTTTGTCTTTTAAAACAATGAATCTTTATGATGCAAGATTTTCATGGAAGAGATGGGTTGCATAATCTCTTAGAATGAAATTGCAAAATCAAAATCTTCATAGTTTTGTAACATAATTGTTAAACTTCATAAGTTCTAATTAAAAAAGTAAATATGTTGACAGCAAATTGTACAATTTTAGAAGAGTGAAGGTGACCACAAGCTCAAAGAAATAGTAAAAGTGTAGAAAAGTTCTGCATTCTGTAAAAAAATAAATAAATAAAATAAATCTATACATATGTAATATGAGAACGAATATTTTAGTCACATTAATTTTTAACTGTCTTCTTTGTTAGAAGCTCTTCAATATAAATATGTCAATTTGTAACTTTGAAGCTGATTAGACATTTTCAAAAATATTTTTGCACACTTGAGAAAAATATTTTACAATAGGGAAACTGAGCTTAATATTCTGTGTCAGGTTTATCATGTTGATATTACTGAAACTGTGCAATACTGATCTTCCAGTAGGAAAATTAGAAAAGTACAAAATTTCTTTGTTTCAGAATATAGGAAAAGTTTGAAAAGTTACTGGAATGTGATGTGGAAGCTTGAATTAAATGATAATACAGACGGTTTCCTTGTAGAAAAGTATTTAATTGTGCTGCAACCTTACGACTTTAATAACATCAAAAATATTCTCCATGTATCGAAATTGTTACCTACAATGTCTTTTACCTTTTTGGCTTTTCACTTGTCAGTGAGATGACATTGATTCTGATGATGAAGATAGCATGATCGTGACGGAATCACAGCACATCTTTGATATTAAAGCTTTACACAAAGTCATAGAAATACTTTTATCATCGTTAATACAGTAAAACTTCTTCAATCTAGAATTGCAAGGCATTTGACTATTCTGATTATAAAAATCGCATAGTGTAAGTTATAAAAAGAAGTAGTAGTCATCAAAAAATGAACTTACCTTTCTTGAAGAGAGAGGAAAAAAAATAAAGATATAAGTAAAACACTTATTAAGGAATTACATTCACAACAGAAAGACCTTATTTTTAAGAAACATACTTAATTAAATCTGTTGCTTAAATTTCAGTTCTCCTCCATCCAAGACTAATGGTGCACATAAGGGAGGGGTTCAGACCCCCTGTTAAATGACCGTGTGATTTTTGACAAGTTCTATGTTTTCTTAAAATCCTATTTTAATTCTGTTTAATGAAATTCCTACTTTTACAGGAAAGATAAATAAATATTACATTTCAAAACCATACAAGTAGATTGAACTGCGGTAAAATCCTTAAATACCCAACAATTTTCTAATTGAATTGGCCTTTTAATACACGAATACGATCATTTATAGCTGTTTATGTCTATAAGAAAAAACTTTTTTCGAAGGGTGTTCGTAGGAAATGATTTTTTTTGGGGCATTTTTCTGGGTTTTACAGTTTTTATGTAGGCTGGACTCCGTCCAACAGTAAATCCTGTGTACTCCCCTTGCCCGAGTCAACCCCCCCCCCCCCCCCGCAGGCACATTGCAAGGACCTTGTCAGTGACTGTGAACTTGACCCATGAGACTTTGAGCTCTTCAAAGGTGAACTGAAACTGCCCAGCTGTTGAATTATTTGAACAACAAGATTTTAATGACTGCACGTACATATCTGATCTCTGCAGCTTCTTTGTCTTTTGATGAGTTGGGAAATTTAACTTATTATTATGATTATTTAATCAGAATTTTTAGTCATGTTCACAGGTTCAGTCGTGCTGCAGAGGTTTAGGCCTTTCGTATCAGAAAAAAGCGACTTTTGTATCTGTGTGAGCCAGACAATCCATTGGTCCATATGCACCAAAGCGCTTTCAAATAAAAAAAAATTAAATGAGTTTTCTTAACACATGGAACCAAAAAATAAGTACTTTTTACAATCTCTAATTACAAAATTAGCAAAGTTCTTAAAAAACAAAAATCCTATTAAAGCACTTTTTAAGTTGCGTAGTTGTATAGCATGTGAATGTCATGTTGGACTATTAAATATTATAATCAAGTCTTCGAGTTAGTACAGTAGAGCCTTGATTCATCGTTTTTCATGGGGTGCATAGGAAAAAACGATGAATGCAGGAAAATGACAAATGCAAGTTCTAGTGAAAATACAAAGAAAGCAATCCTTATGCATACACACAATGACTGTATGTATACCAACAAATACTAATTTGTTAAACTTGTAAAACAAATAAATCGAAGATGAAAATTAAGAGATACTTATTTTTAAAAATCCATAATTTTATGTGGGGTTTTTTATCATTTTGAAATTTTGGAAATTAAACAGTAAATTTTCAATATTTTCCTGGTCCTTTTATGTGGTTTTATGTTTGTATAAAAAAGTTCATAGTTTCAAGTATCGTTATTGCTTCAGGCAAACTTCGTACCAGTGTAGGCTCAGCCTCATGGGAATGAACATTATCCTCTGCTATGCCATTATTTTCATTTTTGCATCATCATACGTTTCTTCCATGTTCAGGATACCGCATACCTCACCTTGATGAATGGAAATTTAATCATTAAATTTCAGGCCATACAACACATCCTCTTCAACACACAAGCAGCGTTCATTTGATCATCAATAAACCAAGAAATCATACCAAAATGCAATTACAGTTTGTATGCCATATAGATCCACTTTCATTTTGGTCAGGAGAAAAATTTTACAATGATGAATGTGAGATAATCACCTTTTGGCGAACGATAGATGTGGGATTCTGTAATGTTATTCAAATACAATTTGTGCCGGGACCATAGAAATGAAACAATCAATACCGGGAAACGATGAATGTGGGAACGAAAATCGGGGTTTCACTGTATTAGAATGATTTTAATTTACTAAGTGTTGACATTGCATTTTAATATTAATTTTATAAAATAAGTTTTAAGACTTGATTTTTCGATGCGATGGTTAAATAGGTTTAAAATCTCATGCGTCGAAAATCTGCCAACCATGCCTCTAACCAGCATAACACTGAAGCCGTATCAAGAATTTTAAATTTTGAAAAGGAAAAATATTTTTTAATTATGCAATTTTTTGTTTCCTTGGAAGGCTCTGAACTCGTGTCATAATGAACAAGGTGATAGTGAATACACATCATAGGTTCGCTATCATTGGGTTAATTTAAGTTAATGGAAATTGCCGGTTCTCGAGTAGCTGTTGAAATCTTTTGTTAGTTAACGGCAAAAAAAAATAAACAACTTTCACGGAGTTCTTAAGACTTTCTGTATATTAACATGTTAGACTTAAAAAAGAAAGAAAGACAGAAAATTCACACAAGCGTGCACGCTTTGTTCATTGTTAAGATTATTTTTTTACACTTGATTAATTGTAAAAAGTCTTTTTACAGTAGCAACTGGGTTTTTCAGTATCATATCGAAGGCGTCGTGGCTAGATTAGAGAATTCAAAACAAAAACTGCAAATTCATAACTTAAAAAAGTTTGAAATAGTTATTTAATTATTTATTTTTTCTTATTAGAGTATTAATTTAGTTTCCGTTTTCAAACAGTGGAGAGTTTTTTTTTTTTTTTTTTAAGGGTGTTCAAAATACAAGAGAGAAAAAAATGAATTCTTTCTTGGTTTTAAGGAGAAGGAGGTATTTGTTTTGAAAACCATTAACTTAAAATTTTCTTTCTAACCTTGAAAGAAAAATGCTAATTTAACTCTTAATTATATTATGTTACCCCCCCCCTTCTTTTTTTTTTTTTTTTGGTCTCAGTACGCTTATTGCCCGTTCAAAAAATGCTTTATAATATCACATTATGTATTGTAAGGAAAAAAATATTTTTTTTTTTTTTAAACATATAAAGCGTTTAGAGCTATTCAGAAATATCAAAGGAGAGTTTAGATATTTTATTGTATTATAGTTGTTTGATTTATATCAGCTCTAAACTATGTTTACTTTAATATATGTAATAAAGTTTTCTCTGTTTATTCTTTCAATGGAACATCTGCCTCATTCTGAATGCATATCATGTTTTGACCATGCTGCTGATGGCCTTTGGTACCTTATTTACACAATCTATTAAATCAAATGCTTGGGAGAGAAAGAAAATCTAAAACCCTCAGGTCTTTTTTTGTTAATTGTTTTTATTTTACTAATATTAACTCTTAAAAGCTTGCTTTTAAAGCAATAAAGTGTATTCCTCCGATTTGTTGATTTTGGGAAAATTTGGTTTCAAATTGTATGTGCTTCCTGAAATGAAAAGCAGAACTGTTCTCTGATGAAAATGGGAAGGTGATATTTTAATACGTAATTTCTGGTTTTATTTATTTTTTTTAACCCCCGGGAGTACCGATTTGGAGCAGAATTTGTTTTAAAATTATACTCTTTGCATCAGGAAATACAAAAAGATTCTTTCGGTGCAGAGACCTTCAAAAATAGGTTTTTTGTATCAGGATGTATCAAGGGATTCCATTTGCAACAATTTGGCGCAATTGGTGCAGCCGTAGCACCCCTGCAGGTTTACTGCCAAATACCTGCCAACCTGGGAAAAATCCGCACGAGTAAAATTAAGTTTATTTTTTGTTATTAATAACTGGTACCCTTGTTATTTATCATTAAACTAAGTTTTTTTCTAGTCAAAATGTTCTTTAATTTTTTTGTCAATTTTAATTTATAACTGAGCCTGCTCAACTCAGCAAAGTTCATTTTCTTTTCTAGTTTCCTGGGGGAGGGGGGGGGGGGTAAAAAAATTACTTAAAAATTGGAAGCATTTTTTATTCTTACTGTATTGGAGCTTTCAATGGAAGAGTAATAAAAGAAAAAAAAAAGGATGGAAAAAGATTGAATGGAAATTAGGAAATTAATGAAAAATAGTCGAAAATTAATGAAAATTTGTGTTTTGATTTTTTTTTTTGACATGGTGATTTCAAATACACTCTATGACAAAAAAAATCGAGGCCTCCCAAGAAGCAGTAGGCCAACTGCAATGAAATTTTGTATGCAAAGACATTCGTACTGAACATGCAAATGATTAAAATCTGAAGTCCAATGAATGAATAGCGGAAGCGCTGGCGCTTCGGAACTGCTCATTCAGTAGGTGCATCAGCAGGAGGGATTCTCAATCTGATTGTCAAAATTTCTGTTGCATTTTGACTGCGAAATCTGATAGTCGCTGATAGGGCATGTGAGGAAAAAGTAAAAAACTTCTTAAATGTTAAGTCCTCTCAAGTCTTAGACGGTTATTCTTGTAGTTAATACTTTAGCAGAGTTTAAAAACATAATGTAAAGCATGAGGGAAAAAAGTCATTGCTCACCAAAGCCGATAATATTAAATCTTTAAGTCAAAGATGAAAGGTTGATTTCAATTAAAAATAAAGGTTTATTAAAAACATCAAAACATGTTGCAGCTATACAGAAATCATAGATATTGGACTGGTAGATTATAGTTGAATCACATTCTATCATTGATATAACATTAGGAAGCTGATACATTACGCATATGGCTTACAGCCGGCAAATATTTATACTTCTAAAAACAAACAGTAGCTGCCTAGCAAAAACATAATTAAAATATAAAGCAGTCCCGCAGTAAACTCATATGGTGGCAATGACAGCTCGCCAAGAAATTAATTATCAACAACAGTGAGCAACTAATCAACCCATGGAAGCGACGAAACATTGCTTCTTTTATAACTCAACAGCGATCAGCTGAAAAAGCTATTTAAATTTCCCTAGTGATTGCATCACTGACACTAGCTGCGGGAAAAGCAAGTTACTGCATAATATGATAGCGATTAAGTTCGAAAGATTGTGCAAATACTGGGAATGTTGAATAAGTGTTCCCGATTGTATCTTAGAGTAAATTAAAGTTCATTTTAACTAGAAATGAAAGTGCCGATTAGTAAACATACGGCAATGTTTAGTTTTTAACTTTTAAGTCTAAGATTTAATGATAGGATTATCTTATTGTTCAGATTATTTTAGCTCTAAAACAGAAAGTTTTGAGTAGAAAACAGGGGCAAGACCGGGATCCCAGGTAAATATGCCTAATATGACTAACAATATCTTACGTCGGCTGTAACAATGCCTCACCGAAGGATTCGTGCACATTACGAGCAGATGTCGGAGTTTGGAAGAGGTAATGCGATCGGACTAAAAGAGGCTGGTTGGACGAATCGAAGAATTGCTCGGCATTTGCATCAAAGCGATGCGGCTATTAGACGATGCTGGCAAGAGTGGGCAGGAGCGTAGCTACGATATTTGTCACCCGGAGTAAAATACCACTCACAAAAAAAATACCACTCACACAGGGATCAAGCTGTAGTCGCATTTTCTGCAAAATGCAACGAATTGCGCGAAAATGCAAAAATAAAAATATTGTCCGTCGCGAAAATGCGACAGCCATTTTTAACTTCTGTGTTCTCTGAAAACAGAATTTTCTGATTCCCAGAATAGCTTTTACGCACTTTAGTGATCTTTTCTTTCTTTTTTTTTTTTTTTTTTTTTCCCTTCTCAAAATTCTTAAGAGCACCTGTTGGAAAGGAAACACCCAATCAATCACATTGAAGGTGGGCTTACCCCTTTCTCCTGTTCTTAAAATTTGCAAATGGGAGGTTATAATGCCTGCGATTGCAGTTTGAAGCAGACATCTTCAATTCTTTGTTCTTATTTTTACCAAGTTTTCTCGAAATCGTGCGCAAACTTTCTAACTCGCAATAAATCATTCTGCATCTGTAAATGAATCCGTCGTTCACTAATGCTTAGTGAACATCTGTAATATTGTAAATAAAGAGAAGTGTAAAGGCCAGATAATGATTACACTAAGCAATCATTTGGAACAAAAATGAATAAGAGTGTAAAACAGCCAATTATAAACAATGGGAGTTGCCATCGTTTTGCAGAGTTAAGAACTGCATGATTGCTTAGTAATACACAACTGCATAACACAAACTTTTAAGGATCGACATTGAAATCATTTTGAGCCCTCTCCTTCTCCCAATGAAAGTGAAATATGCCAGATGGCCCTTTTATGATGCTGGAAACAAACATCACAGGGGCACCTCTCAGGTCACGCGGACGAAAGAAAATAGATGAAATAAAGAAACAAGTTCTATCTGAAAAACATTCCCATATTTGTAAAAACACATTTTATCTGGTTGTATTTATGAGAAAGGTGTAATTGCATTGCTTGAAATTTTGTGAAGGGGCAGTTACACAATGCTCGTACAGGTTAGTTTTAATTGATGAAATTTCTGTTACAGGATAGTACGTAAAACGGTCCTTAATTTTAACTGCATTGATCCTTATCAGGGGGAATGGGCATGGGCGCCGGCAGCATAGGGCAAGGGGGGCAATGCCCCCCCCTGGATTTTTGTATGCAGTGTTTTCCCTTGCTTTTTTGCTCTTTCCAACATGGTAACCATACGTCAAAGTAGTCTTTGCCCCCCCCCCCCGGGAAATATTCTGCCGGCACCCATGGAAATGGGAAGTTTTGGCAAATAAGAATGAGTACAAGGAGAACATGCCAGGAATTAGGGGGAGAAAAAGGACTACCAGGCGAAACGCATGCGATAAACAAAGGAAGGATTATTTTTACTGAATTCAAGTTCTTTTTTCTATGTCGCTTTGCTATTTCTATTGGAAAGCTGAAAAAGTAATTTTCAGATTTGCAATAGAAATAGTTTCCTAACCCCTTAATTTCTTATTTATGTAAATTGAATTTAAAAGTAGCACAGTGTAAGTAGAAGAAAATTTAATATTAATTGGTGTTACATTAATTTATAAGCAGCTAATTTTCTTTAGCATTTTGCTACAGCTTTTTTCTACATTTTAGCACTTTTGCTACAGTATTTTCTGACCCAGCTTAAACCCTGCACTCACACATTTGATTTGTAATTTCCTTTTTGGCATCCCCTTCTCATTCAGTGCCTGGGGCACTTGCAAAGCCTGCCCCACCCTAGCTACGCCCCTGAGAGTGGGTCAAGAATGGTAGATATCAGCATCAAAATGGTAGCGGTTGAACGAGGGCCACAACTGAAAGGGAGGGTAGAACAACTGTCAGAGCAGCTGTCACACACCGGATTCGTCACTATCAACTATCCACCGTGTGACCCACACACACGTATCCAGCATGACCCTTCACAGACAATTGAGAGAGCAGAATTTATGCTCGTGCCGAGTAGACTCTTATGTCGGTTGCCTCTCACGCTTGTACACTGTTAAGTCCGATTACTTAATACCGGGCTCGATCAACGTGGAAATGCACTGACTGTTCACATATAGTCTTTAGTGACAAGTCCCGTTTCCGACTGTGTCCTGACGACAACCACAGATGTGTCTGGAGACATCCAGGGCAGAGGGGAGATCCTGCCCTAACTATCATACACCACACAGGCCAACAACAAGATGTTAGGGTCTTTGGTGCCATCTCTTTTGATAGTCATTTCTGGCACATTGACAGCACAGCGGTACATTGACGACATGCTAAGACAGGTTATGTTACCTTTGCTTTTGCGACATCCTGGACTTACCAAGGGCGGATTAAAGGGGGGGGGGTGGAGGGGGCAACCCCCCCAAGAAAGAAGAAATTAATGTAAAAGATCAAAAGATCCTATTTTATTTCCATAAATTAATGTATATGTCAATTTTCTAACTAACCACCTCCCCAGAAAACTTGCAATAATCCGCCACTGGGACTTACTTTTCAACACGATAATGCCCGGCCACATATGGTACGTGTTGCTACGAATTGTCTTCAAGCTTTTCCTGTACTTTCTTGGCCAGCTAGATCACCTGATCTCTTTCCCATAGAACACATTTGAGATGTTATGGTAAAGCGATTGAAACCATCTCAAAATGTTGTCGACTCAGCCTAACAGTTGGAGACAAGTTGGCAAGCAATTCCACAGGACACCATACTGTTAACTTTATCAGTTTGTGCAGTGCCACTCCGGGTGACAGTTTGCATCGAGGCCAGAGGTGCACAAATGCTTTATTGACTTCCTCCCTTTGTAAAATTAATTCTTAAATTAAGGTATTATTAATTAGGATGAATTAATAGTTTATGATTTTGTGTTTTTCAGCTGAGGCAAAATATTATGAAGATGTTCATTTCTCATATTGATGCTACATTTTCCAGTCAAGATTCTTCTTCCTTCGACACCAAATAGTCTAATTTTTTATATTTGTGTATACAGGGTGTCCCTAAATTCATGAAACAAACTTTAAGGATATTTGCAATACAAAGTGTCTGAAAAGTCCTTGATACACTTAAAAAATTCACAGAAAAGCAACAAATTGTTGTCTGAATGTACGACTTTCACAATAATGCTTCACAGAACCAAACATTTATTTTTCCATCTCGAAACAAATTACTTCCAAAATGATGACGTTGCATCTCCAGTTTTCAGCAGTGAGAGCCAATAGGGATTTTTTTTAAGTTTCAACCCCAGGTCATTCCATGTCAAATCAACACACTGATTCAGACTTGATGTCTCAGATTTTCATAATTTTTGGTATTCAGTAATATATCATTGACTTATGAAAAAATACCAAATTTCAGTTATGTAGCGCAATTATTTTTTAAGTTATTAATTTTTAAAGATTTAAATTTTTATGAAAAAAATTCATATTTTGACACCAGTAGATGCCTACAGGCTGGCAACCAGTGATGGTATACAGCTGAGAGTGGTCTCATTTTAAAGCTGTTGAATGGGGCTTTAATATGATATGCCACAAGATAGGTGTTACAATTTTAAAATATTGAAAATTTTAAAATTAAATTTTAAAATTTAAATTTCTCAAAAAGTGGCAATTTTAAAAATTCTAAAATATTATCAAATATTATTTGTAATGCCTTAATACATACAGCAAAATTCTATCATGGAATCTCAATGGGATCAGGAGATACTGTGCTTCAGAAATACACGTGTTGTAAAAAATATCAGAATAGTATTGTTTCAGAAAATTTTGAATATTTCATTGAATGAAACAAGCAACACATTTCAATGAAACAAGCAGTGGCTATTACTTTTTTTTTTAATGGAGAAAGGTCACATAGACACTTACCATTAAAACTCCAATATTATGAGTAAAGTTAAGGGTTAACAAATTAGTTCATCGAGACTTCAATACCCGCACATTTGTTCACTTCACTGTCTGGTAAACTGTATGTACTCACTGTCATCATCCTCACGTAATCCAATGGGATTCACCTTAGTTGTTAATATATTTGCATATTTGAGTAAAAGGGGACTTGTAGGCTAGTAATCAACTTTGGTTTTCTTTTAAAGAGAGGTTTCCAAACATAATACTCTAAAGTAATCATTTTGTTTTATTAATTTAATAATGTTCTGAACACTGCATAGCAAAATTAGTAATTAAAAAATAAAATTTTAATAATTTGGTATATTATTTACAAAACATGTGTATTTCTGAAACCCAGTATCTCCTGATCCCATTGAAATCCCATGATAGAATTTTGCTGTATGTATTAAGACATTACAAACTATATTTGATAATATTTTGGAATTTTTAAAATTGCCACTTTTTGAGAAATATAAATTTCAAAATTTAATTTTAAAATTTTCATTTTTTTTAAATTGTAACCTCTATCTTGTGGCATATCATATTAAAGCCCCATTCAACAGCTTTAAAATGAGACACTCTCTGTCTCAGCTTTATAGCATCACTGGTTGCCAGCTATAGGCATCTAAAGGTGCCAAAATATGAATTTTTTCATAAAAATTTCAATCTTTAAAAATTAATAACTTCAAAAATAATTGTGCTGCATAACTGAAATTTGGTATTTTTTCGTAAGTCTGTGATATATTGCTGCATATAAAAAATCATGACAATCTGAGACATCAATTCAGAAAATCTCCCAAAATTATGTTGATTTGACATGGAATGACCCCCCCCCCCCCCGCATTGACAGTGTGGGAATATTCATTATAGCTAAGACAACTTGAACTGAGAAAGCGCATAGTGCAGGTTGGTATTTCGGATCAAAATCCATAACTACATTTCAGAGAAAGTTTCGTTACATGCTTAAGAAAAACCCATGAAAAGTGCATGAAAAGTTTTAAGAGAATGGAAGCATTTTAGACAGGAAGATCAAGATCAGATGAGAATGTACAAGACTTTGGGAAGCTTACTGTGATGTTGCAGTGCCATCTATGAACACAATTTGGAAGTAATTTTTTCTTACGATGTCAAAAAAAAAAAAAATAATAATAATTCGTGAACCTTGAAGTATTATTGTACAAACCACATATTCATATGATAATGTGTTGCTTTTCTATGAATTTCTTAAATGTGTCAAGGACTTTTCGGACACCCTGTACATTCAAAGAAGCACTTTTTTGCATAGCAACATGGGGTCGGTAATAAAAAGTGTAGATGGTTTCAGCACGATGGGGCTCCAGCCCATTTCCCAAAAAATGTGTGTAATTACCTCATTGCCATCTTTGGCAACCGATAGATTGGACAAGTTGAACTAGTCGCTTGGCCAGCATGTTCACTAGATTAGTCAAGTATGGAATTTTTCTTTTGGCGACTCTTCAAGGCAGTCGTTTGAGATCATAGGCGCAGACTCCACGGGGCTTGAGGGGGCTGAAGCCCCTCAATATTTTTATTGAAGGGGTAGAGCACCCTCAAAAATTTTGCTCCAATCTTTCTACAGTCAAATATTTTTTTTACCTAGATTGGCTAAAACACGTGCTAATAGTTTTGCGATAAGACAAATGCCTGTGGAGCATTTTCACAAAGAGCACAGAAATTGTTGTGAGCAAAAACAGTCTCAAAAGAATTGGTCAGGAGTGCCAAGAAATCTTTCTTGACTTTTCAGATGATTAGCAGATAGCATAGCCACAAAAGGATGACCTTGGGACTGAGGGGGCGACTCTCTGGCAGAGGATTGTTTTGTTCCTAGAAGGGTCAAGAAAACCGCAAACTTGTGGTGGTTGATTCGGCAGCTTTCAGTTGACAAGAAAGAGCAGCAGCGTTGTAGATAGGGGTCATGTTTGCTCCTGGCAGGGTTTGAATTTTGCACCCCCTCAACACAATGTTTGGAAAGTGTTCTCCCAGAAGGATGTTTGCAGTGGCGGCTTGTGACCCGTTTCAGTGGTGGGGTCCGAAAAAAAAAATATTGCCAATTAAAATCGCGAAAATATATATACATATAGAACAACCTATCCCCACGTTCACACAGCGTAAGAATTTAAAATTTCTCAAATGACAAATAATTATCGAATTTACTATACAACTTTTGCTATTTTTTACGCAGTTATGTTAAATTGAAAAGTTTACTTTATTACTAAACAAAAAGCCACATTTAAATATTTAATATTTATGTTCTTTATAGTTGCCTGTTCATAATTTTTAGATGATTTAATTATTTTAAAATAAATAACATATATAAAAAATACATTCATACATCGCTTTTCGTAAATCAAGAAAACAAAACAGAAAAATATCTGACTGCACTGCAAAAATACGATCACGCAAATAAAAAATGATTTCCTCCTAAGCGGAAAATTTCGCCAATACAGTCAACTCCCTCTAATCCGCACTCACTGGGACCAAGGGTTGTGCGGATTACAGGATTTTGCGGATTATAGATCATTTTTTTGTTTACATTTTTATATTTAGAATTTCCCTTTAAATTATAGTCAATTTACTGTAAACAAATCGGAAATGAGGAAAGAAAATGCATATGCTGTTGAATAAAAACACAATTAAATGTCAATATAAATACAATAAATAATACAATTAAATTTACAGAGAATTTACTAAAGGACTGATGAAAGAAAATATTTATGCTGCTGAACTAAAACACTATTTTTAATATTAAATACAATTACTAATACAAAATTAAAAGAATAAATTCTCTCTAAATTTTCTATTTATTTTTCATTTTTTCAAACATTGCAGTGATTGTAATTTGTTTAAGAGATTTAATTTTTCTTCAGAAATTTTGTCCTGAAGCCTTCTAATTGTCAGTAACTCTTGGTCACTGCCAAATGATTGCTTTTGCAAAATGTTTAAATACTTGTCTCCCACATGGGCGCCGGCAGAATATTTCTCGGGGGGAGGGGGGGGGGGGGGGGGGCAAAGACTACTTCAACGTATGGTTACCATGTTGGAAAGAGCAAAAAAGCAAGAAAAAACATTGCATACAAAAATCCAGGGGGGCATTCCCCCCCTTGCCCTATGCTGCCGGCACCCATGCTCCCAGAGCTAACCCTTCTTCAAAAGTAATAGTACAGTAGAGGACCCAAATCCGGAAGTTTTTCAAAAAACAATTTTTTTTTAAGGGCAGTTGTTGTTGTTGTTGTTTTTAATTTCTTTGAAAGACCGTTTTTAACTAAATATATCTTATAAAATAAACAAGCTCAATCAGAAAGGGAGGAATTTCACTGGTCGCTTGCGAAGGAGGGGGGGGGGGGGCTTCGGTGCATCATTTGTATATTTGATATCTCAGTATTACATTAATTTTCGATCTTGCGAGGTAATTTTCGGTTTCTCGTTATGTAAAAATATTCTATGCTATTATATAAGCTTTAAAAAGAAAAAGAATGTTATCCTCTTCACACACACACATGCATTTCATTTCAAGTGCTGATGATTCATTATTTCTGCTGGTGCTCCTCCGGCAGTTAAATGTAAACAAAGAGAGACGAGAAACGCCATGTGGTCTGTGTTTATGCTTTTCTTTCTTTCTTCCTACAGAACTGCAGTTATGTGGAGAAAGTTTTTGTTGCATAATAAATCGCTAGACAGAAGATCAAAAGGGTAAAGTAGGGGGGGGGGGAAGAATCGGAAAATTGCGCAACTGCTGTGTAGCCTGCCAAATCGCGGTTTGCATTTAAAGTTAAACATGTTACATATTTTCACCCAATTTTAATTGCAACGGTCAATCTTTACGATCGTCTCTGGAAAGAGTGAAGCGATGTGATTGGATGGTGCATTGCTTAGGAGTTCGTTATTTACATCCATTCACAGAACACATGCAACTTAGGATATAAGTTTCTGTACGTTAAATTACATGATAATATACTCAAATATATGAAATTATGTACTTCAAATACCTGTGAAAAAGCATTAATAAATGTCTTTATAACATTCAGCCAATCAAATAACTTCTAGTACAGTAATACTACCAGTCAAATGCCGTTCAAAATGTAAACAAACTTGTTTGTTTACATTTGAAATATATCGCGGATTACAGGCGTTTGCGGATTATAGAGTCGCGGATTAGCGGGAGTTGACTGTAGCTACCGATTGCCGAAATTTCCCCGTACGGTCGTGTAGATCACCGTGCGAGGGCCCGAACATCTGGGCCCAGAAGGCAGCGTCAAATAAGCCGCTTGGAAGCCAAGTTAATTCCGCGTCACTATGGCTTTGTGCTCAATGCCAAATATGTCAACCCGGTGAACGGAGAAGAGACGCCCCATTCAGGGCAGGCCAGACCATGGCCCAAGCATGGTTTAGATAGGGGGAAAATCGTATAACTATCGCTTTTTTAAGTGCGTTTTTTTAATGGATAGTATTAAAATAGAGTAAAACGCGTGTATTTTTTTAATGAAGGTAAATTATTGAAAGAACTGCCTTACATAATAGGAAGATACTTTGATTTAGACGGTGCTTAGTCGGTGGGGTCAGGCCCCTCTGGCCCTTAATGACGAGCCGCCACTGGATGTTTGTAAAGTGTCAAGGGTGGGACAAGCTATGCACGTTCACTAGATTAATCAAGTACTGAATTTTTCTTTTGGTGACACCTCAAGGCAGTCGTTTACGAGACTCCAGTTGACTCAGATGAGGATCTCATTGAAAAACTTTCAGTAGCCGCTGCAACTGTTCGTGGAACACTAGTCATCTTCGAATGGGTACACCAATCACTTGCTAGATGCTACCAATACTGTGTCAATGCTGGTGATGGCACATGACTTACGTGAAGGATGTGTTGAAAGAGCCTTCGCATAAGTGGAAATTTCGCATTGTGGGACATTTTGAAACACATACACAGTTATTTTAGACACCAATAAAAACACCTCAAACAGTTTTAAACCATTCCCTAACTATATAATTCCATTTCCCGCATAAAGTAATGGGGGATAATACCGTAAGCAGGTGTCAATCGCCAAGTTTGGACTTTGTAAACAGGACAGTAAATGTAGCGATTATTTTGGAATTCTCTAGCAACCTGGTGAAGAAATTGAGTTGCCCGATCTTGCTGTGTAGAAAGGAAATTCTGATTGGTTGATTGTTTTAACCGTAACTGAATGTATTTTGAGGAATTATTTCATTGGTTTAAGGGATGTAACTTTTAACTGGGAAACCGAAGTTTTATAAGTTGTGGTTTTTGAGTTAATGCATCAGTTTTATTAGTTTTGCTGTTATATATGTGTAGTTGTTCCAGGGCATTGTTTATTAATTCTTTATAAAGTGAATTTCGACAAAAGTTTCAAAATGTTTGTTAGGAGCTGTGAAGAATATATATCTAGCGTGTGTTGGTCTACAGTTAATATGCATATTTGAATGATTGAGATGGATTCATTTTGGGATAACGTTACGTTGTTTATGAATAAAATTTGAGGTATGTGGTACTTTCATTTATTTAAATGTTTATTCCTTGCTTTACGGTACACCAATGTATAGTTGAGAATATTCATGGTCTTCTGTTTTCATAATTATGTAAGGTTTTTAGTATGTTGTGTTATTTTTTGTGAATTGGGATGAAAAATAAAAAATTTTAAGGTTTTAAGAGAGATGGTTAATTTTATTGTTATATGGGTTTGCTCCTGATTTTCAGAATTCCTGTACAATTTTTATGTTTAATTTGAATAAATATGTAAGGAATTTTGAGTTGTTTGTGATCAGTTTTCATTCTATTTTGATTAATAGTGTAAATTTTGTGTTTTGAAGGTATTAAATTTCAAAAATCAAGGGGGGGGGGAAAGGTAGCCGGTTTATTATAGTGGTTTTCTGTTATTTAACATTTTGTTAAAATATTTGCAGTATATTTATCTTGAAATCACGTTACGTATTCAGGTTAAATATGTTTCAATACATCATTTTTAGTTGTTTGTGGGGAATTGTGTGTGTGTGAGGGTGGGGGGGGGAGTAGTCGGTTTATTTGAGTGTTTGTCTATTAATTTTAAACTGTGATTTTAACATTTTAAGGAAAATTTTGCTGTATAATTATGTGCAGAAACATATTTTGGCATTTTGCATATTATTAAGGTTATGGCTTATTTATTTTTTAACGTACCCATAGTCCAGAGCTAGTGCTTTGTTTACGTGAATTTTGTTCATAATTGCACTTGAAATATGTCTAAAAATGTTTTTATGTGTTTAAATAAGTGTATTGTAGATTTGGGTTCATTTTGTTATCTATGTGCTTATGTGTCAACGTATGTTTATGCTTTGATTGTCGCGAAAAAAAAGTCGCCAACTCAACCGACATCCGCTTACGGTATTATTCACAAGTTATGAATAAATGAATTTTGGAGCTTCTTACTTTTAATCAAAACATCTCGTGTCGCGGGCGAGGAGTTTGTTTTAGCATTAAGATATGTCAGGAAAAAGAACTTTAAAGTCTGGCTCCGTCTCCTACTTGCGTGCTTTGTGCTTTCCGTTAGCTTGTTTATGTTTTACTCCGTACCGCCGTGTTTCTCTGTCTACTCATGTCCGGCTGAACTGCCAAAGGTGTTATTTTGCCGTTAATGCATGACGTCAGTTTTCGAAAGGTGAACAATGTTAACTGACTGTCTTACTGCTCAACTCAATGCTTTCAGTTGTAAATTAATAACTGATTTATATTTTAGAAATCAACTCACATTTTTTCTATTATTTAGAAGTTTTAAATAATAAAATTTTATAAAATTTATTTAGTACAAGAAAGATTATGCCTAGAATTATTGCTACTTAGAGTGGTATTTTAAAAAAAAAAGGGTATAAGCATTTCTAAAATAAAATAAGTTTGAAACGATAAAATATGAATTCTTTTTATTTTTCACTGTTCCATAAAAGCACGGCAATAACACACAGTTTGTCATACAGGGCCGTAGCTAGACGAAAAGTATAAAGGGCGCTTAAACTTCTGCTGAGGGTACCCATAGACGCACACGCACCCCTCCCCCCTCCACATACATACACACAATTTAATTTACAAAACAAACAGCAGGCATAAGAACTGGACTGACTTACTCCATTTAAATGAGCATGCAAAATTAATGAATAATGCCATTTTGCATTGTACCAACATTTTTCTATTATATATATATTGATTGTTAATATACTGCTGTTTTAATCGTATGTATACAGTGTGTGTGTATAATATGTGTGCGTATATAGTTGAAAACAAAACAAAACAGAATACAATCTGTTATATAATTCTATGAATAATCAAGGTTACACTGGCGAATCAAGTTACCTTCGAAACAAGTGAATCGTCTTGGGTCAAACTTTTTTTGCAATTCTTGTTAATCAGAAATCGAAGTTAGAAAACTGGGTGGAGTATTTCAAAAGGACACATATCCATTTTATTCATTTTATTAAAATGAATAAAACGGATATGTATAATAAGTAAAATTACATATACTGGAATAATAATAAAATATGTCAATTTTCAAAATTTTGTAAATGTGTGTTAAATAAAAGGAGTTAAAAAGCCAATTCTCCAAGAGAAGAAACATCTCAATAGATAAATGGAAACTTTACATTTACATATAATCGGGAAGAAATATCTTTCTTGTCTCGTCTAAAACTTTAACTAAATGTTTTAAAAACTATGTATTATTTGTTGAATAAATCGAATTTTGAATTTCTTTTTAACATCTTACAAGATGATTTTTTTTTATATGATACCTTATAGTTATTTTTTCACAGTAAAACACTACAATGCAAATAACAACAATACAGTGTAAATATTGTTATACATGATTACTAAAATGTGTTTAATATCAGTGATTGAGGTAACTTATTAATGTCCTAATTACTGAGCTAAATAGGCAGAGAGCAATTTTTTTTAAGTACAGAACTATAGATTTTAGAATCTGTGGTAAACATTTATTATTAATAAAATGTCAGACTAGACATGAAGAAAGGAAATATCAGCACTACTTTATTTAATAACTTAAATATATTTGTAGGATACTGGATGAAGAAAACCGATTGAATTAATTTTTGAATGATTAAAATTTATAAATTCATGTACAATAACTCAAAAAATGTTATCAATTTACTGTATTATATATACAATATTATTAATCAAAAATAAATTCTATTATATTTAAAAACTTAATAAATTATATTATAATTGTATTTTGAAAAAATGTTTATTTTTTGTCGGGAATATTGATAAATGAAGATTAATAATTTAAGAACTTTTAAACATTTAAAGCTTCCAGTTCAAAAAAAAAAAGACTTGCAATTAAAGATAAAAAAACTCTATATATAATTATTTCAATACCTTTAAACTTAATGCATATATATATCCCTAGTAGCAATAACCCATCGGTCGATGAGAGGCGGGTGAGTTAAATTCGAGGAGAATGAGCAATGGCCGATCACGGCTTTTCATCCAAAAAAGGGGAAATTACATCGACAACTGATACAAAATGTCCGCTCGGGGGTCCATAAAGCCGATCATCGTTTCTCGATGACTCCGATGAAATAACGAAAAGAAACCGATAAACTGTTTAAAATATATTTGTTAATAAAAAATAAACGACTGGTAGCAAAATTTTCAAAAAATGTCCGTTCTGTTTATTATTTTTTCGTTTATTGTATGCTAAATTTCCGTTTTTCTGAAAAAAGAAAAAAAATTCTTCCTCCCTCGGGACCGAACCCTGAGCATTCTGATTCCGAGATAAGCGCGCTACCCCTAGACCATCGAATCTTGTCATATGAAAGGCAAAGTGTGAAGTACCGGTTATTTCAGTCTCAGATTGGGACTTTGGGGGGTGAAATTTTGACAAAGTGTTGTTCAGCTATTATTAATAATAGTCAAATTATTGGATTGGTAAGAAATTAATTTCACTTTTTACCAATGTATGTAAGTAGCAACAACATTCATAATTAATAATTAAAAAACAAGTGTGATTTTAACTTTCATATTTCTTGGATAACTTTTAAAAATTAACTGATTTCTCTTCTTGCTGTTTACATTATAGAGGTTTCAAAAGAGTTGCTCATTGTAATGAAGTTTCCATTTTTCTTATAATGCAGCTGATGCTCAAATAGATTTTATTTTCTTTTTTTTAAACACATTTTTTTAAAATTATTTAAATATTACAAACGATTTTTATATAATAAACACTTACATTTTTTTTGTAAATATTTCTTTTCAAATTTAAATTTTGTCCCAACCCCAATTCAAGAAATCTGAAGTAAATTATGCGATTAATTCAAGAATTGTTCAAAATTTCCCTTAGATTATGCAAAGGCACATCTAAATTACGCAAATATTTATAGGAAATTGGGTAAAGTGTAAACCACTGGGGACACCTGCAAGGCCCGATGGCTATACAGCTGCAGTTTCGGATAAGATATTGTTTTTCGGTTTCCCATCGGCAAAACTGCTCGTCTAGATCACTTCTATCCATGAATAAAAATTCATCTATTGCAGACAAACAAAAGTGCACTTGCCGATGACTGAATTCGACGAGTCGATGAGTTAGCGATGAGTCAATGAACGACCGAGCAGAAAACAAGCAGTCATTGCTACTAGGGATATTACTTATTTTTCATTAAATTAAAATAACTGTACACATATATAGTTCTCGCTGTACACATTTATAATTATAGATCTGGTATATACATTTTTCCTACAAAGAACATCAGTTGTAGTATGCGTATCTTTAAAATTTCCTAATTCTTAAATAGGCAACACACAGCATTAAAAATATTGATTACTAGCTGAAGTACCCGTCCTTGACGGGTTAGTGAATTCAAATTTCCAAAATGCAAGAACTTTCGTCAGCATTGTAGGAGTACACAGAATGGATGTGGTATGTTGCCAAAGTAAAGAAAGCGAATTTATGATCTTTATGTATTGTTAAAATATTACAGGTTAGAGAGTAACTAAATAATATCATTTCATTCGCTTTAGTCGTAATTATGTGATGCGCGAACGAATATTTACGCATATTGAAATAATTTTCGCAAAATCTGAAAATCTAATCAACATTTTTGAAAAATTGGAAGCCTAGAATTTAAGTTGAGTGACAACCTATCATGTCACCCAATTTTGTTTAATTCCCTGCTGTCTTTATTTCGTGATGCTGGAACAAACATTTTAGCATTTTTAAACGATTTTCACAAAATCTCAAAATGTAATCAAAATATTTTAAAAATTCAACACCTATAAATTAAGATTAGCAACTACCTATCATATCACCAAATTTCGTATTAGTCGTTATTACGCGATGCTTGAAAAAATATAACCGCATTTTGGGAGATTTTTCACAAAATCTCAAAATCTAATAAAAAGTTTAAAAATTGGACACCTATACTTTATGTTTAACAATAACCTATCATGTGACCAAATTTCATATCATTCGCTTTAGTCGTTATTACGTAATGTGTGAACAAAAATTCACTCAGTTTGAAACGATTTTCGCAAAATCCCAAAATCTGATTGATTTTTTTTAGATGCTTAAAGCTGACTACCTATCATTTCACCAAATACCATTTTATCACCTTTGCAGTTATTACGTGATGTGCGAACACAATACGCAGCGTGAAACAATTTTCGCAAAATCTCAAAATCTAATCAAGATTTTTTTTTAATTCGACGCCTATGTTTTAAGTTGAGTGACCAACTATCATGACACCTAATTTCGTATCATTCGCTTCAGTCGTTTTTACGTGATGCTTGAATACAAATTTACGCAGTTTGAAAGGATTTTCGCAAAATCTCAAAATCCAATCAAGATTTTTTAAAAATTCGACGCCTATGTTTTAAGTTCAGTGACTACCTATCATGACACCCAATTTCATATCATTCGCTTCAGTCGTTTTTACGTGATGCTTGAACACAAATTAACGCAGTTTGAAACGATTTTCGCAAAATCTGAAAATCTAATCAATATATTTTTTTAATTCGACGCCTATGTTTCAAGTTGAGTGACCACCTATCATGACACCCAATTTCATATCATTCGCTTCAGCCGTTTTTACGTGATGCTTGAATACAAATTTACGCAGCTTGGAAGGATTTTCGCAAAATCTCAAAATCCAATCAAGATTTTTTAAAAATTCGACACCTATGTTTTAAGTTGAGTGACCACCTATCATGACACCCAATTTCATATCATTCGCTTCAGTCGTTTTTACGTGATGCTTGAACACAAATTTACGCAGTTTGAAACAATTTTCGCAAAATCTGAAAATCTAATCAAGATTTTTTAAAAATTCGACGCCTATGTTTTAAGTTGAGTGACCACCTATCATGACACCCAATTTCATATCATTCGCTTCAGTCGTTTTTACGTGATGCTTGAACACAAATTTACGCAGTTTGAAACAATTTTCGCAAAATCTGAAAATCTAATCAAGATTTTTTAAAAATTCGACGCCTATGTTTTAAGTTGAGTGACCACCTATCATGACACCCAATTTCATATCATTCGCTTCAGCTGTTTTTACGTGATGCTTAAACAAAAAAAGCGTCACGGACAGAATGACAGACAGACAAACTTTTTTTGAGGGTCGCATCGGATTCCCAGGTGCTTGAAACGGATAGAAATCGCAAAATTTTTGAATTCCAAGAAATGTACAGACAAAAGTCTAATTTTATTTATATAGATTTTAAGTATTAGATAGCAGATCATTCCAGAATGTAGCATAGCATTACAATGTAGAAAAAGAAATTAAAACTGTCCCTTAAAATCAAATTTTAAAATACTTACTAGACATGCTTATCCAAAATTTAGGAACTTAAGTATATTTAAAAATCACAGAACAGTATTTAAGTGCGCTTTGTAACATTTGGAAAAGAGAAACATTTACAACTTGAACACTTTTTGATCCTTTTTCTTAAAAACAGAATGTACACATATTTTTCTTTTTTGTTTATAAACTTAATCTATACATATTTTTACAGTAATGAAATAAATAATACCCATCAAATTAAACTGCTGTATAAAAATCGCTGGTCATAGTCACAGCAAAATTTATCAAATGCCGTGCCACAGAACTAGAGCCCCTTTTTTTGACGCAGCTGGCTCTAGATCTGTGGCACGCGATGAACGTTTCGATCGTCCGCCTTCTTGCTGGTAGTTAAGTCAAGCGATGGCAACGGCTGCCCTTTTTTCAGCATTGGGCAATCTATCCAGCTGTTCTTACATTCTTCCATTTTTCAGCAGATGTCAGTGCTGTTAAAAAGAATCTTTTTACGGGAAATGACGTGCTAAAAAGTAAAGGATTCTCGTGGAGCTATGTCACCCACAGCTATTTTTATAGAAATCAAATCTATTCTTCGTGACTGGAAACAGACAAAACGTCAGAGTTTGGTGTTCCCAGAGCGGGAACACTGCGCGTTAAAGCCCTTCGTTCAGTGTGTAGCGTAGTGCGGTCATCGACCCATATCGTCCGAGAGAGAGCTCCTTCTCCCCCTGGGGTCAAGAGAGCTGACACCCGATGAATGGGGTGTGAGAGGTTTTGGAAGGGAGGAGAGAGATGACTTTTAGCGAGAGAGGAGGCAAGTTCTCCGTATGAACTGCTCCGGGCTTGGTACTCTCGTAATGTTTCATCATGTGCCTGTACATAAATACTGTAAATATTTTTGTAAATAAAACTTATTATTTTAAGTAAGCCTCAGAGAATCACGCTACCACTGTGGCGCTACGTCACAGTCTAGAATTGGTGCCAGCGCTGGGATGAGTCCCCTGGCAAATGTGATCAAATCGATCTTAGCGGAAGAATGAAGGTCGACCGGACCCTGATGAAAATGACGGAGGCCGCCCTGGCTTTATGGAAAAACGGAGAGTCGCCCGACTCTAGTGGAGCTGGAAGAGGCCGTCCGGCCTTTATGTTCCCGAATAACGGAGAGTCGCCCCGACTCTAGTGGAGCTGGAAGAGGCCATCCGGCCTGAGGTTCCCGAATAACGGACAGTCGCCCGGACTCTGGTGGAGCTGGAAGAGGCCACCCGGCCTGAGTTTTCCAGAAAAGCGGAGAAGGTCGCCCTGGTTTTATTGGAAAAGAGGAGGGTCACCCCGACCCTAGTGGATGTGACGGAGGCCGCCCTGGCCTTATTGAAAAGCGGAGAGTCACCCCGACCCTTGTGTAGCTGAAAGAGGACACCTGGCCTTAGTTTCCTGTGGCCTTATTGATAAGCGAAGACGGTCACCCCGATCCTATTGGACGCTCCCGTGTTTTCGCTGGTTGGGACAGCAGGTCCCTGGCTCAAGCTGGTCATCCAGACGCTGAAGAATATTGTGCTGAAAATATTTTCGGTGATTTGGACAACCGAATCCGAACTGACAAAGAGTTATCTCGACTCCGAAATCGTTGTGTGGACAATAAACGAACTTATTAACTGTGAACTTTTGTGAGTCTCTTAAGAGTGAAATCTATATCAAGAGCTAGACTTTCTCCAACGATATCAATATACATACAGTAGAATCTCCCTAGAACGAAGTCTCCTTACAACGAATTTCTCCCTATAACGAAATTTTTCATAGAAACGTAACTTTAAAGCTTAAATAACACTATAAACATTCTGCATATAACGAAGAGCTTATCTTTCCATAGCGAATATTTCAGATTTACCTTTGATTTTTTTTTTGTTAGTTTTGAAGAAAATTTTAATTTTTGAACAGACCACTTAATGGAAGAGTAACAGATGATAAAAATGGAGGCCAGGAAAGTGAAACTGACTCCGATAAAGACACTTCACCAGCGCCCAATTATGACCAACAGGGGCACTGGGCATTGATAATTTGGGGGGCCTCAATCTATGAAATTTGTTATATTTTTCATAAAATTTTGATATAAAAAAGAATATTTCAGAAAAAACATTTAAAATTGCGGGCCCTTTCAAGTTGGGGGCGCTGGGCAAAGTCCCGATTTGCCCACATAATAATAAAGCCCTGAACTCCACGACTACTACTAACTACATCAAACTTTAATGCTTCAACCTTTCAAAACCATTAAAAAGAGGTTTCCAAATTGAATAAAATGTGCCTCACTCTATTTTCAGTGGACTTTTAAAATGTGAATATTTGAAATTTCTGTGATTTTATGAAAATTTAAAATCACAGAATGCAAAACAATGTAAAATAACGGAATTTTGAAGTAAAATAAACGTAAGTGCATTACATATTTTATTCTCTAAATTCGTGGATTGTGTTTACTTTTGAAGTAAGAAGCCGTAAGTTTAACAAATTTATAATAAATACCAATTTATTTTTAATTGAAAGTAATAATTTAATACTTTTAAACATCGAATAAAAAAAAAGTTTGTAATATTTGCTGAAATAACTGCAAAAATCTCTAATCTCTGTACAACGCAATTTTATCTATAGCGAATTTTTTAACTGGAACCGAGTGAGTTCGTCGTTATAGGGAGATTCAATTGTGCGTGTTGCACTAATCTTTCAGAATATTTTTCTATTTTTCCACTGTTCTATGCATAAATGCTAAAAATATCGCCAATATTTGGTAATATAATTTCATTATATATATATATATACACAGTGGAACCCCGATCTATCGTTCCCGCATTCATCGTTTTATTTCTATGGTCCCTGCACAAGTTGTATTTAAATAACGTCAACGAAACCCGCATTCATCGTTCGTCAAAAAATCTTTTTTCCGCTTTCATCGTTGTAAAATATTTCTCCTGACCGAAGTGAAATCGCAATTCAGATGGATCCATATGGCATACAAACTTAAATATTTTCTGGTATGATTTCTTGGGTTGATGATGGCGTAGATGAAGAGTTGTTACATAAAGCAGAGCATGTGATGCGAAATTTAGTAATTGTATTTCCTTTAATATAGACGTATCGTCGTATCTTAAGAATGGAAGAAATGTGGGGTGATGCAAAAAATAAAAGTAATGGTGAAGAAGCGGAGAATAATGTTCATGACGATGAGACTGAGCCTACACGTGTCAAGTTTATCGCAATTACAGTATTTGAAATTGTATGAACTTTGATGTACAAACATGAAAACACGGAAATTTTAAAGATTTACAAGAAAAATATTGTAAATCTTTAAAATTTTCGTTTAATTAAAAAAATTAAGGAAAAACCCAGTGTAAAATTACTGAATTTTTAGAAATAAATATCACTTAATTTTCTACAACTCCAATTTGTTTCTTTTACGGTTTGGTTACAAATTTAGTGTTTTTGGTAAACTGTATACATCGTGCGCGTTCATAAACATTATTTTCTTCGTATTTTGACTTTAACCCGCATTCGTCCTTTTCCCGCATGCATCGTTTTTTTTCTACGCACCCCTTGAAAAACGATAGATCGAGGTTCTATTGTATATATATATATGAATGAACTCTTTTTCGAGTCCACACAGTGAAAAAATAAACGTTTATAAAACTGAAGCAAAATTATAGCTTACCTCTCGACATCTGCTTTTGCAATCCTTGCAGATAGCGTATTTAGTGTTGGGCACCAACTCAAAACAATTTAGAAGAATAGACGATTGTCCTGTTAAACTGTCATGTAACGATTCTTCGTCCATAATTTCGACCACACTTGGTGATACGACATCCATTTAGCGATGGTTAGAATTTAAAAAAAAAAAAAAAAAAAAAAAAAAAAAAAAAAAAAAAAAACAGTTCGAAAACACTCGCGCAAGCAAATGTGCCAATGAAACGACGCCTCTCATCTCATTACCAAAATAAAGATTCTAGAATGGTGTTGCGCCTGCGTGGTTTCTTCTGAAAAGCTAAGTATCGGTGAACATGGATGAAAGCAACAGAAACCGATACTTTCAGAATCGAAAGAACCGATACCGATACCTAAAAAAATAGGAGGTATCGGCGCCGATACTATCGGTCGATCCCTACCCATTATTGAAGATAAATGACAGCTACTCCGTGACAGCTGGACGCGACCCGAAGGGAGCTTTGGAAACACAACGCGAGGAGGAGGGGGGGGGGGCAGCCAGGGTCAACTTGCTTCCTCTCCGAGACAGCAAAGATCAAAGACATTAAAATATACTCATAGACTGGGCACCCCTATGCTTTTCGCAGTTAACAAAATGATCGGGAGCTGGTAGGAGTGGCGATGAGTCGCACGTGGTCCCGAATAAGGCGATTGGCGAATTCACCCCTCTTCCTTCCGGGGGGTCACACTGCCTCCCGTTCCCCGTAGAAGCGAAGAGTTCAGAGTTCAGGCCTTTTGTTCATGAACTTGTAAGACAGCGTGCGTTAAAATAAATTCACGCATTCATCATCAAATGCAACGTAAATTATATAGATTATAGATTACGAACTATTCACACGTTTGCGAAATAAATTTCCTAAAATTTATAATTATTCATGCTGGCAGGAAATAGACTTAAAAAAAAAAAAAAAAAAAAAAAAAGAAACAACATAAGAAAAAAGTATAAATGGGGGTTTTTCAACAACTATGCTTTTTTTAACATTCCTGTCCAACATTTTTTTTTAATAAAGACTATTTCATCTATGTGTACATAAGTTACTTTCATAAAATCTCAAAAATATGTATTTTCTCGAGTTTTTCGAGGAAAATCAACCTTTTGCTTTTCTTTCATTAATCTCGTTTTACTAAAATAAAATATGTTATGTCATTTACTTTGCTTTCGCACAATCAAAAATAATTTTTATGTTTATCTTTCTTTATCAAGTAGACCATTGTAGTACTTACAAAGCCATTGATTCCGTTACTGGTAAGTAATAGTGACAACTAAAAACTGGATAAATAAGTAAAATTAAATCTCTTGCAAAAACACAAAAATGGAAGTAGAAAAGTGACACATATATTTCGATTTTAAATTTTATTTATTCATTCCATTTGTCTCAGTGAAATAAAAGATACACAGTTTTTTGAACAATTTTTGTAGGTTCTCTGTTGTGAAGAATATTTCAACCGCTGAAAATATCTAGCATGATGATGATACGATAATAATAATGTAAAAAAGCATTCTTAAAAAGAATGATAAAATGAGCAGAAATAATAACAATGATAGCAAATTATAGAAAGGCATCAAAGTACTTCAAGGATTAAGTGTAAGGAATATTCAAGCATTCTTAAAAACACTGATAAAATGAATAGAAATAATAATAATGATAGTAAATTGTAGAAAGGCATCAAAGTATCTCATGGATTAAATGCACAGAATATTCGAGGTCACCCCCCCCAAAAAAAAAAACCTATAACCCAAATAACTTTATATAAAATTAGAAATATATATTTTATAATATTGACTAGAGTTTCACATCGGATATTTCGCAACAAAAACATGATGAAACAATTTTCGCAAATTCTGAAAATCTAATCAAGATTTTTTAAAAATTCGACGCCTATGTTTTAAGTTGAGTGACCACCTATCTTGACACCAAATTTCATATCATTCGCTTCAGTCGTTTTTACTTGATGCTTAAACAAAAAAAAGCGTCACGGACAGAATGACAGACAGACAAATTTTTTTTGGAGGGTCGCATCGGATTCCCGGGTACTTGAAACGGATAGAAATCGCAAAATTTTTGAATTCCAAGAAATGTACAGACAAAAGTCTAATTTTATTTATATAGATACACCACTGGCCAAAAGTATTGCAAGTTTGAGAAATCTAATCATCGTTTCAAGCCCAGAAAAAATGGACAGGAAATTTGCCAGATTTAAATACTTTTGAGAATTTATGTAGTATAATGGAAAGAATACATCTGAATATCACCAAGAAACAAAATGAGAGCTTCGGGAGCCTATAATTTAAGTTGCCGCCATGAAACACCGAAGGAAGTGTTGTAAAACATTGTGGATTCCATATCGAAAAGAGTGGCTGTTGTGATCTAAGTCAAGGCTGCTCAGCAACTTAATAAATGATCTTTAATTTAATTGCATTCATTTATTATCCTCTTTTTGCAGAATAACTTGAAATTAATTCTTTATTTAATTTTATTTTGGCGATCCAAAATGGACTAGGATTTCTATTATAACCTATGTATTTTTATGCTATTTTTTTAAATAAATTAAATAATTATATTTGTTCTTTGACTTAATACTATGTTTTCTTTGAAGTAACTAATTTAACACTAGAAGCGCCAGAGCAGTCATTTTGACTGTTTTCGCCATTTTATCTTGGATTCCTAAAAGACCCTTTACTTTAGGAAGTCATAATTTTTTGAATTCTCCTAAAAAAACCTTGAAAATTATTAGCACTAAATATGCATTGAATGAAAATAAAATTAATGGAAATATTTTTATGTATACCTAGAAGCGCCACGAGCAGTCAAATTGACTGCTAGTGAAATTGAGTTTATTCATCGTACTCTATCACGCAGAAAGATCTTATCATGAAGAAACATTTCCCCTACATATTCCTTTCATTCACTATTTCTCTAATCCATGATATACTTGTCATTTTCCGCCCCCTTCCCCAGCCCCCTCCATTTAAAAAAAACATTGTCCCGTAATCGTTTTCGAGATACCATGGAAAATCTAAGATTTGATTTGAAGTCAAACAGGAGTCAACATTTAGAAACTGATAAGTTTGCTATGTTTTCAGATATCTGAAACAAATTTATAGAAAACTGTGCTCTTTCTTATAAGCCAGGAGAAAATCTGGTGTTGGATGAACAACTATTTCCATCAAAAGTTAGGTGCAAGTTTATTCAATGTATGCCGAATAAACCAGATAAATTTGGTATAAAATTTTGGATGCTAGTTGATGTTGACTCAAAGTATATGTGCAATGCTTTTCCATACCTTGGAAAGGATAACGCAAGAAATGAAAACGAAAGCCTTCCTGAAAATATAGTAATGCGCCTTCTGAGCCCTTATGTGAATACAGGTAGAAATATGACAGTGGGCAACTATTTTTCCTCGCTTTCATTATCTAAAAAACTTAAAATGAAGAATACAAGTTTTGTGGGGACAGTCGAAGACATCGAAAAGAAATTCCGCATGAGATCAGGAAATCAAAAACTCAGCTTCACGAAACAGTTTTACAGAAAAATGGAGAAACTACACTGACAGTGCATCAAGGTAAAAAGAATAAAAATGTCCTACTTCTAAGTAACTTGCATACAGATGTAAATGTAGAGTCACAAACTGTGAAAAAACTTCCAGAAACAGAATTCTACAACAAAACCAAATGTGGAGTCGACATTATTGACCAAATGACACGTAAATATTCTGTGCGGGCTGCTTCCCGTAGATGGCCCGTGCATATTTTCTATAATATGCTGGATTTGGCAGGAACTAATGCCTGCATTATCTAACCAGAAATGAGTGGTAAATCTATAATAAGACATAATTCTTCTGCCAATTGAAAAAGAAAGTTGAGAGCGAGTCACTTGAAGAAAAAGACAAGTACACAACTGCCCTCAGAAATTTCGAACACTACTAACAAAAACTCTCAAAAAAGAGACGGCAGTGCCAAATTGGATTTTGTAAGAGCAACGAAACAAGTGATATGTGCCAGAAATATTCACATTTCATATGTGGTAAATCCACTTTCAGCATTGAAAAATTCTAAAATGTAAAAATTGCGAATAGCATTGAAATGAGTTTTATTAAAAAGTAAGTAAAAATATTTTTTGTAGCATGTATTTTAACAAGAATTAACATTTTATTCTTTAAAAAAGCTTTTAAAAATACCATAAACTTTTTGTATTTAAATAAATGTACAAAATTCTTTGAGCAGTCAATTTGACTGCTGCTGGCGCTTCTAGGTAGAAAGAAAGTGCGGCGCTTCTAGTGTTAACATGTTGACATTAAAAAATATCAATTATATTTATTTTTATTTTTTACGGGAGAGACGGGGCTTAATCTTGAAAAGGGTTAGATTTCTGAAACTTGCAATACTTTTGGCCAGCAGTGTATATATATATATATAAATTATCCGATTCAGAAATGAAATATCTCAGCAGCTTTACAATGCATCTAGGTTTTTACATGAGATTTAATTACTAATTAGACTTATGGGTATAGTAAATATTAGAAAACTGTGTAAAGAAATTAAAGAACAAATGCTTGAAACAGACCCAACGAATAATCACATACATTAGTTAAAAGTAGTCATTGTACCATTGTACATAAAAAAAAAATTAATCTCATTAACTTTGGGGGTAATGCACGACCGGAAGATTATGATAAATTTAAATAATGTTAATCAGTAAGACTTTTTTGTGTGCGGTTTGAACACATATGAATTTCAGCTATTACATTTAGATACAGCATGATAATTTAGAAATGTTAAAAATAAACGTAAAAACGTGAAATTTTTAAAATTTCAGCAAATTTTAGAGAAGATGTGCGATCAGAAGATATAAAACAATTTAGTTTCTTTTTTCACATATTTTTCGTCACCTAAATTCACAACTTTTCCGCGTTAGTATGAGTTGAAGAAAAAAAAAATGCTTGTATCTCCCCACTCTATTAGTTACAGAATGCACATGTTATGTTTCGGCACATGTTCAACTGTTTCGCATATACTTAAACTGAAACTAAATGCAACTTGTAATGGTAAGACAATTCTCTACCACATTAGTGTTGATTAGTAATGATCATGGTTTCAAAAACCATTAATACTCGATTTTGTCAAGTTCCGATCAAACACTGCATTAAAAAAGATAAATAAATAAATAAGTAAAAAAAAAAAAAAAAGCCATAGCTAAGCATAGTAAAAGAAAAATAATATGAAAATAAAGATGAAAAGTAAAATGAAAAATAAAGATGAAAAGCTTTTAAACAGTCATTTTTGTGGATTTTTCGTGACACCCTCCCCCACCCCCAATAAGGAAATACAAAAAATGGAAAATAATTTTCTGGATGAAGTAATCTGATACATTGGAAATTTTAAAGTACTTCTCAGAAAAGAAAAAAAAAATAATGAACAAATGATCAAAATCTGCACCAGCATTGTTAAAGTACACTTTCCTGATACTATTTTGTGAAATTACCTAATATTGCGATATATAGTACATTCGATTTTTCAAGCTCTTCAACAAAATCGTGTTCTATTTAAAACCAAAATTTCTTTTTAAATCTCGTAACTGCAGCAAACTGGACAGAAAAATAAAATTTCTTCCCAAGTTAGCATATATATTTATTCAAGAGTATGAAATGAACAACATAACTGAAAAATAAAAAGAGAACGAAAAAAGAAAAAACCTTGGGATTCATTTAAATTCCTTATTTTTATTTATAGTATTTCACATAATGAGTCTTTATTACTATTGCAACATGACATTGTATTCATGAACAAAAGATTCCGAGAGATCTTCGCTTAGGAGCAGGAAAAAGGGGAACGCGCGGCAGTTTGACCCCCCAGAGGAAGAGGCGTGAATTCGCCAATCGCCTTATTCGGGACCACGTGCGACTCATCGCCACTCCTAATAGCTCCCGATCATTTTGTTAACAGCGAAAGCATAGGGGTGCCCAGTCTATGAGTATATTTTAATGTCTTTGGCAAAGATGACCATAGGATAACTTGTTCTCTCTCCGAAGGAAAAGGAGATAACACATTGATATTTTGGATTTTTACTAGGTCCCCAGCCTAATGAGACATCTGTTTCTAATTCATTCGACGAGTTGGGATTCGGTGAAATGGCCTGTTCCTGTTTTTTTCCCCCTTTAAGCCTTTATTTTTTAACGCTTTCCAAAGAACTTGAAATGTTTATGCTTTTAGTTTGTCAGTCTGCTCATGCTCTAACTGCCGCAAATATGCATCGATCGAATTTTTATATGATGATGAACAGTACCATAGCATGTACCCTATTGAAAAGGATGTTAGTAAAATTTATAGTTCTTTTACAGGAGCACACAAAACAATTCTAATGCATTGCAGCCTATGGGCAGAGAATGTTCACAGTACATTTTAGAAATGTTCATCTATTTCAAGCAAAACAAAGTTGGTATTTATTATTGAGGTTTATGAGAGCATTCTGTCCATCGGCATGGGTGGAGACGTAGCCTTGACACCTATTCAGGGCTGACAAAATAACACTCATAGATTAGGCTTTAAGAGCAGTACTTAAAACAATATTTTGGTTTCTTGTTGGCTTTAACCTGTTCACTACCGTCATTGCTAAGACACAGTGGCAGAAATTTCTCCCTCCTGTGTAAATTGTTGCTTCCCGGCATGGGTCTTTGAATGCCCTGGCATGGTCCAGCCATGCGCTTGTGCAAGGCTGTAGCAGGCGGTAGAAACATTCTAAGACTCATGCCGGAAAGCACCGTCGAGTCTTTGGCAACGCCGGGAGCGAACAGCTAACTGTTCGTCGTGCAATAGCATTCCTGCCAACATCTAGCTAAGAAAATCCAGTAGATTTTTTGTGGTATCATAATCTTAAAGTCATAATTACTTATCTAAGTCACAAAACACTCTTCGTAATTTTTTCACACATTAAATTTCGCCGTTGTTCTATGTATCATTTTTAAAAAAATATATAATTTGACATAATACGACACAGTTATGGTTTTTAAAGCGAAAAGTTTGCTTTTTATAACAGCTTATGTTTGAAATTTCAATCACACATAAGGTCGTGATATTAAAAATAGAATTTGTAAAAGAACTCAGAAATAGAATTCTTTTAACATAAAATAAATAAAACGTCAATGTTTCTTTACATTCACAAGTTTTTTTCTTAAATGTTCGAAATTTTACAAAATATCTTCTAAGACTTAAAAAAAGTAGTAAAATTTTGGAACTTTGAACTCAAAAAATGTTACTATTAAACGATTTGCCATCGGATTCTGAAAATTTCAAGAATCCCTCACAAATGAGTTATCAATATAAGCACAAACCTTTATTTTTTGGACCAAAATACTGTGGTATATTTGTCCATATTGAATGAATAGACCCAGAAAGCGGTAATCTTTCAGAACTGGTGGAGAAATTAATGTATCGATTATGAAAGCTTCAAAATGTTAGAAAACCAGGAGATTTTAATGTAAAATCAGGAGACCAGGAGAAACCATCAAAATCCAGTAGAGTTGGCAGGTATGCATTAGTATATACGCAAATAAAATAGTGTTTGAAAGTATAAACAGTGCTCTCGGTATGGTTTCTTCTCCTTTTTTAAAGTTAATGTAAAGACTCCATTCAGGGTAACCCCAAACTATGGCACTGATAGTTTTGTCGCATACGACAATTTTGTACGCAAAAATTTTCTTCAGTCAGGAGAGAATATTTCATGACTAAATTAAAAGTTCTGAATATTTTATGAAAATTTAATTACTTGTAATAGAGTCAGGGATGTAACCATCCCTCCCCAACAAAAATGTGGATATTTGTTGGCAAAGTGATAATAATCGAGCCTTTTCGTTTAAAATTCCGCCTTTTGCGTACTCCCCTCTGCAATTTATTAATGTAATACGCTTTATTAATGTAAAAACCAGATTTCATTAATACGCACGGGCGCCGGCAACATAGGGCAAGGGGGAGGCAGTTGCCCCCTCCCCTGGATTTTTGTATTCAGTGTTTTCCCTTGCTTTTTTGTTCTTTTCAACATGGTAACCATACGTTAAAGTAGTCTTTGCTCCCCCTGGGAAATATTCTGACGGCGCCCATGTTTATGTGTAAATAATGTTAATCCTCTGAAAGTGGAACGTTTGCGGCTCCCTCTGTACAACTTACAGAGGTATTTATGCTTTTCTATGTTATGGGCACGTTCTGTTCATCGGAAAACTGTCTAATATAGGGAGGTGACCAACTTGGGAACTGAATCGGCAAATCTATTTTTTCAATCGGCAATTTACCTCTCTTCACCTTCCCCAAGATTTTCTTCTGGGATCGGCCCTGTTCTTGTTTGCTGTGTATTTTTACCGCACCAGAAATATAATTCTTTTTTTGTTTCAGAATTCGTTAACTCGGAACTTTTATAATTCTTAAACTGAGAGTTTTGTTTATTTTTTCTAACTTGGGTAGCTGTTACTCTATTCGTCGTTTTAAATGACGCTGAATCACTAGCTAAAATCGGCTGCTGATTTTTAACTATCTCTGCTTCACGAGAAGTCGTGATCGCTATTCAAGTGTAAGTTTCGTATCTAACTGTAGATTTTCAGAAACTTTTTTTATCTCTGATACCACAAACAATTCTATCACGTATCATTTCCTCCTGGAACGATGCTGGAAATTCACACGTTTGTACTAAACTGTACAACGAAGTGATAAATTATTCGACAGATTCACCCTCTTCCTATTTCCGGGTATAGAATTTATAACGTTCATAAATGACATTACGGGTTGGAATGAAATACTGTTCGAATTTCGATTTTACAACATCGTATTTCTTTATATCATCTGCATCTAAACTAAATGAAGACAAAATTTGTTCTGCTTGAGAACCCATTAGGTAAACTAAAGAATTTACCTGTTCTTCTGGTGCTTTTGATTTCAGTCCCGACGCAGAACGAAACCTTTCGAAACGCTCGATCCAATTTCTCCAGTCATCTGGACGAAAAGAATATTGATCCGGAGCTGGAATTTGATACATTTTAAATGTGGGTTTAAGCTGCCACCATGTAATATTATTAACTACACCGAAGGACTTTAAATATCTTTATTATATGCCGGCATTCTCTCGATTATCATACATAGCAACCGAACTCGAACTAAACATAAACATAACCTCGACCCAGAGTCCCGGAGTCATCGCGGTAGCATAATGTTGCCAGATGCAACATCACAGAAGCAATCATGAGCTCTTTGTAAGCACACTGACTTTTTAAGATGTAAAGTTTTTTTAAAGTATTTTTCATAAAATATTTTTATCCATATGCATAAATAAAGCATTGTTTCATAAAATTATGTGTTGATTCATTGACTGATTTTTATGATGTTACAACTTTAATATAACAATTAAAAATCTTAATATTATCTATTAATCAATTAGTATAACATTTTTATGATGGTTTATAAGTCTGGTGCGCTATTTTAAATATGCGTTATTTCAATCGATGACATCATGACACTCTTCTAAAATCACCCTGTAAGAACAAATCTATGAAAGAATTTCAGTGTAACTTTGTTGTCAATTAAACAAAATGCCTACTGTCTATCCAGGGGTCGCAAATGCAAATAGTTTGCGCACCACTGCTCTTAACCCTTGCAACACGGGAGTCGGCACTACATTCTATTACAATAATGATAATTCAAAAAATTTTCCATGCACTAGTATTGCACATATTTTTATTACATCACAGAAAAGTGAAATTAAATTAAATAGTCTGACATTACCATGAAGAAATCTAAACGATACACATTATACGAGGCTAAATCTGTTGGTCAGAGGGCTCTCACATCAGATCGGTTGGAGGCAGTCCGCTCAAATCGGTTTTTGTGGGAAAAGGTTGAAAGTTGCGAATTACACTGGGATTCGTTCTATGTGTGCAAAAAAGCTGTGCTGGTGGACATTTATTTGCAACTGTGTGAAGTGTAATGGGAAAAGTGCTTAAGTGTGCAGCATGTGCACAAATGGTGCAGAGAATTCAAAGATGTACGTACAGACGTCCATGACTAACAACGTTCTGGCCAGTCATCGGTTTCGGACAAAACGATTTGAAGTCACAGAAGCCGACCTTAAAGCCTTTTACAGCAGCTGCAATTGCAAAAGTGGAAGAAGCAAGGCTGAAAGATCGAAGGATAACAGTTTGGGACCTCAGCAAGATGATCCCTGATGTCAGCAAGTCCTGCATTCACAAAATTTTGACAGACTGTTTAGGATATGCCAAGGTTTGTGCAAGGTGGGTCCCAAAAATGCTGATGAATGACAACAGCAACGTGTAAAATTTCTTCAGGCCTACGAAACCGATGGCAAGGAATTTTTGGACTCTATTCTCTCTGGGGACGAGACCCGGGTCCACTACATGACACCGAAAGCAAAAGAACAATCCCGTTAGTGGAAGCATCCAGACTCGCCGAACCTGCAGAAGTTTAAACAAACACTGTCAGCCGGCAAAGTGATGGCGAGCGCCTTTTGGGACAGGAAGGGGTTATTGTTCTGTGAATTCATACCTACCGGCACAACAATCAATGCAGACCACTACTGTGAGACGTTGAAGAACCTTTGCCGGGCAATTAAAAAACAAGAGAGGCATGCTCACAAAAGGAGTGTGTCTCCATCAGGACAATGCTTGTATGCACACTGAACATGTCACGATTGATCTCATTAACAGATTTGAATGAAATACTGTCACACACCTGCCTTATAACCCAGACATGGCCCCCAGTGATTACCATCTCTTTCCAGTATTGAAGAAACACCTGGGTGGGACGCATTTCACAACTGACAAGGAGCTGAAAGAAGAGGATTTAAGCTACCTTCACGGCGTGACGTCAGAGTTCTACAATTCTGGTATAAAAAGATGGTACACAGCATGCAAAAATGCATTGATCTCAATGGCAGTAATGTTGAAAAATAGGGGAAAGTTTAAGCTTTCCAAATATGTATTATTCAATGACAATAAACATGTTTTTCATTGTGGAAATTCATTGGGAACCTTATTTTACAGACAGCACTTGTAAATTTTAATAATAGTTCTTTTAACTTAAAACTATGAGTTTTGAATATGAAAATGAACTATACTTTTTAATACAGACATCATATTCTAAAGCTCACCAATAATAGTAATTTTAACAAAACACATGGTTTATTCTTTTATTAAATGAAATGTGTTTCATGTTATAAGGAAATTTTTTTTTTTTTTGCTTTATTCTTTATTAACCATACTTTCAATTTACTCCTGGCAACAGCAACATTTAGTCTTTTTTCAGACGTACGACAACACTTATTTTGTACATAAGGAACTAAAATGGCTAGCATAAACAATTTTTCTAATAGAACTGTGAAGTAATATGAAACCAATGATAATATATAATAATTTATTTATTAAATTTGCTGCCACAAAATATAAAGTATATATTCATATATATTTCTTCAAACATGTGAAAAGTAATGAATGGTATACATTTGAGGAACTGTAAAACTTAGGTACAGCCAATAGTTATAGTATTTATTTTTAATACATAAGTATGATATGAAAAATTAAGACAGAGTAAAAGCTATATTTTCAATGCAACTCGACTTATATATAGATCTTTTTCCATAAATTAACTAAGTGGCTATAGAAGTCAATAAATTAAAGATAATTATAACAATAGTCAGATCTTAGTGTTAATGAATAGTTAATATATGAAAAAAATCAACAATAAAATAAAATATACTCTCTCTCTATATATATATAAAATAAAATGCAAATGGAATGTGAAAAACTCACAATAGTGAGAAATAAGAATTCATAGCAGTGCATATATGTATTTACAAAAAATTATGTATAAAAAATACAATTAACAATGCAAATACAGCTTTATAAAATATAATACAGTGGAAGAAATTAAGCACTTTTATGTATGCAAAAAATCACAATTCACTGGGTTGGATACACAACACAAAAAATTTTAATTGTCATACTAGAATTAGAGCTATAACTTTTTACATAAACTGAAAACAAAATAACAATGACTCTTAACAGAAAAGCACAATCTTTCCCATGGGGAAAAAAAGTTACAATTTGGCTTTTTATGACACATTCATGAGCAATGAATCAAACTTATAATTTATCTTTTATAACTATACCTCTAAAAATAGAAAACATTAATAAAATCCATAAAACTGAAGGATATACTTGTGATAAAACAAATGTTAAAATAATAAATGAAAAATGTAAATAAATATCTATCTTTTATAAAATAAGTAAAAAATACCTCCACCAAATGTAATAAAATCAAGTACATAATGTATGTTAAAAGGAAATTAAATAATAAAATATTGCAAGAACCATGAATGGACTTCCTATTCATGCATTTCTTGCCTGGCTCTTTCATAGCTCTTAATATCTATGATATAATTCTAATGAATTTTTCTTTTTACAAGCACAGTGATCAAGAACTTTATTTCTTGAAATTCTAAATCATCATTTTAGAGCTGTTATAAAATTTTAAGTTAATGCAAAAAAATCCAGTTTTAACAAATAATCCTCATTTTGTTGGAGGAAAAATTGGTACATTTTTAAAAGTTACACGTGACATTTTTGGCACATATCTTTCTGGAAACAAAGTTTTCTTGCTGCTACAATTTTTATATATTTTTTTAGCTGAATCAAATACTCTTTTACAGTGCTGTTATTTAAAACAAATTTTAAAAAAGCATCCCACTAGGTGTCTCTGAAACTTTTTCCACCTAAAAAGCTCTTTGTTATTGACATTTTGATTTTAAATCCACTGGCTCTGTGATGCAGTTTGATTACATATTTTTAATTAATTGGTGTTTAGGTTTTCTATTCTAAATTTAATATATTTCAGCATTTTTTAAATATCAAAATTATTCCCTTTTGCTTCTGTTTTAAAAGATTTTTGGTGTGCCTGTTGTTACATTAATATTATTTAGCTAAAGGCATCAGTCTTGTTCTTAAAATAACTTCTCTGCCTAACGTTTTCATGTCCGATATATAGATTACTTAGCATTTTCTTCTGATTAAGAACATTTCATTTTGGATGGTTTGTTTATGACCATATAAGGTAAAAAATCTAATAAATAACTTGGCTTTCATTTCGGCTCACAATTAGCTGTTACATTATTTGTTTCATCCTTTTTGGCGCGTATGGTTTTTAAAATTCTTTCTATTTGATACCGCGAATGGGCAATAGAGCCAATCATAACGGATATGTTGTTGGTGTCTTATTTGGCATCCATTTAATACTCCTGCATCGGTTCTTGCCTATTTGTTCTCGTGGGCATTTCGCGTTTTCTCCGGGGACTTCTATTTGGGACATTGATCTAGAAGTACGTTAATTACTGCCTCTCATAGGCGCACCCACGGAGGGGGCTATGGGGGCTGAAGCCCCCTCTAAAGGTAGAAAGCTAGAAGTGAAAAGCTTTAAAAACTGAAAATTGTCGCTAATGAATTATTTTTTTCTTTCTTTTTTTAATTGTCTTCAAGTTATTTCTAACCAAAAAAGACATTTATTTAAAAAGTTTTTAAATAAATGCTTACAGTTAGTTTATGAAACACTGTTAATCTCGGTTACAACGTCACTGAAAAGATCAGATAAATATTTATGACTCCATACCGAGTTACATTGCTTGTGGGCTTGTGTTCTATGGGACAGTCAGGTGGTACCGAATATGTAGACGTCATAAGAGAGTTGTAACTAATCGAGGTCACTATAACCGAGTTCAGCATATTTGCATGTCGCCCACCCCCCTAAACTAAAATCCTGGGTGTGTCACTGCTGCCTCTTACCTGGCCGCTCGCCACCAATACATATCGATAGTTAATTAATTCCTTAGCTTTATAATAAAACTATTCAAAGCAATATTTTGTCCCATAAATTGCTCCGTTCCTGTGTATTGCAGTACTTTGTACTACAACTACTAATTACAATCACAACGAAGTAATTTAATAGTATTTTAACTTTACCTCAATTGCTTCATAGGCTCTATCTGAAATTAGTGAAAAGCCAATATCTTTAAAAGTCATTTCCATCACACCCTAAGCATAACCTAAAATGTCTTTAATAGATATTCTCAGCCTTAGAAAGGGGGCAATTTCACAGATAAATAACTACAAAAATGAACAAGGGAAAATTTAATTTTCCTAGATCTTTTACTTACAAAATACCAATAATTAGACCAGGCAAAACAATCCATAAGACTTCCATACATGACTCATGTTATTCCTTTTTATTAGTACATACAAACATTATGTGAATAAAAATGTTAAATAAAGAGAACTTTTTAAAATTTATTTTACATTTTGATATTTCTGAAATAATAATGACTCTGTAAAAGATAAAATGCAAATTGATACATTTTCATTGCTATAAGACTGAAAATGATTGACATGAAATTGCCACACTAATATGAAATGGAGTATATAATTCGCAATAATATTTTGCACCGTAAGTTATTATTAACAAAAGGCGGAACTCTATCCAATAGATAGTTATACATGTTATAAATAATTAATTTCCTTTAAAGAATAAAAAAGCATATGAAATTGAAATATCACATGATTGTCATTGTTATTTCAATTTCATATGCTTTTTTTATTCTTAGCCTATAAAAAAAAGCACATGAAATGCTTTTCATATGCATAATAGAGCTCTTTTGTCACATTTACAAAAAAGCTACATAATATTCCATATAAAATACACAAAAATCAATTTTATAAGTAATATTAATCCTTTTAAATAAAAGTAACAAATCATTCAAAATATTGAAAACAAATTATTAAGTACTGACATATTAAGTAAATGTGCAGCAATCTTCAGAATTTAAAAAAAAAACTAAATTTAAATGTGCTTATTTATTTTTAAAAAAGGTGATGATTTCTTTCATCTTTTTCTAACAAAACCATTGATGTGATTCAAAACAAAAGTTTTTTTTTAATTAAACATTTTTAATCAAGTTAAATTTTTCCCCCGACCTGAACAATATTAATTCAATTTTTCTCTAATCACACAAACAAATTTATACTTTATAACTTTATACTTGGAAAAAAAGTTTAAATAAAAAACATTTCAGTAACTAAGATGTTTCAGTTTGATTTTTAAAAAAACCTTCAATTGAGAGATTTAGTAATTTTCTCTTACTGATATTAGAAAATAGTCACAAAAACGTTTCAATAAACATGATTTGTAAATTTATACTAGTGTTACTATCATAATTGGCAACTAAGCTATATACTATTTACTGTACTTGAAGTACACAGAGTGAATAAACATTACTTGTAATGAGCTATTACTGAATTGAAAATTTGAAAGATAAATGTTTTGGGTGTGCTTGGATGGTTAATAAAAAATTAATTTCAATTGGTTAAATAAGGAAGTTTGTTTTATGAAGGGCAGAGGAGGACAATTAACATAAATGAATTATGCTCACAAAGTCTTCTCATTCCTTCGGAATACTTAATGCAATGTTAACAATTTTTAAACGCTTTAAAAGTCCAAGTGAAATATCTATTGTTTCAGTTAAATGAGTGTATGTTCTCTGCCTGTAACTAACAAAATTGTAATAATTAGGAACTCGTTTTAAAAACAAATTTAATTTAGACTTAGATAAAGAAGGTTGCTAAACAAAAGTTACAAAAAGGAAAATTATTTCAGAAAGATATTAGCTTAATAAATAGAACTTTTTGAAAATATGCAGTTAACATCAGAGTAATCCCTTCTTAAGAGACTTTTTGTGACCACTCCAGTTTTAATTAAATAACATTAACACTAGAAAAGTCGGAGAGGAGGGTCAAAATGACCCCTGTTGACTGTTTTAGGTATTTCCATAATTATTTAAATTACTAATTAAAGTAGAAATGTAAAAATTTGTCACAACACGATTGAAAGAATTTTAGGAAAAGTAGAAAAATGAGCTGCGGTGTTAAACTGTATACTGAAATAAAGCACGAGATATTGGGAAAAGGATGAAAATGGCCACAACTGCGCTTCTAGTGTTAAATAATTATATAACATTATTTAAAATCAAAATAGCTCCAAACAATCATCAGATTATTCAAAATAAAATTAACATCATTTTACTAAGTTGCTTATTCAACATTAAAATTTAATTGGCCATAACTAAAGCTATTATTTTGGAAAAAATATAGGACATATAATACATCAAATAATGCATAACTTTTTAATAAACTAATTATTTTTTTTCAAATGGCAACTCTAGAGATGCCTTCTCTAAGAGAATAGCTATAAAATGCAATAGAAAAATTTATGAAAATAGTCATAAAAAATTATGTCACTGCAGATGCCACAGTATAAAAATCTATCAATACTTTTACACATTTTTCCAATAAAAAATACTTTTTTTAACAAATGCTATCATTACAACATCTATATACATCTTTAATAATGAATTGTAAATACAAACCACTAATCTTTCAGAATTTCGGACTGATATTCAAAAACATGCAAAGTTTTGAAGATTATTAAAATAATGGTGACTTCAAATATGATAAACTTTTAAAAATTTTATAAAATAAATGTATATACTTTCAATAAAAATATACTCTATAATATTTAATGCACAATCTAAATTATACATACAAATATATATATTATATATACAGGGGGATGGCTAATTCATGGTACAAATTTTGAGGGCTGGTACAGGACACTGTAACAATCACAGTTTGTAAAGGAATGTATGGTCAAAAATGAAACGTTGAAGTACAAACACAGGAAAGAACAAATATAGGAGACAGATGAGCAATAGTAGTTTCTTCCATTGCCGGTAGATGGCCAGTCAGCATTGATTTGGGAAAGAGAGTCCATTCTCATTTCAGTTTTTGTCCATTTGCCTTCAGAAACTACATGTGGTTTCAGCATGATGGGGTGCCAGACCACTTCACTCTAAATCTTGTTCAGTACTTGAATGTGACATCTGGCATACAATGGATTGGACATGGTGGATCTATTTATTGGTCACCCAGGTCTCCTGATTTGACACCCTCAATTTCTTTTTAGGGGAACATTTGAAGAATGGCATTTATGCCACTCTAGTAGACTCAGATAAAGATCTTGTAGCTCAAGTATCTGTAGCTGCTACACATGTATGTGAAATTCCTGGTATCTTTGAAAGTGTTCGTCCATCGCTGCACTGACGCTGTCAAGCATGTATCAATGCAGATGGACATAATTTTGAGCACTTATTGTAAATTAATTTCCACTAGTAAACGAGATTATAAAATTAAAACACTTTCCCTATCATTTGTTCTTTCCTGTATTTGTGCTTCAATGCTTCACTTTTGACCATGCATTCCTATACAAAATGTGATTGTTACAATGCCCTGTACCAGCCCTCAAAGTTTGTACCATGAATTAACAGTCACCCTGTATATATAAAGTCAAGAAAAGACAGCAGGCATGCTTTTCAGATTTTGAAACTTTTTAGTAAAAGCAGTGTCAAATATAAATTTCATTTCTTGGCAGATATCACAATTTTCACATAGTTACCAGGTGCGTTTTTTTTTTTTTCTGTGGAAACCCTGCATTTATAAAGATTAATAAAAACAGTGAGTATTCACTCATGGAAGACAATATGACCAACAACTTCAAACAAGCAAAAAACCAACTTCAGATCTCAGAATTTTATAAATTTTGATTTTGAAAGTGAAATGTTCAACCTACAAAAATCACATATACATAATGGAAAGAAAGAATGAAGATAAAATCTCAAATATTTTAAAATGATGAAACAGAACTTTAACCACCACTATAAGTCATAGCAAAATAATCATCAATATACCCAAGAAATGGGTACCCATTGAGGTTCTGTACTCAGTGCTTTAATAGCTTCTTTTAGCTGCTCATATGTTTTACCAAAATTGGAATTTAAAAGAACTAAATCAAAGTACTTTTCAAATGCTCTTTGTAATCGAGCACTTTCTTCTACTGTGTGTTTCAAGTCTTCATCCTAGATAAAAACAGAAAAACCTTAGTTGACAATTAGTTATTTAACAACAGCAATTTTTTGCTGCAGTATATATAATTTTAAAAAATGTAATCTAATTTAGGAAACATCACACCTCTTACATACACAGAATTAAATTTCAAGCATTTTTATTTAAGAATATTTAACTATTGCTGATATTTTAAGTTCTTTAAAAGAATTGCACTCACACAATCAAAAACAGGGGAAAAGTATACCAAATCAGCAGCATAACATGTGCTTTCTCATGCCAAAAATTTAAAACATTTTAACTGCACATGCAGATGCATCTTTCATTAAAGATAAAAATAACAAAGCTTTTACACAGCCACTAAACATAATAATTATTCATGTAAAAAATATGTTAATTTAACAAAATTCTGGAACAAATACATTCAAATCATCAGAAGAAAAAAAATTATTCATACCTCATATAAAGAAGCTAAGCTTTCCAAAGTCCTAGCACGCCTGGATCCATGTCTACCCATAGCACGATCAAACTAGTAAAAAATACCAAACATGCATAAATAAAAACACATGCTGACTACAACACAATTAAAAGGTTTTTTGAAACATTTAAAGTATCTTTTTAATGCAACAAACATCCAGTAATTAATTTTAACATGCTTTAGTAAATAAGAATGCATACACAAGAAGCAAAATACTTAGTGCAATCTTACTCACAGTAAGATTTTTGCTGCTATAGTTGTGATGTTTTCCATACTCATGTAAGTGTCTCAGCTGATCCATTGGAGGAGCGGCAATAAACACAACATATGGCATAAACTCAGATGTTTTTAAAACTTTCAATGCCTGTAACATTAAAGTAAGTTTCAGTAAAGAGGAATCATTAACAATATTGTTTAGCATACACTTTGACACATATTTCATTTAAGTTTCTACATACTTTATGTTTTAATAGTATGCTCATCGAAGCACATTATTTTTTTTAATCATAATAATTTTAAATTTTGTTGAGTAGTGAAATACAGTTCAAGAATTCCTAATAATTAATTTTAACAAAACATCCTTCATTTTGTGATTTGCTTAACCTAAATCAACCTAAAATGTATTCATAATTAAAACATTTAAAAAGTCGTTACCAAACAAAAACTTATATATATTTCAACCACTGCTGTGGCAGTCTTCAGTCAGAACTGTTGTAATATTCTCAATATTATGAACATATTCGCAAAAACATACAATTCATCGTTGACCTTAAAAATAATACTGCTTTTTCCACAAAACTTTGGTGGTTTGCTTAAAACCACTTGCTCATTCTACACCCTCCCGCCTCAAAAATGGCAGCCTTCTACTCTTCTGCTTACCAAGCTTTGAATATCTGTTCTGACACTAATTCCTTGCTTTGTAAAGCTAACTACCTCAATACTGTTGTCATGGGCAGAGACTATAATTCCTGAGTAATCGACCACGCATTGAAGAAATTAAGTAATCTGCCAAAAATTGTATCAGCACAATTTCCCGCTGTTAACAACACTATTGTTCTCTCTTACTTCCCTAAAATTAATACTCGCATTGCTAAAATTCTTAGAAAATTCAATTTCAATTACATTGTCAAAGTAATTTTTACGTCCATGAACAAATTTTCTCATGCTACAAAGACCTCCACTGAGCCTTTGAATTCATGGGGTATTTGCAGTATCAATTGTCAGCGTGACTTATTTTATATCGGACAAACGAAGCACATTCTTAAAGCTCTGGGATGTAAATCCGTCAGTATAAATTGGAATCCATGGTGCTGATGGTAGACTGTGAATGGGTAGACTGTGAATGATTTCTAGAATGTGAGAGCGCAGCTTGGTGAGGATTGGACTCGCCTTTGGGGCATATAGCAGTTCAAGTCTTGCCACAGGCAGGGCACACTTAATAGAAATAAAGATCTGTAGGGGAGCAGGATTATTCAACTTATTTATTAATATATTCAAAACGTGAAAATTCTAGCATCAGCTCAAACCCGAGCCCCCCTCCCCCCCCAAAAAAAAACAATATAAATTGAACAATCCAAATAAGTATTGAACAAAATTTATTTGGTTCTAAAAGTTATCACAGACAGCAACAAAATAAATAAATAATTAACAACATCATAGATTGAATTACAATAAGTAACAAATTCATTTATATACATGCTTCACACGCACACAAAACATTCATCACACAAAAAACAACTTTTCAACACAGTACAAATAAAACAATACTATTTAATTTAAATACACATACTGTTTTATTACCTTTGGATTACAATCAAGAATGCACATCTTTCCAGACCTAATTATTGCTCTGACAGATTCAAGTTTTGTTCCATATAAATTGCCGTTATGCTCACCATATTCCAAATATTTATTTTCAGCAATATCTGCTTCCATCGCTTCTCGAGTGACAAAAAAGTAATTCTTACCATCCTGTTCATTTTCTCTAATAGGTCTAGAGGTATCTAGGGAGAAAAAGTGCATACATAAACTAGACATACATATTGGCTATTCCAAACTGATTCAAGGGGGCACTTTTAAACGACCAAGATTAGCAGTATAAATCATATAAAAGAACCACATTATAAAACACTCAAAAGGAAATTTAAAAATTTATTTCAGCACACTGGCTGTGCTACACAGATGATATCTTTGCTGTTCTAAATATCAATAACTCAGAAGTTTTACTCAATTAAAGCTATGTTTTAATGATAACATAATATTCATCCTTGAAAAAGAAAATATTCTTAATTTCTTTGATGTTAAAATTATTAGAAATAAACCAGATGAATTCCAGGCCACTGTTTATAGAAAACGTATGAGTAATATAGTTAATTATAACTCTATCTTTAATTACAAAATCACTGCAATAAGGTCCTAGTCTAATCTAGCTTTGGATATTCATCCCAATAATAAAATCACTCAAAATAACTGGTGTTTAAAACATAAAATAACAAAAAACTTTGTAAAATAACACCATAAAGTTTATTTCAATGGTCATACAGCTGGTTTCAAGCAAAAACTTTTTTGCCCTTCCTCAGTGACAATCACCTGAAGATAGGAATGGAGAATTAAAAAGAAAGTCAGGGAACTGAAAGACTTTCTTTTCAGTTCTTTGTTCCTATCTTCAGGTGATTGTCACTGAAGAAGGGCAAAAAGGTTTTTGCTCAAAACAGCTGTATGGCTGTTGAAGTAAACTTTATGGTGTTATTTTACAAAGTTTTTTAGTATTTTACCTGTTTCAATAGATCACTACTTGAAGAGGGAATTAATTTTATGTTTGATCAATGTTAAACTGTTAAATATCCATTCCACATATTATGAAAATAGTTAATGGGTGATTGAAGAAATTTAAAAATATTGAAGACGGTCAAAAGAAAAATCATAATTTTACTTCTGCAACATCCTTTAGTTGGAATATAGTTAATTAAATTGCAAATGCTGCTTTAAATAATGGTCTCAGAATCCCAATTAAATCAAATAAAACATTTTCAACTATGTATGTTCCAACAAAAATTTAACAGATTTTCAAGAAACCCCAGGTGTTTACGAAAATAAACTTCATTTTGAAGAAACAAGAAATAGGTATTTACATAGGCATGACAAAGGAAAACAATTAAAGAAAGAAAAGGACATATTAATGATCTACAATTTAAGAAACTAAGCACAGCCTTATATTTAGCCCCAAAATAAATGTCAATTTTTTAACAATATCAGAAAAATTGCAAAATATAAAAATAAAACATATGCACTTTTTTAAAAATCCTTGAAGATCTCAACAGATGGCACAACAATAACAGTATAGCCGAAGACTGGGATGGATTGTGTGCCAAAATATATTTTTTAATGGTTAAATTGGTAATTCTTTTAACATTTTAAGTACACTTTCAGAAGCCATATTTTTAAGGGCTTTTAATTCTGATTATTATCATACTTCCAATTAGGAATTGTTTTCTAATGATATACAGTTACTATGTTGGCAATAAATTTGATAGAAGACTGAGTGTGTGTGTGTATATATATTAAGGAAAACTAATATTTTATGGTGATCCTGCATACAAAAAGTTCTCGTTAGAAAAATGAAGCCCAACTTTAAAATATCATCCACAAAAAAAACTGCAAGTGTAATTAATATTCACTAAGTTATTCAGCTCTAAAGTTTTAAGCAATTATAATCAATAAATAATAGATAATTCTTATATTGGGAAAAGATAAATTAAGTAAAAAGTAAAGAAATATTCCTACAATACAAGACTATCTAAAAATGAGTAAAAATCATACTACTATCATTCAAATTTTAATATTGTACTTTGTTCATATTTTAAAAAAAGATTCATCAGTTTTGCAGTGATCTTTGTATTAATTTTTCCTAGTTTCACAGACAAAAAGTTAGCTTTTATTTAAGTTTTATTAGCATAACCTTTCTATGTTTAAAATAAAACTGGATAAATACATAAGCATGAACATTTTTATTTATTTAAGGTGCTCGATTTTGTTTGCATAGTTTTTTTTAATATATGTTTCATTATGAGCTGAATAAAAGTAAAAAATCTAATAAATGGATAAAATTAAAATAAAATAAGTAAATATTAATAAAACTAACCAGAATATGAAAAAATGACTAAACAAATTAAATCACACATGCGAAAAACAGTTAATGTTTAAATTTTGTACGACCCAATTAAAAGATTTTAAATGCCAAAACAGCTGTAAATTGTGAAGAAAGTTCATTTTTTAGTTTTTAATATTTCATTATAGTATGTTTTAAAAACTGTTTTTTTGCAAATGACTTCAGAAAATTCAGACTTTTATGTATATTGAATCACTCAATAAACACTTAACATAAAATTACTACAGAAACAGTTTTATCAAATCAGTAAATTGAATTCAAACATGAAAAATAATGTGAATTTTTGAAAAGTTTGTTAAATGTTCCATTCACTAAACATAGAAAGGTAACATAATTTGATAAAACTCACGAGCTACTGGTGTGCCAAACTTAGATGGGTATTCTCTAATTAATCTGTTTTTCATTGTTCTTCTACCAACTCCTTCAGCACCAAGAAGCACCAGAGTTTTCCGTTCAAATGGAGGCATACGAGCAACTTCTTCATATAACAGAAGTTCAGCTTTGTCAAACTCTGCAGGATGAAGGAAATCGAATCAACAAACACTTAAAATGCACTTTTAAAAACAATAACAGTACAGGCTTTATTTATCTGACGCACACTAATTTTAGAATATACAACTGAAGCAAAAGAAACAAGACTGCAAAACAAGTTCTGATAAAATAATTGAAAGGAAGAAAACTAAATTAAACAACCAACAACCACAATGAAATGAGTTCAATCCAAAAACGTGGAACAGTGGAAAAGTCATACCACTTGACAGAACTAAGAACTTAAAAATACACGGGAGCCACTTTCAGCCCATGATTTCGCCTAGAAATTAGAAAAAAACTCTTGTATGACAATGCTGAACTTAAAATATTTTATAACTGATTAAGAAAAAGTTTGATATGCAGAGTTAAATCAACCACTTGGATCCTTTTACAGTGTACTCATGTACTACCATTTAGGTTATGTTCAACTAGCTGAGTATAAAACAGTAAAACAAACTTATTCTATCAGCCATGGACAGATATTCAATCCGATATTTGTTGGAGGTGGCATGAATAACTTGCATATTTTTCAAAAGTCATGCTAGCTAATGATTTATTTTTCTGGTGAAGATCTCGCATTCAGATGGAGGTAAAATCACTGAGCTTACTGGTCTTCATTTGCCACAGCACTTGCTATTAAAAATTGGGGCCCTTATGAACAAACAATGTAAATTCACTCATAAAAAAGGCGGAGAGGGGGAGAACAAAGAACTATATTCAAGATGCTTGGAAGAACCAATGTTTCAGTGACAGTGTATTAGGCTTAAAATTATTTATTAATTAAAATTCAGGAGCATGTTTGATTGTGATTGTGTATGATTATGGCAATGCTACACTAGGGCGATCTGCCAAAGGAGGGTGCCTTGGTAGAAGGACTTTCTAAGGGGTTCTAACGCATAGTCACATTACATCTGGAGAAAACCTACCAAAACTCCAGACCGTTAGATCGACAGCCGCGCGATGGGACCCGAATCCGAGACCTTCACACTTTGGCCATCTACCATTTTCAGTGGCATAACCACTGTGCCATTGTAAGGCACTGGAGCTTGTTTGAATAAAAGATGCATATCTTCAACTAATATAAATAAATATAGAAGTAAGTTACTGATTAAGATAATTTTCTATAAACAAAAGCATTAGCATGGCATGCATGAAATTACTTGGAAAAAAGTCTGAAGTCGACTTTAGCAGTCTGAAACTCAAAAGTGTAATTTTAAAAGACTGAAACAGAAAGTCATCTAAACCAAGCCTGCACAACACATGGGTCACCGGTTAGATGAGGCCTACCAGTTCTCAGTTTGTGGTCATAAAGTCAGTTCAACTGTGTTGATCTATGTTGGTCGTATTAAGTATTTCTCCTATTTTGTTCAAATTTTTAAAAAATACTAGCGATAATCGCACCAGTTAAGGAATTTGAAAATTCTTAATTATCAAAAGTACATATGGGCAAAACAAAATAAATAAATAAGTAATGGGATGATGTACTTACATGTTGCTTCAAATCGTCCTTTTAATTTTAAACTACGGTTGCCACATAAATAAAAAAAAGTAGTCTTGGTAACTGCATATATTTAATTATCACTACCTCGGCGGGAGTAGAAGCGTTAAAGTAGAAATCACCCCGAGAAAGTCAAACACAGCACACGCATAGATCATGATGTCACATCCCAAATAGTATTTAAAACGAAGTATGAGTGAAGTATAGTTGGAATATACTTGGGGGAAACTGTAAAACAGTTTTAGTGAGCGATTTCAAGGTAGATTTCGATTTCAAAGATGCGTTTTATTTAACAAGCTAGAAAAATACGCCACACTCATGAATAACGATACACTTTCCAACTTAATTGAAGTAAGAAAAAAAAGTAGGGAAGACGCATGGACGATGATAAGCTTTTCATATATAGCACTTTAGTGCATATGTAAAATCTGAGAGAGTTCCTGATTTTCATACCTTTTTTTTTTACATTTTTCAAACTTCTTCCTCTCCCTATTTTCTATTTTTGTTTTATTTCTCTATTTGTTTCTTTCATGCAATGCTTTTCTTTTTGCTTTTCTGTGTTATATCTAAAACTTTACGAGTAACGGATCGTGTAAGAACAAGTGGGGTAAATGATGCAAAAGAGTCACAGACCGACGAAATATCACTCTAATCAATCAAATCAAATATATATTATCGAATAAAATAAAATTAATTTGTTATCAGATTGTTATGCTTTCATTTGATTCTTTTGTAAATTACAGTCCTTTATAGGTGATTTACTCAGTGGCAGTATTTTTATAACCTATTTTATTTGTATTTACAAAAATTGGTGAATCTTAAAAATTTTTTGTTATTATAGGCGAAAAAGAAAACTCCAATTGTAAATGAACTTCTACTTAATTCTCGATTGCATATTAACATACAATCATTGAGATAATTTATTATACATTTTAGAAACAATATATATATGGAATTTCGAATGCCTAATTATTTATCCGAAATCCTAAAATGCAATAACATAAGGTAACGTAATAAATATTCATATTTTTTAAAAAGGATTAGTTTAATTTGTTAATGCAATCTGAAAAACATATTTAAAAACGAATAATACAAATTATAGTAACTATTTTTTAAAATCGTTTTGAAAAAATAATGTGTTGTTAGTCACAAAAATGTTTACAGAAAAAAATTTTATTTCAGAATAAATTTTCAAAATGAATCTATTGAAAGAGAAAAACAATGCAATATTGTTTATATTCAAATTTTGTAACACACGATACGTTATGAAAGCATCAGAATATTACTTTAGCTTTGATGCATACATATTCTTGCACAGTGCTTTTAATAAAATATCTGTAGCGGTTCCTAACCATTTAACATTGTGTCCAACATTGTCCCAACAAAGATAACTTACGATGTCGCTCCAACCCGCTATTTACATTCCTCGGCATATATACAGTTTTCGCCTTTTCTAGAAAATAATGTTATCGGTAAAATTTGAAAAAACATTTTAAGAGAAAAGAGATATGTTTTGAAGGAAAAATTGTTAATGCAAGAGATTATTTAATAAAACATGCATCATCACTTGCTCTTTGCTTGCTTTCCTCACGTCTGCAAACACTATGCATCCCCCAAATTGTGGCCGCCCCACCGGCTGGGAGCTGCTAGCATACTGGATGTCCCTGAATTCATGGTCTAAACTTCATGAGTAGGTAATATACCTATAAAGTAGCATTTTTTGGTGCAGCAATGCGGTGTTAGAAATAAAATTTACATGAGTGGTAGCAACAAGATGGAGCTTGAACTTATTTCCTCAATAATGTGCCTAATTACTTCAATGCCACCTTTCTACTTCGATGGTTTGGACGAGATGAACGAGTTAGTCACCCAGCACGGCTGCTGATCTGACGGTCTGGAGTTTTCGTGGGTTTTCTTCAGATGTACTGTGAGAAGGTGATAGAACTAAAGGTGTACCGGAGATCTATGTCCGTATTCATATCCACGGATATTCGAAGAAAAAAATCATCCGTATCTTGGCCTAACTTGGTAAGCGTTTTTAACATTTCTATGTTGTCAGCTTTATTCCCTTTTCTCACACTTAACCCTTTAACGTGCAGTCTTCCCGCTCTGGGAACATCAAACTCTGACGTTTTGACTGTTGCCAGTCAGGAAGAATAGATTTCATTTCTATAAAAAATAGTTGCGGGTGACATAGCTCCACAATAATCCTTTACTTTTTAGCACGTCATTTCCAGTAAAAAAATTACCACACTTATTTTTAACAGCACTGACATCTGCTGAAAAATGGAAGAATACGAGAACGGCTGGATAGATTGCCCAATGCTGAAAAAAGGGCAGCCGTTCCCATCGTTCGACTTAACTACCAGCAAGATGGCGGACGATCGAAACGTTCATCGCGTTTCACAGATCTAGAGACCTTTTTTGACGAAAACTGGCTGTGCGGCACAGCCAGCTGCGTCAAAAAAGGGTCTCTAGAACTGTGCCAAGTGATGAACATTTCGATCGTCCGCCATCTTGCTGATAGTTAAGTCGAGCGATGGCAAGGGCTGCCCTTTTTTTAGCATTGGGAAAGGGTTGTGCCTCAAAGGATTAAAGGGCACCGACACCTGTTCTTGAAATAGAAAAATCTAATTTTCCTAAAGCAACTTAAAATCTTCGTACGTAGTACTTAGCCCCCATTTACTTATGCCAAAGGTATTCGCATATAGGTATTTATGGCTACTAATATCGCAGTAGAGAAAGAAAAGAGCAAATATGCAACTTTGCTTTCATTAAGCTCTAAGCTCAGATTGTGGAATACACAAGAGGCTTCAATCTTCTCCTTTAACGCACAATTCATATGTTCATTTGTTGCAAAGATACAGTAAAGATATTTCCATTCTATGAGCAGTGTTTTCCTTATTTTGAGCTTAACGTGAAGTTTCTTTCTTATTTATGTAACTGCTCATAAAGCAATTCCGTATGTGTAACGTGGGGTGGTAAAGTAATTTATAGATAATTAAAAATTATATGGCTTTAGTGGTAGGTATAATTAACAAATCCAAATAAAAATTATTAATAAACACTACATGTTATTTAAAAATAAACAAATAATATTTAACTGAAGCAAATAAAAATACCTTCTTATTAATAACTAGCTGAAGTACCCGTTCTTCGCACGGGAATGAATGAACTTTTTGATATTAATATTTGTTGTGATTACTATTTATAGTAATAAAGAGATATAGCAAAATGGATATCGCATTATATTGTGTTCAATAATCATGCATACTGAATTTCAAGGCAATCGTTTTTACGGTGCAGAAGGCGATGCGGCGTAGCACAATCTAGTGGCGAGTTTTAGCAAAACGGATACGGCAAAAATATTCTTCGCATTCAGATATCGATGTATACGAATTTTCATGACGATCGGCTGAATAGTCTTGAAGTTCATGTGTTGACGCGACATCTAGTGTCAAGTTATAGGAAAATGGATCGTGCCAAACTCTTCCCCGTGTTCAAATATCTATGTATACCTATTTTCATAGCGATCATTCGCACAGTCAAGAAGTGATAAACTGCAGGGCCATCTAGTGGTTAATTAAAGTAATGATTTGCTACAGCGCCGTCATGTGGCGAGTTATAGCAAAATGGATAACGCCAAAATATTCTCATTGTTCAAATAGCTATGTATACTGATTTTCATAGCCACTGTTTGAATGGTCAAAAATTTGGCCTGCTGCAGCGTCATCTAGTGGCGAGTTAAAATAATAATGCATTGCAGTGCCATCTAGTGGTGAGTAACATCAAAAGTAACGCAGTTAGAATATATTCTTCGTTCTCAAATGTGTAAGTATAAAAAATTTTATGCCGATCAGTCGAACGGTATAGAAGTTGATGCGTTGAAGCGCTATTTAGCGGTAAGTTACAGCAAATGGATAGTGAAAAATATTCTCCGTGTTCTAATATTCGCGTGTACCAAATTTCATCGAAATTGGTTGGACGATATTCGCATAGCAAACGGCTAAACGGAATAGAATTCGACGTTCTGCTGTGCGTTCTCCACCTAGTGAAAAGTTAGAGGAAAACGGATAGCATAAAAACCTTCTCCATGATAAAAGACTTAGGTGAACCAAATTTCATGGTGATCGGTGAAACGGTGCTGGAGTTTTTCAACCTCCTACACACATACCAACATTCATTTTTATCTATAACCAGTCTTATTATATGTATATACCAGTCTCAAGTAAAATCCAGTTTCAAATCTAAGCCTCGCCAAAGTGCCAGCATACGCCATTTTGAAAGAGTTTTTTCAGGTAATCATTCGAAGCATTGACTTAGCAACAATCAAAATTGGAAATGGTTCGATTGCCAGGCAGTTATTTGAAAAGTGGAATCCCTTAATACAGCCGCATTTTTAAAATTTTCAACTATAACATGTTTTATTCATCGTTACCTCGATGTACTAAATGCGAAGATTTCAATTTTCTGAAATTTGGTGGATTTCCCCCAAGTTAAATCAATGTACTCAATTGGCGAGAATTCTGAAGCTACATCGCTTGAAATGCCCTAATAACTGCATTATTTCTGCACGGATAGTTAAAATTTAATGCTGTATTCTAAGAAAACCTATACACTTGTTTTCAAAAATGCTATTCCCTTAAGCTCTCAGTAAATTGCGCCAAAAAGCCTAAAACTGTGCAAACCGCTAGAACTCACTCTCTAAAAATCGGCCTATCAGCCATTTTTTTTTTCGCCAAACTAAAAAAAATTACATATTAGTCTCGGATATCTTCGATCCTCATTGTTTTGCGTATAAAACATTTCATTCCTGCTATCATTTCTTATGCGCACACGATATTATAATTAAAAAAATAACCTAAAAAAATAAACTAAAAAAATCATTATTATTCTTTTATTTTTACTTTAAGAATTTAAAACATTTTATTCGGCAAAATCGCCACACATGGCAACCAAGATGCTTATTTCACACACTTTTTTCACTACAGGGGTTAATATTACGTAAAGCTTTCTGCGTGGAGAACATAAAAAATCTCTTAAATTCCGGGAACGGAAATTAAGAGAACCATTCAGGAGGAAAACGTTTTTAAGTGGAGTTTCAAAGTTTTAAAGTGGACTATCATTTATTCTATATTATTTTACATATCTGTGTAAAATTTCAGGCTGACAGGTCCATTTTTGTGGAATTGTATACTACCCAAATCAACAAATTGACAAACAGAATTTCATTTTTATTTATAAGATAACCTACGCTTGTTTTTAAAAATACCCTCTCATTAAATTGCGCCAAGCGCTAGAATCATAGAAAATCTGACACACTTTCAGATTTTTAAATACGCACTAAAGTGCTATATATAAAAAGAGTTATAATCCATGGGTCTTCCCTATTTTCGTTCCTTCTTTCATTAAGTTGGAAAGTGTATCATTATTCATGAGTGTGATTAAACAAAATTAAAATTGATATTTCTAACATCCTTTTTTCTGGATGTAATACATTAGATGCAGAAAAGCTGCTCAGAAAAATGCACAATTCCAACTGAATGAAAATTTCAAAAACTTATACGCAGGTGTATTCATAACCCAAATAGCAGACGATTAAATTACGATAAATAGCGCCAAGCGTTAGAATCCTCCTCAAAATCGCGAGAATGCTGAAGATAGATCGCTTGAAATCCCTTAATAACTGCATTAGTTTCGCACGGATCATTAAAATTTAACGCTGTATTCTAATAAAACCTTTGCACTTGTTTTCAAAAATCCGTTTCCTTAAGCTCTCAGTAAATTGCGCCAAGCCGGAAACTGTGCAAACCGCTAGAACTCACTTTCTCAGCATTTGAGCCATTTTATTTTTTCGCCAAACTAAAAAATTTTAACATATTAGCCTCGGAAATCTTCAATTCTTATTGTTTTGCGTATAAAACATTTCATTCCTGCTCCGATTTCCCATGCACACGATATTATAATTAAAAAAAATATAACCTTACGAATATAAACTAACAAAAAAAAATAATTATTATTCTTTTATTTTTACTTTGAGAATTTAAAACATCTTATTCAGCAAAATCGCCACACATGGCAACCACGATCCTTATTTCACACTTTTTTCACTACAGGGGTTACAATTACGGAAAGCTTTTTGCGTGGAGAACATAAAAAATCTCTTAAATTCCGGGAACGGGTGGACTTTCAAAGTTTTAAAGTGGACTATGATTTATTCTATATTATTTTACATATCTGTGCAAAATTTCAGGCTGATAGGTCCATTTTTGTGGATTTGTATACAACTCAAATCCACAAACAAACAAACAAACAAACAAACAAACAGAATTTCATTTTTATTTATAAGATTTTGAACACTTTTTACTGAATAGTATAGATATATACACTTAATGTGTGTTGTCATGTGTTATATAACGAAATATGCATAGTGTAAGCATGGATTTTCTGATTGTTTTTCACTGTGGATTATTGTTCTCAAAAACTCAGTAAGCTACACTTACAGTAGAGTTTTGTTATTGTATATGTACGTATTTGTTTAATGAGCACATTTTAATTTATGTTTAAAAATTCCTCTATTTTGAGGATTTCAATGACTACAGTACACTCCCTCTAATTCGCAAATTCTTATAATCCACCATACATTTCTGATGTAAACAAATAATTTTACAATGCAATTTTTCTTCATTGAATGAAACACTGAAGAAAGTTTTCAGTCTGTTGAAAGTGAAATGACTAGAATTTATCAGTAATACTACCAGCTAATTTATAGTCATAATTAAAGTAACTATTTGTTGAATATTTAGCTTTATATGATATTGAATAATTATGTTTAAATGATTTATCTTCAATAATTGATAAGTTGAGTTACTATTGAAAAAAGTGCTTGATCTTAAAATTTATTAGATACCATCTTTTCATTTTAATGTCCATTATGCATGATTAAATGAATCAACTTGCTCTGAATTGGCAAAAGAAAAATGTAAACAAAAACAATGACCTATAATATGCAAAATCCTATAATCCGCACAACCTTTGGGCAAAACTTTTGCGAGGGGAGTTGACTGCATAATAGAAATATATTACCATTTATTAACTTATTTGTAATAAGTAACTGGCAGTAAACAAGCCGTTTTGTTTTGTAAATTAATTTTTTTTAATGGGGCACCATTATGGTTAAAAAATTAAAAGCAATCTGTATCAGTTTCTAATAGTTTGTCATCCCAGATCTTCCTGTGATTAATTACAACTACTGATGCATTTGTTAAAATGATTTATTATTTGATTTATAAATACAAAATGAAGGTAAATTCCAAACTGATGCCTAGAAATACATTTTGGGATGCACCGGCAAATGTCAGGCTCATTAGCTATTTACAGTTGCTAGAAAGTAAAAAAAAAAAACCTCAATCGAAAGTAACATTTTAATTTCATCTAAAAATGTGAATGTTCCATTAACACCTCTTTTACCAGACGAAGATAAAGATTCTATGTTTTCTGTGCCTGATATAAATAGTTATACAGATTTATCACTGGAGGATTTTTCATTTGCAAATATTTCATGGGATTAAATACCACTATTAGTGTATATATCTGGTTATGCAGTTATGAAAGAGCTAAGAACTATTAAATGTAATACTTGTCTGAATTGGTTGCAAACAGAGAATAAAGTAGATGTACCTGAAAAACTTTCAATTTATATTAAAGAATTAGATAGGGGTAAATTAACTGCACTGACAGAAGTAGCTTTAATGGCATCATGTGTAGTGCATTATGTTACACAAATTACGGAAAATTTTGAAAATGAATTCCTTAGCATTGGTGAACAGTTAGGTACACATTATAAGTTATCATGCTTACAATTTAGTTACATTGATCTTAATGTAAATATATCTACTATGTGTGGTTGTAATATTTTATCACACACACAGACACGATTAGAAAAAAGAATTTGTTTAATTACTTCTAAAATAATGCTAAATAATTTCACTAAGTATAAAAATGATTCTATTAAAAACTTAAAAAGTTCAGTTAGAAAGCTTAAAAAATTTAACAATTAATTTGTACTAAATTTGGTGATTCTATTATGATTATGCTGTGCTAGCTGTATGTTGTTGAATACTAGTATGTAGTTACAGTGTAGTAGAAATTGGTATACTTATGTATGTGTGTACATATGTAAATAGTATGTATATATGCAAATTATGTATATAAATATATGTAGGAATGTATGTATATGTGAAGAATGTCAGACACTCTCTTTGCAATGACTTTTTTTCTGAAAGAATGGCAGTCGAGGCTGGTTGAGGTTAATTTAGATCTTTATTATTTCTCATACTTTATTGGAGAAGGACCAGCGACCTATCGACAAACACCTTGCGTGTTTTCTAGGCAGTTACTATATCGAAAATCCCTCACAAATTTCTTGCTCCTGACCTACATACCCCTTAGTTTCCCAACATGTCGCTAGGTGCAACTGGTATTACCCATTTGCTGATTGTTTTTCTCAAGTGATATCATTTACTTACTTAGCCCAAGAATTTTAGGTTAGGCCACCAGAAACTGCAAATGCCTGCAAATTTAGCTTCATTTGCACTTTTGATTCTTAAGTGCTCTCAAAAACTGTCTCTGAAAGTATATTTGCCTGGCTGAGAAACAAACTTTACAGTGAAAGTACTCTGTTTCACAGAGATTAAAGAGGGTTTTTCAGATGACTTTAAATTAAATTAGATAAAATTGTCAAAGGCTATTTTATTATTACATATATATGTTAATAAAGACTTTTAAAATTGAATTTATTTATATCCAATTTTTACATGCATAAAGTGGGCTACAATGAGTCGGATGGCTCCGATGAACTCCCATAATCATTGCATGTACCAGTTTAAATTGTACTGTTTTTACAATTACATTGGTCTCTTGCCTGAATTCTTAGACTTCATATGGATTCTTGTTTTAAAAAGTTGACTTCAAATGATATTTGCATAACTGTTTTTTAAATAAGAACAATTTTACTTTTACAATTATCATTTAATTTTTTTAAATTCTACTAAAATCTTAAATAACAACAAAAAAGCTGAATTTTTTTTTATTTAATCTGTATAAACTGTTTTTCTTGAAACTGTTTAAATTGATTTTTGACAAAAAAATTAGTTAAGGATAACAATGAATGCCATCTGTTATTTTCTATTTATAAACACTTCTCCCCCCGCCCCCTCTCTGAAAAAATTCATCAAAATTTTCATCATTTTGTCAATATACATGTATATAATAGATTAAATTACGAATGTAAACAAATATAAACATTTAAATATATCCATGTAACAAAAAATGGATTTTCATAAAAACTGGCTCATATTACCATGATTTTTTTAATATTCTTCTAACTCCCACCCTCTTTCCCTTATTCCCCAATGTTGTATGACAATGTTAATTGTAAAAGGACCACTGTGTTTTGTTTTAGTGCAAAAATGAATGCTAAGTTAGATCGTATTCGCACAATATGCTTCGAAAAGCATGCCATTCAGATGGGTTCCGATGATCAGATGACCTTTTAGTTTCGCTTTCGCTTCCAGGCCATTGTGAGTAGGCTGTCATTCAATGATAGAGAATGTAGTTTATAAGAGTTTTATAAGAATCCTGATCATAAAATATTTAAAAATCTAATTGATATTGAAATGCAAACTTTATGTTTGGAACAACATATACATGTGAGCAGACTTTATCAAAAATGAACCCTAACAAAAATAAGCAATGCTCATACAGTAAAACCTCGATACAACGATACTTAAGGGACCAAATTACATTATCGTTTTAGAGGGATGTATCGTCATATCGAGAAGAGATTATATTGTATGGAAATTTCATGTGACTGCAAAGTTTTATCGTTATAGAGGGATTTATCGAATATCTTAATAGCAAGGTTTTACTGTATTTGACTAAAGATCATTCAGAAAACATTTTGAAAACAGCATTATCAAATATTATTCCTGAACGTGATAAATGTGTAATTTTTTTAAAAAAAAGGATTGTTTCTCATTAAGTTCTTGAATATTGCCTTTATTTTGTTTTTTAAATACGTATTTTGTTCTTTTTTAGTATGCAACTTTCCTTACTAAATTCTTGAATGGTATTATTTTGTTTTTTAGTATACTAACAATATATCTATTTTTTTACATACTGGCCTCTTTTTTTGCCCACCTGTTCCCCACGGCAAGTTTAGTTACATAATATGGCCTGCAGCATGTTTAAAGTTGTGCAGGCCTGATCTACACTATAGTCAAGATAATTTATTTGACTGGCTGAGCAGAACTTATAAACATTCACATTAAACCCTATTCTTGGCACAGTGTATAATTTGATATGTTGCACTTTTAATCGTATCAGTTATAGGTCTGGCAGTGTGCCTTATGTGATATACTAAATAAAACTTAATATTTATTATTATTATTATTATCACCAATGAGCACCTAAGAACACATATAAACCATAATTAATCCATATTTCTGAAAAAAAAAATCTTGTTAAGTATAAGGTTAAATATCAGAAATGTAATGTAAAAATAAAATTATTTAATACTATTTAAAAAATAATATAAAACAGTGCAGACCTGCATTTGCTCTACTTTGATACATTGTTTTTCTTTTCTTCTTAGTAATTTTTGTCCCACACATTGCTAAAGAAAAATAAACAAACATATTTTAAAAAGCAAATCTTATACACATTTAAAAGATATTATGATGAAGTCATTACTAATGAAGATCAAAATGCCAGGAAAATGTTGTCAATATCTGATTGTCAGACAAAGATAAAATGTAAAACAGTCTGAGAACTCAAATAATTTATTTAAAATTTTCTGTAAAAGAACACTTTGTGCCTCCCTAGTCTTATATTGCTGACGATAGCATACCAGTTTATATTTTAAAGTAACATAAGCCTTACAATATTTTTATTCATTACTACTACTTTTAATTTAAAGTTCATATTGATACTGATTAATCATTTTCTAAAATCAAACATAATAAACATAATTTATTATCAAAGCTGTCTTCATACTTTAAAAATGTTCTGCAAACACTGTTTGCATATTCTCGAGTCTGCTGGTAGTAGTTATCTTGAGAAGCAATTTTGTTTATTTGCATCACATTCCAAAATTAGAGGTAAATGCATTCTCAGTTTTTTACTTAGCCATGCCAAATTTGAATTTATGTGGCAAAATAAGTGTATATATTTCTTGCTTTATATGAGTTTGCTATGTACTGTGTAACAAGTGTAAACTAGGATTTTTTTTCTCCCCAACCACACAAAAATAAGTAATAACAAAAAGAACCTCATGACTTTTCATGTCTCATTTTACAGGAAATAAAACTTTTAGTCAGATATGCATAGTTTCTATGCATTTTAATGTATTCAAAACAATAACACATTTGCATAATTTCTATGATACATCATTAACACGCTGTATAACTGAATAATTAATAATTATCTATATGTATTTTCCTCTCAAAACACTGAAAAAAAAAGGCAAAGAAATCTATCTACTTTTTTTAAATTACGATGTTTCGAGTGTTGATCAATACCAACTGTGCCAAAAATTCCAGAGCTGGGGATCGAACCTAGGACTGTTGCTTAATGTGTGAGTGCTCTCAGGGATGCAACGCCAAAACATCAATTTATCTCAGCTAACTTTCCCTTTTGTCTCTTGTCTCTACTGAATTTTCTTTTTGTTAATTAAAATTAGATTTTTGGTCCGGTTTATCTCAGCTAAATAAATTTTTCATTAGTTTGATAACATAAGAAATTTCATAAAAAAAGTTAAATATCTAAAATGAACCATTCTTCAGTGTTGTAGCATTATGCATTTGTGTGCAAAATTGTGTATATGAGAATTTCCCTTTATAAATAATTAAATTGCTACTTTTGGCATAACATTTAATTTAATAAAGCAGTGGTTCTCAACCTTTTGAAGGTGATGGACCCTATTTAACAGTAAGTATAAATATTAATATTAATATGTAAAGTGCATCTAGTAATTTCATTTCAAAATTCTTGCAATAATATATTTCACACTTTAAAAATGGTGAGCCCAAAACAGAATTCCATGTCATATAATAATTAAAAAAAAAAGATGAGAATTAATTTTAACTTTCTTACCCTAAAACTGTAAGCTTAAACAATGATAAAAGTTAATTAGCTTTTCTTATGTTTATGAGTACTAAGCATATAATTTATGTGATTCTAAATATATAAGGTGAGGGAAAAAAGCAGTTTTGTAACTCAGAACAAAGACTACTGTAGTAGATCATCTGAAAAGCAATTGGAAGAAAGAAGTATGAAGAAGTTACATTCATATCCTGTTTGTTTTAATAACTTCTTTCCTTGTCAAAATTTTCTTTGTTTCAAACTTTACTTTAAAATATTTTCTATCATTTTCATTCATATTAGAACCAGTTCTATACAAAAGTTTTTTGTTTTGTTTTCCCTTGGGGGGAAAAATTTACAAAAAAAATTTGAAATGGACGTCAATTTTTACTCTTACAAGATAGCAGATTTGAATAAAGGCATGCTACAGAGGAAATATTCATTATCAAAGTGGCTGGGAAAAGACTGAAATATTGATGCCGACAGGGGCAGCATTATACATTTTTTAATTTTCTACTCCTATAAATTGGATGAATAAATAGTGCAATTCGTCAATATATAAAGTATAAAGAAAGAAGAAATCTAGTTCAAACTAAACAAAATGGCAGGTTTTTTTAAATCAGCAGAAAAAACTCTTTGCGGCAAATGTTTTCATCTGGCTGCTCGATTGACACCGCAATGAGGTTACCGGAAATTTCGACAAAACAACACAAATTAGGATTTACAAAATGTAAATGGTGCACATACTAAAGATGGCAGCTATCAGCCTCTTAGACCTAAATGAAGTTTGGAAATAGTCATCTAAGCCTTGCAAAAATTGCATTATTTTTTCAAATAGTTGCTTTTTGACCAGTTTTTACTTTTAAAAGTCACCATACTTTCCAAAGCTCAAAAATTGCAGCCTTTTAGTAGCCAGTGGCAACATTACTGACATTATTCTGAAAGAAAAAATCAAAAGTGAATCGATCACTAAAGGAAGACAAAAGAAAAAGCTAAAATAAGGAGAGGATATTGCAATACAATGTAAAAATAAGAAAACAGAAGTCCATCCATAAATTATAGGTAAAACAGGAGTGCTGCTGTCCTTGACGCTAATTGAATGTCATACGAAAATACTACGTTCCGATAGCTGATTCGTCGAATTTCCTACATGCAGTGACGTATTTAAGAGGTATGAACGTCTTGAGGGGATAGTACAAAAAGAGAAATTTAAAAAATCCCTCTGCATGTCTGCGGCAGTAGCATTGACTATAATATTGGCTTTTTTGCTGCAAAATGTTGCAGCTTTGCTTGAAATAGCATTAAATGTCGCAAAATGGCACCAGACAGTCGTTTTGTCTCAGTTTGTCACAAATGGTGCAGCCGTAGCATCTCTGTGCTTACCACTGAACTATTTTGGGATGATTCCCAGATGAAATCTCTCGCACAATACCATTGGCACTCTATCATCTTCTTCTGCATTCGGAGATTGAACCGATGAAACAATTTAGCAGCAACTCTGATACACCATGGAAATTAAACATATTTTTATAGAAAGTGATAAACCTCACAATTTTTATCCCTTTAATTAAATTAGGATATTTGAAGTGTTGAGGTTGATCAATATACCAACTATGCAAAAAATTCCAGAGCTGAGGAAAGAACCCAGGATTGCCATTTAATGTGTGGGTGCTCTACCACGGATCTACTGTGGGATGATTCCCAGATGAAGTTTCTCACACAAGAAATATATATTTAATATACAGTAGACAGCCAGAAATCCGCACAGCTTGGGACCATGGCTTGTGCGGATTTTAGGATTTTGCAGATTTCAGGCCATAAAAGATAAATCATTACATTACTGATTTTTAAAAAGTAGAATACAATTACAATGAAGTAAAAATAGTTAAAAGTATTTCACTTATATTTTCACATTAAATACAAAAGCATAGGAGAAAAAAGAAGAAAATTACATGAAGACTAGCAAAGCAAATGGTTTCAAAATTTCCTTTTTCTAATTTTGAAAGCATGATCTATGGTGATTTATTTTAAAATATTATTTTTGTCTATTTTCAGTTTCTTTTTTTTTTTCTTTCTTTTCTTTATTCATTCTTTCAAATTGTATATTATCATAAATTCTTGTTTTGTTACAGAACTTTGCTGTTCTAAAAATTGAAGGTATTCTTCTTTTAACTTTAAACTTTTATCAAATGGATTTTATTATTATTATTACCCAAGTTTTCATCATCAGAATCATATTTATCTAGATTCAAGACAATCTCAAGCAATTTCATCACTGGCGGATGACTTCGAATTTCATTATTTACATCAGAGAAGGTGTGCGGATTTCAGACCTTTGCGGATTTTAGGTTGGCGGATTTTTGGCTCTCAACTGTATCTACTCTAGCAGGGTTTTATTTATTATGATCAAATTTATTTAAAAACTATTAGCAACTGTATCAACTTACTACTTTTGGTAGCATGATCATATTCGGGACGCACAAAAGCTCGCCTTCTTTCTTCGAGCTCTTGAGAAGGAATCAAAGCAGCAGGACCCAGAGAATCAAGTTGTCTAGCCTACCATAAAATTATTTTAATTAGCTATACATACATACACTGTATCGATACAAAGTGTTTCAATTTGTTTGAGAATGATATCTTTTAAACTATTTAGAAAAAAATCTATATCATTTTTTTAAAACATTTTAAAGTAGAAGTTGTTTAATGTAAAGTATAGATAATTCCTCCACTAGTTTTCCTTGCCCCCTTCAAAAATTAAAAAAAAAATATCTAGTAGTTAAAATTTAAAACAAAAACTAATTATTTTTATATTTTATTTAAACACATATTCTAAGATATTACATATTCTAAAGTTATATTGTTTTATCTTTTTCAAAACAATGCTTCTTGTTCCTTTTTTAGCAATTATTTAATTTTCTACTAACCAATGAAATTCCCCACATTTTCATACTGTCCAGTTCCATGTAAACTTATTCGTTTACACTCTCATGTCATAAAAGAGAAACACTCAAAAGAATGAAAATTAAACATAAAATCTACTAGGCAAAATCGTGAAATTCTTTCCAGAGGTAAAATATTTATTTGTTGTTGTGGAATTACAGTTAATTAGCTACATGTGGGTTCTAAGCCGAGGGGGTGTAGTGCCCTCCATGGGGGTCTTAATACGTATCTAAACTAAGTTTTAGAGGAAATCATGGAAAACTTCAAATGATTAGGTCAACAAACGCGACCTGGTTTTGAACCAGGCACCTTCCGTCTCCCAGTTTAATACGCCATGCGCTTGGTCACTGGTGGGGCAAAATATTTATATGACCAAGATATTAAATGCAACTGAAATGTCATTCACTGCAAATCGAAATATAGTTCTGTGCAAAGCAGTGAATATTTTATTAATTCAGAAGCAAATTTAATCATTCTTAAAAGCTTAAATTTACTTAACTTTTTTAATGGCAAAATTAAAAATATATTAACATATAATCCCTGTATCTACTTTATCTTTTTTAATAAAGATATGAATTTCTAAATGGTTGAAAAGTTATGTCATAAGCAAAAACATAGACTGCAGACATGCAGGAACTTACTTGCCACCAGTTTGGATCATCTTGATTTAAAATTTGCAAGACATCACCTTGTTTAAATGCAAGCCCAATTTCTTTACATGGCAAGAGGGAATCTTTGGACGGATCATAAGCATACAGTGCTTTTACATAAGTCTGCAAATAAATTTTAATAAGAAATGCAAAATCATATTGAACAATAAGAAACAAATTAATTTAATTCTTTTTAATTTGCATTTAAGTAACCAAAAACTTACCTGAGCTGGAGAAATTACATCTGTGTTAAAAGGACGGATTTTAAATGTAACACTACCTAAAGACTTATGAAGCTGCTGTTGTAACTCTATAGGAGAATGCACTTCGAAACCATTTACTTCCAGTATAATGTCACCAACATTTAATAAACCTATATGTTAAAAGTTTAAAAAGTAGCATAACTAAAAAAAAAAAGACTTTAATGTTAATAAACTTTAAATCAGTTAGTCCATTATTCGATACAATTTCGAAGAATACTCAGTCCATTTACATTGTTACCAATAGTGTAAATTTTATTAACTATGGGGGAGTCTAGAGAAAGATCTACATACTCAGACATAAATACAGAATATATAACACCGGTCAACAAAAAAAAATTTTTTTGAGGGGGGGCGGGGGGTTCTGATCTCATGCTTAAATTCTGATTCTAGACATTAAAAAACACTTAAGTTTCATTTTTAGCTCTTAAAGCAAGGGCGGATTAAAGGGGGAGGGGGAGACTGCCCCCCCCCCAAGAAGAAAGAAATTAATGTAAAAGATCCTATTTTACTTCCATAAAATGGATGTACATGTCAATCTTTTAACTAACTGGCCCCACCGACAAACTTGCAATAATCCGCCACTGTCTTAAAGTTTGCTTTTGTCTGATTTACGTCGATAAGTATATTTTAATTTATTTTAAATGAAAGATGGCAGCACTTTGATTAACCCGAAAGTAAATTGTATTATTATTTGTAACTCTGTAGTATTGCTTGTAGTATTATTTGTAATATTATTATTTGTTTGTATTATTATTTGCTCATACGAACATAAAAGAAATACGAAAAATATTCCCTTTTAGACATTAATAGCTTATTATTTTACATTTATATGCTATTGTTTATCACAATCTTGAATAAAAAAGACTTTTATATCCAGCAAAAACTTTTCTGATCATAATTTAGAGTGAAATTATAAAAAATATATAAAAATCAGTGATTTTTACCAAAAAAATGAAAAATGGCTTTAATTTCTACAAAAGCAAACTTTCATTTTTAAAAAAAATTATTTTCCTTAGTTTTGACGTAGGAGAAACTAAAATTTAACATGTAGAAGTCAGACCCAAAAATCATGTTGACCGGTGTAATTAACCTTTTAAGATCGGTTGTTATACATCTGTACCAGAAAAGAATCATGCCCATGATCAGGGATTGATACTGTATCTCTGTTTTCTTGAGATCTCATTTATTCCTTCCCTTTAATCATCACAATGGGGGGGGGGGGGGAACTTACTGTTATTAAATGGCTGGGGATTGTTCAATATAGATTTTTTATGCTATCAAACAAATGATAAGATATGCATCTTAAATAAAAGGTAGGAAACACATAAAATCAGCTGGTGAGTAGCTATAGAGATTGTGACATATCTAAAAAGTCAAAGGCTTAAAAATATTTTTAGACTTTTAAGGGGCTCAAGCTTACAAGCTCATTAATCTTCAGGACCATACTTGCTACTTGATTGCATTTAAACATGATTTTTGATCAGTACGATTTAAATAAGCTTTAGCAATGCTAAAACTGAGAAAAGAAAACAAGATGATCTGTGAACATACAGTAAGTACTTGTTCAATAATTAAAAAATAATTACCAAGGATTTTGTGAACTTTTTATTTTTACATGTACATAAAGCTGTTTTCCCACATACTCACCCCATATATTTAACTGCTTATTTTACCATATAAATAGATTTTGTAAACCTTTATAGTACACTTTTGCTGCCAGTCCAATCAAATATTTAAGCAGTTTCATTAAGCTCTTAGTCACTCACCAATGTCACAATATGCATCAACATTCAGGAAACAGTGCTTAAATTTTTGATGAACTGGCAGCGGTGGTATATGATAAAGGCATACAAAATCTAGTTTGTCAGTAAAAGCAAGTGGATAAATAAACAGTGTGACTATGTGGAAAAGCGGCTTAATATATGTACACATAAAAAATTTCTTACAAAATCTGTAGAGGTTATTTTTTATTATCAAATGGGTACTACTTTCTGGTATGTTCCTTACATTATACACCAGGTGCATTATATGAGGTGATTGAAAATGTTACAGCAGCTATCTCTTAAAATGTGGATAATTTAAACTAACTTTAAATTAGAAAAATTACACATATGAGCAATCCTTTATATGGGGGGAGGCTGTATATCTTTATATGAGGGCTGTACATCATGATTTTTGCATAATGCTATAACATGATGCAAAAATCATGTTATCATAGCATTAAGATGAAATTTAATTTTTTACATGTTCCTAGCTTTCCTACCACTTATATATAGTAAATATCGCCTAATGTCTAAGAAAAGGAGGAGGAAAATCACGTCTGAGAGGAATATATTGTAAGGTATTTAAAGTTAAAATCTTGCCTTACACCACTTAACCTCGTGTATTGTCTGTTTCCCGATGGAATTTTTTTTTTTTTACTTAAGGGATAAACTATGAGATGATAAAAGTTAAACAATGATCTCTTTTTTTGAATATGGCAATTAAATGGATTCAAACTCGTGAAATTAAAGGTTTACGTGAATTGATTGGTGCTGCATTATGAAAATATCAATAATTTAGTTTTTTACAGTTCATTCACAAATTACATGACACTTCTAGAGTTGAAATCAACAACTTCAGCATTTATGCCTATTGTTTTAAGATCAACAGTCTACTAACCTTGACGATCAATAATTCCACCAGCCAATATGCGAGCAATTACAAGATTATCTTCCTCATAGCGCACAGTGATGCCGAGTGGTTCTTCATCAGCTTTTTTAATGCCTACCATTCTAATTGCATCAGTATTTTGACCACTGTTTTGGTTGTTTGCAGGTGCAATCGATGAAACAAAAGATGGGAGAGGAGCAGAATCAAACCTTTTCGATGCAACCATATCATGAGCCTCTACCACTGCCTTAAAAAAAAAATGTAAAAGCAAGTTTGTATTTCACCTCATGTCTAGATATATTTATATTTTGCTGTTAAGGATAGAACATAACATGTAGTAATAATGCATGCGTACTAAGCATTTCTACCTAGCTAATACTGTCTCACATAATTTAAAGAGCAAAAGCCTGAAATACATTTTTTTTCTGTTATATAAAAAAAGCTATTTCAGAAGTTTGTTGAAAGACATGACATTGTTAATGTACTTCAACCACACACAGTTAGTAAAAAAGTTTTAAATGTCCATTTTTTTTTTTTTTTCAATAAACAATACTCTCCTGAGAAAAAGAAAACCCTCTAGTAACTTAAACTGCATCATGTACAATTCTCACAGAAACTAAAGTATTTTCTTGTACATTTTCTAACAGTAAATCTTATTTACATAAAATGAATTTTTTGCAGAGGTATTTTCATAGGCTATAATCAAATTTTTGTGACATTTATAAGATCTGTAAACTCTTCTTCCGAACTGAATACATCAAAGTAAAAATAATTCATACATATTTCATTAGTCAAATTAATAATATTCTATACAATCTGTTTTCTGGTGCTTTTAGAAAGTTTTTTTTTCTTTGATTTTTTAAGAGTAATTTACAATTTCTCCGATTTTGCAAGTCAGTGGCAAACCTGTTACTGAGTGTTCACCACTATCAAGAGGTGAAAATAATAATGTTAGCAGCCTCGCCAATCAGCAAAAACAGCATACTTCTCAAATTTAGAGAAAAAATAGTAGCACTTTTTTCTGTAATTAAAAAAATGTATTTTTCAGAACCTGATGTGGGCACCACAGGACTTGCTTGTAAGCCTATTAAATTATATAACATTTTTGATGCACTTCAAACTTGTTGAATTTGAAATTCCAATACGATATTTCAATAATATTAAGGTTTGATAATTTCTTTTCAAATTCAAGCAATCACCAAGCTGAGTTCAGTTTTAGAAACTTATTTTTGATACCAGTGCCAAATTTAGCGGTATTTTGCCAAAAGCTGTCAAACTTGGCAATTTCGGTATGGGCTAGACGATAATTATAGTAAAAGAACAAAATCTGACATCTTCTGATCACCAGGTTAGTGACTAGATTAAAAGAAAAGATAACAAATATTTGAATATAGTATAAAACGGCATTTTTAAACCAAAACACTATCCCAAGTAGCCTTATTACTAATTTAGTAGCAAAAGTCTTCTTTTTAGTTGTGGTGGACACCCTGCTGTTCGATGTCAGTAAATCTCTTAATCAAATTTAAGTAGATTCTATGAAATCTGCACACCTTGGGAGCAAAGGATTTGAAGATCATAGAATTTTGTGGATTATGGATCATTGTTTTGTTTACAGATTCCTTACCTCGATCATTAAGTTAATATAATATTACCTGAATAAATGAGAGATAAAATTTAAACAATATAACATAAAAAACAAGATTATTTAATTTTGCAATTAATTACAACTTTTCCAATTTTGCATACATGGAATCAATTGCTGTTTGTTTTAAGGCTTTTGATATTTAATTGTCATTGTTTTCTGTTGCGATGCCAATGAATAATTTTTGAAGAAATCTAAATACGTGAAGAAAAATTCTGATAAACCTCCATCAAGGGATTCTTTTATTTCTTTGTTTAATTCAGTTTTAGAGTTAATGTCTAAGATTTCAATATTTACAATATATTTTCAATTTTACTATGATGAACATTACGATATTGTTCATCACTTACGTGAATTACAGTAATTTAATCTTAAGAAGTAAACCATTCTAAATCATTATCTCTCTTCAAACTATGGAATGGTATTCACCCTTTCCAAAGGGCTACTGGAAGTTACAAGGACAAAAAGCACTGTTGTACAAATTAACCTGGAGGACAGGAGATTTTCACTGCTAAACCTCATCCATCTGCATGTCTTCAAAATCACATTGTCTTCCATATTATATTTTTCTGCATTGTAAAAGACATAAAAAAGTATTGTATTTCTTATTGTGCTTAATCTCAAGAGCAATTTCAACATTAGAAGTTAAAGAGATTGTGTAAAAATTAGTACTAAGCTTGAAAAAAATGCATTCCCCTTGCATTTTTTTCAAGCATGCCCCCCTAGTGTTTAAAATAACTTATATCTCAAAAATGTAATGAGAATTTATACATCAAAAGAAGATTTAGGATATTTATGTACTATTAAAAGGTGGAGTATTTTTTAATTATTTTGAAAGCACTTTAGTGTAATACTACTGATTGAAGTGCAGATACACTTTGAAAACAGTAGCATTATCATCATCATCATTCGATTGATCTCCAAATGAATGAGATCCAAGTCCAAGAATTTATATGCTGTACTTTCATTAGTATATCTGATTGCTCTAATAGAGATAAAATATTTTTCTGCATTAGCCTTTCTTAGTCATATTTTCACCTTGTTTACTCAAACTTTTAACACCACAGTTAGAAAATAGTTATGAATGTTTGAGTTGTGAAAATACTATTAAAGAACAAATATCTCCCCCCCCCCCCCGAAAAATAAAAAGTAAAAACAGAAACTGTCAACTGCAGAAGAGCAGACTGTACAGTGTGATGTTCTCTAGGGGTGAAATATATCTATACATATAAATAAATAAATAAAATATTGCTGAAAACTAGTGGTATTCAAAAAACAGATAGTAACCTTTAGGCATCATTTTGGGAATGTAGCAAAATCTTTTATTTAAAATACAAAATGCTCTTTTTGAAAACGCATATGTGTGGTAGCCATCCTTTCGAACAAATTGATTTCTGCCATGTTTGCACATTCGCCATCCTGTGGTAAATTTCCGCTGAATACATATAAGCAGAGCTCATATGGAAAGAGTTAAGAGCATCTTTCACAAATTCATCAACTAAGATTTTTCACAGCTCAGACTTAGTTTAGAAGGTATAAAAGAACAATCTTAATTAGAAATATGCAAAATTAATGAAAAATATTTAAAGAACACAATATTTCTTTTACTGCCATCTTGAATTCCCCAAAGCAACTTAATTTGAATTTCAAAATGTAACTTAACTACAGTGTAACCTCAATATCTCAAAAACTTGATATCTCGAATAAATGTGCTTCCCCTTACAAACTTATTACCTTTTTATTTTACCTTGTAATCTCGAAAACTTTATCTCGAATTTTTCTCTGTGCCACTTCAACTTTGAGATATAGGTTATACTACATTAAGCATAAATTTTAGTGCTTACATCTTGAATCTACATCAAGAATTAACGTGTTTTGGATTTCAAAGCGTTGATTCCATTTGCACATTCGCATCTGTGGTAAATTTCCGCTGAATACATATAAGCAGAGCTCATACGGAAAGAGTTAAGAGCATCTTTCACAAATTCATCAACTAAGATTTTTCACAGCTCAGACTTGGTTTAGAAGGTATAAAAGAACAATCTTAATTAGAAATATGCAAAATTAATGAAAAATATTTAAAGAACACAATATTTCTTTTACTGCCATCTTGAATTCCCCAAAGCAACTTAACTCAAATTTCAAAATGTAACTTAACTACAGTGTAACCTCAATATCTCAAAAACCTTGATATCTCGAATAAATGTGCTTCCCCTTACAAACTTATTACCTTTTTATTTTACCTTGTAACCTCGAAAACTTTATCTCGAATTTTTCTCTGTTCCACTTCAACTTTGAGATATAGGTTATACTACATTAAGCATAAATTTTAGTGCTTACATCTTGAATCTACAGCAAGAATTAACGTGCTTTGGATTTCAAAGCGTTGACAGTAGTGTTACTCATTGACTATGAACATTATGCAGATTTTTTAATAAAATTATTTATAAAAAGTTCTGGTACTTACATGAGACGTCAGATATTTCCAAGTAAAGTTTCAGAGTTAAGGCAGGTAATATGGTTTATTGAACATTACATTTAAGTTACAATTTAGAATGAGAAGAGGGGAGGGGAGACGGGTACAAGAATCAGCGTGGACTCATTAAACAGTTCCAGTGGCAGAAGTCTGACGATTTTTGATGTGCGGGAGTATTTACGCTTACCACACCACATGGTTTGCGAAGACATAACTCCGCCTCTCTCTTATCTCTAATCGAACCACACACATTTACCAACATGACCCTCATCCGGGGCTGCAAAGGCGTGGGGACACGTGTACACTCATCGACGGCCTGATGTCTGACAAATAACAAAATAAATAAAACATAGCTCCAGAGCGCGCGTGGCAAGTATGACAGGAAAGTAAAACTTACAGTGAAAGTACCCGCTTGAACAATACCCAAACTAGTAAAACCCAAATTACCTTTTTATACATTACATACATATTTTACCCACTGACCATTTCTGCAAATAATCCCCCACCCCAAAATGGTACAATGTAGTGTCAATAACAGAAAAATATTTTGAAATTCCTGATGTATTTTACATAGTCTTTGCCATGAAAAAGACTAGGCAGCAAAAAAAATTGAGCCAATTAGGCATGCTTACCATGAAAAAGACTAGGCGGCAAAAAAAAATTGAGCCAATTAGGCATCTTGCCAACAGCAGACTGCTGTTGGTAAGATACATACAGCTATAGTCAAAGCAAACCTAACCTGATAGTGTAAAGAAGGCTATTGGCAGTGTGATTTGGTCGCTCTCAAAAAGTTTCTTTTGTTTGCTAATTTTGAACAAAACTATGATATTTTTCACCTATTAAATGTATTTAAGGTGTTTTATACAAATGCCAGATATTTTGCAAAAACTCCTCCGCGTTTCATCAATTTTATAATTTAAATACTCAACACGGTTTTATAAAAAAAAAATGATTTTACTACTTCTCAACTAAGATGGTTATTTCAATACAACATAATGTAATGACCTTGAACACAAAAAGATGCTGTAAAGGTAAAAAATTTTAATAACAATCAAAACCATAATACAAGATTATTTTGAAAGTCATGTTCATATTGATAAATCATGAGAAACAAAACAAGTTCTGAGCATTAATAAACCACGGAGGCACGTGTTTTCATTACTGATTTGCACGTTATCTTTTCCCATTTTAGCAGGGGCCTGAACAAATCTATAACAAGAGATTCAGAACGTCGCTCATAAATAGAGGTTTGCAGTAAACCGGAAAGCTTTCGAGCATCAGACTTGTAAAAACATAATTCTTGACACTTTTTAACACAGTTGGTGACATATTTATGCATACCAGTCCACTAATATCTTTTATGATTGAAGCTCTTGCTGTTCTGAAGTTAATGGGGTGACAAAGGACTATAGTGCATGCCTGCTTAGAAGAAAATTCTTTTTGACACTATGAAACAACAGAGAAAACTTTCCTAGAACATAGAAAATAGAAGAAACAATAGAAAAAAAATTTCCTCTGCTATGAAGGCTATGTTCAATGGAATAATGACGTTTTCAGATGCATTAGTGGAGAACAAGTGGCACAGTTGAAAGTGCTCTGAAAGTTGATTTTCCATTAACCAGCAACTTAAATAATAAGGTGAAGGAATCAAAAGAGAAAAAGACAAAGCAAGTTTGATAACTAAAGAATATTTAATTGTGCAATCTAAAGAGAGGTTTTCTGCTGGCCGTGAGAGTTAACTAGAAGTAAAAATGCACAAACCTCATACGACAAAAGAATTTTAATGGCAATTACACACACTATACTTTCTTTCTAAAGGAAAACATAGAAGGGTGAAGTGAAACATCCGGTCTTTTAGTGCATGCTTAAAAAAAATCACAAAAATTAAAAATAAGAATTTTAATCTTCACTTATGAATGAGTGAATGTGAATCATTTCTTACTAACACTTTTGAACATTGAGACAATTAAAACACATTTATTTCAGCAAAACTGTGAGAATTCTTATTCTACAATATTCTATACTGAGGATTTTTCACTATTAAAAATTAACAATCAACATGTCTGTATAAAAAAATTTCAGTAGAAGAATAATGATTAAAGTGCACCAGTGATGCTGATATAAATTTTGTTAATCAGATATGATTACTTTTAACGGTTACAGTATGAATTGTAACATAAAACTAAAATCACATGTAAAAAAAAAAAAAAAAATCTGTGAATTTTCTTAAACAATCTAGTCATAGCAAAATTATCCTTTATTTATTTATTTATTTTTTTTTTTTTAGAATTACAAATTTGGCTGTCATTTTGAATTTAATTAGTGTGAAATTTTATTTTACTGTTAAGCTTGCAGAAAACATATTGATACATTAAAAAAATTTTTTTTAGTGTATTGATGCAATATTTAACTACATACTTCAACATGTGGGTCCTCTAAAATTTTAGCAAGCTCTTCAGAGTCTTTACTCGGCTTTTCATGACAAATTTTTCTAATTTCTTTTAATAATTCTGTATTACCGATGCTTATAGGTTGAATCCTTTCACAGCTGTCTTCTAGCTGATCTTGTACCTAAAATCAGTTATATATATGTGATTATTAAGAGGTTAATAAATGCCGAAGAAAACAAAAGAAAAATTAAATACCCTACAATAGAGGAGTTAGAGTTCAGAGGCCTCAAATAACATGACAATGAAAAATAAATTTGCTCTTGTAAAAAATAATTAATTTTCCATGATTCAAGCACAAAACCTATTCCACCTCATGTGACTTTTTATTTATTTATTTATTTTCTTGGAGTTAAGGTCATAAAACCTACAGTATTTAGCAGGGGTGATTGTTGGAATTCTTGAAAAAGTCTTAAATGTGTGTGACAAATGTATTATCATTTTTTACCTATGCTTCTGACAAAAAGTGAACAAATAAATAAACTTTTTTCAAACGTGCAAACTGGAAATTTAAATTAAGTGTGCATTCTCCCTTTTATAATGTTACACCACAGTAAAATTTGTCAAAAATCTAGTTGTAGATCTATTATTAGTAATTAAACATTCACTGCAAACATAAAAGAATGGGACTGTTAATGATACCATGCATGCTCTAATAGATCCAGGATGGAAAACAATTCTAAACAAAAGAAGATCGGTGCACAACAGAGCTGAGGATGGCAGTGAAGTGGCCACCGAAAGTGCTATTTTAAAAGGATTTTAAGGTACTTTTAACTTTTTAATAGGATAAAAAAATCATTTAGGGATTACTCTGGACAGATTTCCACCTTAATTAAAGTACTTATAATTAATTTACAGATGATGACAACTGCATACAAAAAAATGATGAAAAAATTTCTATCAAGTGCTGTGTAGAACTGATAACTGAACTTATCCATGGCATGGAACAAATATCTTTTTTCAAAGAGCATGATATCTTGTTTGTATACAAAACTCAAGAAACTATGTTAAAAGAAAAACCAAAACATTTGGAACAGCTAAAAATTAATGACATGTTTCTATGATTTAAACAATAGCTTTTTTTCTCTCATTTCAGCTCTTAAAATCCTGTCATTAAACTGAGTGGTCTGGCTTTTTTAAATTTTATTTATTTATTTATTTATTTTTTGTAATTGCAGCCATTTTCTGAACACATTTTTACAATCAAAACTGAAATTTTATGTCTCTTTATGGGGAAGCTCCAAACACGGATGCCACTACTTCCTGAGGAGAGTTTCACTAGTTTTGTGCACATAATTTTTTTCAGTTAGTAATTTTCTTCAATTTCTATTTAAAAATAAATTGCCATCACAATGGCTGTGACACAATTGTCACAACGATGAATTAATCACAATTATGTGGAATCCATGGAGTCACACATGGATATCACAATCCATGGAGTAATCACAATAATAATTTGGTTTTAATTACCATCACAATGATGTTATCGGAGTGAGCGAGGTCTGTTTTCAGCCATCAAATAAGCTACATAACTTTTGTTATTGATGCTACAAGGTGAGTGAGCAAGTGTATATGACAGCAGGAAAGGGGAGTTCTCTGCATAGTTCTCCTCTTGGTTAGTGATACTATAGTCAGGGATGTTAACTCCAGCACTCGATTTGGGAGCACCCCGGGAGCAGAAAAATTCCATTTGGGAGCACCTCGGGAGCACAAAAAAATAGTTTCCGAGAGGAAAACTAAGATTCGAGATCAGAATTAACATGATTTGGGAGTATAAAATTGAAGATTTAGGAACACAATAAATGCATACAAGAAAAGCAAAGTTTGCGAGCAAACACCATTTGCTAAAAGCAAAACACTATTTGAAAGCACTTTAGGAAAGCTCTGGAAAAAAAAGGGTGTATACAGGCTACAGGGTGTATGTACGCTATCAGCAACTTGGTAAACACAATACATGGATTTACATGGACGGAAGGAATTTTTTTTTGTGTGTGTGTGAAACTGCTCTTTTTAATGGTTTTCATATAAATGCTAAATGGAAAGAGAGTGGGAGGGAAGTATTTCTTATATGCAATGGTACTTTTAATGCATGTTCGAAGGTTGTAAAAATACTAATATTTAAATGATAGAATTAACATTTCTGCCGTTTATATCATTCTAGAATTATGTATTCAAAATTTAGTCTATTTTAAAATAAAGATTTTTGTGATGGAAATATCACATGTATTCCTGTTTTGCATTTTCTTTCATAAGTATTAATTTTACAATGTCTGTACTTCCCCCTTTTCCTTTTTTAAAATGTTTTCCCCGGCTAGCCAGTTTTTTTTGTGTGCTTCCAATATGGCGGCACGCTTGCACCACGTGTTCCTTCTTCAACAGTCACTGCGATTTTCGTGCATCTCGCCAACTCTTCATAATGAGGATCATAAGCGCCACTGGCAATCCGGCTATCTCCTCCGCGGCAAAATATTTCATCATTCCCCGGATGACGTCAGGGGTTTTCTGCCCGCGCTTACCTTTGAACCAATCGCGGCGCTTTCTCCTCCCTGCCTGTGACGTGTGCCCGGGGTTGCCGAGAAAATTGGCGATGGCGAGCCGTCTGGAAAGAGCAAGACGTCACTTCACCTTTTTTCACCCCATAAGTTCGACGCGCTAAGGAAGCGCTCCCCAACACGAACAACGTGGCCTTTTGCTGGAGGCGGCAGGAACAGTACCGTAGTAAAATGTTTTAGGACCGAATAAGTCTCCATTAGGCAAATAAGACATCCCCTCCTTGTTAAATTACTTCGGTATAATTTTTCTCAAAAAAAAGCACAATGGTTGCAAGCTCCCCTTTTTCTGTAGTATTTGACCGAATTACATGGCGTGTGCGCCATTTTGCCTTTTTGAAATACGCTATATAATCTATCTCCGTCTTGAATAGACCCCATCAAATGTTCTTTTATATTGATGTTAATGTACCGTGCATTCTGCCAGTGAATAAAATTCTCCTGTTAGTCAGTCTAGTTAGAGTGTTTCTCTTTCATGTGTGTTTCCCTTCTCTCTCACGGACGATCTTCAAGCCCTGAACTACTGCTGGGGTAAGTCTTTGGTTTCCTTTCTTTTCATATCTTTTGTGGTCACCGAACGTTGTATTTCTCGTAGGACTTTTTCACAACGCCATGTGCTGCGGCTAGCCTGATCATAGGTCAATTATAGCGTCTCCTTGGTCGCTCTTGCAACGCCCGAGTTTACGCTATAATTTTAATTACGGATCTATAAATGAAATTCGTAACACATTCTGAAAAATTTGCGGACGCACTTTGGCTGAACATGGGCCCAGGGGCGTCGCCCCGTCTGCCCGCCCACCCCCTTCTGCCCCCTCTCGTAGAGCCTGCACACACACAAAAAGAAAAACAGTGGTGTAGTTTTAAGAAAAAAGGTTTAGGAACACTCGCAACTGAAGACTCAAAAATCATGCGTCCATGATGAAAAGTGAAGAATGCTTACTTTTGCTGACATAAGCTCGAATGAAAAAGTAGTGAGACGGCATCTCCCCGCTCATGATCTTCACGGGCCGAAAATGTCTAGCCCGGCCCGGCATTTAATCAAAATAAAAAATTCAGACCCGGTCAAGCTCGTATATTAATCATGATTTAAGGAAGAGGGGGGGGGGGAATCACAAGCCAATCGTTTGGTCTTGTCCAAATTTTAGGAGAGCAAAAATTTCCGGAAAGGCTCGATTTTGCAAGCGCAGAGGACCGTCTTTAAGAGTATACGCTTGTTCCGGTCCATTCTAGAAAATGCTGAGGTCAGCCCGTGCCTTGAATGAATCGTGCTGCAAAAGCCTGGGCCCGCACAGATCTCTACCCCCGCGACTACACCACTGGCAGCGGATTTCCGGATTAATTTGAAATGAAATATTCTATTAATTCAGACAGCCTAGATTCTGATTTCTAAACCGGTCATGCTTCCAATTTTCATTCTTGCTACGGGCCGGGTCATAAACCGTGATTTTTTAGGGGCTGGGACGTCACCGTTCTTTACGGACCGGTCTGGTTTAGATCAGGGGCGGCCCTGCGTACATGACACCCACTCCACCCTGCAAACGTAGAAAAAGACGTCCCTTTTACTTTTTTCAAAATTGCTTTTATGATTTTAAGTTGGAAATCGTGCCCCTTCATAAACAAAAAACGGTGTCCGTTGCGATGATTACTTGTTTGCCTATCTGGCTGGCCCTGATTGAGGTGACTAACAAAGCCCGACTGGTCCGATCCGGGGCGGGTAGAATGGCTTCGGAATGCAGCTTTCGTACGCAGTTTGAATCTTGCTTTATGAAATACCCTGAAAGAGTCAAAATGACGTATTCGGCGCAGACCGGCGCAAAAATCGGCTAAAAGCGCAGCTCGGCGCAAGAATTTGTGTTTCGGCGCAGCTCGCCGCAGAATTAACATCCCTGTATAGTGAATGATGCAAGAAATGCATCTGCATAGCAGGAAGTTCATTTTACAATAGGGGAGAATGCAGGCTAATGGGACAGTGGTCAAATCGCATTGAAAATATTATGTTAACCTAAATCGCAACACGAAAGCTGCTATCTTTAATAACAAGAAGTCAGTCATTTGCAGTTACAGAGGTCGATTCAGGAATTTTTTCCAGCTTACCATTTTTGTGAGAATTGCTTATTTTTGTGAATTTCAACTACTTTTGTGAATTTTCTTACCAATTTTTAATAAAAGTAACTTTTTTTCTATAATAATTGATAAAGCAGATTAAAGTGTAGTATAAAATGCCAATGAAAGGCCATTTTAATCAACTGTATTTTTGTGGAGGGTGCACTTTGAACGATTGTGATTTTGTGAAGGGGTCACAAAATGGATCCAATTTTCGTCTGCATCGACGCCTGAGTTACCTGAAAAAGTGCATGAAGAAAGTTTGTGCATGTGTGTTTTCAATTATAAATTTTTTATATCTTTTACTTCAATGACATTTACAAAAAATTATTGATTGAAATTCTTCATAAGGCTACACTTAATATTCTATTTTATATTAGACTTGGTTAAATTGCCATTAGATAAACATGTGTTAAGTAGATTAGAAAAACATAAAATATCAGAATATGAGGACTAATGGGACAAACAATGTGAGATCTAATGCGACAACTGGATTGATGCTGCATAGGTACTTATTGTTAGTAGTATGCAGGATTCATTTAAAAAATTAAATGCCTTATTTGAAAGTTTTATAAAAACAAGTTATAAAACATACACCTAACGAAATTAGTTAAAATTATGGGAAGCAAAACAATATATTCCAAAGCAATCTTATATATAATAAAATCCGAGAGTAAACATTGTATGTAGCTAGGTTTGTAGGTAGGTTTGTGACCACCAATCTTTTTGCGCCCGTCGCTCGATCGCATTGCAACGAGACGGTTGGTCGCAGACCTACCGAATTTTGCATACGGCTTCACTAGGATAGATCCTAACACGCCTCGGAGCGATTTTTTCGAAATTCGAATTAGAAAAGGTTTTATTTTATGTTTTGTCCGATTTTTAGCGATTTTTCTTGCATAATACGTAATAACACCGGTCATTGCACTCGCAGTAAAACGATGTTTGCATCATCGGACAGAGGAGAAAATTTTCTTTCGAAAACAGTTTGTTTTGACTATGTAACATATTTTGCCGATTTTTGGGGAATTTTTAAAAATAATTTCTCTTTTGACGAAGTTTGCGTAAAATAATTTTAAAACCGTTGCATCTTTAATTCTATCCGTCATAACTTTTTTATATTGTGGCTAAAGACGGAGCATACAATTCGCCCACTTTTAAAAGAAGAACGGAGGAAAAATATAAATTAGGAGATTTTTTACGAATTTTTATGTAAAGAAGGATTTTTATTTCAAAAAAAGCTGCTTCAAGATTTCGGTATGATATCTTCCGCTATGGTTGTCTTGGGAACAGTAACAATGAATAAAATTGCCAGTTGAAAAAAATAAATAAAATTACTTTAAAATAACTGAATTTTCGCATGCGAAATCTACATCATTTTCGTGTAACGAGTTTAAAACCCCTTTCGAAACTCAATCAGAATAATGGAGTCACACGCACCTACGAAATAATTCCATGTTTTATATTACGTTGCCAGAAAAAGAAATGAATGCTGTTTTTTAAACAATGAATTACCCAGCATTATTTTCGATTGAGTTTTTAAACGGGACACATTTTCGAATTGCAAGAAATATTTTGCGGAGCTAAATACGTCAATCTGACAAGAATTGTGCATAAAAATGCATGGAAAGCTGTTTTAATGGCAACGATAAAGTGAAACGATTATCGTTTATGCTAATGCGTAAATTGCAAAGAATCGCCAAACAATAAAAGACTACATTCGTAGCAAATATCTAAACCGTTTCTTTAAATTAAGCATTAAAGATGGAAAAACGAAAATATATTGGTATCAGTAAAAGAAAGTATAAGTAATAGTTAGTAGATATGCTAGGGCAATATTGATCAAAGCACAATATACTGCATTAATAAATACTTTGAAACTATTCGTTTCTATTCGTTTTTCAACAGCCGTCTTACATCACAGCTAACTAAACATTAAATAATTTTAAGTCGCGTTAATATATCCCGCGGTAGTTTCCACAGAAAACACAGTATCTGAACTTTTTTTTTTCTTGGAGATTCTGTTTTGTCACAAGTAGTTATGGTCACATTTTAGGAAAATTTTCTCCTCTTGCTTTGCGAAGAGCGGGTACACAACTATTTAATTATAAAATAAAACGGTTCTCCACATCATGTAGTATCTAAGGTATTAATGGCATAACTTAAATCTAAAAAAGAGTATGATGCAGAAATGAGACATTTTGAAAATTAGGAATTTTCACTGCAAACCGTAACGCTTTTTTCTTTTCTGATCGTGAATGACACCGACACAGTTTTTTCCGTCATGATATTAACAATGGTCACAGGTCAGTACTTATACTAACTTTACGAATAACTAATGAGTAGTTTTACGCCAAGAGTCAAGTCATTTTGTTTATTTTTAGATTCCAAACCATTGGAATCAATTCGAATTATACATGTAAGAAATATTTTCGTTCCCTGCCGTGCGGAGAGAACGGGCACGCAGCTAGTTTATTAATAAAGTGTGCATAAACATGTTCAACAATAGAGCATTTAAAGCTATTACTAACTGCTGAATATAAATAATTATATAAATGAATTATTTTATTTTCTCTAGTTAGAGAACTTTATCAATTTGAAATAATCTAAAACTAACAGTGTATTTACAGTGCTTTTAGTTTTCATTTCAGATGTCACACAATAAAATAAGGAAAACTGATCAACAGCAGTCATCAGAAGAAGCTATAAATGCTGCTACTAAAGCAATTCTCTATGAAAACTTACCGATTCAAGCAGCAGCTGAAAGGTTTAATAATTCAAAATCAAAACTTTTTAGGCCACAGCCTACAGTCAATCAGAAAACTATTCGTTCACCTACTTTAATTTCAATATAAAATCATTGTATTTTGAATTAAAATGTGTTGCCATGCTACTTTTTGTGATGATTTTAACATGTCTCATTAGACCCATGGGGTGTCCCAGTACACCACAACCTAAGGGACTAATGGGACAAGTACAATAGTGTATAAAAGACATTACATTTTAAAAACAACTAAAGCCATCTCTTCTAATTATTTTTTTTTTATAAAAAGCCAATGTTTTTCATGCATAAAAATAATCAGTACAGATATTTGTTTTCATTTAAAATTAATTAATACTTTAAAATTGTCCCATTAGCCCCCACTCTCCTTAAGTTTTGATAATTGAATTATTTTTATTCAAAAATTTATTATAAATGCTTTACTACTTGTATAGTTACAGTAATTATCATACAAGCTTCTTTTATTTAAAGACTGAAGATTATCTTGAACTGTGCATAAAGGGTTAATTTTTTGGCAGCAATCCAATGGCAAATTGAAATTCCATAAGCCGGAGTGATATTGGTCCCCTGGGAGCCAGATTATATTTAAATAATTAAAATTAGGGATGCATCAAATATCATATTTTGCCGAATGCTAAATACCCAATATTCGGTTAGAATTCTAACCTAATCTTGACCGAATACCTGGTTAAAATTTATTAAACTTTTTTTTAAAACCTTATTAAACTTTCATTTACATGATTAATTTAATTAGTTCATCTTTAAACAATATTTAGTATTTCATATGGTGTAAAACTTAAGAAATTAAAATACTGCAATATTTAATATCCAAGTGCTTCCTTTATATATCTTTAAACACCTTTTTAAATATTTGTGAAGGGATTCTGGGTTATTTGTTTTTTTTTTTGGTTTTTTTTTTAATCTGCATATTAAAAAAAAAAAAAGCAGTTAAAATCGATTTTACAGCAAACAAAACTTAGCAACAAAATTTAAATTTAAGACCTGAGCGGTTTCTCTTAAAATTATTTTGAATGCTATAATGTCAATAAGTAACAATTTTAATAAGTAATAAACTATTATGCTATAATTTTCATTTGTTGTATAAAAAAATATGGGTTTATTTATCAATTGTCAAATATTCAAATTTGTTTATTATTCGGTTACTGAATATTAAAGTATTCAGCTGAACTGAATATTCGGTTTGTTTGCTGACTAGGCAATTTACTGAATACCAACCAAATATTTGGTGCATCTCTAATAAAATTATACATATTTTAATATTCAAGACACTTATATTTTAGAATAAAAAATATTCCTAAACTCAAAAAGCAAAGCCATAAAATAAATAGGCACTTTCACTGAGCACATGTCAGCAACTGATTGTACAAAATCGCATCTGAAACAGAGACCCTTTTCCTACAAAAAAAAAAAGAACTCAAATACTAATAATTTATTATTTTAATATGCCTTTCTAATGGCAAATGTTAAACATTTTTCACTCCTAACAAAACTTCATAGTAAAAGCAAATGAGTGCAGTTAATACAAAAAAATACCAGACAAAATACACTCATTGCCATAAAAATTAGTGCACCAAGAAAGAGTTTTAGAATGAAATGAAATTCTACATACATAAGTACAATGCCGATATAAGTAAGTGGTTACAAAATCAAAGCAAACTGATCATTTATTACTGGAAAAAGAACAAATTAAGGGAGGTTTTATTAGTTGGGCCACCTCTATCATGAATGCATGATGCGATATGGACAGGTACTGAAGCATACAATTCCAGTGTGATGTCCTGTGGTATTCCATTCCATTCCATAGTTGCTGTAAACATGCCTATAATTCAACCAAACTTGTAGGCTGTCCAACTTGTCATCCTAAGTGATCCCAGATATGCTCGATGGTGACAAATCTGTGGATTGAGTAAGCTAGGGAAGGGTAGTAATATGGAGGGGCAATCCTATGACACCCTTGCTGTGTGTAACCGAGCATTTTCCTGTTGAAAACTAGCTCCTGGAAGCCCTGTCATGTGTGGCAGCACATGTGGTTGCATTATGTCACAAACGTACCACTGTGCTGTCGTAGTGCCATGAATCAATACTAGGGGGTGACTATGAGTCGTATGCGATTGCACCCCCTACCATTATACCAGCTGTGGGTGCAGTGTGCCGTTGTAAAAGCAGGATTGAGGCGTTCACCACGGAGCCTCCATACATGATTGTCATCACTGCCCAAATTGTATCTGAATTGTCACTGAAAAAGACATGGTTTCATTCGGTTACAGTCCAATCCAGTTAAGTGCGGCACCAATCAAAACAGAGGCAACGGTGTCGGGGTGTCATTGGCAGTACATGTAATGGCCATCGCAATAGCAAATACCCTTCAGTCAGCTGCCTTGTGATGGTATCGACAGACACAGGGACCTGTAGTGAAGGTGCTGTCTGTGTCCAGATCGGCCAACAACGAGACAGTTGTTGTACACATAATATCTTATGATCGTCTGCTCAACTACTGGTCTGTTGAGGCCGTCGTGGGTCTGGTCTCTCTGTAAGTGACCTCTCTCTTATCCGCTGGTCTCAACACTTCCTCACAGTAGAATGAAAATGGTGTAGATGGCAGGCTATTCGATAAGAGCTGACCACCCGGCTACCATCATTCCGAGGATTCTTCCCCTCTTGAACTCTGACAGCAGCTCATATTGTCTTTGATAGCTGCATAACGGCATCTCCATTTAAAAAGTGTCCCTCAGCAACAGATTAATTACATGGAAACAAACTCTGCACACCTGTTTTATACTCCAAGGAGAAAGAAGTTCAGCACCCTCTGGTGGCATTATACAATGCTATAATGCTTCAATTTTAATCATTAGCATATCTGCCTTACATGTACCTCCATGCTTATTTTCATTAGGATCTCACAATAACTTCTTGGTGCACCAATTTTTATGGCAATGAGTGCATATACTTATATTTCAAGTTAGGAAAAACAATTTAGAAAGTCATACCTTAACTAAAGAGCTTACAACAGGAGATTCCATTAACCCTTTTAAGAATATAATGTCAGTATCTCTTGCTCCAACTCTACCATTAAGATCTTCAATATTTTCACGAACATGCTGAAAGGCAGCTGGAAAAAAAATACTGGTATTATAGAAACTGACTTTTTTTAAAAATTCATTCTTTCAAAGAACATTTATTTAAAATTGTAGGTGCTAATCAACTTTATTTCTCACCAATATACAAAAAAGAATTCATTTGCATTATTCAAATATACACAAGTTACACAAGCAGAAAAATAGTGCTGATGAATTCAAGTAAAATTTGGTTATAGCAATATTTTAACCGATTAATTTTTTTGGATCAACAAAACATTTTAATGAATCACCATTAATTTGCTGACCGAATTGGTGATAAATGGAAATATTGCGGATTCAACAAAAATTTAGAGGAAAAAGCATCAATAAAATTTTTTTTTAATTCAAAACATTCTTTCAAATGCACTCAAAATATCATAAAGCAAAATAGTAAGAAATCAGTCTTTTTACTAACTTATTTTGTGTTATGGTAAGCCCACACTAGGGGCATCTCAAAGTCTTTTTGTATTTTACACATTTTTCCATATTTCTATAGAAGAACTTGACAATTTTTTTCTGTTATTCTGGACATGCAAAAAACCATTTTTAAAAGCATGTTTTCTTCCCTTTTTAGTTATAAAAATCTGCAAGCACATTTTGAGGACTGACATAACTGAATTATATGCATATATAAGATGTCCTAAAAATTTTAGAGCTAGGCTTTATTCCTTAAATGCTAATCATGCACAACAAATTACAAAGTTACATAAAAAAGGCACAGAATTTTATGGATTAATTAAAAATTTCATGAAATTAAATCAAAATAAAATTTTAATTTTTACATGGCTTCTGTACAAAAATACTCCCAATTAGTAAAATGTGCACCATGCATTAATTAGATGATATATACTACATTTAAGTATTTTATCTTAACCCTCTCGTCACCCTGAACCTCATATGAGGCTCCTATTTCAAATAGCAATATTTAGAGAGAAAACAATTGAATTTAGTATTTTTTTCTTTCAGTGATATCAATATCATTAATTCATGTAGAAAGTATATGAGGCTCTTAACTAGATGCATAAATCGTACCTAGATTGCAGTACTAGTCCATTTAGATCATATTTACAGTTTTCGCTTCATTGTTTCAGGTGAAAAATTAAGAAAATATTTACACTGTTTTTTTACCTTTTTTTTTTCTCTTTAAGGTAAGTATAGTTTTTTTCTTATTCCTCAACCTTTACCTAATATGTGCATCCTTTTAAATTAATTTTAGCATAACAAAATGCTTCGAAAATGCAGAAATTATTATTAGAAAAATTATTATTATCGACATTAATCGACATTAGAAAAAAATATTTTTGCATGATTTATAATAGTATTTCAGATGCATTAAATGCTAGACAGATTTATTTTCTCTGATTTTTCATAATTTGGTGACGAGAGGGTTAAAAAATGATGTCAATAAAAAATTACACATATGGTGACAAACCTTTTTTCAATGGCCCTCAAAGGAAATTATGTTGAATGATCATATTACAAGAATCATATACAAATTACAAGAGAAAACAATGATAGCATAAATACATACTACTTTTGTTATTACTGGTATTGTATAGACCCTTACCAACTTGAACCTTTAAAGACATCTCTGAGCCTTTTTATGATGGAAGGCTGAAACTTTATACAACGCCTAATTGCTGCATGGGGCAAATTTTACTCATTGGGAATTTTTTTGTATGGGGAGGGAGGGTTTAAAAATTTTAATTTTGTGTTTATTTAGATTGAATCTCCTGACAATTTTAAGATATCATAAATTTTGTACCTTTTTTACATAACTTTGTCGATAATTGTATGTGCCCATAATCAATATTTAAAGAATAAAAGTCTATGTTAGTGATTTTAGGACACTCTGTATACATATATCAGTGTTTTACAACCTTTATGTATTTGCAGACCAGCAAAAATAAGAAAAATACTTTGTGAACTAACATGATTCAAAAATAATAAATATTATATAACTATGCATTTTACTTATAAAATCAAATATTGTATAAATATAGCTGGAATGACATTTCAGCCGATTATTTTTTAAATAAATTTGATAAATGTGGACTGGTAGTATTTGGTAAAGTCTCGCGTACTGGCACTGCAGCATAGACTGGCAGATGGTAAATGCTGATAGAAACCATAGTGCATCAAAAGCAGAAAATAGTCATTTATCATGCTTCCAAAATGTTTTCCTGACTGATATAAGCAGTGCTCATATCATGGTTGTCAGATTTGCTTCCTGGGTAGCTCCTCATTTTACAGTTATGAGGAGAGTTTATAGTCTAAAAAATCCACTACAACATTTTCTTTTGCAGTAATCCTTTCTAATTAAATTGGATTATAATCATCTGCTAATTTTTTTAAAATTACTTTTTTTTCTTCTCAAATTAACATTATTTATACTCTATTAATGATGCTTTTACCACTCTGACTATTCCAATTTTTGGCTCAAAATCACACAAAATTATATATATATATATATATATATATATATATATATATATTAAGTTGCGATAAACATTTTAAAATCTCAGCAGTAGAAAGAAAGATCAACTTAGAGCAAACAACTGTGTCATCTGCCAGTTAAAACTTAAATTAAAATGCTAAGTATTACAGAGCATATATCCACATATAAGTCCACTAATCTTTATTTTTGAAACAGTCTTTGATGCATGCATCTAATTATAAAAATAGTCATAATTAGATGCAGAGTGAACACACTAAAAGTCTGAAAAGAAAAAAAAATTGGTGAAAAAACATAAAATCTGAATTTGAATACACCCCCCCCCCTCAGGTCACTACATTCATTTCAAGGGAAATCTTGCTGATACAAGAACACCGCAAGCACAAAAAGTTTGACACTGGTATGACCAATATTCACTGAGTTATAAAACGTGGGATTAAATGACTTAAACCACTTTACCCATACAATCATTTACATATTTTTGGGAGATATATACAAAATAAAAGTACAGAAAAAAAAAGGAAATTTCATTTAAAAAATTATCCTGAAATCACAAATTGATGAACCAAATAGATTTGAAGAAACGCATTCTATCCTCCGCCACGGACCGTTGTGCCGCAGATGGATAAAATTTTACACAGCGGCATACAATCAGCTTCTAAACTTTTTTTTAAATTGCACCTAAACTTTCAGTTGCTTATTTTTTCTGGATGCTTCTTAACACTAGTAACTTGTAAAGTACAATTTAATTTTTTTGAGCCAATGGCATAATTTGATTGCTTTAAAAACTGTTAAAATATTGCATTAAACCTCAGAAGTACATTATAGGTTTGGAATAGTTCATGAGAAGGTTGTGGAGAAAAAAAAAAATGCTTAAAAGCTAATAATGTATCAATCATATATTAATAACTACATTGTGAATGTGCTATCCAAACAACATAAACCTATCTGATTTTGATAAAATCTATTGTTTCAGTTTTGCAGTAGAAATATTTTAAACATGTACCACAACAGCAAGCTCATACTCTGGATCCCCACCAGTAGCCAACCGCACAGAGCTCTGAACTGGGAGACGGAAGGTGCCAGGTTCAAAACTAGGGCCCGTCTGCCGACCTAACCGTTCTTAGTTTTCAGTGGTTTCTTCTGAAACTTAGCATAGATACGGGCTAGGACCCTTAGAGTGACCCCCAAGGAGGGCACTCCACTAGACATAAGTTCAGGCTCATCTTTTAAAGCCCAAGAGCAAGAACTTTTAATTCGAGCCCACTCGAGCAATATCACATTTAAGTCGGAGCCCGAGCCCGAAATTTCAGCTAATAGATAAATAAAAGTTGGACTATATTCCGTATCCAGTGCTGTTAAAATATCAATGTTTATGTTTACATGTTTCATTTGGTGATGATTCTGGTGCCATCGTGAGTGTACACAGTGGGAGTGATGTACCCTGGTGGTCAGTGCCGGTCCAAGCTATTTTTCTAAGTGGTGCAAAATACAAAAATGCGCCCCCTCCCTCACACCTGCAGCTAGAAAAGTTTTCAAAGGGGTTAAAACGAAAGTTTCAACAATATAGGGACATTCAAATATATACTTGCACATAGTATAAAGTAAGGTATTTTGACGGCCCCTTAGAGATGGCACCCGGTGCGGCCGCACCGTTCGCTCCACCCTAGGACCGGCTCTGCTGGTGGTGGTAGTTTTGACTGGCAACCATAAAGAAACGCGTATCGTCAGTTTGTGAATTTGAAACAATTTCAAATGGACGGAAAGGAATGAAATAAGTTATTGTATGAAAAGGAAGTGTGTATGTTTGTTAGAAATGTGGTATGAATATGAAGCTAAATAAAAGGAAGTTGGTTGTTGGTGTAAGAGAATAGAGGGAGATATAAAAAAAATTAAGCTGCTGTGTGAAGCGTACGGGAGGAAGAATGAAGTAATAGTAAAGTGCATAGAGCAAAGATTGCATAAGGGGCATTCAAGTTGAAGTATGTGACTGAAATTTTTTTGTTAGTGCTAGTTATCTGGTATTCAAATCATGCTGACTTTAAATTAGGTTGCTTAATCTATCGTAGGTTTATTCTGTGTGTGTTAAAAACTGGCCAGTGTCTGCCCAGTTTATATGAGCTGTTCAACTAGGTTGCTTAATCCTCTGTAGTTTTTTTAGGTTAAAAACGGTCCACTGTTTGCTTATTTTAAATTAGCTGTAGCTGATTTTGCAGACGTTTTTTAGGTTAAATATGGACCAGTGGGTGAAGATTTTAAAACAATTTTATAATGAATTTGATAGGTTTATCTTTTTTTGTCAGTGTAATTTATGTACAATTTTAATTTGTTAATTATTTGACTTAGCTTTGTTGATCGTGCAAAATGGCCACTGATAGTCGATATGAGCTCTACACTCTCACTCCTTGGCCTAGAGCCCACATGCAGCTAATTAGCAATAATCATACAACAACATCATACTCAAGACTAGGTTTCATAAAAATTCTAGTCTCTTAAAAAAAATTCTCATTTTACTGCCAATTTATACATGTTTGTGTGTGTGTGTATGTATGCATACCCCACTTTCATTATGCTCTTTTTCAAAAAATTTCCCACGCCGCAAGATTTCTGAGGTCGTTACGCCGCCACCGCGAATTTATTTTGCCGCGTACCTCTAGTCTAGACTCCTTGGACCACACCCCACCTGGGTACGTCCTCGATAAATCATGGCTCCCTAAGATCCCAAATACAGGCTGCCCAAAAAGCTCCATTTTTGCTTACGAGCAAAGTTTCACTGCTTTGGTGCTAGTACTTGATCCTATTAGTGTTCTCAACTCTGCCGGAGAAAAAGTGGCTCAAATCAAAGTTAAAAGTAACCAGAAATGGCTAAAAATGTTTTCAAGCTGAGAAAAGAAAAAAAAAATTGTAAATCTTAAATGTGAAAATCCAAATGACTTAAAATGCATATTTCAGCAGTATAAGCACTTAAAAGTAAACGCCAAAGAAATTTAATTTTTTTTTTTTTTTTTTTTCAGCTTGAACGAAACTTTGCTGGTACGCAAAATCCCATAGGCTGAGGGCGCCATGGTTAAACTTATTTTATAACTATTACAGTAAAGTTATTCTATTAAAGTATTTATTTAAAATCAAGTCTCTTCAAAAATTATTTAATGGTAAATAAACATAAAACGCATAGGGAAAATATTTAATTGTATATTAAAAATAGCTACATTACTATTTTTTTTTTTTAATTGTATGCATCTCGGAGAAGGCCATACATATCGTTTGGGCGGGGCACCTATCGTAAAACGGTATGCCATAAATCCAAGGAAGAAAAATAAGGCAAGATTTGTGAAAGTAAATGAGAAAAATTAGAATATAACATCAAAATGGCTATTGAATATTATTAAATACATGAAAATAACATAGTGGTTAACCTTACTAAATTTGAAACAAAAAAAAAAAAAACTGATTTCTGAATTTTTGCAAACGTTAGATATATAGTGTACCAATTTCACGCTTCTAAAAACTTACTCCATTGTTTCTGTTCATTAATTATTTCCATACTTCTTAATAGTTTACGGCTATCCTCATTATCATGTTTACTTCCACGTATCACCATGACGACGGTTAAAAAACAACACGAGAGGCTGGGCACAGGGTTGCCAGATCAAAATTCTTGAAAATAGCCAAATGGCTTCTTAAAATTAGCCAAAAATAGCCACTTTGATTGCAGCGCCATCTTTTGGATTTTCGAGAGAACCTTTAAAAAGTCTAGAATATAGCATAGATATGATTCACAAGCGTATTTTAGTGATTAAATTAATAACAATAATAATAGTTTAAAGATTAGTAGATCGCAAAAATAAAGAGTTATTACTTAGAAATTTTGCGGAATGATAAATCGAATTGAATGCATTGGTTAGGAAACACTTTCTAACGTTTGAGAGGGCGCAAGCGGTTACTATTTGAGGAAAAAAATCTTACACACAGGCATAAATGCTTTGTTGCGGAAAAAAATGTCGGTAGATTCATCAATATATAAAGAAAACTTAGCCTCTTTTAACTCTTGAATCATCTCTTCGAATAACGATAGGCTTATGAAATTCTTAATGAGGCATGCACACTTTGTTTGGAGTTTCAGATCCTCTAGTGCACTACCTTTTGAATACTTTTTCACTATTTCACCCAAGTGATCAACGGATTTAATACTGCAGTGGCACTCAATAGCTACCCAGACAGCACATAAGCTTAAATCAAGTTTGACATTTCTTTGAATTTGACACATTAATGCAAGTTTGACAGTTCAACTCATTCTAAGCTTGCAGGAGTCAAGTTAAATTGTCAAGCTTAAATACAGTTGATTTAAGCTTGAAAATTGATACTCGCGTGATTTTTCATTTTTAAAGGAGAGCGTTGATGGCGCCATCTGTGAAAGAGAATGGACATTAATTGTCTAGCGTCCTTTAAATTTGCTGAAAGTTCGTAAAAGATGTGTTTTATTTTTATTACCAGTGCCATATATATTACCAGCAAGGCAAACGGGGGAACTGTCCAGGGCCTACAGATTTTAGGGCCCAAAAATCTTACATCTTACACTTTTGTAGTTTTAAAATAAAATTACAAAGGATAAAAAAAAATCAGAAGTTAAATAATTTTTTTAATTATAAAGTATGAACAATGAAAATAATTCAAATTTACATTTGTATAAATTAATTTAAACTTATTTTTAATTCTTCGAAATGCTCTATATCATAGCATACCAATATGTAGGAAAATAACTAACCATATTTGTAAAGAGAATTTTAAGCGTTAAAAAATAGCAAAATTTTTCAATTAATTGTTATTTTAAGAAATATTTACAAAAATGACTAAAGTGTTTGTATTCCATACATGTTAGCAACTGTGATATAGCATTTCGAAGTAACGTTTAACTATCTGTTTCTTTCACTTCAGATTACTTAACACAAAATTAGTGTTAAGTAAACCCATTCTATATTTCCAAATATGGAAATTCTTCAAAATAAAATACAATTATACTACGAAATTGATTTCAAAATCAGTCGTTTGTCTCGATTTTGACCAGCAGTATTGCTTCATGAGTGTTGCGGTACTGAAAGTTTTAAAACGTGTTTTTTTATTTTAATTTTGATTTTAATTTAATTTATTTTGGTGCATTATTTTAATTTTGATGCATCCCATGGAAAAATAAAAGAAACAAATAACACATCGCCCACTTATCAATTTGGCGAGAAAACAGCGTGGTAAGTCACTTCAAACTTTAGTAATAACTGCACAAGGCTGCGGTGGCGGAATGGATAGCATGCTCGTCTGCGAAGCCAAAGGGCCCGGGTTCTATCCCAGCGTCGAACACTCGATGGAAACAGATTAAATTAAATTGAAATTTCAGCATAGAGGGGGAAAATGCGTGCAAAAATAAATTATGTGGGGCGCGGCCCCGTGTATTTAAAAAATTTTTTAAGCTTGAAATTAAGCTTAAAAAATAATGTCAAGCTTGATTTAAGCTTGAAATGTCAAGCTTAATGCAAGCTGGGCAAGTGTAAACTAGAACACTTGATTCAAGCTTGCATCAAGCTTACACGATTGGAATTTTCAAGCTTAATTCAAGCTTATTGACTTGATAAATCAAGTTTGATGCAAGTTTGCTGTGCTGTCTGGGTACACTAAATCAAATTCTTTAATCAAAATCTTTCAAGCTATCAAATTCTTTCAATGATTTATTTACAGCTGATTTTTTTTATAAACAGAGAGCAGTGCAATTAATTTAGAGGATTTCAAATCTTTCTGTTTATTCTTATGTTTGGCTAATTTGTCGTGAGTCACTAAATTATGCTTTTTAAGCTGGGATATTGAGCAAAGACACAACTTGCAAAAAACGCATTGTCTTTCAGCATTAACTATGGATGCTCAATCTCCCATTCTTTATTATATTTTCTACTAATTATAGGCTAGCGTTTAATAACTGTAACTTAATAATTACTCAAGCTTACCGTAACCACGGCAACATCTTCAATGCTTAGTACAACCGTACAACAAGGGCCGACCGAGTTGTATGGTGGGTAAAGCACCGTACTCCGGTTTTGGGTTCAACTCCCTGCGGTCGGGGTTCGATCCCCGACTGGGCGTGGCTGTCATTGTGTCCGCCCCTTCATAGGGGGCAACGTTGGTCCACCTACTAGGCGTCCCCATAATAAAGTGACCAACAATTCCGGCCTGCTGTGGCCAAAGTCTTCAAGACAGAGGCCGGCCATTAGGGAAAAAAAAACCGCACTACAAATAAATGTGCCCTAGTCAGCTCAGCTACTCCGTAAAACTCTCTTTCGCTAAGAATCAAAATCGAACAAAAAACCCGTCGAAATTCGAACTAAAACCAAAACAAAAGCCACCCCATTTTGTTCGGAAAGAGGACAAAAATGCCGGGTGATAGACACACTGCTACGAATTATGACGTCCTCCGCAGACTAGACAAGAAACAAGTAGCTATACATATATATATTGTTTTGTTTGCTTTCATATTCGCCAACAATTACAGAATTAAGCCATAATTAGCTAAAAAGACGAGTGGCTAAAATTTTTGTTTTTCTTTTTTAGCCAGCAGCCTCAGAATTTAGCCATAATTAGCCAAAAAAACGGGGGTGCTAAACAAAAAATTTTTTCTTTTTTAGCCATCAGCTTTCTGAAATTAGCCCAAAATGGCTAAAAATTAGCCACATCTGGCAAACCCTGGCTGGGCATAGCGGATTAAAATTGCTCTCTGGCGATTTGGCGTGCAGTCAGACTCCTTTGGCAAGAGTCGTTTTCTCCCCGCTGTTATACACTGCATGCTAGGGGTTGCCGACCGGTGCGGGTTGATCCGCGAAAAAACAGTAGAGTTAGAAAATTCCATGTTTCTTTTCCTAATATTTTTTTTTATTTTATTTGTTGATTAATTGTTCTAAATATATATTTTAATGCATTTAAAATTGCAGTCTAAAAATTACAAATCTAAATTTTTTTATTCATATTTAAATGCATGCATTTAAAATTTGAATAAAAAAATTTTAGATTTGAAGGTAATATGTTACGGAAAATAAAAAAGAAACAGTGAACAGTTAAAAAAACAATCATCATTTGGCTTTTGTATGAATTTTACATACGATTAGAGAAAACCCTTCTTTATTAAATAAATGTTTAGTCCGGGGTTTTAGCAATTAATAGATATGGACAGGGCCGGCCCTAACAGTTTTTGCCGCCCCGGACAAAAAATATAAAAATGCCGCCCCCCCCTCCACACTGTAAAAATTACTATTAAAAGAAATAAATTGTTCACAGATTCTGTTTTTCATGCCTATAAAAACTGGAATAGCTCTTTAAACATAACACAGCATAAGACAAAAGCATATTTATTAAAAACCACACATTAAAACGAAAAGAAAGAGAGAGAAATCGAGTTCTTTTTCTGACTTTTAATTCCGCAAAATTCCAGATTTTTTCTCTTAAATGAATTTTTCAACTAATTCATGTTCGATAGCCAATGTAGTTAAATTATTTAACGTATCTGGAAGAGTTGTGGAACATAAGAATTTTTTTGTTAACTTTAATTTTGAGAAACTCTTCTCTGCACTTGCCACAGTTATCGGCAAAGAAAGCGAAATTCTCCACAATTATCAGCAAAGAAAGTGAATAGCAAGATGTGCGTGTAAAATCTAGAGCTGAAATTAGCTTTAAAATTTCAATTGGGCTTTCCTTTTTGCCTAATAAGACCGTAACTGACACTATTTCATTTACTAGATCAAGAGCATTTATACTCCCTGATTCTCCATCGGTCAGCATTAACTCCAATTGTTTACACTATAAACAGTGTTAACAGTTGCACTGTGTTACAATGTTTAATTAGCACATTTTAGGAGTATCTTTTAACTCATATATGCCGTGCAAAAATTTAAAATAATTACATTGGGTACTTATTAAATCAAATCTGCACTCTAAGGTATTAATCGCTTTGTTTACTGTAAAAAATAAAACTATCTTGAATTTTAATTTAGGATCTTTCACCAAATCATCTCGTGCTTCGCAATCAAAATTACGTGTTACGTGGCTGCGTAAACTCAGTGTTAGCCAGAATAATATCTCGTCGGTCAGTTCTCTTGCATAACAGAACATTTCATTTAAAATCACATCCTATTGAAGATCCTTAAAAAAAAAATCTTTACAGTTTCTTAAGAGTTCTAGATCAGGTGGTATATTGTCTTTTGACTGCAATAGCTTTCTTAATGGATACACGGAAGATTTTATACCCAATAATAATAGAACATAGGGACATGAACTGTTTGAGAGAGTTAAATAATTCTGAAGCCAAATCATTGAAAAAAACTTAAAATTATTTCATCAATTTTAACGGTAGCCGCATTAGAATTAGATTTGTCAATACCCTAATACCTTACCAAGAATGCGATTTGTTAGATTTTTTTGGCATCAGAAATACAATCTAGAAATATGGGATGGTATTTAGCTTGTTGAATTTCATTAACAAAGTGTAATTTGAATCCAACTGGAAAGCTTGTGAAAAATCTATGCAAAATGTGTAAATATTTGTTTGCACATCACATATAAACAACTGAAGCGAATGAAATGAATTTTATAGCAACACCAAAAGTGGCAACTTAATTTAAACTGCAGGTGCTAAAATATTTCTAATTCGTTTAAAAGTTTTGAAATTTAAAACTGTGTGGAAATGTATGGTCGCCCTTCGTTAAAAAATGGCTCAATGGAATAGAATGAAATTTGGAATTATATTGAATGGTAAGTTAATTGAACAATAGATATCAAAATTGTTTTAAATAATTCATAGACTTTGAGATTTTGTAAAAATCGCTTAAAAAGTTTGTCCTGGCATCCATCAAAAACGGATTAAGAGAACAGAATAAAATTAGGTCATATGATGGGTAACAAAGCATGATCGAAATTTTAAAAGATTTGAATAAATTGAAAGGGTTTGTAAAAGTTGCATTGTATTTTTCTTCTTTTTTAGGGGGTGGGGAGAGAGGGGGAGGGCGTCACTTTAAGGCGTCTGGAGGTAATACAATAGGTGGCTGTTTGAGTTAAACAAATTACGTGAATTTCTTTTTTTTTTTTAATTTTGAGAAAATTATGCAAAAATTTACAAGCATAATATTAAAATTTCTAAAGTTAATAGAACAAAATTCAGTTACTGACGAAGAGATTGAGTTAAATAACATTGTTTGAATTCTTCCTGATTAAATAAATATATACACATTATTTTGAGAAACTTTTGTGGGACCACTTCGTGAAAACAACTAGTGGTCAGACAAAAGGGAATGCAATGAAATTTTGTTAAAAAGTAGGCGGTTAGTAAATTAAAATGACAGGTTTTTAATTTTCTGCAAATTTGAATTATTTTTGAGGTATGACGTAAACTTTGATAAAGTTCTCCGTGCATAAAGTAAAATTATCAAAATATAATTCAATCAGACGTTGCAGTGTTAAATATAAGCTACTTGCTATTACAAAGCATTTTCCAGGTATTCTCTTTTTAGTTTAATATTCATTACCAGCATCTTCTTTTGCACCTTTAAATGACTTTTTGATGTAGGAAGCTGATCCACTAAAAGGAAACGTTAATTTTGAATGTAAAATATTTTCTCTGATTTTGACAGTTATATAGTAATATTTTGACAGTTTGTCTCAGTAATTTGTTACTCTCTAACCTGTAATCTTTAAACAATACACAAGAGTTATAACTTTGCTTTCTATATTTCTGCCAGTATGCTAATTCCATTTTTTGTACTCCTACAATGCAAACGAAATTTCGCACGGTTAGTAAAAACCTATCAATAACTGATGAGTACATCAGTGGCGTAGCTAGGGGGGGGCAAGGGGGGACATCTGTCCCCGGGCGCAGCACCAAAGGGGCGCCAAATCGATGTTACGAAACTTTAGAAGAAAAAAAAGGAGTTGTGTTTGTATTTTTATTTGTTGACAGAAAAAGAAAAAAAAATAGAACAATCACAAATGAATATTTTATAAAGTTATAATCAAACTTTTCACAATGACTTGTACAGGAAATGTTTGTAGCTATTTCAGAAGATTTTCTTTGGAAATCGAGTTGAGCTTCCCCATTCCTTTTTACTTCTCTCTTGAGGGCTTCTGTGTCGTGTAACTGCGTTTTTTATATTTGGCCATTTCTGTCTCTGACTATATCCTAGGATGTTCCAGAATTCTTGTTTACAGTATTTTATCAAGGTCAAAACATTACTCAAGTTTTCCCAAACTTTTAGAATGATCTTGGAGGATTTCGTTTTGGATATTTATGGTGTTACAAATCAAACTTTTATATGGTAAAAAAAAAAAAAAAAAAGCCTATATATATATGATTAATCGGTAATAGAGAATGGCATTCTCAAACCCAAAATACTCTCTTAAATTCAGATCAAGTTTTTCTCAGTTTTGAGTTCAAAATAGCGCCTCTCCGAAGTTGGCGCCCCTTGCTTATCTTGCTTACTGTGTCGGGGCGCTCCTGTGTACGATCCACCCGTTTGGTAATTAATAACGCAACTTTTAATATAAATCTTATTAGTATAATAAAATGCAGTATTATTTCTAATAAGAACGTATAAAAGATTCACCGATCACTATACTAGTGTAAAATTATTCTTTTTAAATTATTTAAACAATCTTGTATTTTAGATAAATTTAAACTTGATTTTTAACATTCATTAATAAAAATTTATTCTTTATACAATCATTATCAAAAATCAAAGCTGGAATCATTAAAGCTGTGGCCCACACACAGTTCAGTCTTCAAATTGAACATGAGGCAAAATATTTTTCAATAACCCGTGTATGTTTATCTAGAAAGTGCAAGAAATCAGTCGTAAATTTTTTGACTCCAGTATCACGTAAAAACGAGTGAAGCGAATGATATGAAATTTGGTGTCATGATAGATGGTCACTCAACTTAAAACATAAGCGTCGAATTTTTAAAAAATCTTCATTAGATTTCGAGATTTTGTGAAAATTGTTTCAAACTGCGTAAATTTGTGTTCGCACATCACGTAATAGCAAAGGTGAAAAAATGGTATTTGGTGAAATGATAGGTGGTCATGCACCTTAAACTATAAGCATCTTAAAAAAAAAAAAGATTTTGGGATTTTGCGAAAATCGTTTCAAACTGAGTGAACTTTTGTTCACGCATTACATAATAATGACTAAAGCGAATGATATGAAATTTTGTCTGATGATGTTGCTCAACATAAAGTATAGGTGTCCAATTTTTTAAACATTTTGATTAGATTTTGAGATTTTGTGAAAATTCTCTCAAAATGCGGTTATATTTCTTCAAGCATCGCGTAATAACGACTAATACGAAATTTGGTGATATGATAGGTAGTTGCTAATCTTAATTTATAGGTGTTGAATTTAAAAAATATTTTGATTACATTTTGAGATTTTGTGAAAGTCGTTTTAAAATGCTGAAATTTTTGTTCCAGCATCACGAAATAAAGACTGCAGAGAATGAAACGAAATTTGGTGACATGATAGGTTTCAACTCAACTTAAATTTTAGGGTTCCAATTTTACAAAAATGTTGATTAGATTTTGAGATTTTGCGAAAATTATTTCAATATGCGGAAATATTCGTCCGCTCATCACATAATTACGACTAAAGCGAATGAAATAATATTACTAAGTTACTCTCTAACCTGTAATATTTTAACAATGTACATAGGGCCGTGGTAGCCCAGTGGTTAAGGCGTTGGACTCGTAACCGGAAGGTTGAGGGTTCGATACCGGCATACCACTAAAGACCACAGTGTACATGCGGTGTACGTGCACGTTAAATCCTTGGTTCCGAAAGTCCTCTCAGCGGTCGCTAGCAGTTTCCGAGGGGTGCCAATATTCAGGTGCCCCCCCCCCCACCTTCTGATGAGGTTCCAAATTGTGGCGGGAAATTCCGGAAAGGACGCATATGTAGCTCTAAGCGACACATTCAGTGACGCGAGCTGTCCTCTCCTGGCAAATAAACAATATACATAAAAATTATAACTTCGCTTTCTTTACTTTGGCAACATTCTACATCCATTCTGTGTACTCCTACAATGCTAACGAAAGTTCTTGCTTTTTGAAATTTGCATTCATTTTTTTTTTATACTAACCCGTCAACGGCGGGTACTTCAGCTAATATAAAATAAACACATTGACAAATTATTATTTTTTTAAAATATTAAGTACACTTCTAGATTTTTGTGAATTTAAAACGTCAGTTTTACTCTCACTGTACGTACTCTCACTGTCACACTTAACGCACTGTCGTGTAGGTTCTACAGTACAGTCTTTAATCGATCGCTCGTGCGAACGGAAAAATTCCCTTCTGATCCGCTCTCTGAGAACAGAAGCGGAGAGAATTGAGAAGCAGTACGGCTCTTCTGATATCATTCCGTTCGCACATTTTCGGTGTGGACAAGGGACATTTTTTGCGGTTATCTCTTCCGGATTTTCCCTTGGTTTGTTACGTTCGGTTAGTTAATCCATTTTTATTTCATTTTCTTATTATTTTCTTCATTTCTATCCTTTTTCCACTAAAATATTTTTTTTTAGAAACTAGTGTAAATAATTAAGATGGGAGCAAAAGAAGTGTTTCGGAGCTAAAGCAGGGACAATTTTCAATACTATCCTTTGACAAAAAATTGAAATAAAATGAATCAAGACTTGTACCTTTGCTAACACTTATCTTGGTGACGAAATGTAAGACAAAATATTACTTGTTTTCTTTCAGTTGCGTGCATTGTTTTCCTTTAACTGCTGGAAACGCAAATATATTTTAATTTGTAAGGTGCGTTGTATCTGCCTATTTAATTTTCGACATTTGTTTTGTGAACCTCCATTTAAATAACCCACGAGCCGCCACTGTCTGGATGCTCTCTCGTAATTGGGACATTTGAAGAGAACTGAATGTCAACGTGAGATATTTTTTTCTCATATGATTCTACTTAGTCTTTCATTCCTTATATAGTAATAATCTGCTGTACTCGTCTTTTTAAAAAGCTGCATATTTAAATAGAAACTGCTTTAAAGTCTGCGTTTCTGGTTCTCCTTCCCAAGAGAACCTTCAAGTTAAGGTAAGAAATATTGTACTTTTGCAGTTTTCTATATTGCTGAATGCGTAATTATGATTTTTTAAATAAAAATGCGTGTTTAAAATTTTTCAGTGCTTAAGGTTGTTCTTTTAATTATATTTTTACAAGTAATAATGCAAGAAATAATACAAGTTTTGAGCATCTTCTCGGAAAAAAAAAAAAAAAAAGTTGATATCCGTAACTGGAAAAGAATTCAAAATGTCTTATATTTCAAATGCCAGAAAAAAAAAAAAGCCCGAAAAAAATTCATTTTGATCCGTTTGGTAATCGGGTCAGTAAAATATTCGAATTGTAGAAAATAAATGCCATCATACGTACATTCATTGTTAGCTGGTGTGCATAATCTATCGAAGTGCAAATCACTATACGAGATACATGGTAAAGCAAGTATAAATTAGTTTTGACCTGACATAAATATTAAATATAGTTAATTCGACTGCTGAAGAAGGATAAAACATTTTTGTATCACTGACATATGCCCACGCCCCAATGGTAGGGACTAAAGCCCGCCTGAATGTGGAGAGTTAAAAGGGAATTTTTTTTAAAAAATAGAAAATTGTCAGTTAATGAATTAAAATGTTTTATTCTTAAAACTTGTCCTCAGATTATTTCTATCACTTTTTTCACATAACGAATTACGTTGATAATGGGCTTCTATGGGTAAATGGTATGGCGTTCTATGGACAAATGGTACAGAAGGTTTTGATGTTAAAAGAAAGTAGCTGTAATCGGCAAACAAGCCAAAATGCAATCATGAAAGGTAGGGGGTGGGGGATTTAACGTATTTTAAATAATTGTATTTTTTAATCACTTTTTTTATTTAAAAATTTTTTTAATTTTCAGATATTACAGTTTTCTGAAGAACTTTTATGGGTTTGCCATTTCCCTTTTTAGGGGGAGGTGGAGGGGGGGCGCAAAATCTTCAGTTGTCCCCGGGCGCTGGTAACCCTAGCTACGCCTCTGGAGTACATCAGCTAGTAAAGTTATATAGAATGATATTCTTCGGAATATTTTTTGCTAATACAAAATGTATTTTTCAAATTCGAGCCAAAATGCCGCTCCTAAAGTTTGCCGCCCCGGACAGGGGTCCGGTTTGTCCGGCCCTAGGGCCGCCCCTGATATGGATTATAGATGCAGATAAACTCTTCGGGTTTAAACCTATATGTTCCCATGGATGCAGATTGAAGCGAGGACGAAAATTGCATTACTGATTCTTGTAGGATACTGAAAGATTAATATGGGCTAGCAATAATGTGTGTAACAACAAAGAATAATAACCGCTCGTCTTTGTAACGGTAAGAAAGTAAATGTTAAACTTTGTGTAAAGTTCATTTACATATAATCTATATTTATAAAATGCTAAATTCTTTTAATCAAGCACAAACTACTAATTCAATGAAAGAAAAAACTAATTCGTATTCAAGAACGATTTTTTAAGACTTTCTTTGGACCATTTTGTTTCAGTGAAAAATTAATAAGGTAAATAGTAAAAACTTAAAATTAAATGAGAAAGCAAATTCTAGATAATTTTTTTACTGTTGACTTTGTTTTAAACCGCAAAAGATTTCTTATTTGTTTTAAATACAACTTACTGTAATTCAGTCAAAACATTGTCTATGTATAAAGACAGGGAAAAAAAAAAAAAAAATGAACGGTGAAATCTGGAAATTTCTTGTATTGTCAATGACATTTTGTCTTTTTTTTTTTTTTTCCAATGGCAAAGGCAAGAAAGAAGTAAAACATTAAGAAAAAATAAAAAGATAACAAGAAAACTAAATAACTGCGAGATAAAATTTCATGCTCAAACGTTGAATTTCCCAATTTTCCATTATTGTTATTGCATAAATAAATATGTACTTTTTAAAAACCCACCCCCTCCCCCTCTAACACCTTACTTCTATTCCATAGCAGTGTATGTAAATATACTGCAACAGAAAAAGAATGTGGAAGCTCTACTGTTTTTCGCGGATCAACTTGCGGTGCGGGCGGCAACCCCTAGCGTGCAGTGTATAACAGCGGGAGAAACGACTCTTGCCAAAGGAGTCCGACTGCACGCCAAATCGCCAGAGAGCAATTTAATCCGCTTTGCCCAGCCTCTCGTAAAAACAACACACGCCAACGACACACGAACTCGAATGTGAACGGCAAGGAAAGGACTTGCATCGGCAGTCGTATTATTCCTGTGAATACGGACCTAACGCCGATTTGGTCGACAGATGACGCTGTTGCATGTTTTAGCTCTTCTTTATCATAGTATTGCTATGAAAGAAGTTGAATTTTTATGAGAAATGCAGCCTTCGAATAAAAGAATCCAAGTTTGTTTAAAGCTCCAAACGTCAGCTTTGTTTGCACTTTTTCCAATGCTTAAATTGAAGTTATATCATAGTTATGTTTTTTGCTGTATGATAATTGTGTCTTTTCTTTTATATAAAATCATATTTACGTGCTGTTTGTCAAAAATTGCGTTTTCTGTGTAATTATGATCACTAGATGGCAGCAACATTTATGTAAATTAAAACATATATTTGAGATTCTCATCGATATTTTGTTTATTACTAGGGGCCAAGGCCCCCAGACTCCAGTGGCGGCCCGTGGTCAAAAATGTTAGTGCAGCCGGAAGCATATGAGCCCCCCCCCCCTTTCCTCCGGAGAGGATTGGAAAATCTTTGTTACTGAATTCGAAAGCTGGCGCATTAAGCCCTCACCGAGGGAAAAAAAAAGAAATTACATAAAAAATGTCAGAGATCCTATTTTACTTCCATAAAATGGACATAAATTTCAACCAGCCGCTCTTATCCTCAAAATTGCATTAATCCGTGTCTGATTCGAAGTTTCCTTAGAATTTTCTTTTGTAATGATAACTTGAGAAGAAAAGAAAACTTACTTATTTTTTATAAGTCAAATCAATCCTCTTTTCTTTTAAACATGCGAATCGGTCAGTGATGTCCCCATAAAAAGACGTTGTTTTAATTCAGATATCAATAATTTTAAAAGCTCTTTAAAATTTCCATGTTTAAAGAATTTTCTCGCTCGTCATGTCTAAATGCCAGTTCTTGCTTACTTAAAAACAATATTGCTTTGATGGGTAATTGTCCATTCATAAGCGTCTATTCAGGCTTACCTTCTTGATAAATTCAGCAATATAAAGTCCAGAGTTTTCCAAACATATATTCTCCTTACCCACTCCCTCACTTCTCGTCCTAGCGAATCAGTTAGTCGAGTTCTCACTCAAGTTCAGCCGCCGTTAGAAAATCTTCCATCGGCTGTATCAGCTGCATACTCCCTATGCCGGAGAGGCTGCTGACGTAGTTGTTGTCATGGAAACGGTGCTGCCAATTTTCTTTTCACACAACTTCACACTACAGTAGACCTCCCCCTCATAACACGGAAGATATTTTGTTATGGGAATCCGTGTTCTACGGGTCCTGAGCTATACTACACTTGGAGTGCGGACTCCGCTTATAATCGCTGGAAAAATTATTTGCACTCTTCAGAAACACAATGATTTTCAATGTTGCCATTCAAAAATTATATTAATTAGGAGCTAAAGCATAATAAAATCAGAACATCTGTTTCAGCTGTATTTTTAATAATGTAAAACCTATTGTACACCCTTCGAATTTGCCACCCATTGCGATTTTTCATTATTTGGCGACTTGCGTACATGTAAAGTTAATAAAAGCTACGGAACAGATAGGATAGCTTGCTACCCATGGCGACTTTTCATTATTTGGCGATTTACACATGCTCACAACCTATAATGACTGTTCATGTAAGGTTACCGGAATGCTATAATGGCATAGTGAACGCCGCCAAATATTTCTTCTGGTAGCAAATAATCCAGCTGGACGAGAACCGGCTTTAAAATTATCTGCATTTTAATTATTTTTTATTTTCAAGATATTAGTTATTCTGTTTTGGAAAAACGAATAATCGCTAATTCTAAACTCCTGTTGTCTAAGCGAACTTACTATTTGAAAATAATTGTCAACTTTGTGTAACACATTTTGAGTTACTTATTTCATATAGTTTTTATTTTGGCGTAAAATGGGCGTAATTCTAACTCATGTTTGTAAATTTCACGCGATTCTAGATACTTGGAAACGCTCTGTTGCAAAGGAATGAATGATTTTATGCCAAACCTGGCAACCATTCGGTTTATTTTTTCAGTTTTTTATTAATATCTTCTAAAATAATTCGATTTTCGAAATTTAAATCAGCTTAGCAGGTTCCTCGGAATTTTTCGAATCTGTGCGCACCTTAGTCGAAACTCAAATCCCCACGGTTTAGGAGGAGATACGCTGACAAGCTTTTGACAGCGGCCTTTACTTTTTTTTTAGAATAGAGAAAAACATTTATTAAATTAAAATTCATATTCAAAATATATCTGTAAATTTAATAAGAGTTTACTTTAAAATATTAAAGGCAAGCAATGATTACATTACTTTATGAAACATATACTACTGCTTTATCTATTAAAACTTAAGTAGTGTTACATAAAATAATATAAATTACATACTTTAAAAGTAAATTATTTTTATAATTTCTTTCTTTAAAAGCGTTATAATATTTTTTAATTTTGAAACATAAAAAATAGATTCATTAATAAAATTAATATTTAGACTAGTAATTTATGGAAAAACAGATTTTCTAGACAAGTTGTTTGCAACTTTTATTGCTAGATGGCAGCATCAAGTAATCCATTTCCCAATCCAAGCTTGGGCAAATTTTATAGCACGGCGTTTGCCCCTTCCCTCTAAAATTGAGGACATGTCCCCAAATTTGAAACAAAATTGGGAAAATTTTATAATTAATGAAATAATTAACAGTAATCTAATTAAAAAACAATGTAACGATTAAAAATTGTCCCCAATGCTTTTTTTGCATTTTGGGGACAAATTGCAAAGAAGAATAGGAATTGGTGACTATCCCCGAAAATTGAGGACTAAGTTTAAACTAGGGGCTCTTAGTTCAAACCAGGGGCTCTAATCCCTCCTGTGGGCAGTCGCACATTACATTGTAAAATAGCTTTGAATCCAGAAAAGACATTGTTTTCATGGATCATGGGCGCCCAGATAGGAAGGCTGTTGGGGGATTGAGCCTTGAACCCGCCTAGTCATTGGTATAGTAAACATTTTTAAAGCATACTGAACGTCTATGTATTATTTTCGTATTAAAATGCTTGAAAGCCGATGTTTGTATTTTTTTTTTTTTTTTTTTTTTTTTTTTGAGTAGATAAAATATTACTTGTTTGGATTCTTTTTTGTTTCATGCACTTTGTAAAATTTTAGAGTATGTGCTTATAGAGCAAGAGCCAGCGACCGCCAGACCTTCGTCATAGTATAAAAGCTGAAACTTTCTCTGCGCATACCCCCAACAGAGTTAGGAACAATAGGCCACTATAAAGTTTGGATGATCGTGGCTTTGTCAGGTAACAGGTGGCAAAGGTGTATAAAATTGCCGAAAATTTCATTATTTCATAAAGCTTAATTTTTTTATAGGTTCTTCTTTGCAGTACTAGAAATCACTTTATCCCTTGCCAGACACTTTTCCATCGTGGCAAACCCCCGCCAGACAGTCTCAAAGTCTTAAAAAACGTAATTCTATTACGAGCGCGCTGCAAGAAAGTTCGCGCGTAAGAAAGTTCAGAAGTAGCAGTATAAAATGTGCTTGGGACTTTGTGACAGCTTGACGTACTTCGTCGCGAACACAACAGTTTTCCATGACTTTGAGATTGTCTGGCGGAGGTTTGCCACGATAGAAAAGTGTCTGGCAAGGGATAAAGTGATTTCTAGTACTGCGAAGAAATACATATTAAAAAATTAAGCTTTATGAAATGACGAAATTTTCGGCCATTTTATACACCTTTGCCCCCTGTTACCTGACAAAGCCACGATCATCCAAACTTTATAGCGGCCGATTGTTCCTACCTCTGTTGGGGAATATGCGCAGAGAAAGTTTCAGCTTTTATACTATGACGAAGGTCTGGCGGTCGCTGGCTCTTAGACTATTAGGTACTTATGGAATTTCATTATAATTACTCGAGTTCCGAAGCACATAAAAGGTGTATGTCGAAGAAACAAAATCTGCCTCCCGGTCTTAATAGACATATTAAAATAAACTAATCGCACCAAGTTTTGGAAAAAAATTCAGGATGATTCTTTATAAGCTAAGCTACACTACATACTGAAATCAATTCGAAAACGGTACTTTTTATGAAACTTTCAGAAAAAATTCTTAACATGGAATTGCCAAGCATTTTTTTTTTAAAAGAGTGACACACGTTCTGTAAAATTTTTGATTTTTAAGAATTTATTTTAAAGTTTTGTAAATGATACACATTTATCATTTGTGTATAGTGCAGCTTGTAAACAGATATCCTAAAAATTTTTAAGTTTTTGACATAATTAGTTTTTTTTTTTTTGTATTTATGTACCAAACTCTCGTGGTTCTTTTTTTTTTCGAAGTACAGCGATAAGTAGAGAGCAACTGTCATTCAGTTACCTTTAAATGGGGGTTTAATTTCTATCCAACGATCTTTACCCTCTGCAATAGTATGCAATGCAATAAAATTTATATCGACAGAAACAATTATGAAGGCTATTAAAATTTTAAATTTAGAGTAAAAATTCACTGCGAAAAAAAGTAGTGGAGCTGAGCTCCCATGCAAATTAAGTCCTGCCTCGAAATATATACAAGAGTTCAGCACCCACGAAAACTTTTCTGTGGATGCTTCAGATTTGGCATACTACTTAAAAAAAGCAACCATCCCTTAGAAATTTTACTTTTGAATTATGCAGTTACAAAACACACATTGTCATCAATAGCATAACCAGGGGCGAAGCCTTCAGTCCGCGCACGATGCGCAGATGAGTAGCAGGTTTCTGAAAAATGCGAAGAGTTTTGAACTTGAATTCAGCGCATTTAAAAACCCAATTTTATAAAATTTTCGCAATAGAATAATCTTTTTTTTTTGTGCAAAGGAATGGCTTATAAGGTAATTTTATTATTTTCTTGTTTGGTTTCGCAGAGAAACCTCCGTTTATACAAGATTCTTACTGCTGCCATCTTTTGGTCATAAAGGAAATCGTCCCGACCTGAAAAGAGATGCGCTGATAACAGAGCATCTCGTTCGATGACGCGCGCAGTTCCTTGGCCAATCAAATAGCGCGAAAATTTCGGGAGGAATATAAGGTGAAAAGTGAGCCAGGTCATCTCTAAAAAGATAGCATCCAACCAGCGTTTTAACACCACTAGGCGACTGAACTGATTGATTGTACAAAAAATATATAAATACGTGTGCATGTGAAAGTTGATACGAACAAATTACAGAACGGTAATGTCTATCTGTGGGATGCCTTTAATTTGGTTTTAAATTAAAATAAATTAAATCATTTCTTGTCTCTTCTTACTTGAAATTCTTGCGTAATTTCTTTATATAATAAGAAAATGCACTGCTGTTTCATGTAACTTATTCTGAATATAATAAAATTACTTGTTATGTTGAAAATATTTTGTTTCTTCTTTTGATAAATACTTTAAAGCGAAAAAATAAAAAAATAATAAATTTCTACATTAAAAAAAATGTCCTATGCATTTGTAATTTGAATATCTCAAAAAATGGACTATTTGTCTGAGGCTAGAAGACCCATGCTTTAAAAAGAATTCACACATGTAAGAGATTCACCCAAAGTGAAAATCGGATGAGTAATATTTCATTGCTATAGATCGAGAAAGAAATGTTGGCATCCTTAAGACAAAGATTTTTACGACACAATAATCGGAAAATATTCATCCAAAATAAGAATGGATTTTATTTTCAAATAATGGATGTATATTATTCTTTACTGTTTTGATAAGTACAATATCTGTACATATCAAAAATGTCCCATTTCTAATTAATAAATTTCTAAATAAATACTACTAATAATAACTATTTAAGATTATTTTTCATTTTTAATTTTTAAATCTCTAAATAAATAATACAAATAACCATTTAGGATGTTTTTTTTTTTTTCAAACGTTAGATTATCTTATTTGCTTTGAAGTACATGCAAAATGTTCTTTATTCTTACACCACGTCATTAAAGTATTCGAGTGTAAGACAAATTTACTGTGTTAATGTGTTCGATCTTATGTATATTGTGTTACATAAAAAATAAATTATAGTCCAATGACAACGTCTAGTATTTCTTTTGAGTTATGTGTTTTTTTGAAAAATGAATCAGTAATCAACCGAATCAAATAAGAAATTCAGCTTACACTAGAATAGGAATTTTTTTTTTATATTTTTGTACTAAATATTTAACTTAAATGTTGATAAAATATATGAACATAATATTTTTGACTATTTGCATCACACCTTTTGACTATTTGCATCACCCCATGATCAAAATTTTCTTTTCGTCGGTCGTTTCATTAGAACTTATAACACAGTGTGTGGATGTGTGCTTGCGCTGGCGGGGAAGAGGGGGATAAATCTGTAAGCAGCGATGTCCATGGCATATATTCACGCCTCGCCCCTGAGCATAACTGCACCGTTGAAGCCCGACACAAATTCAATGGATCGGGTCCTTCCTCAATCTAAAGAAGCTTAACCCTTTGAGGCGCAACCCTTTCCCAATGCTGAAACAAGGGCAGCCGTTGCCATCGCTCGACTTAACTACCAGCAAGATGACGGACGATCGAAACGTAAAACGCTGTGCCGCACAACCAGTTGTCGTAAAAAAAGGGTCTCTAGATCTGTGGCACGCGATGAACGTTTCGATCGTCCGTCATCTTGCTTGTAGTTAAGTCGAGCAATGGCAACGGCTGCCCTTGTTTCAGCATTAGGCAATCTATCCAGTTGTTCTCGCATTCTGCCTTTTTCCAGCAGATGTCAGTGCTGTTAAAAATAATCGTGACCATTTTTTACGGGAAATGACGTGCTAAAAAGTGAAGGATTCTCGTGGAGCTATGCCAACCGCAACTATTTTTATAGAAATCCAATCTATTCCTCGTGACTGCTACAGTCAAAACGTCAGAGTTTGGTGTTCCCAGAGAGGGAAAACTGCGCGTTAAAGGGTTAAACAACACGTTGAGGTTCTCTTTTTCGGGCTTTCTATTCGGGAAGGTCTCCCCCTCCGGCCGGGGACCGTTGTCTTGGCTTTGTCCATTCTGCCGCCCTGTTGTTAGGCCGCTGATTGTCATTGTCATCCAGGTTCGTCATGTGCATTTCAATTCCAAAGGACATGGGTGCTCATAAAGGGAAGTAGATTGAGGATCGGGCCCCACCTTCTAGTCGTCGATACAGTGAACATTTTAACCCTTTAAGCCGCAGTGATCCCGCTCTGGGATCACCAAACTCTGACGTTTTGACTGTTGCCTGTCACGAAGAATAGATTTGATTTCTATAAAAATAGTTGCGGGTGACATAGCTCAACCAGAATCCTTTACTTTTTAGCACGTTCATTTCCCGTAAAAAAATTGGTCACGATTCTTTTTAACAGAACTGACATCTGCTGAAAAATGGAAGAATGCGAGAACAGCTGGAAAGATTGCCCAATGCTGAAAAAAGGGCATCCGTTGCCATCGCTCGACTTAACTACCAGCAAGATGGCGGACGATCGAAACGTTCATCGCGTGCCACAGATCTAGAGACCTTTTTTGGCGCAGCTGGCTGTGCGCGAGCACAGCCAGCTGTCGTCAAAAAGGTCTCTAGATCTGTGGCACGCGATGAACGTTTCGATCGTCCGCCATCTTGCTGGTAGTTAAGTCGAGCGATGGCAACGGCTGCCCTTTTTCCAGCATTGGGAAAGGGTTGCGCCTCAAAGGGTTAATAGCATATTTTCAATTTTTCGGTACTAAAATATTTGAAAGCACGGCATGAGCCCACTCCCTTGCAAATGCAAAAAATACCCTCCTCCCCTCCTTCCACGCCTTAAAGTACTCATATGTACGTCTATGCCGAAGAACCCACATAGACTTAGCCTCGAAAAAAGGTTTTCTTTTAAACTTTTAAAATATCACACAACTAATAAACAAATAAACATTTTAGTACTGAAATATGCAACAAACTTCAGTAAGTTATAAAAATGTTCGTATTACGTACTGGCGTAATTGGTTGGGGGAGGGGCAAGTTTAACCCCTCCTTGTGTACGTCACTGTATTGGGGTTATCCTTACACCATTGCTGGTGCTCAGCTCAGCACCCAACGTAATGTTTCGTAAGCTTGAGTTTCGAATTACCCACATAAACGTCTTTTTTTAGCCCTATCTTTGAACGTCAAAGTATGACTTGCACTCAAATTTCTGTGGGTGCTATGGTATTGCGAAGATCATAACTATTTCCTATACAGTTATTACTTTTATACTGGGTGATTCAAAATAGATGTTAAGGCGATTATTTTTTTAACCGTAAGTGATCGAAACATACTTCGAATTAGAAATGTCGTCTGACTTCCGAGACTTCCAATTAGAAAAGTCGTCAAGCTAGTGAGTAGCTTTCAGATATGCCATTTTATTACTGGGGGTTGTATACAAATTAAAATACGAAATTTAATTTTTATACGGTCCCTCCTTTCCTACCCTTTATATTTAGAAGAATGTTGCTCTTTACCAAAGAAAAATGATAAAACAAATCCCATGCCTCTAAGTAAAATAGCTAGCGAGAAAATTAATTTTGAAAATGATGACTTACACCACTTTACCTACTGTGTTGGCGTCAGTTTTCAGGCGAAAAAAATCTTTACTTTAGTGGACCAACTATGAGTTGATAAAAGTTAAATAAAGATCCCATAGTTGAGAATAGTAATTAAACATGCTTGAGCGTGTGAAATTAGCAGGAACAGTTTTACCTGTTACTGCGGTACTGAGTTATGAAATTAATGATAATTTAGTCTTTTAGGGGGGTCATCCAGTAATTACATCACACTTCTAGAGAAGGAATTTTAAAGTGTAAAAAAGAATGTGAAAAGTTATGGTGTGGGTTACTATGGTTTGGGAACTTTCACTTGAAACTGCCAAACGTGCATTATAGGAAAATTCTAGCTAAATTAGGATTTGAGAAGTGAACTGTGTCTATCGAGTGACTATTAACATAAATTAACTTCATTTGAACAATAATTACATTTTTCTTACTTTGGAGGCATCCCCTTCCCAGACAGCACAGCAAACTTGCATCAAGCTTGATTTATCAAGTCAATAAGCTTGAAAATTTCAAGCGTGTAAGCTTAATGCAAGCTTGAATCAAGTGTTCTAGTATACACTTGCCCAGCTTGCATTAAGCTTGACATTTCAAGCTTAAAATTTTTTTTTCTAACTACACGGGGCGCCCGCTGGCGAACGCGGCCCACATACTTTATTTTTCCGAACATTTTTCCCCTGTACGCTGAAATTCTAAGTTATGTTAATCTGTTCCATCACACGTCGACGGCTGGGTTCGATCGCAGGAACTTTAGGCTGGAAGGAACGCGTGCTAACCGCTCGGCCATTATTGCCTCGGGCAGCTATGACTAAAGTTTGAAGTGACTGTTGTCACGCCAGATCGATAAGTATGGGCGATGCTGATAAGTTTCTTTTATTTTTCCATGGGATGAATCAAAATTTAAATAATGTTATGTGTGATTTATAGACTCTGCTAATAGGGAAATAAGCATAATATAAACTTAAAAGCAGGACACGTTTTAAAACTTTCAATATCGCAACACTCATCGTTGAGCAATACTGCTGACCAAAATCGAGACAAACGACTGATTTTGAAATCAATTTCGTAGTATAATTGTATTTTATTTTGAAGAATTTCCATATTTGGAAATATAGAATGGGTTTACTTACTTAACACAAATTTTGTGTTAAGTAATCTGAAATCAAAGAAACAGATAGTTAAACGTTACTTCGAAATGCTATATCACAGTTGCTAACATGTATGGAATACAAACACTTTAGTCATTTTTTGTATATATTTCTTAAAATAACAAATAATTGAAAAATTTTGCTATTTCTTAACGCTAAAAATTCTCTTTACAAATGTGGTTATTTTCCTACATATTGGTATGCTATATCGATATAGAGCATTTCGAAGAATTAAAAATAAGTTTAAATTAATTTACACAAATGTAAATTTGAATTATTTTCATTGTTCATACTTTATAATTAAAAAAATTATTTAACTTCTGAATTTTTTTTATCCTTTGTAATTTTATTTTAAAATTACAAAAGTGTAAGATGTAAGATTTTTGGGCCCTAAAATCTGTAGGCCCTGGCCAGTTGCCCCGTTTGCCCTGACGGTAATATGGCACTGGTAATAAAATAAAACACATCTTTTACGAACTTTTAGCAACTTTGAGGACGCTAGACAATTAATGTCCATTCTCTTTCACAGATGGCGCCATCACTGCGCACTTTGAAAGCTAAAATCCAGCTTATGCCAAGCCAAATGTCAAGCTTGATTTAAGCTTATGTGCTGTCTGGGTTATAGCTTGGCGACAAATGACAAAATTTTTAAATTGATATATCTCGGAAAAATTTTCCACGTAGAGAAATGGGATTTATTTTATTAATTTTCTTCTAAAGTGTAGAAAAGAAGGTACAGTATAAAAAATAAATTTCATATTGTAATATGTTTACAACCCGCAGTAAAAAAAAAAAAAAAAAAAAGCCATATCTGAAAGCTACTCTTAATTTGACAAACTTTTCCAATTGGAAGTATGTTTCAATCACTTACGGTTTTAAAAATAATAGCCTCGACATCTGTTCTGAATCACCCGGTATAATACTCATGCATAACAGACATATCTTTAATAATAGTTTACTTGCTACATTCCTATATGTATATCTCCTATTGTAACTGTTATAAACTTCAATGGTGTTTTATGAAATTTAGGTATTAGCACGATGAAAGGATAGTTTAAATTGTTATGTTGTGTAGATAAGAGAAGTTTATAGAAAGCCAGAATTTTTTTATTGCAGACAACAGTAGATAGATTAATTGAGGAATAGATCCTGTTATTTACAATGGAAGAGACTAACATAGTATAACTGTTTGTATTTAAATGCATAATTACTGGAGGACTTGTCTACACAAGTAATCATGAAGTGCTGCTTTAGAAAGTCCATGTGTGTATGAATATGATTATTAACATGAGTTCTGTGTTTGACATATTTAGCAATATTGTACTTAAAGATTGCAAGTACTTGCACTTTCCATTCATTAAAAGCTTCAAAAGGAGTGTTGTATTTTATGGCAGTATTGTATATGAAGTAATCTAGATCATAAGAAAATTGAGTTACTATGCCAAATTTGGAGAGTTTTATTGGAATTCTGCATTTAGTAGTGCCTTTCTGCGTGAGTTTTTGTAATTGTATGTATTTTATTATAGCAAGGTCTCCAGTAATATAATGTGTCCTTTATATATAGTTCAGTTTCATACTTTCTATGCTGATCTAACTCTTTTTTTATGCATAGTTGACTTTATCAGCCATTCAGATTTTTTATATCATTTTTTATTTTCAGTTGATTGTTTTATTATACTTTCTTTATAAGTAGGGGCCGTAGGGCTTCTTCTTAATAAGTATTTTTTATTAATTTAAATAATTTTTCAGTTAAATAGGGTCAGGAGCGATAAAATCGTGTATTTTTTAAAGAGGTCCTAAAATCAAACTGTTAAATTTAATTTATTTAAATTGTTGATGTATATTATTACATACATTAGATTAAAATACATTTCCATAGAAAAAAAAATATTGAAACAACTAAATTTTTATGGTAAAAAAAAGGTATTTTTTATATACCCTCCATTCCCAACATCTGACCCTATGTACTTAAAATGCTATTGTATAATTTTTTGAAACATCAAAAAGTCTCAAAATCAGACTGTCTGAAGAATCTCATGAAGTCTCAGAAAATCAGATAGTCTGAAGAATCTCATACCTGCATAGTGATTTCGAAGAATTGTACAATTCGACACACAGAATAAGAATGAATTTCAAAAAATAGTTTTTGGTTAAAGTTATTGTTTTTGAAGAAGTTAATCAATGTGTTTATATTACTATGTGCAAACCATCAAAAATAAAAAGTCAGTATAAACGTAATTACTTTGGCATGATATGTTCGGTTAATGAATTCAGATTGGACCCTTTATCATGATTCATTATTGGATTACGATTGATCTAGAAATTTTTTGGATGTGTCTTAACTTGCAAATTTTTAATGGGAAGGACTTTTCCTTAAGTTTTAATTTTGGATACATGGTCAATGTAACAATAGCCGCGAACGCATTTTTCAAAACCGTCAACCGTTCACACACTTGGCCATAACAGGAAAGTGCAACCGGTTTAGCAATTAGGTAGTAATGTTAGCAAGAATGACACATGAATTTATGGTTTTATAAGATAAACGCTTTTCTGATGTGTTTAAAGAATGTAATTAGTTTAATATATTGGTAGAATATGAAATGTATATGTAATTGTATGCACAAAACATTTATTTACAGATAAAACTTTAACTTATCTGCTTAGAATTTTTCTTTTAAGGACTTTAAAAATGTCAATCACACACATCTTTAAAAATGTCAATCATTTCGGCGCCATCTACTTTTTAAAAACGTAATTATCAGAAATAAGTTTAATTTTACAAGATAAACATTAATAAACATATTTCCGATATATTTAAAGAATGGAATTTGTTAAATAAATTGGTAGAGTAATAAATGTACACAATTTTATGCTTAAGGCATTTGTTTGAAGATAAAAACACAACTTTGATGCTTAAAACTTTTCTATAAGCACTTCACAAAATGCCCAACATTTTTAATTTGGTGCTACCTACATTCTGTTTTTTAATGGAATCATCATACTAATAATAGCTTTATTATTTTACTGTTGTAAGTTTCATTTCTAGCATCATATGGAAACATATGTTTTTTATTATTACTACTGAAAATTGAGAACATATAAATTCAAATGTATGGATGACATGATGCCTTTTCATGTTTAATACAAGAGAAAATTGAAACACTTCTGATACATACAATTTCATCGCTGTGAGAATGTGCGATATCGGTACCACCATGCTAAAAATGCGAATCTGCATTTTTCTAGTTTCTATAAATAGGCTTCCAGAGTTTTGTTGCTTCACAATAAATATGTAAAAACATGACACACAATGGTCAATCTCCACACAAACTATTCAGAATTAAGATTTTGGGCTTTGGTATAGTACAGGGATGGGCAAACTACGGCCCACGGGCCAAATCCCGCCCGTCGGAAAGTTTTATCCGGCCCGCGGGTGGAATTTTAATTAGCCGGTCCTACGGAAATTGAAAGAATATATATATTTATATATTATATATACATATTAAGAATTATGAAGATGGCTTGAAAGAAATGCATTTTGAGTTCGATCGCAGATTTCAGTGCCATTCCAACAGAATTGGATATTTTGACCATGCCCTTGAACGTAAATTGTGAAGCAGTGAGGTCCGATTTGCAACTCGAATGAATTGAGTTGCAATCTAACGATCCTCTCAAGCAGTTGTTTCTAAATATGCCAAAGTTAAAATCATTATCGAAAGTAAGTTTCCCACATTGAATATCTCACACCCAGAAAATCAGTGCTATGTTTGCTTCATCTTATGTATGTGAACAAGTGTTTTCAACGATGAACCTTAGAGAGAATTCTTTCAGAAGTAGACTGACAGATGAGCCTTGAGCCTCGTTCCTTAGAATCAGTGCGTCTCATTTCGAACCTCAATATAAGGAACTTTTGAAAATGAAATCGCAATTTCATTCATCTCATTAACCTATTTAAATTGTAATACTTGTATATTGTTCTTAAAATTTTAGAAAAATTTATCTTGGCCCGCCAAACTTTTTTTTTTCCGATTTTTGGCCCGCGACCGAAAAAGTTTGCCCATCCCTGGTATAGTACATAACATGGCAGTAGCAATATGGTACACGCAGAAAGTTTTCATTTTCGTGGGAAAAAAAATTATTTCATTCTGAGAAATACATACTCCCAAATACATATAAAAAATATTTTCAAACACACATGCAAGATTTGACTAATGTGACGAAACAAAGACGAGTACTTACGTTAATTTTCACATAGAATACTTTTTATACATATGAAAAACTAAACATTTATTTTGTGCGGACATGATTTTGCCAAGTTAAGCTCCTTTTAATAGAAAATGCTGCTCATTTCATATGTTGTACACATGTTTTGTGAGGTTTATCCAAATATGATCAGGCCTCAATTTGTTTTTGAGAGAATGCTTTCAGATTTTTGAAACAGACCTGTTTTTACAATACATGGATATGCAGATGTTCAATAATACGTAGGTTGCTATTTATATTTCTGGCGTTGGCAACAGAAAGCGTTGTTAGGCGATTTAAATCGAAAATCTGATATTTGTAAACATAAATTCTTCAGAACGATTTGCAATTGCAGCTTGATTTATGCTTTTTATAGTAAATTTAAAAATTCTTGTGAACCTTTTTGTGCAATTATTTTTCTTAACTTTCGATGTGAATTGTCAAGATGAGTGCTTCGATGAACTTAAATCTTCATGCAGCAATGAAGCACCATCCTATAGCACTGTAAAAAGCTTGTATAACGAATTTAATGGTGGTCGGTGTTCGATCCAGAACGAATTCCATGCAGGTCGTCCAAAATCGGTTCTTGTCCAAGAAAATATCGATGCTGTGCGAGAACTGATAAAGCAAGATCGTCATGTGACATACAGTGAGATTGAGGTATCTGGGCATTAGTAAGACAAGCATCAATAAGATATTGCATGAACATTTGGCCGTAAAAAAGATTTGTTGGCGTTGGATCCTGCATAATCTGACAACCGCTCAAAAGAAGGCTTATATCAACTGGTGCAAGGAAATGCTGACAAAATACATTCAAGATGCATCAAAGACTGTGTATAACATCTACAAAGGTGACGAATCATGGATCTATGCATAAGAGCCGGAAACAAAACAGCAATCGACTGTGTGGGTCTTCCAACACGAGCAAAATCTAACAAAAGTTGTTCCAGCAAGAAGCATATCGAAACAAATGGTTGCCTGTTTCTTCGGCATTACCGGTCACGTGGCGTTAAAGCAATCCAAGATGGTCAATTCTGAATGGTACACGACTATTTGTTTGCCAGATGTCATCAGAGAAATTCGAAAAAAGCAGAAGAGGCTAATAATTCTTCATCACGATACCCGAAGAAGTAGTTGATGCATTCAAAACGCATCTTTTGCAGTTACCTCAATCGGAGTGGAAGAAGTGCTTTGAAAATTGGTTCAAACGCATGCAAAAGAGCATTGACCTCCATGGAGAATATTTTGAAAAGCAATAAAACCAATTTTGATCCTGAATATTTGGCCAGAAATATAAATAGCAACCCTCGTATTCTGTTTTTGAGAATGCTTTCTGACATGTCAATCACTTAAGGATTCTCCTCTGTCAGTGGCGTAGCCAAACATTTTTCATGAGGGGGGGTTACGACTACTACAACTCATATATATGTGTACGTGGGTGTGATAATGTAGTGAAGAATATACGTTTTGTATGGCAAAAAATTCCTCATGGGGGGGGTTATGACCCCCATACCCCCCCCCCCCTTGGCTACGTCCCTGTTCTCTGTGTGATCAAAAATGTCCAAAGAAGTGCGTTTCTCAGAGAATGCTTTGTGACATATTTCAGGCACATACGGTTTCTCGCCAGTGTGGATAACAAGATGTCTTTCGCATGACGTTTTACAGAAAAACCTTTGACATAGTTAACAAGCATTGTGGTTCTCACCTGTGTGGATACAAAGATGATTTTTCAAGTCGTGTTTCCCAGAGTATGCTTTTTGACATATTTCACACGCATAAGGTTTTTCACCTGTATGGATAAGAAGGTGTTTTTCCATGTCATCTTTCAAAGAGAATGCTTTCTGACATATTTCACACACATGGGGTTTCTCCACCGCGTGAACATGTAGTAGATGTCTACGCAAGTATTTTTCCAGAGAGAATGCTTTCTTACATTTGCCACATACATGGGGTTTCTCCCCTGTATGAGTACGAAGATGTTCTTTTAACGTTCCTTTTACAGAGAATCCCTTCTGACATATTTCACACACATGGGGTTTCTCTACTGTGTGAGTGCAATAATGTGCAGAGAGATGTTGTTTCTGAGAAAATCTCTTCTGACATATGATACACACATAGGGTTTCTCCCCCGAGTGAATACGGAGATGTACATTCAATGCTCCTTTCAAAATGAAAGCTCTTTGACATATGTCACAAACATGAGGTTTCTTTCCTATGTGGACATGTCGATGTCTATTCAAGGATTGTTTATCAGATAATGCTTTCTGACATATGTCACACACATAAGGTTTCTCCCCTGTGTGGACACGTCGATGTCTATTCAAGGATTGTTTATCAGATAATGCTTTCTGACATATGTCACACACATAAGGTTTCTCCCCTGTGTGGACACGTCGATGTCTAGTCAAGGATTGCTTCTCAAAGTATGCTTTCTGACATATGTCACACACATAAGGTTTCTCCCCTGTGTGTAAACGTAGATGCAAATTCAAGCATTGTTTCAGAGAGAATGTTTTCTGACATACGTCACACACATAAGGTTTCTCCCCCGTGTGAACATGCAGATGTTCAGTCAAGCGTTTTTTCTCAGAGAATGCTTTCTGACATATTTTACACACATAAGGTTTCTCCCCTGTGTGAACATGCAGATGTTTAGTCAAGCGTTTTTTCTCAGAGAATGCTTTCTGACATACGTCACACACATGAGGTTTCTCCCCTGTGTGGATAGGAAGATGTGCGGTTAAGTGATCTTCCCTATAGAATGGTTTCTGGCATGTTTCACACACATAAAGGTTCTCCCCTGTGTGGATACGATGTCTCATCAAACTGTTCTTTTCAGAGAATGTTTTCTGACACATGTCACACACATGTGGTTTCTCTTCTGTTTGGACATGAATAAAAGTAGTCATGTTGTCCTTATGAGAGAATGTTTTCTGACATATGCTAAACAGGATTTTTTTCCAGTCTATATATAATTATAACTCTGATGAAGTGGTAAAAACTTCCTCACACATGCTGTAGTATTCAATTCGGGGATTTAATCCATTTTACCAAGGTAAGTTATTGTCTTGTAAAGCACTGATTCTTTACGATGCAAGATTTTTTGGAAGACATGGGTTGCATAGTTTCCTAGAGTGAAATTATGAAATCAAAAAACTATATGGTTTTTGTAACATAATTCATAAACTTTATAAATTCTAATTAAAAAAGTCAAAATCCTGAGAGCAAATTGTACAAATTTTGAAGATAAAAGGTGAACACAAACTCTAAGAAATAGTCAAAGTGTAGAAAAGTTCTGTGATCTGTAAAAAGAAAAAAATATAGATATAAATAAATAAAAGAAATATATACATATGTAATATGAAAACGAATATTTTAGTCACATTAATTTTTAACTGTCTTCTTTATTAGAAGCTCTTCAATATAAATATGTCAATATATAACTTTGAAGCTGATTAGACATTTTCAAAAACATTTTTGCACACTTGAGAAAAATATTTTACAATAGGGAAACTCAGCTTAATGTTCTGTATCAGGTTATCATATTGATATTACTGAAACTGTGCAATACAGGTCTTCCAGCAGGAAAATCAGAAAAGTACAAGATTTCTTTGTTCCAAAAGATAGGACAAGTTTGAAAAGTTACTGGAATGTGATGTGGAATCTTGAATTAATGGTAATACAGTAGAGTCTCTTTGTAGAAAAGTATTTAATTGCGTTGCAACATTAGGACTTAATAACATCAAAAATATTCTCCATGTAGAAAAATAGCTGGCTGCATGTCTTTTACCTTTTTGGTTTTTCAATGGTCAGTGAGATGACATTGATTCTGATGATGAAGATAACACGTTCTTGACAGAATTCAAGGAAAATTGAAAGCGAATTCAAGAGTAACAGGCGTAAATGTCTTGAACTATACAGAAATGAATCCAGAATCGTTAATTGCTTCGAATCCTAAAAACAAAGAGATTTTGAAGAGCGCAGAAGGTAAAAAAGAAAGAAAAAGTGGCAGTGATTCTGAAAATGTAAATGAGCCATATGCGAAACCTCATCATGCAGAAATGCTACAATCATTTGAAACCATTAAGATAGGCTTACGAAAGGAAGAAAACGTTCGCGACTCTGTTCTGGTGCAATTTTAAAATGCAACCTTATTTATGACTATTTAACATCACATAATGCAAAACACTATAAATTAGAGAAAAATTTATCATTAAAATAATCGTAAGTCAGTGCAAATGCTATATAACATATATCCCGACATATAACACGCTGTGGCATATAACACGCATCTCTAAATTTAGGATAACTCGAGAAATTTATTTTACATTTTATGTTATGCATATTATACTCGGTGTATAACACACACGTGAAAAAAGGAGGTAATATTTTGAAGTTGAAAATACATGTTATACGTTGAGATATATGGTAATTGTATCCCCTTAATTCTTGAATTTTTCTCATGTTAAAGCATTGCAATTTTATAATAAACAAGCATAATTTAAGAGAAAACCGACTTGAAATTAGTTCACTATAACAAAAAATTATTGCCATTCTAAGTTAGTAGGGTTTTCCAAATTCTTGCCAAAATGTAGCAGATATTGCCAAGATGTATTCAGTCCTAGATATTTCTTTTTTTAAGACAAACTTAGGATAAATCAACACAAGTGGCTAACTTTGGCGACTTCTGAGATACGCAGGTACTGGTAAATCTTTCTAAGCTATACCATTATTCTCTTGAATGTGAAAATTTATCTGTTTTCCTGCTTGGGACTTGAAAAAGAGGATTTGTTTTGAAGTCTTCTTCTTGTCTTTGGACTTTTTGACAGTTCACGGTCTCATGAATTTGGTTTTGCTTACTAGCTATCCAGATAGATAAGAAACAACAAGAACACTTGAAAATAATAGGGTTTGTCCCATTCTCGTCAGATATAGAAGATAACGCCAAGAAGAGTTCAGTTTTGGAAATACTTTTTGTCACGAAACTTTGCAATAAATTAGCAAAAGTGGCAACCTTGGCGACTTCTGACATTAAGACCAGCATCGTTACTGGCAACCCTTTAAGCAATGGTTTAAATACAGTTTTTTTCTGATTTTCAAAATATCATCATCAAAACATGAGCAAATTAATACAGGACCATCCCTGAGTTATCATCTTTCCAATGAAAAAAGAATTTTCAAAATCAGCTCATGCTGTAAAAAAATTATCGCTGCCCGTACATAATATATATATATATATATATATATATATACAGCCAAACTTCTTTTTTTGGTCATACTGGATTCCCAGGTGCTTGAAACGGATAGAAATCGCAAAATTTTTGAATTCCAAGTAATCTAGAGTCAAAAGTCTAATTTTATTTACATAGATATACCTTTGCATTATTTTGTACTGAACATTAAGTGAGCATATTTTAAAGAAAATGTCTAGAGATATGTAGTATTGCTTCTACAGAACACAATATTTGATTTTACTCTGAAAGAATAGTTGACATGCGTTGTGATAATTTTGGAATAAGAACCCAGAAAACGCTTACCGCCCTTGTGTGTAAGTAGTCAAAGTAAAGAGAACCAAATAGGTTTGAAATGCAGTATTTATTAACAAATAAAAATGTTTAAACAAAATAATCAGAACAAGAAATACATCTCCATCACTTAGTAGGTTAAATGTCGCATAAAATCAATTTACAGTTGGTCAAAAAAAATATTTCCTAACTAGGTTGCGACGACATATCCCTAAGCAAAATTTTAATGCCAATGTAGTATATTTAAGTAAAATTAATACGTGCTTCAGAACTGCACAATTAAACAGGCCATATTAAAACATTAACTTTGTTGCAAGACAACATTCGTGCCAGAGTACCCTAGGTTGATTATTAGTAATATGATCATTATGCACAAAACATTGTAGACACTGAAATTAAGCACTAGGATGCCAAATACAACATTACAATCCCTATTTTGCTGTTTTATGGCTTGAACATGTCTGTCGGACAAAAAAAAAGAGAAAAAATATATATATAAGCAAATGTGTAATGCTTAGGCCTAACACCACATCCTAAGATATTTAAGTAACAGTAAAAAGTAAAGGCGTTACAGCTTCTTGCAAATTAATTTTTTTTAGTTGGGTATTAAAAGTAATATGAATAAAAAGAAATTATATAAAAAAATATAAAAAGTTTAAAAAATTTAAAGGGGTAAGAACAGCAAAAAAAAAAACCATACCAGGCATCAAAGGGGTGAAAGAAAACGGAAAAAAAAAGAAAAAGGAACAGACACAGCACCTGCAAAACAAAAGGTAAAAAAAAGGGGGGGGATGAACTATAAATAGGGAGCAAAAGATTGTTCATTAATACAAAGGAAAGCTAGGCGACTTGGACTTGCTGGTGGCACCCATTTCTGGACTTCGATTTAGATGTTACCAACTCAAATCAAAAGTAAAACGATACAGCTCACAACACAGATGAAGGATCGTCAACCTGGGCATCAGCGACGTCTGGGGATGCCAGCTCCTCGTGAAGTTGGTGATCGCCGCATCTGCACGGGCCTGGCCCAGCTAAATCGACGGTAGAAGCTCGTTGACCACAAAAAATTTATCTGCGGGAGCTCCAAAATTTCACCACAACGTCTGGGGACACCAGCTCCTCGTGAAGACGGTGGTCGCCGGATCTGCACGGGCCTGGCCCAGCTAAAGTGACGGTAGAAGCTCGTTGACCACGAAAAATTTATCTGCAGGGGCTCCACAATTTCACCCCAACATCGATAAGAGGCGATCGTCCATAGGACTTAATTAACGTAGCTGGTTAATAGGGTGGCGATTAAGCGTCCATGGGACTGGTGCAGGGCAAAAAAAAAAAAGTTTGAAAATCACTTTGCTGACATCACTCCAGTTGAAGCCGGTGGTTTCACCAACCAAAAAGGGGAAGCCGTAAATTATAGCATAGCCATCTCAAAAGGCACAAATTCTCGGGCTACATGCCAACCCAGGACTAGGCGACGATTCCCCCCCCCCAAAAAAAAAAAAAAAAAAAAAAATTAAGAGATGCCTCACATCTCAACCACGCTTTATCACGACTCCAACGTAACTGACTCGAAATCGCGCGTCCCCTCCATATTTTTCTGTCCAAAAGTCTCCTCTCAACCAATCAGAGTGGTGAGAAATCCTCAAGTTATCCCGGGTGCGCCCAGGAAACACATGCAATCCATGGCAAATGCGGGGGAAATATTCTCGAACATTAGAGAGATCCTGGAAAGCCAAAATGGCAATCCCCAGCAGAATGATGCAAGTGCATCAGAAATGATGCAATCGGCTTGAAAAGATGGAAAAGCCTCAAAATATTGATGAATTACCTAGAAATTTGCGAGGGAAGCACCTGACAACAGTAAACAAATGCTGCTAAAATTTTAATGGGATGGGAACACGGGACATCGGCCAATTAAATAAAAAAATCAGAATGCATTTCTACCAAAAAGGAGATGCGGTGCATGGCAATGAAAAAACCAAATTAAAGCTTACGAATTACTAATATTAAAAGAAAATATTAATCCAAACGATCTAATGTGAAGAAAATTGCAGAAAAAAAATAGGAATAGAAAAACTTATTACATAAGCCAAAAATAAACTGATTAATTAGTAGCACAAAAGAAAATTAGATTTTACATAATTAAATTTTAACCAGGAGGAAGGCAGAAAAAAAAAGTGCTTAGACAAGAATGTACACATTACTAAAAACTTAAGTAAACACACTACACATAACAATTTTCATTAAGCCTGATAGTTAAAAAATCTACAAAAATTGAATAAAAAAAAGAAATGCGTGAAAAATATTCAAATAATGTGCAGAAACAAGGTGTTTTGTATTATGGGGGGGGGGGACTTATTTATTGAAATTGCACTTTTGCTTCTTAAATTTCCAAATGGCATCAAATTTTCAAAATGACCCAAGAACCAGAGAAAGAGCACATTACATAAATGTGCATCTATGTTTAGTAAATACTTCTGAATTGTACAATATCACTGCTGTGAGAATGATTTATGGGCACTACCATGCAAAAAATGCGAATCTGCATTTTTCTAATTTCGAGGATAGGTATATAAAATATGATAAATGATGGTCAATCTCCACGTTAAGTATTTGGAACTAAGATTTCTTTCTTTGGTACAGTACTCAACACTGCTTAGAGATACTGAAAAAGCATTTAGATAAATTGATAAACTTGCAATGCTACAAAAATTAAATTTATTTTTTCAGAATGTGAGAAACCTTACAAATTTTAAACAATCCCTAATTAAATTAGGAGGATTTTTGGAGTGTTTAGGTTGAACAATATACCAATGATGCAAAAAAATTCCAGAGCTTACATTCAAGACTGCTGTTTAACTTCTGAGCTACTTTGGGACGATTCCCAGATGAAATTTATCTGATCATACTTGGGCATTCGTACCAGGACTACACAGGTCCGGAGCTCTGGACTACTTTCAATAGTAGGTCTATTGTTCAAAATAATCACTCCAAACACCCTAATTTAATTAAAGAATGATTATGAGGTTTCTCACATTCTTTAATTTCCGCAGCGTATTAGAGTGGCCATGAAAGAATGTTTCAGTTGTACAATCAGTCTTTGCAGAAGATGATAAGTGCCAACAGTTATGCAAGAAATTTCATCTGGGAATGGTCCAAGAAAAGCTCAGTGGCAGAACGCCTGCACGTTAAGCAGTAGTCTTGGTTTCCATCACCAGCTCTGGAATCACATAAACGTCCTAATTTTCTGAAATAGTTAACACACATCAACGTTTTCTTCTGTGTGGGCACAAATACGTCTAGTTAAAAACTACATTGACATATTTTACCCACATAAGGTTTCTTAAATACGTGGACAGGATTTTTTTTTCGTGTTCTGTCTTCAAGAGGATGCTTTCCGACACATCTCAAACACATAAAGATTCTCGTTTGTGTGGGCAAGAAGATGCACAGTCTAAGACTGTTTCTGAGAGAATGCTTTCTGACATACGTCACACACACAAGGTTTCTCACCTGCATGGGCAAGATGATGATTTTTCATGTTGGTTTTCTGAGAGAATGCCTTCTGAAATATTTCACACACACATAAGTTTTCTCCCTTGTATGAACACATCCATGTCTGAAAAAACACTCAAAATACTGGTGTTAAACGATAAAGTAATTAAAAAACTTTGTAAAAAACACACATAAGAAGTAAAAGGAAAAAGGATACGCGTTTCGTTCAAAAATTGTTTTGAACTTCTTCAGTCCAAGCCCTTCGACGTAAAGAACACAGGGAACTGAAAAGAGAAAAAAACAAGCAAGATGTTGCCACAAGGGGCAAAGAAAAGTCGAACAAAACCACGGAGAGGGGAGAAAAAAATTAAAAAAGGGGATAGAAAGGAAAGGAAAGAAGCACAAAAAATACAGAAATAAAAAAGGAATAAAGAAAAATAATAAAAAAGGGAACACACAAGTACAAACACACACACAAAAAAGAGAAAACAGAACAAACAAACAAAAAAACAAATAGCACACGTTTTTTTTTTTTTTTTTTTTTTTTTTTTTTTATTAAAACCACGAACAGGACAGCACAATAAATAGATATATAAATATATATATATATATATATATTATTTTTTAAATAAAAACGAAAAAGAAAGACAGTAACACACGTACATACACATTAAAGAAACAGGGGGAAAAAAAAGGGGGGGGGGTAGACGAAGAAAGTGAAAAGAACCTTACAACAGCAACTTCCAAGCAGAATGAACGAAAGGAACGGAAGAACCATCGTTCACAAGACGATCTAAGTGCTGGGTAATGGAAAAACCTTCCAAAAAATCCAGATGGGACAAAGACTGAGGAGTGCACAAAATCTTAGCCTTAGAAAACTGAAATCGATGATTGGAATTCCAACAATGTGAGGCAATAGAAGATTTGGAAAGTTCGTGCTTAGAGACATATCTCTCATGCTCTTTGAGCCTAAATTTGAGAGCTCTTCTGGTCTGACCAATATAGCCCAAATCACAAGATTCACAAGGAATATAATAAACACCCCAACGGTTCTCAGTAGGAATAGGATCTTTAAGGGAAGAAAATTTAAGTTTATTAACAGGTTTAAAAATGACTTTGAAACCGAAATTTTTGAGAAGTTTAGAAATTTTGTAGCATAAAGGTGAAAAGAAAGGTAGTACAATTAATTCGTTGTGAAAATTAATAGTATTAGTAGAAGTATTAGGCTTATTAAATTTAGAAACAGCTTTATCAATAATAGAGGGGCTAAAACCACGAGAAACAGCTAAGGATTTTAAGTAACTAATTTCATTATTAAGAGAAGAAGAATCAGAGCAAATATTGATAGCACGAAACACATAAGTGTAAAAAGCAGAAAGTTTTTGCTGGTAAGGATGATTAGATAGGGCATGAGGAGGTAAAGATATAGAAAAGGGCTTGCGGAAAACAGAAGTAGAGAAACCGTCAGGATTCCTAGAAACAAGAACATCCAAAAAAGGTAAAGAATTGTTGCACTCCTCTTCTAGAGTAAATTGGATACACGGATCAACAGAATTAACGATCAAAAGTAAATTAGAAATATCACAATTGGAATCCACTAGAACGAAAGTATCGTCAACATATCTGACCCAGCACGGAAAATTAAAGACCTTGAAGAGTTTCTCTTCAAAATAATGCATATAAATATCACATAAGAGAGGTGAGAGAGAATTACCCATAGCAAGACCCTCGGTTTGTTTATAGAAAGAGCCATTAAAAATGAAAGCAGTTTGTTTAATACAAACGCTTACTAAAGCTATAAACTCTTTAATCTCAATAGAAGAATAATGAAACTCGCGTAAACGCTTTTCCAAACAGTCAATCGCACCTTGGATAGGAACATTAGTGAATAAAGATTTAACATCAAGAGAAAGCATTTTACAATTAGTAGGAGAAAGAAGTTTAACTTTGTTAACGAAATCATAAGAGTTTTTAACAGTGTGGGTATTACTAGCAGTCAAAGGTGAAAGAGTATGCGAGAGGAAACGTGCAAGGTTATAAGAAGCAGTACCAATGTTAGAAACAATGGGGCGAAAGGCAAGAGAAGGTTTATGAATTTTAGGAAGGGCATAGAAACGAGCACAGTTAGCAATAGAAGGAATAACATAACGTTTAGTTTGAGCATTTAAGATTACAGAGGACTTCACAGTGTGTTTAATTTCAGAAAGGTGACTGTTAGTAGGATCAGAATTTAATTTAGTGTATGGACCAGTGGTTAGCATGTTATTAATACAATCAACATAAGAAGATTTATCAAGTAAAACAGTCTGGCCGCCTTTATCAGCTTTAGTAATGAGTAAATTAGGGTTAGAATTAAGTTCTTTGAGAGCAGTTTTTTGAGAACGAGAGAGGTTAGATTTGGCATGCATATTATTTGAAGAGATAGTATTAGCAATAAGATGTCGCAAAGTATCAAGTTGGTTAGAAGAGAGTTTACTATTTTTAAAGGAGTTTTCCATAGGAGCAATAAGTTTGGAAACCGAAACGTTACTAACACGAGAAAAATTCAAACCTAAACTAAGAGCATCTCTCTGAGAATCAGTTAAAACATGTGAAGACAAATTAACAACAGTGTCCTGAACAAGAGGCCTAACAGAACCGAGGGAAGACCTAACCGGTTACCCTGCGTTTGCTAACTGGGAAAAACGGAATGTCGCTTATGTCGAACAACGTTCTATTTCTCACAGAGCTACTTTGGATAAGAAATTCCAAGCTCTTCTTCCGGTTAGGTCTTCCCTCGGTTCTGTTAGGCCTCTTGTTCAGGACACTGTTGTTAATTTGTCTTCACATGTTTTAACTGATTCTCAGAGAGATGCTCTTAGTTTAGGTTTGAATTTTTCTCGTGTTAGTAACGTTTCGGTTTCCAAACTTATTGCTCCTATGGAAAACTCCTTTAAAAATAGTAAACTCTCTTCTAACCAACTTGATACTTTGCGACATCTTATTGCTAATACTATCTCTTCAAATAATATGCATGCCAAATCTAACCTCTCTCGTTCTCAAAAAACTGCTCTCAAAGAACTTAATTCTAACCCTAATTTACTCATTACTAAAGCTGATAAAGGCGGCCAGACTGTTTTACTTGATAAATCTTCTTATGTTGATTGTATTAATAACATGCTAACCACTGGTCCATACACTAAATTAAATTCTGATCCTACTAACAGTCACCTTTCTGAAATTAAACACACTGTGAAGTCCTCTGTAATCTTAAATGCTCAAACTAAACGTTATGTTATTCCTTCTATTGCTAACTGTGCTCGTTTCTATGCCCTTCCTAAAATTCATAAACCTTCTCTTGCCTTTCGCCCCATTGTTTCTAACATTGGTACTGCTTCTTATAACCTTGCACGTTTCCTCTCGCATACTCTTTCACCTTTGACTGCTAGTAATACCCACACTGTTAAAAACTCTTATGATTTCGTTAACAAAGTTAAACTTCTTTCTCCTACTAATTGTAAAATGCTTTCTCTTGATGTTAAATCTTTATTCACTAATGTTCCTATCCAAGGTGCGATTGACTGTTTGGAAAAGCGTTTACGCGAGTTTCATTATTCTTCTATTGAGATTAAAGAGTTTATAGCTTTAGTAAGCGTTTGTATTAAACAAACTGCTTTCATTTTTAATGGCTCTTTCTATAAACAAACCGAGGGTCTTGCTATGGGTAATTCTCTCTCACCTCTCTTATGTGATATTTATATGCATTATTTTGAAGAGAAACTCTTCAAGGTCTTTAATTTTCCGTGCTGGGTCAGATATGTTGACGATACTTTCGTTCTAGTGGATTCCAATTGTGATATTTCTAATTTACTTTTGATCGTTAATTCTGTTGATCCGTGTATCCAATTTACTCTAGAAGAGGAGTGCAACAATTCTTTACCTTTTTTGGATGTTCTTGTTTCTAGGAATCCTGACGGTTTCTCTACTTCTGTTTTCCGCAAGCCCTTTTCTATATCTTTACCTCCTCATGCCCTATCTAATCATCCTTACCAGCAAAAACTTTCTGCTTTTTACACTTATGTGTTTCGTGCTATCAAAATTTGCTCTGATTCTTCTTCTCTTAATAATGAAATTAGTTACTTAAAATCCTTAGCTGTTTCTCGTGGTTTTAGCCCCTCTATTATTGATAAAGCTGTTTCTAAATTTAATAAGCCTAATACTTCTACTAATACTATTAATTTTCACAACGAATTAATTGTACTACCTTTCTTTTCACCTTTATGCTACAAAATTTCTAAACTTCTCAAAAATTTCGGTTTCAAAGTCATTTTTAAACCTGTTAATAAACTTAAATTTTCTTCCCTTAAAGATCCTATTCCTACTGAGAACCGTTGGGGTGTTTATTATATTCCTTGTGAATCTTGTGATTTGGGCTATATTGGTCAGACCAGAAGAGCTCTCAAATTTAGGCTCAAAGAGCATGAGAGATATGTCTCTAAGCACGAACTTTCCAAATCTTCTATTGCCTCACATTGTTGGAATTCCAATCATCGATTTCAGTTTTCTAAGGCTAAGATTTTGTGCACTCCTCAGTCTTTGTCCCATCTGGATTTTTTGGAAGGTTTTTCCATTACCCAGCACTTAGATCGTCTTGTGAACGATGGTTCTTCCGTTCCTTTCGTTCATTCTGCTTGGAAGTTGCTGTTGTAAGGTTCTTTTCACTTTCTTCGTCTACCCCCCCCTTTTTTCCCCCCTGTTTCTTTAATGTGTATGTACGTGTGTTACTGTCTTTCTTTTTCGTTTTTATTAAAAAAATAATATATAATAATATATATATATATATGTATTTATTGTGCTGTCCTGTTCGTGGTTTTTATATAAAAAAAAAAAAAAAAAAAAAAAAAAAAAACGTGTGCTATTTGTTTTTTGTTTGTTTGTTCTGTTTTCTCTTTTTTGTGTGTGTGTTTGTACTTGTGTGTTCCCTTTTTTATTATTTTTCTTTATTCCTTTTTTATTTCTGTATTTTTTGTGCTTCTTTCCTTTCCTTTCTATCCCCCTTTTTAATTTTTTTCTCCCCTCTCCGTGGTTTTGTTCGACTTTTCTTTGCCCCTTGTGGCAACATCTTGCTTGTTTTTTTCTCTTTTCAGTTCCCTGTGTTCTTTACGTCGAAGGGCTTGGACTGAAGAAGTTCAAAACAATTTTTGAACGAAACGCGTATCCTTTTTCCTTTTACTTCTTATGTGTGTTTTTTACAAAGTTTTTTAATTACTACATCCATGTCTATTCACGTTTCCTTTATGAGAGAATGCTTTCTGACATATCTCACACACGTAAGGTTTTCCACCTGTGTGGACACAAACATAGATGTGTATTCAATTTAAATTCGAGAATACTTTCTGATATATTTCGCACATATTAGGTTTTTCATCTGTATGGGCATGAAGACATGCTTTCAAGTGATTTTTAGAGCTCTGCCCTAGAGAATGCTTTCTGGCATGTTTCACACACATGAGGTTTCTTGTGTGTGTGAACATGTAGATGTCTAATGAAGTCTTTTTTCGTAGAAAACTGTTTCTTACACAAGTCACAAACATTAAGATTCTCCCCCTGAGTGGATACGTAGATGTTCATTCAATTCTCCTTTGCCAACGAATGCTTTCTGACATATCTCACACACATGAGGTTTTTCCTTAAAGTGGGTACGAAGATGTTGTATCAAATACTGTTTCCGAGAGAATGCTTTCTGACATATTTCACACACATGTGGTTTCTCTCCTGTGTGAAAACCTAAATGTCTAAGTAAGTCTTTTTTCTCAGAGTAAGCTTTCTGACATATTTCACACACATGAGGTTTCTCCTCTACGTGGGTACGAAGATGTCGCGTCAAATTTCTTTTCTCAGAGAATGATTTCTGACATATGTTACACATATGAGGTTTCTCTCCTATGTGGGTACGAAGATGTGTTATCAAATGCTGTTTCCGAGAGAATGCTTTCTGACATCTTTCACACACATGTGGTTTCTCTCCTGTGTGAACACGTAGATGCCTAAGTAAGACGCTTTTCCGAGAGAATGCTTTCTGACATATTTCACACACATGTGGTTTTTCTCCTGTGTGAACACATAAATGTCTAAGTAAGTCCTTTTTCTCAGAGTATGCTTTCTGACATATTTCACAAACATGTGGTTTCTCTCCTGTGTGAACACGTACATGTCTAAGTAAGTCTTTTTTCTCAGAGAATGCTTTCTGGCATATTTCACAAACATGTGGTTTCTCTCCTGTGTGAACACGTACATGCCTAAGTAAGTCTTTTTCCTCAGAAAATGCTTTCTGACATATGTCACACACAAGAGTTTTCTGCCTAGTGTGGATACAAAGATGTCGCGTCAAATTTCTTTTCTTAGAGAATGCTTTCTGACATATGCTACAGATATGAGGTGTCTCCCCTATTTGGGTACGAAGATGTTGTATCAAATGCTGTTTCTGAGAGAATGCTTTCTGACATATTTCACGTATATGTGATTTCTCTTCTGTGTGAACACACAGGTGTCTAAGTAAGTCTTTTTGTTCAGAGAATGTTTTCTGACATAGGTCACACACATGTGGTTGCTCTCCTGTTTGGACATGAATAAGTGTACTCATGTTGTATTTATGAGAGAATGTTTTCTGACATATGCTAAACTTGATTTTTTTTCCAGTCTATACATAACTATGAATATGATTAAGTAGTAAAAATTTCCCCACGCATGCTATCATATTCAATTTGGGAATTTATTTTTAATCGATTCTAGCAAGGTCAGTTTTAGTCTTATAAAACACTGAATCTTTATAATGCACAGTTTTTTTTTTGGAAAAAATGGGTGCACAGTTTCCTAGAGTGAATTTGCAAAATCAAAAAAGCTATATGGTTTTTGTAATGTAATTCGTAAACTTTACAAATTCTAATTTAAAAAGTAAATATCTTGAGAGCAAATTGTACAATTTTTGAAGAGTAAAGGTGAATACAAGCTCAAAGAAATAGTCAAAGTGTAGAAAAGTTCTGCGATCTGTAAAAAAATAAATAAATAAAAGAAATATGAGAAATTTAATATGAGAAAGAATATTTTAGTCATATTAATTTTTAACTGTCTTCTTTATAAGAAGCTCTTCAACATAAACATGCCAATATACAACTTTGAAGTTGGTTAGGCATTTTCAAAAACATTTTTGCACAGTGGAGAAAAATATTTTACAATAAAGAAACTGAGCTTAATGTTCTGTTTCAGGTTATCATATTGATATTACTGAAACTATGCAATACAGGTCTTCCAGTAGGAAAATCAGAAAAGTACAAAATTTCTTTGCTACAAAATATAGGACAAGTTTGAAAAGTTCCTGCTATGTGATGTCGGAATCCTTTAATTAAATGGTAAACAGTTCTGTTCCGTTCGAGAAAGTATTTAATTGCGTTGCACATTAGGACTCAAAAGATTCGAAATACATTACGCTCTATGGGCCGAAATTCATCAAAGCGTTTTTTTAGAGGTATTGGGCTATTTCAAACGACTCAGAAGTGATATAGGCTGTAAAGAGTTAGAAAATGAATTTCTCTATTAAAAAAAGTGTCTTTATCATTTATAGTTCTGCTCCAGGAACACTCAAAAGATTTCCAATACATTACGGTCAATGGCAATTTTAGGGGCATTCATCCATTTCAAGCACAATACCGTCCTACCACATAAGTTAGGTAATGGTCCGACCACGGTCACGTGCCTCCCTCAAGAACTATGCCAAAAGTCGCCAAGCTTGGCGACTTTTGGTGTACGTGTGTGCATATTTAACTATCAAATCTCAAAAACTATTATGAAATTTCATATATAAGAATGTTGTAACATCTAGTTGTGCATCTCGATTTTTGGTTCCAATCTACTGGAGAGTTTATTTACAGGACCACCGGAAAGAATTTCAGTACTTTAATGTCTATGGACATTTTCAATATAATACTACTGTAGACAGTCATTGTTTGGTACATGCCCAAAATCTCGCCGTCTGTCCTCGACCTTATCGAGTTTTGGCGAAATATCGCCAAATTTGGCGATAGTCAGTCATTGGGTCCATGCCCAAAGTATCGCCATTTGTCATCGTTCTTGGCGAGTTTTGGCGAAATATCGCCAAATTTGGCGATAATCTGTCATTGTTTGGTTCATGCTTAAAATCTCGCCAAATGTCGTCGACATTGACGAGTTTCGCCGAAATATCGCCAAATTTGGCGCCAAAAAGTTATTTCGTATTTTGTATAACTCTAAAACTTTAACCCGTAGATTTTTTAACTTTTGTATTTAGAACTATTGTAATATCTAACTGTTTTCAATATCTTTTTTGACAGCAATCGACTGAGAATTTATTTACAGGGTGAGCCAAATGACTTTGAATACATTGAGGTGTATGGATGCATTCAATTCATTGAAAGTCTGTGGTCATGATAGACTAACAGACACTATCGGTTGTCCTATCTCGTCATCATGAAATATCGCTGAAGAGTTCAGTTTGGACATATTTTGTGTACGAAATATCGCCAAATAAAGTGCAGAAGTGCAACCTTGGCGACTTCTGAATTGACAGCTCGTACTGGCAACCTATTGCATGGAAAATAGTTTTTGCTTGAAATCGTCATCATCAAACCATTACTATTATTGATATTTTATCTCTTTCAATAAAAAAGAATTTAGAGGAACGCTGCGTGCTGAAAATATTGTCCGTTGATACAACATTGCGTATCGAAAAAACATTTGTTTAACATAAGGCCAAGCTCGTTCGGACACTATCATATTTTTTTCTTAAAATATTTTAGCGCAATTTACGAAATACATATTTTATATAAACATTTACACTATAGGGTGTGTTATATAGTGTAAATGTTTATATAAAATGTGTATTTCGTAAATTGCGGTAAAATATTTTAAGAAAAACAATATATAATAGATGTTCCCGTAACGGGAGCTTTGGCGCTTAATGGGTTAATTTGCTTATCTGTAGTGGCTATTTTCTGGCCAATATTGGCCATTTAGAGAAAGCTGGTGTGGGTATAGCTAAAAAAGTATTAAAGAAACAGGAAGACACCTGATGATGGCCATGTGCATGGCTGAAAGTGCTTGCGATGCAAAAATGGTTATAATAGTATAAAGTGTTTTGTGTATTGCACTTCACTCTTTATAAGATTTTTCTTTTTTCAAATTTGTGAAACTAAATACTGCAAATGACCCACATTTATTGATTTATTGTTAATCAGAAGGTATAATCAAATACTTTTGATCGTATTAAATTTACTACAAAAGTAATAATATTTGCTTGAATAACTGTAAAAATTGCGAATCTTCGTATACAGGAAATTATTTTCATTGCACGAGTTATTCAAAAAGTAAGGTACCAAGTTCTTAACCAAAAAGTTCATTCACGAAATTCAGAAGATACACAAAACATAGAAAATAACATAGCCTACATAAAAATGAAAATATTTCTTCCGTCTGTGTAATGAAACTTTCTATCTTAGAAAATCCGGAATTGCTTGGTTTGCGGCGATTCCTAATTATCAAAATTTTTAGATTTTGGAAATACTATTGATACTTAAAGTGACCATAATAACCAAATACTCAATGCGAATAATATGTAGTATATACAACATGTAATACAATATTAACAGTTTATGTCACAGCTCTGCAGAGTACAAATTAAAGCTATATAATTTTAATCATACAGTATGAAAAGATATTTGGAAGACAGTTTTTTTGGTTTTTTCCACTAGAATAACATGATCACACAGTAACTTAAAAAAAATTCTGAAAAGTTTGTATTATTTAATTTGTAATAAGAAACAGTATTTTGTCCTCCAGCAGTAGCACCATTGGTTATTGCAGAATTTATAATACTTTTTCGTAGGTCAAACTTACATGAATACTAATGATTGTTTAAAAAGCCCTCATCTTAAACTGTTCACAAACACTTGTATGCAACAGATATATTTTGAAGTAACATAAAAATGAAAACAATCCTTTTATTTAACTTTACGACAAATGCATTTTAGTCATTAAACTTTTACATGAATCACAAATCTGCAACGTGAATTAATTGAGCATATTTGTAATTTGTTTTTGCACACTAAGCATTTTTCAAAACTTCAGATGTTGAGTTATAAAGGGTTAATACATACAACGAAGAACATAGGTGACTAAATAATAATAATAAAAAATCCTAACACTTCTATAACAATGTTTGTTTTTGCAGTTTTCACTTCTGTGCATTTATTTTCCCATATGTGGTAAACGGACATATTTACATGTTTGGAAATAGTTTTGGTTCATTGCTTTGTCGAATGCATTATTTAGAAGCTCCATAAAAGTTTTTTCTTCCCAGCTTTAACCTTCACTTGCATAGGACCAGGGGCTAGTGATGTGCCATTCGAATGATTTCCATAATCGATAATTGATTTCGATTATTGCCAATAATCGAGTAATCGAACAGTGAATATTCGGGATTTCACTATTCGAGTAGTATTCTCGATTAATCGCGAGTACTCGTCCCTATTCGAGTAGTATTCACTACTCGTTTCACTCAGGGGCGTAGCCAAGGGGGGGGGGTTAGGGCGTCATACCCCCCCATGAGGAATTTTTTGCCATACAAAATGTATATTCTTCACTACATTGTCACACTCACGTATACATATATATGAGTTGCAGTAGTCGTAACCCCCCCCCCATGAAAAATTTCTGGCTACGCCCCTGGTTCACTCGATAGTATTCACTACTCGTTTTACTCGGTTCACTCGATAGTATTCACTACTCGTTATACTCGATATACTCGTTTCACTATTCGAGTAGTATTCACGATTAATCGCGAGTACTCGTTTTACCGATGCTATTCGAATGCTATGTGCTGAGCGATGGGTTTTAAGAATTAGATTAGCTCCAATGAATTGATGATTGAACTTTTTTGAATTTAATGGCTTTAAATGATCGTGCAGTAGCAGATGCAGGGTGCAATAATAGATTTGTTCTTTTTCCTTTGAGTTCGCGGATTTGGATTTTGGATATTGATTTTTGTGTTAAAATGTATACAGATTAGAGATGACACGGGCTCTGCCCGAGCCCGAGCCCAGGCTTTGTAATTCACGATTGATTTCGGCGTCGGGGTCGTGAAAAATTCCTCCTTTGTTGAACACACTCCTTGAAACAGATTTTGAAAAGTGATTTATGGGGAAAATAAACGTGCTTATTTACTTATTTAAAAAAAACAGTACGGGCGCCTATGTGCGTGAAGCTCTTCGGGTATTTCAGAACGACGGCTTATATTGCTTAGCTAGTCATGAGATCGGACATCATTTGATAAACTGATAAACATGGATATACAGAATTAGAAAGTACATTAAAAGTTTGCAACTAGGGGCGCGTTCGATACCGGTAGCACCGGTGCATAACCAGCCGGTGAATTATCGAACGGGCCCTAAATTTGTCTTTAATTTGCACAAACGGCAAAATTTATTGGATTCTATCAATGAATTGAATTGAATTTATCTTTAGCTGAACTTTCGGGTTCGGGCTCCGACTTAAATAATATTGCTCGGGCTTGGGCGGGCTCGCATTAAAAGTCCTCGGCCTCGGGCAGGCTCAGGCTTCAAAATATGAGCCCGAACTCATCTCTAATACATATATCGAAGTTGCAATCATCTTTGAGTCTTAATGGTGTCTGGGTACTTACTTTACACGTGACTATCACTTATAGACTGCTACTTTTGCTGTTTAGTTTTAAATAGTACGCTTCTCATATACGCATGTTTCTGTTATTGATACTGGATAGCGGTGTGGTGTTACTTTCTCTCACTCCCACATACTATCCGTGAATAGTTGGGTTGTTAATTGTTTTTTTTTTTTTTTCTTTTTCTTTCTTTTTTTTTTTCGTCGTCATTCGTTGATTAGGGCTGGGCCAAAAATTGATAAATACCGACATATTGGTTTTATTTCAACATCAGATATTCGATATTCCCATTTTCATTTCAGTGAAATCTCGAATTCGATAAAGTTCATCAAAGGCATCAAATCTATATGTATGGTTTATTAGCCTAATTACCATAATTAATTAACGTATATCTCGGAAACTATCCACCGGAGCACGTTTTTATTGATTCTCGACCCCCCTAGACTCTACACTCCCATCGATACATAAAATTTCGAATGCTTTGACACCAAACTTAACCTTTGAATCTTACAGGCCCAGGGGGTCATACGAAGCTCCCCTGTATTTTCAATTTGGGCATTTTAAAAGCTAGCCGCCTCCGGCGGCATCACCAAAGCCTGGAAACCGTCTCAGAGCCAATTTCTACATGTTTGCAGTCCTTTTAGGCCTCAAACATGGTTAATTAGTCTAATTACCATAATTAATTAACGTATTTCTCGGAAACTATCCATCGGAGAGCGTTTTTATTGATTCTCGACCCCCCCCCCCTTAGAAACACCCATCGTTACATAAAATTTCGAATGCTTTGACACCAAACTTAACCTTTTAATCTTACAGGCCCAGGGGGTCATACGAAGCGCCCCTGTATTTTCATTTCGGGCAGTATAAACACTAGCTTTAAATGAGCGCTATCACAACTTGAATTATTTTTGGGGTAGAAACAGTATTAAGATAAAAGAAACAAGCTATGGTACAATGGGTCAAGTTTTGGTATAATTGGGAAAACCACTTTACTGCGGGCCCTCGAAGTCGTTTTTCTCAGAAGCAAAATTTTATTGTAAAGTCGTTCTACCCCTGGACCCTTCAAATATTAATTTTAATTAAATAGAGTACCAGCAATTACTCATTAAAATCTATTTTAATTAATTTTTGAATATAGCAAGTGGTTTTACGGTTTGTTTATTAGATTGGTTGCATTTCAAAAATACTAAAATTAAGTGTGAAAAATCGATATATCGTGATATCTCGATATAAATGGTATCGATATGAATATCAAATTCCAATAGCGTCCAGCCCTAGGTAGGACCAAGGGCGTAGCCAGGATTTTCATTAGGGGGGGCAGGACATGGAGTCTAACCGGAGAATGCCCGGTTTGTCATAATCAGACACTATGACTAGCTCATTTTAGGGGGGGCAGCTGCCCCCCTGGCTACGCCCATGGGTAGGACCATTACCTACCTATATGGTAGGACGGTATTGTGCTTGAAATGGATGAAATGTCCCTAAAACTGCCACTGACCGCAATGTGTTGGAAATCTTTTGAGTGCTCCTGTAGCAGAACTATAAATGAAAAAGACACTTTTTTTGATGGAGAAGTTCATTTGTAATCCTTAACAGCATATATCATTTCATACGCTTTAATGAATTACGGCACATAGAGCGTAATGTATTTAGAATCTTTTGGGCGGCCCTGTAGATAACTACCGAGTCGAATTTGACCAAAAGGGGAGGTTCACAACTACATGCCACAACAATCCTAAATATAAAGTTTCAACATTCTACGACCAATAATTTTTGAGATATGCGAGTTACATACATACGTGAGTACGTATAGATGGCATGGAAAAACTGGTCAAAATAATAGACTCGTTGTTGGTCAAAATGGGCGTTAGACGCATTTATATGAACGTGCATGCTAGCGTACGAGATGCATCGAAAAAATTCTTAAAAGTAAATTTAGCGGCAGTCAAAATCTGTTTTTTCGCCGAAATTTGGCCTCCGAAATTTTTCGGGATTACATTACTTCCGCGTACAAGGAAGTAAAAATAAATTCATCCAGATCGAAAATTAATATATGGGTCATTCCACAAGAATCGGGTAACTTTAGAGGTGAATTTGAAACATACTACATTTATCTCAGACTGGAATTTTTTTTTATAAAATCTACGAAAAATAAGTTAATTTTATTGTATTTGTACAGCAACACTCAATTATTTGAACATTTTTGAAAAAATCGATTTTTTTCAAAAAGTAGATTCCAGGGGACTGACGGGAACAGGTGATTTCATTCTAGAATGAACTTTTTAATGAATAATGCTAACTTTTTATTAATAATTAATAATTAGGATCATTCGCCATTTGCTCTATTTTACTTTGAGGTGTGAGATCCCCTTTTTTCTTATCAATACTTCGTCTTAGTCTTTTATAACGTTGTTTGAAGCGATTGACTTGCTTTTTTAATTGAGTAGTAACTTCATCATTCTTTTTTTTTTTTTTTCCATATATCTCTGTAATCTTCGTTTTTTAGACTGAACCTTTTTTAGATTCAAAACTTCACTTTGTGCTGGCGTGGTTAAAATACTGTTACTAGTGGAGTTAGAATTATTTATATTATCACTTGAAGTAGGTGCTAAAGTTTCTTCTAAACCATTATCGTTGATTATTAATGTATTTTTTTCCCTATACTTAGAGGAATGTATTCTCCAATTTTTTCGGGTTATTCTTTGCTCACGTGGAGTCATATCTTTAATACTTTTTCTTTGACCTTTTTCTTTTTTTTCCAGGTATTTCAGTCTTTCTTTTGCTCGTTGTTCAGCTAATTTAACAGGATCACTTTTAATTTTGAGCAATCGAGCTTTCTCCTGTTTTCTTTTCTTCTGCAAGATTTCATCTCTTGATTTCTTATTTTTAATGGGTGCCATTTTGTGCTGTAATAAAAAAAATATTAATTATGGTAATTAATTGTTTATTAATAACAGAACTTATAGAAAGATGTGAAATTTATATAACAATGATGTTATTTAGCATTCATTAATATGTTTAGCTGTCTTTTGCCTTTACGTCAATCCCCTGGCAGTATTCCAGATGGAAAACTGCCAGGGGACTGACGTTTTTACTATAAAACTCAAAAAATCTACTTATTGGAAGCAAATGCCATATTATTCTGTTCTAATATTAAATCTAGTAATAATTAAAATCAGCATGCATCAATAATAATTATTTATAAATTATTACTTACCAGGGGACTGACAAATTGAGTGTTAGCATTCAGTTTGTTGACACAAGAATGGCGAAAAACATTGAATAAAAATGGCTGACGTATAAATAAACGTCGTCAATGCCATCTTTATATGATAAATAAATATGAAACATGCAATAAAGTTATCAACAATGGATAATATCAGACATTTTTGGAATTTAACATGAGCCAGGGGACTGACGCGCAAAGTAGGGGTACACAACTTAAAATTGAAAAAAAAGTGATGAAAATTTTCAAAAAATCACATTACACACATAAAAAGTTATTAAATAACTATCTCAGAACACAACAACGATCATTTTTGTTGCCTAAATCGGTTAGTTTAAAAATAATTAGCACTTAACTCTTCACTTTTTCGAGTGGTACATGCCAGGGAACTGATTTTTTTGGGGTTAAAACCTAATTTTTAATAAAAAAAAATTTCAAATTGCAAAATATTATACATGCTCCTAAACAGAATCAATGCTGTCTATAAATGGGCATTATTCAAAATTTAAAAATGTTGAATAGTAAATAAATTTTTTACAATTTCACGAAGTTACCCTATTCTTGTGGAATGACCCATATAATATATATAATGTGTCATGTTACGTAGTAATCGGACCCTGGACCGAGGCTATGATTTAACGGAGAACCCACTTTGCCACACTAGTCGTCGAATTTTTTTTTAAACTTGTTTGAGAAATAATTAGGGGCCACCACTCCTTTGTTGCTCCAGGGTCTCCACACTTCTAAATCTGGCACTCTGTATCATAATCCATGACTGAACCGTTTGTTTTCCTTGTTCCATAAAACGCTCCTTTGGAACTGAAATCTACATTGAAATCGCCTACAAAAACTGTTGGACGAATGGTATTCAGGGTTAATCGCGATTTCACTATTCGAACAGTGAAGCAATTAATGATGTTTTCGCAATTCGCATTGGATTCGCGATTAAACGTTTTCACAATCCGAACTGTATTCGCGGTTAATTGCGATTACAGTTTTCGCTATTAATCGCTTCACTATTCAAACTGTATTCACGATTAATCGTGAGGAGGCTGCACCCCTTTATTTAATATTTAGCTTGCAATTGAAACTTAGTTAATAAATTGATACACAACACTCCCCCCCCCCCCGCGCAGTCCCCGATATAAAATCCTGCATCTGCTACTGCATGAGTCCGGGTTTTTTTAATGAGAGCTCCTACTGTTAACCGAACAAGTAGTGAATACTATCGAGTGAACCCAGTAAAACGAGTAGTGAATACTATCAAGTGAACCGAGTAAAACGAGTAGTGAATACTATCCCCATGCAAAAACCCTTAACTGGTTAAAAATTTGTGACGCAGCATTTTACTTTATAGCTCTATGAATTTTAAATATGGGTCTTAAAAATAATGATATCAAATTTTGAGTGACGCCCTGCTGGGAATTTTAAAGATTTGTTTTTAAATTCCATTACAGTTACTTTCGTTTTATTTTCTAAAGAAGATTTACGCATTTAAGCAATGCTTTTAATTATGAAATACACTGTCAAATATATCACACTTTCACTGAGTCTATATAATGTATTCAAATGAATTTATTTCAATAATTTAATTTATCTTTTGCGTCACGCTATCCAAAAGGGCAAGTAAAATTTACGTAAATATTTAGTTAGTGTCATAGTAACCAAACTAAGTGGTTTTTAACTAGTGGTCCCAATTTAGTGGACGACTAACGACATCTGTTGGTCAAAACCTAAATTAAATGTCTAACACTGTATCTAATTTATTTCACTGGTTAAACGGTGAAAGCGCGGGATGCTCTCCTCAATACAAGAAGAAAAACACCTGCCCACGAAAGTCGCGGGATGAGCAAATTTTGCTACATTTGAGTTGCCCGTGGAAATCGCGGGATGAGCAGATAGAGGGGGTAACTTTAAAAATCAATTGAAACTTGCGGAAAATCATAAATGAATTTAAATAACTAAATTCAATTTAAAAATAACATGTAAAATAAGGGTTAATTTTGAATCATTAGGTATTAGAGACTTCAATAAAGGAATGCTCAGTAAAAGATTGTCATTTAGAAAAAGGATGAAGATTGAAAATTTCTCCCTGCCTCTGTAAATTGAGGCAATTTTGAAGACAGAATAATTGCAGATTCTTGTTAATTATCGGATTTCCATAACAAATTAAAAATATTGGAGAAAATCCATGGGGAGAGAGAGTAAAATTACATTATTTATGGGATTACCATGAGAGAAATCACATACACTGAATGCACATACTTTTCAAATGATACTGCACAGTGGTTATAATTAAACTTCTCCTATAAACAGCAGTCTACAGCTGAAAAGGATGAGGAGATCGCCTCCAAATTTGCACATGGGCACTATATGAGATGTGCTTAAGTTTTTTTTTTTTTTTTTTTTTTTAAGTTCAGAAAATGTCTGCTAAGCGGCACTTTGCAGCATGAAATCAACTCTAAATACTATTAGCCTAAGTAGTTATAAATGTGCTCAAAAACTACTGAACAAATGGTGAAATTGTGTGTTTATTTTGAATGATCCATTTCCAGTGTTAAAAATATATAATGTGTCACTTTATCAAGAATGTTCAAATATAATTTTCCATCTTGTCCCATGCAAATTATAGATAGAGCTTTAATAGTACATAAGTCACCGAGAATAATAAAATAGTTGATTATAATGTTTTTATTTATTATTTAATAATATTTGTAATTATTTTTAAATAAAAGCTTTTTCATGTTTCCTAAAACCTTGGTTTTATTTCTCTAGCTTTAGCTTTCAAAATAATCACTTTGAATGATAACCATGCATATGCTTATTAATTTCCATATCTCAAGGATAAAGTGGAATATGGCGGCAAAACACATATGAATAGCATTGGCACATCAAATCGATATCGATATATAAGTTTCCTTACGGGTTGCCATTGGTAGCCAAATCATAATACTTATCCAGTTAGACCCTCCATATATTTCCAAAATACTCTTACTTACAAATGAGTAATTAAAATTATATTTTTGGTCTATTATCATGAAATATGAAAATTAAATGTCCTAATTTTTTAATATATACTTATATGATAATAATGAATATGTAATAGAAAGCGTGAAATTATGAAAATAAATAAAAACTACCAAATTTTATCAGAGTAACAAAAAAAAAAAAAAAAAAAAGAAAAGAAAAAAAAAGAAGAAGAAGTAGTGTGAACTGTTTTATGAGACCAAGGAGCTTACTTTAAAGCAAAACTAACTCTTTACATGATTTAAAAGTAAAATTAAAGTTATGCTCTAATATAAATTGATGGGTGATTTGTCCCCTGAAAGCGTTACTGCTACTTACGCATTTAATAATTTCTGGTCTAGATCTTTGTAATCCTTTTTTCGTAAAATAAAGAGGGTCGCTTTTAAAAACCTGGTGCCATTTGCAATCCGCGTATAAAGTATTTTTTTTTTTTTTTTAGAAGGTATAAGAAAATTTAAACACTTTTTATTATGGTTTTTATCTGGCAGTTTCCAGTACTGAAAAATGTGACTAAAAATCATACTATTTAATAATACATACAATTTAATACTATTTTAAAAAACGAAATGAGTAGAGGAGATACTGAAATATAGCTGTCTGAATCATAGAACATAAAGTGAGTTATACAGAATTACTAATCCGGAACCAGGGACGCATCAAGGAAAAAATTTTGGAGGCGGTCCAAGGGATGGAAAAGCCAAAATTTTTCACAAAAATACTTGCCAGCATCTTATTAATAAAAATTGAAATTTCAGAGGGGCCCGGACCCCTTTAACCATTCCCCTTCTCTTAAATACATCCTTGTCCAGAACTAAAATTTCTGTCTTAACATTGTGAAATAGAGTTTAAATTACATTATGAAAAGGTTATAAAAAAATAGAAGATTTTTTAATAATTAAATATAGCTGTTCTAGTATGGATGTCTATGTATTGTCTGTTACTGTGCACTATTTTTAATTTTTAAAGAACAAAATTGAAATTTGAGAATAGTAAAACCTGTTTACCATTACAGCCATGGTCGAGAAAGAAAATAAGCAGACTTCGTAAGTTTTTGGTAGATGACTGAAAAAGCAAAACTCTTTGGTAGGTATTTTCATGTCTGTTACCTTAATTAATTGTACAAAATATGTTTCTTTCTTTGTTAATTCAATTAATTTAGATTATTAGATTTCTCGTCTAAATTAATGTCTCTTTTCATGTTCTTGTGGAATTATTTACTCATGAATATATATATATATATACCATTGAAGCCTTCACTACCTGGAAAGTAAAAGTACTTTCAATCTTTAAGCAAAATATTGCTAAATATGTAAAATATAGTTCTCCTGTCAATAGTCAATTTCATACTCAAATAGACTTTATAAAGCAGTATTTCATAATTACTTATGTAGATAAATCATCCAAGAACTATGCTTTTATTTGTAAACAGTTATATCATAGCTTGTTAGCCTCTACAATTGTAAATAACAGTATCTATTCCTCTACTAATTTGTCTACTGTAGTTTGTAACAAAAAAATTCTGGCTTTCTATAAACTTCTCAACCTACAACATAATAATCTAAACTATCCTTATATTGTACTAATCCCTAAATTTCATAAATCGCCTTTAAAGTTTCGAACTGTTACAATAGGATGTAATACATATAGCAATGTAGCAAGTAAACTTCTATTAAAGATACTGTCTGTTATGCATGAGTATTATATAAAACGTAATGATTACTCTATCTCTATAGGAAATAGTTATGATCTACGCAATACAATATGTACTATTAGTAATATTACCTCTTTATATACCTATGATTTTAAAGATCTATTCAACAATATTCCTCTTGACGACCTTTACAATGTAATTAATGAATTATTTGAAACTTGTGTTAACAATATTCAGCTCCCTTCCCATGTTGATGTAACTTATTTCAGTTGTCTATCTAAATTTATTATCTATAATAATTTTATTCTACATAACAATAAAATATATCTACAAAATCATGGTATACCACAAGGTGGTTCAGCATCTAGTTACCTTGCAGATCTTTACTTATATTACTATGAAAAAGAATATACTAATACACACATCATTCTTAAACGATATATAGATGATAGCTTACTTGTAAACACTACTAATAATAATAACATTATCTTCCCCATAAAATATCCATCTGCTCTGGAATTAATTAAAAATGATATGCTTAACAATTCTGTTAGTTTTCTAGATCTAAGTATCTCCATCACTCCTAGAAATAGCCTTAGTTTCAATATATATGATAAGCGTAAAGATTTTTAAAGTAAATAGCTTTACTCATTTTTCCTCCTGCTTACATAAATCTGTATTTCGCAATATCATCTATAATCACTGCTGTAGAATCAAGTTTCTATGTTCTGATGATTTTAAAGTCTCCAATTTTAAATCTCTATTTCTGTCAGCTAGACAATACAACTATCCCACTAAGTTCCTAAAATCTATTATATACAATTCTTAATAATGATGTGTCTAATGTCTTTGTTAATTTACTGGAGGTTGGGTGGGGTTTTGGTTTTAAGGTTGTAATTGGATGGTTGGGTCGGGCGGAGGAAGTTTTTCTCATTTAAAAAAAAGTAATATGTTTAAAAACAATTTGGATGTGTATATGCATGCATATATATATCTGGAGGAATTAAAAAAAAAAAAAAACCGGGGTTCCTATATTGTGATTATTCTGTCCTAAACGTTATTTTTTATTTTTTTCTTATTTACTAGATTAATCTTCTGTCATACAATAACTTATTATACATACTTTGTCAATAATAATAATCATTATATTTTTAAACAATATGTTATATTTAATTTTGCTATACTATTTATTTTATTCAATCATTTTAATTTATTATTATTCAATATATATTTATTATTATTCAATATATATTTATTATATTAATATACCTGGATATTCTTAAAATTAAATAATATTACCTTTTAGTATTTGGCAACTCCTATACTTTCTTCTTTCCACTTTTATTTAGTGGCAACACCATTTTTCACTTTTTACAATTCTTAGCATTGGCAACACATATCAATTGTTCAAATGAAATTTCCATGTGCTCAAGGTCTGGTATGTAAAATTATAATTCCTATTTCTAATTTTTGTTATCTTTTAGATTTCTTCTTTCATTATATAGTAGGGTAGGGCCCAGATGTGTGGAGTTAATATCTCTTCTGATATGCCACACAACCGAAACCCTACTATTTGGTTTGCTGTAAATTATAATCCACTGTTTGTGGCCCCTGACGATGGTGACAGTGGTTATAATTTCCGTTCCATTATATTATCACAATAATTCTTGCACTTTATTTGGCTTCAAAATCTGGTTTCTAATTCTTGCTAATAGCTGTTATATTTTTATGCGAGATATGTCTTATTTGTAGTATGTTTTGTGTTTTACTTGTTAGTTATATATATATTCTGTAACATTACAAGTCAAACGCCTATGAAAATCCCATATTTCTGGAACTACGCAGTTTAATTCAGTTAGGATAAAGAAATCCGCATGCAAAAACTTTAATTACTACACGGTCCCTTACAACTCCTTTGTAACTTTGTAGACGGTCCCGGCAGCCAGCCACATAGGCGTCTTGAAATTCATAACAAACCCTGGGAAAACAGCTGCCCAGTTTTAGCTTTTGGCCAATGGTTGCAACGCGTTTGAGGTCATGTGTCATGACGTCCAGAGCTTTTATAAGGACCTGCGACGGATCAGGAGCAGATTTCCCCGTGACGCAACTGCTAAGATAAGATGTACCCAGTCGTCAAATAAAATCATGTAATCGTACTTGGAGTCCGTCTTATTTCTTCCATCCTTGGCCCGACTACGACTACAAACAGCAGGCGGCCGGGGTCGGCTCTAAGCCAGAGTCTATACCCAGTCGCGCCGCATCGCCTGTTCTGCCCGTCAACGCCTCGCCTAGTACTCCACGCCGTGAATGCGCCTCCCGAATACCCCGCGCCGACGAATGCCTCTCCCTCTGGTTCATGACTACACAGCACTCCCGCAATAGCGGCTCAGAGTCCCGAGCCATCCAGGAGACCTCAACATCCATGCCTCACCCTCACCTTACCACCGGTTCCACGACACAACTCCCGTAACACCTAATGTTACATATATATATATATATATTATTTGTATATCTGTTACTATATAAGTAAGTAACAGTAATGACAAACAAAAATTTACATAAAAACATTTTTTTAATGGAAAATACTATATTGTATGAAGAAAAGGAGTCTATGCCTACGTAATATATCACTTTTACTGAACATAAATGTACACATTTTAAAGAAAATGTCCAGTAAAGACAGGCAATTTTCATCAAGTCTAATAGATAAAAAATCTATAAAAATTAAATTAAAAAGAAATGCATGAATAATGTTTAAATAATGTGCTGAAACAGGGTATGTTTTATAGTATTAAAAAAAAACTTATTTATTGAAATTGTATTTTTGTTTCTGAAATCTCCAAATGGCACCAATTTTTGAAAATGACCCAAGAAGCAGAGAAAGGGCACACTACACCAAGTTCACAACTATGCATGCATATGTTTAGTAAATACTTCTGACATGCACAATTTCAATGCAGTGAGAAAATGAGTTATCAATACCACCATGTAAAAAATGTAAATCTGTCATTTTCTAGCTTCGAGAAAAAGGGCCTTCAAAGTTTTGTTGCTTCAATATAGTTATGCAAAATCATGAAACACAATGGCCAATCTCCACATAAACTATTTGGAACTAAGATTTCTTTGGTACAGTACACAACATTGCTTAGATATACTGAAAAAACATTTAGGCAAATTGATAAACTTGCAGTGCTGTGGAAATGGAACATTTTTTAGAATGTGAGAAATTCAGGGATGTTAACTCCAACACTCGATTTGGGAGCACCCCGGGAGCAGAAAAAAATTCATTTGGGAGCACCTCGGGAGCGGAAAAATTCCATTTGGGAGCAGAAAAATTCTATTTGGGAGCAGAAAAATTCCATTTGGGAGCACCTCGGGAGCACAAAAAAGATAGTTTCCGAGAGGAAAACTAAGATTCGAGATCAGAATTAACATGATTTTGGAGCATAAAATTGAAGATTAAGGAACACAATAAATGCATACAAGAAAAGCAAAGTTTGCGAGCAAACACCATTTGCTAAAAGCAAAACACTATTTGAAAGCACTTTAGGAAAGCTGTGGAAAAAAAGGGTGTATACAGGCTATGCTATCAGCAACTTGGTAAAAACAATACATATCAGGAGTCAGCAACCTTTCTGTGGTTAAGTCATTTTTTTCCTACTCAAGAACCATGAGTATGATTTGTATGTGGCTTGCGAGCCACAGGTTGCCAATCCCTGTCCCTTTTTTTTTTCTTTTTCAGAATCATTTAGGGAATCTTCCTCTCGAAAAAGAGAGCACAAATAAAATGAAAACTAAATTTTAAAACAAAAGCTTCTATCTCATTCTTTAGTTCTATTACAAATCACAAGTAGTACTAAATGGAGATTTTTGAAAACCTAAATATTATACCTCTTATACAACAACACGTAGTTGGTAAGCAGTATCGAAAACAAAATAAATTTGATGGTTAGAATAATTAAATGTGTGTACTTTTAATAGCATGTGCTTTTGTATCAGTAATTTAACCTCATCTAATATTTACATATTCATCTATAATACTTGAACACAATATACAAAGCAAATGTAAACAAAAAATATTTAATGACTGTTGAGAGAAATTAAGAATTATGGGAAGTTAAAAATTAAGATTATGAGGAATGATACTTAATTTGTAATCTCATTATTAATAAGTTATCTAGTTTTCTATTTATTCTTTTTTTTATTTTTATTAATTTCTTCTTGAGCTTTTTCATTTTCTTCTAATACTTTTAATGTTTTTGCAAGTCTATCCTTCCCTTCCGTTAATAGAATCTGTCCACTTTCTATAACAGCCAGTGGCGGCTCGTGACCTGCTTCAGTGGTGGGGCCTGAAAATAGTGCCAGTTCAAATCGGGAAAATGCATATACATAGAGCTGTGGCGGATCGTTACCCATTTCAGAGGAGGGGGCTTTTTTTTTTAAGCTCGAAAAGGTAAAACATATGAATCGCTTTTGTAAACAGTGTGAATACATAAAAACTTTTCGAATAACAAGTTATGAAAGGCGTATTGATTTCTCCTTTAAGTTTTCATTTAAAGACAGCAGATTTATTTTGCACAAAAAAAAAACATTTTCCTCCATTTTTCTTTCTCAAAAAGGTATAATATCAATTTATAAAAAAAAAAAAAAAAAAAAAAAAAAAAAAAAAAAAAAAAAAAACAATGCATGTGTACATGTTGAAAAACGAATTGGTCCATAATGTTTAATCTCCAAATAGCAAATCGTGCCCCTTCATAAACAAAAAACGGTGCCCTTTGCGATGATTACCGTAATTTATGGAAGAAACGCCGCACCCACGAAAATGAGCTTAGTTAGCTAGAAAATCGTCTAAAACGCCGCAGCCGCGATCGTTGGTGTGTGTGTGTGTGTGTGGGGGGGGGGGGTGATCGTGGTCAGAAGTCAATGCCAGATAAAATTCAATGTTTTCTAAAATAATTTCTTAATTAACAAAAAATAAATAAATAAAAAATATGTTGCATTACTTATTAGACTTAATGTATTAAAAAAGCTATTAAGTTAATCGGATATATTTCGGGAGAAATTGGATAAACGGTAAAAAAATCTCCTTTTTTCTCCCCCTTCCCATAGAATGTTTTAAAGTATTTGCCACTATTTTACGAAGCTTACGATTTCTATTTTCAAATAATCAGATATCAATGTTTATATTCACAAAGGCGAATTTATAGAAATAAAAAAATAACTTCTAAAAAACCTTCTTGCATCCGCACAAAGTTCGGACAGACTACCAGTCGCCATTAAAATGAAAACAGCAATCGATGTGTGAGAAGAGTCTCCAGTTAAAAGTAAACATTTCCCCCCCCCCCTCCGCGGATGGCCAGCTGTTGATTACGTAATGAGCTTGCTTCAGCAAATTGTTGTTTTAAACTGAATGTTGTGTAACAACTCTTGATGGTATTTATTTATTATATTTTATATTTATAACATTGGGATTTATTTTAAAAGCACTCAGCATTTCTTGAGCATACCAATTAGTTGGCAGAGTTTATTCCATAGAGTGCACAGGGCGCAAAGCCGCACGGCGAAAAAAAAAAAATCTTTCAGATTAACTTTATTTATTTATTTATTTTTGGGGGGGGAAGGGTTAAACTCTCACCGTGCGCAACATTGACTAATTTTGGCTGAAATTCAGTATTTTAAGAACAATAGAGGTTCATGTGAAAAACGGGTGCATTTAATAGAGGGTAGTGCACTTTTGCGGTATTTTACAGAACTTTAACCCTTCAAAATATATATTCAAAACTTCATTAAAATTTAATTATAGTTCTAAAATGTAGATGTAAAAGATTTACTTCTATTTTTTTTTTCTTTTTACTTAATTGAGGAGACATCGGTTGGATGTATGAAGCCATCCACTTCAGAGCACGGGACATGGACCCAGCTTAGGGTGCTCTGACTTTTTCCAAAACTGGATCAAAGATCAAACCTCTTTTCTATGGGGGTAGGTTCGCATTCTGATTCGCTACGCTGTGATCTGTGCACGCTAAAGAGTACGTGTCGGTGGTGGCGCCATCTTTTGAGAAAATTATCACGAAACGAATTTTTCGATTTTTCGTTGAAGATCGGTTAAAAAAAATTACAAATATTGGAAACGCCGCACTTACTATTTTTTAACTTTTAAACTCATAAACGCCGCGGCGTTTCTTCCATAAATTACGGTACTTGTTTGCCTATCTGGCCGGCCATGATTGAGGTGACTAACAAAGCCCGACTGGTCCGATCCGGGGCGGGTAGAATGGCTTCGGAATGCAGCTTTCGTACGCCGTTTGAATCTTGCTTTACTGCTAACTAGCTTTCCATACACGCTTTAAAAGATAAATGAGCGTGGCAAAAATTTAACAAAGAGTCAAAATGACGTATTCGGCGCAGACCGGCGCAAAAATCGGCTAAAAGCGCAGTTCGGCGCAATATTTGTGTTTCGGCGCACCCTGAAAGAGTCAAAATGACCTATTCGGCGCAGACCGGCGCAAAAATCGGCTAAAAGCGCAGTTCGGCGCAAGAATTTGTGTTTCGGCGCAATCGGCGCAGAATTAACATCCCTGGAAATTACAAATTTTAAACAATCCCTAATTAAATTAGGAGGATGTTTTGAATGTTTAGGTTGAACAATATACGAACTATGCGAAAAAATTGCAGAGCTGGGCTTAAATCCAAGACTGCTGTTTGAATTGCGGGGAGTCTACAACAGGGCTACTCTGGCATGATTCTCAGATGAAATTTCTCTGATACTACGGCATTCATACCAGGACTACCACATATTAAGCCGTAGACCTGGGTTTAATCTCGAGCTATGGAATATTTTGCTTAGTTAGAATAATGTTCAACTTAAACACTCCAAACATCCTAATTTAATGAAGGATTGTTTAACATTTGTGAGGTTAATCACATTCTAAAAAATAAGTTTAATTTCTGCGGTGTATTAGAGCTGCTGTGAAAGAATGTTTCATCTGATCAACCCTTGTTTTCAGAAGATGGTAAGTCCCATCAGTTATGCGAGAAATTTCCTCTGGGAATGGTCCCAGATTAGTCTGTGATAGAACGCTGCACGTTAAGTAGTAGTCCTGGCTTCCATCCCCAGTTCTGGAATTTTTTTTTTTTGTAGTTCATATATTGTCCAACCTAAACACTCCAGACATCTTAACTCTCTGAAATAGTTAACACACATCAGCTTTCTCTTTTGTGTGGGCACGAACATGTCTAGTCAAACCTACTTTCTGAGAGAATGCCTTCTGACATATTTCACACACATAAGGTTTCTCCCCTGTGTGAACACGCCGATGTGTATTCAAGTTTCCTTTGACAGAGAATGCTTTCTGACATACTTCACACACATGAGGTTTCTCTCCTGCATGGAAACGAAAATGTTTACTCAGTTGACTTTTCGTAGAGAATGCTTTTCTGACATACTTCACACACATGGAGTTTCACCCCTGTGTGAGTACGATGATGTACATAGAGTTGTTGTTTACGAGAGAATCCTTCCTGACATATGTCACACACATGGGGTTTTTCCCCTGTTAAAGTAGAGGTCTGCGCCGCCGCGCTACGCCGCCGAGCATTTGTATCACGCCGCGCCGCCGAGATCTAGGCCGGCGCGCCGACGAAGAACACTGATTTTACATTGCGGCGTACAATGGGTTTCAAAACATTTTAAAAAATGGCACCTAAACTTTCAGCTACTTATTTTTTCTGACTACTTCTTAACGCTAGTAACCTATAAAGATACAATTTAATTTTTTTGAGTCAATGGCGTAATTTGATTGCATTAAAAACTGTTTAAACATTTCATTATACCTCAAAAGAACATTATAGGTTTGGAATGGTTCATGAGAAGGTTCTGGGGGAAAAAATTCTTAAAAGCAAATAATATATCAATCGGATATTGATAACTAAATGTATCGTGAATCTGCCATTTAAACAACATAAACCTATTCTGTTTTGATAAAATCTGTAATTTCATCTTTGCAGTAGAAATATTTTAAAAGTGTATCACAGCGGCAAGCTCATACTCTGAAGCCCCAGCAGTGGCCGAGCGCACAGCGCTCTAAACTGAGAGATGGAAGGTGCCTGGTTCAAAACCAGGTCGCATCCGCCGAAGTAACCGTTCGTAGTTTTCCGTGGTTACCTCCTAAACTTAGTGTGGATATGAGCTAGGACCCCTTAAAAGACCCCCAGGGAGGGCACCCCACTAGAGATGAGTTCGAGTTACTTTTTTAAACCCCGAGCCCGGAGACTTTTCATTCAAGCCAGCCCGATCGGCATTATTTGAGTCGGAGCACGAGCCCGAAATTTCAGCTAATAATAAATAAAAGTCATTTACTTCATTGATAGAATATCATAAATTTTGCCGTTTGAGCAAATTAAAGAGAGATATATTCGAGCCCGCCCAAGCCCGAACACAGTTGTGATCTCTACAACTCACCCCTCCGCCAAGACCCCACGTGTAGCTAACTGACCGTTATCGCACAACATCATACTCAAGACTAGTTTTCATGAAAATTCTAGTCTTAAAAAATTTTCATTTTAGAGCCAATTTATGCATGTGTGTGTGTACGCATACACCCATTTTCATTATGCTCTTTTTAAAAAAATGTCCCACGCCGCGGCGCGCCGACATTCTGAGGTCGTTACGCCGCCGCCGCGTATTTCCGTGCGGCGCAGACCTCTATGTGTGAGTATGATGATGCGCGCAGAGATTTTGCTTACAAGAGAATCCCTTCTGGCATATTTCACACACGTGGGGTTTCTCCCCAGTGTGAGTACAAAGATGTTCTTTTAACCTTTCTTTCCTGGAGAATCCTTTCTGACATACATCACACACATGGGGTTTCTCCCCTGTGGGAGTACAAAGATGTTCTTTTAACCCTTTTTTATCGGAGAATCTTTTCTGACATACATCACACACATCGGGTTTCTCCCCTGTGTGAGAACGTTGATGTGTGCAGAGAGATTGCTTAGAAGAGAATCTCGTCTGGCATATTTCACACACATGGGGTTTCTCCCCTGTGTGAGTTTGAAAGTGTCTCTTTAATTGACTTTTTTGAGAGAATCCCTTTTGGCATATTTCACACACATGGGGTTTCTCCCCTGCGTGAGTTTGAAAGTGTCTCTTTAATTGACTTTTTTGAGAGAATCCCTCCTGACATATTTCACACACATGGGGTTTCTCCCCTGTGTGTGCAATAATGTGCAGAGAGTTGTTGTTTCCGAGAATATCTCTTCTGACATATGATACACACATGGGGTTTCTCACCTGTGTGAGTCGAAAGATGTCTTGTCAAGTTGTCTGTCATGACTACACATACGATTTCTCCTGTGTAGTCATGTTATCTTTATGAGAGAATGTTTTCTAACATAGGCTAAACATGAATGTTTTCCTGTCTAGAAATAATCATGAATCTTCATAGATGAAGTAGTAAAAACTTGCTCACCTATGCTGCTGTATTCAATTTGGGAATCTAATTTTAATCCATTTTAGCAAGGTACGTTTTTGTCTTGTAGAACACTGAATCTCTTTATGCTGCAAGATTTTTTTGAAAGAGATGTGCGGCATAGTTTTCTAGAGTGAAAATGCAAAATCAAAAGTGTATGGTTTTTGTAATGTAATTCTTACACTTTATCAGGGTGTCTACCAAATTTCTGAAAGTCAATTTCCTGACTTTTGGGAGGACCCGGGAAAAATATTCCTGACCAATGCATTTTACTTTGGGAAACTGCACAATGCCCCCTCCCTTGTCTTTATTTTTGCATATTTTGTAGAACTTCTTGAAATCAATTTTAACTGAAGTATACAGGATTAAGCTACTAAGTAAGCTAATTTGTCTTTTACCCTCTCGTCACGATTGATGAGCCCCCGTTTTTCCCTCCTCATACAAACCAAACACATCGCTTATTGCTTTCGCGGTCCGAAAAATGCATTGCAGTTGTTTTCGGTTTCGAGTCTGACAATTAGAGAGAAAGTGTAAAAAACGAAAAAAAAAAATTGATTCTTTTGGTGAATTTTCCGGACCCATTATCCAATTTCCCGGTTTTTTCCAGACTTTCCGGACACATTTTCCAATTTCCCGGCTTTTTCCAGACTTTCCGGAGCGGTAGGCACCCTGTTTATAAATTTTCATTAAAAAAGTAGAAATCTTCAGAGCAAATTGTAAAAATTTTGAAGAGTGAAGGTGAACACAAGCTAAAAAAAAAAAAAAGGTAAAAATGTTGAAAATTTCTGCAATCTGTAAAAAAAATAAATAAATAAATAAAATAATAATAATAATAAATTGATAAATAAAAGAAACACATACAGTCGACTCTTGATATTTCAAAGTAGGCAGAACTGGCAAAAATATTTGAGATATCGAAAATCACACATTATATCTTATTCAGAGGAATATTTAATTGTGTGGTGAAAATATCCCATCAAATCAAGCAATGAAGTCAAATATTTTTACTTTTCTGATAATAAATACATAATTTGTTTACTAGGAATAATGTTAGAAGAAGAATTAATATATCATACACAGAATCAAAACAATAAGTGACTAATTTTATTTTGGGATTGGGCTACTAGTTATTTTTTCAAACTTACTTGTTTTAGCCTTGATTTCATGTTATCCTTATGTACGAAATCATTACTTTTATACAAAGCATTAATGATATCTTCCGGAACGTTAACACGGATTTCTATCTAATGATAAATAATTGATATTGCATTATTAAAATCAGTGTTCACTGTTCGTTGACACATTATTAATGACAGAAACTGAGTCATCTTCATTAGCGTCTTCTTGAGCTGTTATATTTGTGATAATGTGTTCATCACACAGTTCTTTGCACATTATTAATTCTTTGTCAAAAAATTTATGTAGTCACTAAATTCTGATTCATCTTGGAACAATTTGAAGATCAAAGAAAAATCAGCTAGTGAATGTCTAAGTAGCAGCAAAAATCGAGATAAGTGGAGGGATAGATTTCTTCTCTGAGTTAGTAAGGGAAAAAAATCTATTGAATTTAATTGCATCAATTTGGGACTTTAAAAAAAAAAAATCAAGATAAACGAAGTTGTGATATCGAGAAATGACTGTACATGTGTAAGATGAGAAAGAGTACTTTAGTAATGAAAATTTTGTGAATGTTAGAAATTTTTTAATGTAAATATGTCAGTATGCAACTTAGAAGGTTGAAGTCGATTAGATATTTTCAAAAGCACTTTTGCATACTTAAGAGCATTTTATATTAGAGAAACACCACTTTTCCACATGCATAACAGGAAAGATGCTATGCTAAAAAATCAAGGATACTATGAGAATTCAATTGAAGGCAAAACCGAATGCACTGGTAAGAATAAACTCACCGAAAAAAACAAGGTAATACAATTTTATAAAGGACATCTGGGAGAATATAAACTGCATTTAACTTTAATTGACCACTTGACTTTTTAAATAGGTCAACTCTAGAAAAGACACAAGATGAACTTATTGTTGCATTTCAGGTATGCACGTTTACATTATTCTTTCCGGCAAGTACCTCTTCATGACAACGATAACCATAACCAGGGCCAGATTAGCCATCAGGCTGCAGCCTATGGACCCCCGATCATTTTAGGGGCCCGGCAATAATGAATGAAATGAATTTTTTTTAATAAAGTTGCAATCAAGCTTTTCAATTTATTTTCAGTTCATATAAAATAATATAAAATGACTGATAAGCAGACAGTATATGTAACCATTAGTGAAGATTTCCTCTGGAAAGCAAGAGGAGCCTTCCCAACCCGGGGGGCAGAGGTCAGGGAGAGCCCTTCCCCTCTTTTTTTCTTGCTGACCGGAGGCTGCGAGAGGGAAAGATAAGGTGGAAGAAGCAGGCGTATGCATACAGGAGAACAGATTTTAAGAAATGGACCAGAGGAAGAAAAAATATATGTTAGGAGGAAAGTTAGGGGGATCTCTTTATTAGAGTTTGTAGAATTTACGAAGTTTCCTTTGCTGTTTTCCTGTGTTTTTCGGATGAATTTACATTCTTGTTTTTCTCACTTCCCTTCCTTATTGCCGCAGTCATGAGTTGAATGTAAACGAGGCATGAGGATGTTTGAGAGTTCTTGTTTTCAGTATTCTATAAATACAGGGAAACTTCTATGAGCGACCTCCTCTATTAAGCGACCCCCAACCTTCAACGACCAATTTTTTAAGTCCCTGATTTTTCACCCTATCTACTTAATGTTAAAAGGTTTTCTAGAAGAGAACACATAACCCTCTATAAGTGACCAGTTACTGTTCGGTGTCCGAAAATTTTCTTCCATTTTTCTGGAAGTAAAGTTAGCAAATACCGTATTCCAAAACCGTCACTCTGCTGTAAATCGACAGTAGGTGCAAGAACACATACAAATCTTGTAAGTTAGAGAAAAAAAAATAACATGCCAAAGAAATTAGCGGTTTTACCATTGGAGCAGCACAAGGATGTGATCAAGTCGCATGAAAAAGAAATTCAAAAAGGAAGTTAGCGGTTACTTTTGGTTGTGCGAAAACGCAAAAGGCAAATCGCTTTTATTATGTCATATTCAGAATCTCACGATATATGCTCTTTCGTCAGATGTAAGACATAAGAAAAGTACTTTCGCAAAGAGAAAATAATATGAAACAATTCAAAATTTCTAAATATTTTATTAAAATTTAACTTTTAAAAATATGTTGTATAATTACTTGTGTATAACTATACAATTTCTTAAATAACAAAACAAACAATATTTCTTGCAGTTTTTTCTTTTTTTGGCTATCAAATTTTTTTTTTGGCTAAAGTTTTTGAACAGCACTTTTAAAACGGATATGAATTCTAATATTAATGTTGTTATAAATCAAATGTTTATTTGTAAGTTGAAAAAAAAAAACCTCTTTCTGATTCACACTGTTAAAAGACAGTGGGATTAATTTGCTGGGGACAGTGGTATTGTTAATTGACAGTGGAAATAATTGCATGGGAACGGTAGAAGAGGGGCTCCTACAATGAATTATTTTTTAAATGAAATGAAATGATTTTTAGTTTTTTTTTCAGTTTTTAAAGAAACAGTTGAATATGAGTACAGCTGAAAAATTTTTATCTTTTAACACATGGTTTCTACAGATTTCACAGCTTTTGCTTCCCTGTCATCTATCACGCTCTTCCCTGACTTTATCTAGCGTACTTTCCTGAATTTTGTATTTCTATTTTTAACATTACATCCTTTAATTAATAACTTTTTATATATTTTGCCCCTTTTATACAAATAATAATAATAATAAAATTAATATATACAAGAATCTTATTTGACATCACTGAATTCTAACGAAAACCATGTTTCATAACAATTTAGGATAAAATTAAGCGTATTTCAACTGCACAAGATATACTCATAAAGAACACATTTTAAAATTATTTAAAAGGTTAAATGAGAAAATGAAACCAAAACAATTTCTATACTGTTCAAACAGCAAATATTTTCTTGATTTTATTGCAAAATTCAATTTCTCTTGCATTTCCCTGACCTTTTTCAATTTCTGCTAATTTCCCCGACTTTTTTCCCAAATCCCTGACTTTCCAGGTCTGTAGAAACCCTGTAACACCTTACAAAAATCAGGCCTGAAAGGCACGGATCTGAGGGCAAGATACATTTAAAAATTTATTGAATGATTTTTCAGCCTGCTTCCTCCTTCCCCCCTTAGAATTTAACAGTTGCTTTACTTCAAACTAATTGCAACATCATCACATGTAGTAGCACAATCTTATTGCGAACAAATGCATAAAATGCAATAACGTCTACAAATTCTCTGAGTTGTGTTTCATTGGAAGGGAGTATGACAAAAAAGCAATAAGATTTCAAAAAATGTTCCCCATCTTTTCCATGATCAAACAGAGAAATTATGCAGCACAATAATGGCATCTCCTATCACATTTATTCACCTTATCACACTGCCCTCCAAAAGTTAAGGTACAACCTGTTTCTTGTGAATAATATGGAAACGAATGAACATAGAAGCAAAAAATTTTGACTAACTGAGCACTAAATATCACCCTGATTCTTTATTGAGTATGGCATAGAAATTTACATAAATTCAACACAAACATGGTGTAAAAGCAAAAGAACACTTTAGGAGAAAACAGTTTATCTAAGCTTTTTGTGGAAACATGTGGTGGAAACATTACAAAAATGAGTTCTAATAAGGAACGTGTCCACCCCTAACTGCAAGGCACTGGCGACATCGATTCTCCATGCTGCTAATTAAGTTGTCGGACACCTCAATAGGGAGCGAAGATCATGCACAGATTAGCCCTTGTTCTAACTCATGCAATGATCTTGGAGGAGGACTTGAAGCAGCCACTTGTCTGCCAAGGGAGTCCCAAACATGTTCTATTAGATTGAGGTCTGGAGATTGAGCTGGCCATTCCATTCGCTCCAAACCTCGACTCTCAAGATAATCCTCAACAAGCACAGCTCGGTGAGGTTGGGCATTATCATCCATCAGAATGAAATCATTGCCAATAGCAGCAGCATATGGCCGAACATAGGCATCAAGGATCTCGTCCTGATATCTCACACCAGTCATAGTTCCTCCCTGGAACACATGCAGGTTAGTATGACCACCGAGTGGGATCCCTGCCCAAACCATTATTCCACCACCTCGATAACTGTCTTTCCACAGGGTTGGATGGATGGTATTGGGTGCTTCGTTCCCTCCAGATAAGCAAACGTCCTGAATCGCACTCCAGTGTGAATCTGGACTCGTCTGTAAAGAGTACAGAAGCCCATCGTTGTCTGGCCCAAGGAACGTATTCTCTTGGCCAAGATAAACGGGCCCTTCTCTGTCGTCCGTTGAGGGGGACACATACAAGTGGTCATCTTGCATAGAGACCTGCATTGTGAAGAAGCCTTCGCACCGTACTAGCGAATATTCTTCAATCTGATGCTACAGAGTGGTCCGCAACAAGTTGCAGCACAGAAATGCTTCTTCTTTTCTGTGCTGAAAGAGCTATAAAATGACATTCTGCACGTGTTGTAGCTCGTGGTTGGCCTAGAACATGTCTTCTAGACACAGAAACTTCCATTTTAATATTGATTACAGAGACGGCGGACCACACTGCAGGACACATTAAGATGCCTAGGAGCATAAGCCTGTGACAACTCCATTTCCATTCATACGACTGGCCACCACTTTAACGAACTCGGGCAGTTTCTCTAAGACGTTGCGGACCCTGCAACCTATTGTTAACGAATCTGCTAACAAAAGTTGTAAATCAACAAAAGTTACGCGTGTAATTATGAATGCCTGATATTTGAATATTTTTCTCTGACTCATATATGTCTGTTCTTTTCTATAAAAACAAAGTGGCAGCTATCGTTTTTGCATAAAGTTCATTTTTATCATTTATATAAACCATAAATTTTACTGTCAGTGTCATTTTTTTTTTATGGTGAGCTTCGAAAAACATGTTGTTCCTTTACTTTTGGAGGACAGTGTAGTTCTACACATTAAGTAATGCCTTATATGAATTATCAAGTTTAATTATAATGATTACTTTTATATATATATATATATGAGCATATTGCCAGTTTCAAGGTTGTTAAAAAACTGGTTTTTTTTTAGTTTTTATGCAATTTTAAGGAAAAAACGATGCTATTTAATCAATTAGATTTGTTACACAGATCTTAATAACTTTCATAATTTGAAATATTAAACCATTTGCTCTATTACTGGGTGAAAAAAGTAAAAGAATTACAATTAACTTTTGCAGTAAAATAATAAAAGGTAGACTGCATGGTAAATACTTTAATAAATGTACCAGAAGGAGGAGGAGGCTGGCATCTGCAGAAAAATTATTGAAGTATCTGAAATCTACAAGTTTATGTTATTTTTCTTTCTTTCTTTTTTTTTTTTTTTTTTACTGTATGAAACCAATGTACGAGTAGTGATGGATTTATTTTTTAAAGCGAACCCTGATGCCTTGTAATTTGAGTCCACCCAAGTTCAAAAAATATTAAGTCAGAACACAACCCTAAAATTTAAGATACTAATTCATTAATGAAAGACACTTACTTTTTTGCTAGAATATTACAAGTTTTGTTAATGGGAATGGTGTTGTATTTAATATAGACAGATGTCAAATCTATCTTATGGCCAACGAAGTAATAAGCCATTACTTAGAAGCGTATAGTAAGCGAAAATATCTGTAACAGTTTAGTACCAACTAAGTTCCCTTGTTCCTTATATTTTATAAAATAAGTATACTAATTCATCTGAAATGATGCCTCATTTTTAAAATCTGTTTAAAAGATATAAATGAAAAATATCTCATGAGCTCGATTCTGAACACAAAAATGGAATACAAAACCTGAACCTAGTTCTGACACAAGCTGAGCCTGTCTCATCACTAACAGGCATCAGTTATGCCAGTAGTAAAGTTTTGTGGCAATGCGATCCCACTTTCAACACTGAGGTACCACAACTCTTTGCTTAAATTTATTTTCTGAATATATAACTCTTTTGAGTATTTAGGAATAAAAAACTACATAAATGAAACAGAAAATGTGTTTGAGCATTTAAAATGTCAAAATGTTTTGAATATGTTATGTTGAATAAAGTAATCCACTTTAATAAGACTAAGATAGAGTATTCTGTTTTAAAAACTTCTTTACCAGCTTATTTGATTTCTCATTTTAAAACAATTTCTGAAGCAATAAGAAATCAATTTAAAATATGAAATGGTCTAAAATATATATGAATGTGAATATACTAAATAAATAAAAAATAAAAATTGCATTTAACATATAGAAGCTACATATTTTAACAAATTTATGTAACTTGCTGTAAAACTGGATGTTTTAATCACCAAATTTTGAAAACAAAAGAAGTTATTAAAGATCCCAGTGGCAGAATTTTGTCATGCTTTCTGGGATGTACACAAAGATATGAGTGCATTTAAACATTGTTAATGGGAAATTACAATTTAGTTTATGTTGTCAACAATTAGTTTGTGAAAACTGGTTATTCAAACAACACGTGAAGTTCTGCAGTTCAGAAAAAATACAGAATGTCAAGATTTAGATACCTTACGGTATGCAAGGAATGAGAACTCCCCCTCCCCTTTCATTAGGGATGTAATGAATATTCGGCTGTTTTGCCAAATATTCAGTAAGTCGAATACTGAACAGATATTCAGCCAAATAGTTGTGTCCGAATATCATATATATTAATACGCTAAGGTTAAGATGTTTGCCTCCCTTTTTAGAAAAAACCTCACAATTACTCCACATAAATTTTATATCATTTTACAGAGAATTGCTTGCTCTACCGGCATCAACAACTAAAAAATTTGTTATTGCTTTTGTTTTTGAAAATTAATGGGTGGAATGCAGAAGTAGTGCCAAATGACGACAATAATGCACCTTTTCTAGCAAAGGTTATCATTTTTTTTCGTAATAAAGAGAAATGTCATAGCTGTTGAGTATTGCAATTTGCAAAAAAAAACTTGCATGAAGAGGTGATATTCTAGGAGTAGTGGTTTTTGTACATTTAGCATTAGTTTACCAGTGAAATTCGCAGTTAGTGCAAGGCCAACGCACATATGAAATATGACGTTATTGCGGGATTTGTGTGTTACGCTTTGCAAGTGAAATTGCTCGTAAATGTAGAACCACTCGCCAGATGGGTTCAAGAGTTTTTTTTGTTGCGATTGATTTCGTTACACAAGAATCTGGCCAGCTTGTAAAAAATAAATAAAATAAATAATTTTTGTAATTTTACAAAGTGATATCACACTTATTTAGTGCGAATTATTCGCACGGGTACAGCTAGTTGCTACATATTCCGCTGAATAATTTCAGAATAAAGAGAAAAAATATTTTTAACATGTATTTTTAAATGCATTTACAAATAATACTGCTTAGTTACACTTCAATATGTCAATTTCATATTATAAAATATCCTAAGTCATTGAATTTTAATCTGATTGGAACATGCTCTAATGTATTTAATTATATTACAGAAATGCAGACTTTTCTGCTTGGTGACACTACTTGTCTTGTTTTTCTAATTTTCTTTATGGGGTGGGGGTAGGGGAGATCCTCAATTACAAACACAGTTTTGAAAAGCTGCTACATATGTTTGCCCAGAGGCTGTAAAATCGAAAGCATAATGTGATTATGTATAGTTACCAAATTAATCACATATATCATAGCATATTTATTAAATTATGAATATCTCAAAATATAATTTTGCTGCTATTGGTGTTTAACTTGGTAAAAGATATTTTTTCATGATGAAGTTTTTTTTACAGATAATATACTGTTGTGTGATTTTAAGTACCTACAAATAATATAAAATGAATTTTAATTAGTCTTTATTTAGTATTTAATTACAAATTTGAAAAGCGACATTTTATTTACAATTAAAATGAAATTAAAAAAAATTAATATTCGACCTACACTATGTGCTGAATATTCGGTATTCGGCCTAAGCTATTCGCCAAATAATCGGTATTCGACCAAATCACTACCGTTTATTAGTTTTCAAGTGAGCCAATAAAAAATCAAATTTTTGGTGTCCCACCACCAACTACTTTATCTAAATTTAATAAATATGCATTCCAAAGGATGTTCAGTGGGCTGAACAGAAGTTGAGAGAGGGCCTATGAAACTGCTTCCAATGTTATCAATAAAGATTATTATTTTACATAACTATTAAAAAGATTTTAATAACTAAGTTCAGATTATGAAATAACTATTTTATTTATTAAAAATTATCTTTACTTAAAGTACTAAAATATATTTCTATACAAACAGAATTTTTTCTCTTAATTATCAAAATTTTTTATATTTAAATAAAGTTTTAAATTTTATTTTCAAATAACTAATTCAAATTTAAGTTTTTTGTTTAGATTATCTTATAAAGGTATCATATTTAAAAAGACAAATTTAAGTTTCCACTACCATATAACATTTTCATTAAAATAACATTTTTATTTTAATTACCATAATTTATAACCAGAAGTCTTGAAATTCAGAAGTCCCAAAATCCAGACATTTTGCTAATCAGTTTTTCCTCTTTAATATTATAAAACGTCTTCTTTCGTTTCTTATTAAAATTACAATAATAAATTGCAGTCAACAATACATGGATTGTTTCAATCCATGTATTATTTTTCATTCACGAATGGCTGCAGTTGGCTAAATGAGTTATTGCAGCAATACGTGCTATGAGAAAATGATCCAAGATGGCATCCGGGCTCGTAAACCTTACTTTCGTACAGTCAGCGACGGATTAATGCAATTTTTTTTTTTTTTTTTGGGGGGGGGTGGCTAGTGTTAATTTAATACAATTTTAGGGAAGTAAAGTAGGATCTTTTACATTTTTTTTATTTAATTTCCCTTTTCTTGGGGTGGCTAGTGTTAATTTATGACAATTTTATGGAAGTAAAGTAAGATCTTTTACATTTTTCATTTAATTTCCTTTTTCTCAGTGGGGACGACCATCCCCACTTTAATCCTACCTTACCCACAGTATAATTACATTCAAGTAATGAATAGTAACTAATCTAATTAAATTTTGCATTGCATCAATCAAAAGGATCTCTGGTGATATCAATAGCAAGTACTGTTATCGAGTGTTCTGTGTCAGCTAACGTAAAGTTGTATCTTTCTACACTGCCTGGCCATACAAGTCGAGCTTGTCGCAAACTGCAAAGGCGCACATCTGCCAAGAGAAGAATCCAATATGGCAAATGTGGTCTCTTAGTTTCCTGCGATCAACTCTATTAACCCTTTCACGACAGTGTGCATTTGTTTAAGTCGCTCCCTTGGGACAGAGCAGTAAGGAAAGAAATAGTTTTACAAGACTCGAACTTTGCATTGCTAAGCCAAACTTTATAAACAAATGACAAAAAACATCGTAATTTTTGGTACCATTTAAGATTATTACATAAGCTCTCATTAAATGTTTTTTCGCCATAATAATCTGGAACCAAGACTTTCTGAAATAAGAAGGAACATATGTGAAATATATCTCAAAGCAACAGAATTGAAACTATAAAACACACCACAAAGTAAGGGAAAAAAAAAAAGAAAAGAAAAGAGAGCTATCAGAAATGCGAATGTTTATATCACTTGGAAAATTAAGAGCCAGCTGCCTTTGGTCAAAATGCGATTTCCCACTTCCCCAAGGGCAGATTAAAGGGGGCGCCACTGCCCCTCCCCAAGAAAAGAGAAATTAATGTAAACGATCCTATTTTACTTCCATAAAATGGATGTATATGTCAATCTTCTAACTAACCGCCCCCACCGACTGACTAACACCCCCCCCCGACAAACTTGCATTAATCTGCCACTGCACTTCCCCTGCAATAGCTGATCAGTAAAATATCAAAATCAGGCAAAATATAAAGAACCTCAATCTTAGGATACTAAAACTACTTTCAGCTTAAAATGCAAATATGTACAGGCCATCCATTAAGCTCATTTTTCAGTGATGCACAGATGATTTGCCCAGCCATGAGAAAAGTTCCTAGGAAAAGCATATATGACTCTCCCGTCTAGAAGGGGTCAGGATACATGAAGTTAAAAATTTACTACTGAATTTCTTTGTTTTTCTATTTGTGTACACTACCAAATAAGCGATTTAAGTTATTACACATCCATGGAAGACATGAAAGTGATCTTCAGAGCGTTTTTCAACTGTTGAAGACAATCTGTCTGAAACGGATTATTCTGTTTCTGCGACAATGCCACCATTTTTTCTCGCCCCTCTTAACAATAAAATTTATATTCAAAATCATTCCCTGATCGTCTTTCTTTAAAGACATCTCAGCATCGTTGTATGGTGAATGGATCAAATTGGTACATCCCCTCATGAGTGTATGGGGAACATTTTACTAATTGGGAATGTTTTTGTATGAGGGTCATACACAAATTTAAAAAGCCTAATGTTTTGAAATGAACGAGTGGAATTTCTTATTAACGAAATTCAGTAAAGAATTTAACTTGATTGTAAAATAAAATGATTTTAATCAGTGATTTTTTTTAAGTCAGTGATTAACTTATTCAAATTACTGAAACTAGCCAATATTTACCTTTTAATTAGACGCGAAATTTCAATTTTCTTGGGTCTTTTTTTCTTTTCTTCGTTAAGGGTCTGTGATGGCTTTCATCTCAGTTGTTCCTTTATTATTACGAAATACATACTTTTACAAACATCCACTCCAACAACAAATAACCAAAACAACATACATAAATTTTATTTTTTATTTGTTAGAAGCAATTGGGACCTTTAGCCAGGGCTAGGGCTATCGTCCCGAATGATCCAGAGATAAGTCTAACTATAGAGACCCAGAAGCGTAAATAGTTTGAAGTTTGAAGACCCCCCTCTAGAGGGGGCGGGTTTTTGGAGATTTATGGCTGGAGCGTAAAGAGCAGACAGCCGAACGATAAACATAAACAAAAATTACGTTTGAGTGTAGTTGAGTTGTGCTCTTCCTGCTTTCCTTCATGGCTACCTCCGATCTTTATTCAGGTGGAGGCTGTCCGAAAGGCCAATATTTAATACAGATTTCGTTCAGAAGCCGCGCACAGAAGCGGATAGCCGGATACCAGCAGAAGGCGCTGAAAGTCGTAGGGAAAAGGATTTTCCCCCCTCTATTCGAGGGAAAAAGAAAAACGTGATCTGATCGGTTTCCCAGGATATGCTCTGAATATTTTGGATTACTTGAATTTCAATATAAATGTTTTAGATTTCAGGTATTATGCTTTAATAATTTTAATAATCTATCGATGTATTTAATATAAGAGTGTAACCGATGTTTTAATATAAATATTGTTTTAATAATATTCCCGTTTTATTTGGTTTAATATTCTCTATAGAATCAGTTTACCATGTGCTATCGAACAAAGCACTGCTCGATTTGCGGATGCTTTTGATTACAGGGTTGATGGCTTAGTAATTTTAATATTATTCTGTTGATTGTTTTAATATAAGACTGTAATCGATGTTTTAATTATTAAATTATGGTTTAAAATTCACTACAAAAGCAGTTTACCGTGTGCCATCAAACAAAGCATTGCTTGATTTGCGGATGCTATACGAGTTTCTAAATTAAATAAGATAATGAATTAATTTTTATATGTAAGCATCTAATTGAAGTTTTAATATAATACAATTATTTAATAAATTGATGGTAAATACAAATTTTTGGTTATATATTCGTTACGGAATTGATTTACGATGTATCATCAAACTTTTAGGTTTTCGACAGGGATTAGTATATGTAATTCATGTATTTCTAAACAAACATCACATAACAAACATTTGGGTTCATAAATGTTTGGTTCAACATAAATGTTTGGTTCAATATACGGATAAATTTCATTTAAGATGTATTATCATCAAATCATTTCACTTAAAATGTTATTACATAGATTAAATCTATAATTAAGTTATGTTCACAACTGTCATTACCATATTACAATTAAAAAAATTGTACATTTAATTAAAGCTATTAATGTAGCCAGAATTTTCTCAATTTTATGTTTAAATATAGCATTATCAAATTTAAAATGCTCTTGAATTGTTAACTTAGGGTTTCTACAGTCCTGGAAAGTCAGGGAAATTAGAAGAAATGCAAGGAAAATTGAATTTTGCCGACAAAATCAAGAAAATATTTGCTATTTGAACCTAATTGTAGAAATTAATTTATAATTTAACCTTATAAATAATTTTAAAATGTGTCCTTTATGAGCATATCTTGTGCAGTTGAAATTGCTTAATTTTATCCTAAATTATTATCAAACAGGGTTTTTGTTAGAATCCAATGATGTCGAGTAAAATTCTTGTATATATTAATTTTATTATTAGTTTTTGTTAAATAAAGGGCAAAATATATAAAAGTTATTAATTATAGGATGTAATATTAAAAATAGGAATGCAAAATTTGAGAAAGCACACTAGATAAAAAGTCAGGAAAGGGCGTGATAGATATCAGGGATGCAAAAGCTGTGAAATCTGTAGGAACCCTGTACTAATGAAGTTAGTTTAAATTAAATATTATATTAACCTTATTAATATATATTAAATTAAAATATTATATAAATAATATATAAGTTTAAATATTAAAACATATCTTTTAAATATTTAGATACTTTTTAGTTTTTATCTTGCTCCCCCTACCCTTTTTTTTTTTTTTTGGCCAAATATAATTTTTTTTTTTTTTTTTTAAATTAGAAACAATGGAAACTCTGCTTGGACATGACTGTATTTTGTCTGGTAAGTTCTTTTCTAAGGCTTCAAATCATTATCGTCATGTGCAATTAAATTGTGGTGCAGGTGATAGACCTTTAAGTCTTCCAAATATTAAGTGTGCCATTTGTGATGAAGACTTCGCTTCCAGGAAACAGTTGGAACTACATTTTACACAGTTTCATGCATTGAATATAGAGAAAGAGGTAATTGAATTTGATACATTATTTGATGATTTTCTACAATGGAAGGAAGGTATTCAGAAAGTGAACGTTTGTTCTTATGTTAAAAATTCTGGAACCAGAACTACAAAAGGGATATAAAAGTTATTTTTACTGTCATAGAAGTAGAAATTTTAAAAGTGAGAGTTGTGGAAAAAGACATGAAAAAATGTTACGTAGCAATAAAATTAATGCTGTGTGACCATCTATGTTAAAAGTTGTGGAAGATGGGGGTGTAAGTAAAATAAGAGTGGAGTTTGCAAAAACACATGTGGGTCACACAAATGATATTGGACGTATTAGGCTCACTCAGAAAGAAAAGGAAAACATTGCAATTAAGCTGTCACAAAATGTTCCAATTGAATCCATATTAGATAAGGTCAGAGATTCTTTAACAAGAGATTTGGGGAGTATTCATCTTTTAAACCACAGGGATGTGTTAAATATAAAGAGTGAGTTTGGTGTTAATATGGATTTCCAATGATCAAGTTAGTGTTAGAAAGTGGGTTGAAAGTCTGAAAAACTGTGAGGACTCTCCAATAATTTTATTTAAAGATCAAGATGTATATGATGATATTTTATTTCCAAGTATGAAAAAAAAAAAGACTTTTAGTTTTGATGAATTCTGCACAACAGGAAATGTGAAAATATCATTTATTTTGATTTTACACATGGTGTAAACGCTTATAATTTTGACTATTTAAATTTTAGGTGATAAGCGAGAAGGATTTTCTGCAGCTTTTATACGGAGCACCTTCGATATACCCCCTATCTTGATTTTTGGCGCCAAGGCCGTTTTCGACGGCGCCAAAAACGAAAGAGAAGTTGCCAAAAATGCAGTTTTCGACGGCGCGAAAAATAAAAAAATGGCCGTGAAACCACTTCCGAAAGCAGAAAAACTATAAGAATTAGAAGATTTTCACAAAAAAATTTAGGGTTAAAATGTAAAAATGTGGCCGCGAAGCAACGTTTTCAGAACCGAAAAAAAACTCATGAACGTAGAATTCGCGTTTTCGAACAAGAAATTAGAAATAGAAAAATTGTAGAAATGATTAAGGGTTAGGAATCTAAACACGAATAAATTCAAGGAAATTTAACAATAGATGGACACAGAAATCGCGTTTTCTAGCAAGAATTTAGGGTTAAAAATTTGAAAAAAACCTAAATTTCACAAATAATGGGATTTTTATGTGAGGGGGGCTCTGTCCCCCCTCAACCCCCCCTTTTTTTTTTACGAAAAAGGTAGTCAGGAAAACTGGAAAAATAAGAAATCGAGTAGAGCGTTTTAAGAAAAAAGCCAAAAACTGTGAAGCCATTCGCATGTACAAATAGTGCAGTTACCACGATGTATAACGCGAAACATTATACGTTAGCAAAAATATTTCGGAAAGGTTAAGCTCACACTCCGAAAGGATGTCTCCCTCAAAAAATCCAAAAACTTCTCCTGGTCCACTAACAAATAGCTCATAACAAAAATATATTAGCTACACCTTTCTTCCCACACGTGGGATTTTTATCAGACCACTTTAACGTTAAATTTTGTTCAAAAATACCCTGCTAATTTTCAATTACATTAGCTACGGAGGTTCTTAAAAAAATCATAAAATCCTAACCAAAAATATAAAAAAAGTACAGTAAAATATCAAAAGATCACAGTACCTTTGCAGAAGTGCTTTCGGTCAACTTACTACCTCTCTCTAAAAATGTGAAAAAAAAGTTCTCGCCAGCTTCCACGTGCAGGAGCTATTGCATCATGGCGCTCTGTCATTGGCCGGCCGGCCTAGGTTGCCATAAATAGCCTCCCCCCATTCTTGCCAACGAAATTCGTTTGGGAAACCAGAAAATCCCTTTTATCGCCAAGCTTGGCGCAAAAAACGCAATCTTTGGCGCGAAAAAAAGGTAGGGGGTATATCGAAGCTAAGCCTTTTATACTCAGTAACTGACAGGATAGTGCTGCATTCCAGGCATTAAAGGAACATTAACATTTGCAGGTAAATCCTAATGTATTAATGACTGATGATGCAGAATTATTTGTAAATGCCTGGCGAAGTGTAAATGGCTCTCCTGATAAAAAAAACTTTTATCATCTTGGCATGTTGGCAGAAGTTGGAGGAGAAAAATCACTCAGTACACGAAATGACGAACAACAGGTACAAATTTATAAAATTTTAAGATGCTTCTTAAGTGAAACTGATGACTAATGCATTTTTAATTATGTTAAGCCAAGCTAAGTTTTATCTTTCAAGAAATTTGCAGTGAGTTTGTAATTATTTTGAGCAGACATACAGTAACTGACCAGAGGGCTTGGGCATATTGCTATAGGAAGTGGAGTGGGATCCACACAAATATGCATGTCAAGCATGGCCTTATGCCATCTGTTGTTAAAATGATAGAGACCACACACCAGTTTTCTAGGTTGAATACTTTTAATTTCAAGTTCGGACAAACGGCTGGGAGTCAGGCTGGCGATCCTTTAGTTCCAAGGCTATCCTTTCATGTTTACATTGCGGTCTCTCAAGGCTCCCGAAATTTCCGTGCTCTTGCTTAAATACTCCCCTAGTTACTACGCCTGTTGACAGGGCTCATCATAATCATGAAGGTGTTACTCTCAAACGTAAGTAGTTAACTAGATTGTCAATCAAGCCATGAGAAATATTTGCTTACTTGAGTTCCAAAAGGGCATAGCAATGAAACCGCAGAAAACTGCGGATACTGTTAATAAACAACTAAACAATTTTCCTCCTTATCAAACTCTAAAAATTGTCTCTGCACGTAATATTTGAATGGCCGAGAAACAAACCTTACAGTAAGAGTGTCAGAGAATATAGAGAAGTCAGTCATATAAAGAAGGTTTTTTTCAGATGACATTAAATTAAATTAGAAAAGTTTATTTTATTATTACATGCATATAAAAAGGATGCATAGAACAATTAAGTATATTTATCTGAAAGGTAAGAAGGTTAAACATCTTGATAAAACTTAATTTTGTTTAATGAAATTTGTTAGGGGTAAAATTACTTCTAAAATAAGTGAGAAAATGTCACTGATCTAGTATTGATTTAAGCGCCAATGTGATTGTAGAAGATGGTGTATTAGTTCCTCCCAAAACAATGGAGAACTGCACACAGTTGAAAAGACGTCTACTTGTTCAGGGCAGTGCTCTTTATTAATATGCAAAGAATGTTGATTTTGTCTTGTTGAAATTTCACTTGTACTTGCCTTGATAACACAGTATAATGGAATATGTGCAAGCATATCTATTTTATTATGTGTGAACGATTTACAAACTGAAATGAGCGACCATAAAAACCAATGCAACGACGAAATGATTGAGAGTTTGAAAGAAAATACAAACAAATATGCAGAATTTTGCTTCAAAACTAAAAGATCCAAGGTGAACTCCTGGACACCAATTATTGATATAAAGGCAATAAGGGCATTTTTCACAGTACTTTTGATAATGAATATTAACCACCTGCCAAGAGTAACAACTTCACCCAAAAAGTCGAACCTTTTTTATCAGCACTGAAATGTAAATTTCAAGAACATTTCAATCCATACGAGCAATTGTCAGTTGATGAAGCCCTTGTAAAGTTTAAAGGTAGACTTGGAATTGTCCAATACATGCCACTGAAATCAGACAAATGTTGACTGAAAATTTGGATTTTGTGTACTTCACATTTAGGTCAATTCCACACCACAGGCCATAGTCAATTCTAGTCAAGGTTAGGCCACAGTCAATTTTAATTTATACTGTGGAAAAAATGACAGTATTCAACGCTCAGGAAAAGGCCTAGGAAATGATGTTGTTTCACACTTAATAAAGTGTTCAAAGAGCAGATATCATGAAATTTATTTTGATAGATTTTTTAGTAGTCCGAATATTATGAAAGATTTGTACAAGCAAAATGCATATGCATGTGGTACTGTTACATCAAACAGAAAAAATCTACCCAAAGAAATTACCAGCAGTAAATTGATGGAAAGCCACACAAGCAGATCAATGCAGTGTGTTTAAATTCCTAATCTTCTTTGCACGACATGGCTTGATAAAAAGCAAATTTTTATGCTTTCTACTAATGCTAAAAACGAAATGTGCAAAGTTACAAGAAGGAAAAGCGCAGAAAAACAAGAATATATGTATCATATCCTTTGTTTTTCTCAAAATATAATAAGTATATGGGAGGCATGAATTTAGCGGATCAGAAATGCAAATACTGCACAGTAATGAGAAAATCCTCGAAATGGTGGATGTCCTTTTCTCATTCCTGTTCAATACAGCAGTAAATGCTTATACTGTTTATGTAACAACAAATTCTCCATCACTAAAGAAGCAGATTTCTTTGTATGATTTTAAATTAAAATTGATAGAAGACCTAGGAAATGATGTTATGAAGGAGAAACATAAGAGAACACATGCATCTGTTTCTTTTTTCCCAGCACATGTCCACAAAAGACAGAAAATTGTTGGTCGTAAACGTACATGAGTCTCTTGCCGACAGAATGGAAATATCGACTGGTAAAATCTGTTCAGGGAGGCAAATAGAAAGCTCACGGGAGTGTACAACATGCAAAATATGTTTGTAAAAATTGTTTTAATGGCAGTTGAGAAAGCATCCTTTTTCCAGTTTTTTTCACAAAATGTAAGAAAAATGAAATTTCTTCTTAAAAAAAAAGCAAGTACGCCCATTTTAGGACAAAATATTGCCCAATGACGAAAATTATATGCTTTTTATGCTATAAGCTTACTCTGAGGGTAACAAAACAAAACATTTTTTTTTTCTTTTATAATTATTATACAGTAGAACCTTCCAAGAAGGACACTTCTCTAGGAAACTGAACGTGTCCATAATATTGAAGCATACCTCTATAAACTTGACACATCTGAAAGTTACGCACTTTTTAGGGAACCACAGGTGTCCAGCTTATGGAGGTTTCACTGTATATGAATAAATAAATCAGTGAAAAGTAAACAAACTAATGCAGTTGGTATATATAGAAGCAAGTATTTATAAGATCTGAAGAATTGCTGTTTAAAACGAATTGTAAAGGCATCCACATTATAAAAGGAATTCACATAAAATTAATTTCATCTCATTTATCATAAAATTTTCTTAAATTGAGGAATAGCTAAAAATATATGTATAAACAGAAGTATGCTCCTTCTACAATAATGCAGTTATTAAAATAATCCTATTACTCCATATTCTAAACTGTTCAAAATGTCTCCTCACAAGTTGTATTATGTACTCTTACAAACAGTAAACTTATAAATAAATACTTCAAAGGAGTATCCAACTCAAGGAATTGTGCAATACATCCTCTATAAATATAATGCCTGGGGTAGTTTTACATTGAGATTTCAGGATTAAGACTTTTTTTTCTGAAAATTTCGTGAAAATTAAGTCTCTTGTTTATCCAGTATTATGCATACAATCCGCTTAAAAAGATTTTTTTTCCCCACTTTAAATTTTTGTGACATAAACTGCTCAAAGGCTACCAGATTGACTGTGTTAAAAGAACAGCCTAAAATAGCATGAATATTATAGTATCCTCTGCGAATAGTATTGTTCTATTCAATTTTTTGATGGAAAATAAACTCTTTCAAGATTTCACCCCTTTGTTCGGAAATTCTATGGGAAACTACGCTGACTGAGGAAAGGGCAGGGCAGATAACTTTCCCTCTACACTCCCACTGATTCTTTGCACTCCTGTTTTGACAAGAGATAAATCTATGCAGGTACAAAAGAGACGTATTTCATGGGGGAAAGCATACAAAAACATTTCTCTGGCATTTCTGGGATTTTGAGCAAACATTCCAAATCACAGCTTGGGAGTGAAATGGTTAATAAAACAAAAATCTGATATAATAAAAGAAGAGTACAAAGCTGAAGTCAAGAAGATTATGGATGAGATACTCATGATTTCAAAGAAAGCCACATCAACATCTGAACGTGCAGCTATGCTCCTGTTATTAAGAAATACTTTAAGTGATTTTCGTTCATGCCATGCTAGGCACAATAATTCTAGCAATACACAATTCCCAAGCAGCAGTGAAGAACCTCCCAATAAGATCAAAGCACAACGTTTCGTTACAACCAAGAAGAAATCTAGTCTACCTCAAATCAACAATTTTCTTTGCAAGCAGACTTCGTGCGATTACACGGTCATCTGTAATCGATTACAAGAAATGATATGGATTACGATTACTAACAATTTCCAACAAAATTAGGACTAATGAATGTTGATTTAGTAAAATAACAGTTATCTTCATGTTAAAGAAATCAAACATCAAAAGAATTCTATAATAATGCAATTTTATCATAGCATTTTTGTAAAATTTGTAAAATATTATTTTAGTCATCGATTACAGTCGATTGTAATCGGCACGAAGTCTGTTTGCAAGCCCCCTGAATACGAAAAGCAAAAAACAGAGACAACATTGGTATTAGAATCAAATTACTCATAAAGCTACAGGGAAGGCAAAGCTGTGGGACACATTGACGAGATCTAGTAACTGCACGGCCACAAACATAAAAATGCACCACATCCCTCATTCCATCAACAATCTCAAAGATAGCATAAAGTCAAAAGAAGGTGTTAACATAAAAAATAAAAATAAAAACGTGTGTGCCCCAGACCGGGCCCGGTAGATGGCCTTCCAAAATCATCAGATGGCAGTGACAAGAAATTTTATGCTGATAGCCTACACGGGAAAAAAACATTAAAAAAACGTGTATGCTTAGGCAGGAGCATACTGCTAAAGTTATACTGTTAAATATAAAAAAAAAAAAAAAAAAAATGTATGTAGGTAATGTAGAAGTACAAAAATAAAAATGTGTATGTGTTTTAAATTTTTTTTTAAACTACCACCGTAACCTTTGTAGCATGAGTTAATTCTGCATGACTTATATGTATATCATGATATATATATATAACATATAAATTAAACATCCTCTCAAAATTCAAAATTCTTCAGGGCGTAGTAACTTTCGTTTTTAACAAAAGATTTGTGTCAGGATCTAAATTTAATTTAAATGCAAGTAATAGATCTCCCCTTTTCCCACGGTCTGCAGTTGCCACACCTTGCAAGAATTTCCTTAGGTTAGCAGGCCCGGGCAGTTTAACAACCAATAATTGCATCTCTTTTAGCACATGTCATACTGTATAGAACACGTGATCCGAGGTTATATAAGTTGAAACGCAGCTCGGAGCATAGATTCTTCATGACTTCACTTGCCATGTAAAACTATGTGAAACCAAATAAAATTATGTCTTCGTAAACCCGCAAGATCTCTCCTTTTGCTTAGCCCGACTACGAGTACTAGCAGCGGGCGGCCGGGGCTATGCCAGAGTCCCGAGTCGCCTCACATCTCCTGAACCTGACGACGATGTTATGACCCTATGCCGTGCCAACCATTATGTCCCCGTTTTATTTCATATATATATTACAGACTGTTGCATGAGCTTGTTTAAATTTTGCAAGATTTATATCGTAATCAACAAGGTTGCCTTTTGTTAAAAAGGGAAAAAATTGAGCAAAATTTGCCATTGCAGTATGTTTCAATGATGCGTTCTAGCCACATTATTGGTTTTATCTGTTGGAAATAGCAAATTAAAAAATTGATTATTATCCAAAATGCTTAAATTGCATTTTATTTTGAAATGTTCCATAGAATTAATTTATCCCCTGCTCAATTTTCTCTTTTGTTAATTTAATGCATTAATTTTCTTTTTTTTGTGTGTGACTATTTTATCATGTATTTATTTCCAGTGAAACTTACAAACACAGTTATATCCTACACTTTTTATATTATAAGTTAATCCAACCATAATAATCACAAATACATTTTATGTCTGTTTATTTACAGATAATTTAAAATGCAAAGCCATATTGTTGACTTCAAAAAATGGATTTCCTTGTATGAGTATATTAGATTTTTGTTTTTTGTGTGCATGGGTTTGTTTAAATTTTGCATGGGTTATATGCATAAATAAGAAAAGAAATGGTTAATATATTTACTTATAATTTTACAAAGCAGTTTGCTGTTTCCAAAAATGGATTTTCTTGCTTTGAGTATATTTAAACTTTGTGTGTATGAATGGAATTTATATATATCATTTCATTTTTTTTTAAACATGATTAAATTTTGTGCATATGTTTATTTTATTACCCTGCATGAATATATTTAAATTCTGCAAGGGTTTTATATTTGTAGTGTATGTTAATTTAGTGAAAGAGGCAGTATTCTGAAGTTATTTATGCATTATTGATATATCTTATTTAATATGCATGATTTTAAAATATGATCAGTGAGTTGCAGTGGCGCACACAAAGGAGGGATCCAAGGGGTCCGGACCCCTCCCAAAAGAGTTATCAATTTTCCTTTGTTAAAGCGTCATGTAATTTTTTACATTTAAATATGTTGGAACACATAAAATTCTTATTTTCACTAATTAAGATGAATAAACACAGTAAAAAGGGGGGTTACTATAAAAAATCTGTATTTTTTCAGGTGGTTGGTGTCGCAGCTTTATGGGCTGGACCCCCTCCAAGAGAAAATCCTGTGTGCACCACTGGCATGGGTGCCAGCAGAATATTTCCCGGGGGGTAAAGACTACTCAACGTATGGTTACCATGTTGTAAAGAGCAAAAAAGCAAGGGAAAACACTGCATACAAAAATCCAAGGGGGCATTGCCTCCCTTGCCCTATGCTGCCGGCACCCATGACCACTAGTGAGTTGAGATAAATTGCACTAGATTTGTAGTGAGTATTTTAGATTTTGTGTTAATTTTTGTTGTTTTGTTTATTTCAGTTTTTGAATATACATAGATTACTACTTGAAATTCATATATGTACAAGAAGGCAGCACATTGATTAGCTAAACTAGTTGACGCTCTTTTTAAGACTAAATATAAATGGAGTTTAGCCTTTTAAAGAGCTTCAGTTGGTTGTATTACTCAAGATAATGATATATCTATGATATATTTGATGCAAGAACTATGACTCAAGATGTTGATGCCATCTGTGATATTGTATTTGATGCAAGAACTATATATAATGTATGTGGTAATAAAAAATAAACTAAACTGTTTTGTTATTAAATACAAACACTTGGTTCCATATCATAATTATAACTTGTTTATATATTAAGAGCTGACAAAAGTTAAAAATTTTAGAAACCAGAAAAAATTGTTAGAGTGCACACAGTCCTGCAACTAGAGGGGAGAGATCTACAGAATTATTAGGTTTTGTGTCTCGGGTAACATGAACTCCAGTTGCAGAACTGGTTGCACATGAATAACAGCTAAAGTGTGCTGATTGTATCATACAGAGAACTTGAGGAAGCCTAGCAACTTCGTACAAAAGAGACTAACATTCTAATATATTTCAGTGGGAATAGCCTTATTTTTAGCAAACTATCAAAATTAAAGTTGTTGGGCAATTAAAATGGTTACCAAACTTTGATTTATTTTCCAGCAACATGTTATCGTGTGAAATGAATAAAATTGGTATTCATGTTATGTGTGTGTGATTAATTAATATAGTGGCAGGATAATTCATACAGCAAAAAAAAAAATACATCTTTGTAAATGATTCATTAGTGATAGTAATATTAGACCATGTTTTGCAGTTAGTTTTTCTTTTAGATGACCATCTTAATAACTTAGCTTGCATATGGTGCAATAATTTAATAGTTGTTTCTAAATATTTTTCAAAGAAAATCTGAGGACCATATGACAATTATCTGCTTTACTATTAAAGCTATAGCGAATAATGTATGTGTTATGTTTAGTATAGATATTACCAGTGTTATAAATTTAGTTACCAGGTAATAAAATATTACAATAATATTTCAGCTAGAATAATTTTTCATTAATGGAACCTAAAGTACCGGGTGATCCAAAAGTCAGGACAAACTTTAAAAGTAATTCGAAAACGAATCAAGATACAAAGATACGGTTTGCACCAAACGGATGGAAAAGAAACTGGGTTTTGTGTGGCAACGAAACAAAAATAGTTCTGTTGACAAACAACAGATGGTGCTGTAGTGTTTTATTTCACCAAAAGACGATTTACAAATGAAAAAATGTTGACAACTTACAAATCAGCTTAATTACAGTTAATTGATACTACAGTAAATTTTCAATGTGCTGCCCATCATTCAGAAGTACAGTTGTGAGACGAGTCTTCACAGCATTTAGTAGCATTTCTTGGGTTACGGCAGACACATTTTGGCAGATGGCATCTTTCAGTGCTGCTAGTGATGCCGGTTGGTCGCGGTACACTTTCGACTTATTGATCCCCACAGCCAAGTCACAGAGCGTAAGATCGGGAGATCTTGGAGGCCATGATTAATTAAAGCAGCGACTGATAATGCGATCCTCCCCAAATGTTGAGCATAGCAGATGTTGCACAGGCAGAGCAATATGAGGTGGTGCTCCATCTTGCATAAAGGTGACTGTTTGAAGTGCCTGTCGCACTTGCAGTTCAGGAATAATGTTCTGTAACAGTGCTGCATATCGCTGACCAGTGATAGAAACTGTTTTGGAACCAGTCTGTGTGACTTCCTCGACAAAAAATGGACCAATTATGAAATCAGCAGTGAAGCCACACCAGACTGTCACTGTTGCAAGGGTACCTCAACAAATGCATGTGGATTTTCTGTGGCCCACACTCAACAATTGTGGGTGTTAACAGTGCCAGAAAGTGTGAAATGCGCCTCATCTGTCCAAAGCACAGTGTGAAGCCAGTCATGATGTTCTTACATTTTATTGAATACCCAATTGGCAAAATCTCGACGAGAGTAGAAGTCAGGAGGTTTCAGTTCTTGGTTATGTTGTAACTTATAGGGATACTGTTTCAGAGTTTTTCGCAGAGCTCTCCACACACTTCCGTACAACACTCCTGTCTGCCTTGAAACTTCTTGGGCACTGCTCTCTCTATGTGCAGAAATCGCCGACATGGATTGCACTGTCGTGACAATAGCAGCGGCTGTTGAGGGACGACCACTTCTTGCACGTGATGCCAAAGATCCGGTAGATTCAAATTTCTTCATCATTTTGATCAATGCAGAAGGCGTTATTAGTCATTTTCTGCCTCACATGCCCTTCACATACCTGCCAACTCTTCTGGTTTTGACAGAAGACTTCTGTTTTCTTAAGCTATCTTCTGGTCTTCTGCCAGAAGATAAAATCTTCTGTTTTTTAAAATTTTTAGTTGATATATTAAATTGTATTGCAAACTATGCTAAAAAATTAGTAAACAAATAAATCCATTTCAAAATAATTTATTAAGGTAATCATTTCAACAGCTAACAGCACAGTGATGTCAAAGCGTTTGTAAGCAAATCTTTTATCGGTAGTTAAAAAAAAAAAAAAAAAAAAAAAACAGAACTTCATTTTGTTTCTCCCTCAGTAATTCATTAGAAAATTTATTAGTGTTGAAAATTAATGCTAACATACTTTGTTATGAAAATGACTTTTCTGATGAACTATTAGTAAAAGCTACTTTGAACCAGCTAAAGAAATCTTAATCTGTTTATTTTTATTTTTGTAAAAATACTCTAATATAAAAAATAATAAGAAACGGCAATAAACTGTGTGTCTTCTGTTTGTACTTCTTATATTTAAAAATTATCTTCTGATTTTTTGTGAAATCTTCTGTTTTTTCCACCCGAGTCTTCCTGTTTTCGGCTTAAGGAGGTTGGCAGGTATGCCTTCATGTAGCGATATGCTCGCAATGCCGCTGTGGCACTTTCCGCATTCTTATAATAAAGTTTGACTAAGAGGGCTTTCTTAACAATGGACAGCATTTCCATGCGTATAAGCTTCGACTACCATTACCTGCTCCAGTTGCTCCATTTTATATCGCTTGTTGCTTTGCATAACCCTATATCAGAAATCTGGCAGCGCCATCTGTTGGACACCGAGAGAACTATTTTTGTTTGTATTGCCACATAAAACCCGGTTTCTTTTTCATCCATTTGGTGCAAAACATATCTTTGCATAGGTGCACCCATGGGGGGGGGCTATGGGGGTTCAAGCCCCCCCCCCCTAAAGGTGGACAGTTAGAAGTGAAAAACTTTAAAAAATGGAAATTGTCACTAATGAATGATTACTATTATTATTATTTATTGTCTTCAAATTATTTCTAAAGTATTTTTTACCTAAAAAGATCTTAGTTTTTAAATAAATACTTAGAGAGTTTATGAAACACTTTAAAGTCGGTTATAATATCACTGAAAAGATCAGATAATTATTTATGACTCTATAATGAGTTTTTGCTTGTGGGCTTGTGTTGTATGGGCAAATCAAGTAGTACAGAATATTTTGATGTTATAAGAGGGTTGTAACTATTATAGATCTCACTATAACCGAGTTCAGCAATATTTTCAGCTCAGCCCCCCCTAAACTAAAATCCTGGGTGCACCACTGTATCTTTGTATCTTGATTCGTTTTCGAATTATTAATTTTTAAAGTTTATCCTGACTTTTGGATTACCCGGTATATTGCTTGGTAACACTAGGCAGACACTCACTTTCTGAAGTAATTACAAGTGTTATTAAACAGGACAGCCAAAAACCCAAACCTACCTGTGTTTTGCTAATACAGTTGTTATTGTACACTCATTAACAATTAAAATTATTTTTAGAAAATTGGTATTTTTTTTTTTAATCAAATGAGTAATGCAACTAGAAACGATCCAGAATATTATATTCACACCTCTTATAGAAAAGCCGAGAACAGAAGTAAGTCGTGAAATAATTACAATAAACTTAAAAGCTTCTTTTTTTTTTACACAGAGCTTTTCATTGAGTTGTAATTGAATGTATCTTTTAAGCAGTCAGAAATATTGATCATATATCTTCAAATAAACAGTTTAAACAATGAAATTAATCATTTTTTTTTTTTTCAAGGATGGAATTTGTATTATATTGTTGCAGAAAAGTGCTTGATTCTTGGGTTTGCTGTTCTAAAGTTCAGTTTGTGTCGAAAGTTTTTGTAAAAAGTCCATTTGTCAGGATGGAACACGATATTTATTGCCTCTAGAACTTTGAGAACAGTCAGCTGTACAAACGTGCACAGGCACTAACACTAACGTGTTTGTAACAGTGCACTCAGTACAGATGCTGTATTTCCCACACAAAATAAAACTCTTCCACAAGCTAAAATTCAATGGAAATACTCGCAAATGATAAACAGCTCCTCAATTAGGTTTTGACACACAGTATTCAAAAACAAGCTTTTCAAATCAGGCAAAATACAGCTTACAATAGTGCAATTTTCAGGCTAATACCATCAACAGAACGGATGTCCATTTTCTGTAACAGACATACAAACTGGGGCAATCCGCTGCTTTCATGGTTTATGTCGAATACTGAAGAAGGTTCTAGAGAAAAATATCCTCAGAATATTGTAGAACATACTTGATTTTGATTGCACAATAGCGTAATATTAGGCTATTGTGTGAAGTTAATGCAAGAAAACAAACTTTACTGACCCCATTTGGAAACTCGTGCCAAATGTCCGAAATATCGCTAAAAATAAGTCCCCAAAAGTGAGGTTGGCAAAGACCTAACACAAATATTTCCGGAGATGTCTAGAAAGCATTGTGTTAACCAATGGGAAAACCCAACACTGTATCTCCCGTTCTAGTTAACCGTTTTTGATGCAACAAACTGTAAAAATTAGTTATTTGACACATAGAATACGAATTTTAAACTAATTTACCAGCGTGTCACTCTCAAAAATTTCGTAACAATATAATTACACTTATCATTGGCTCTGGTGCGCCCCGCTCCAAAACAAAATTCTCACTGTCTTTTTTTTTTTTTTTTTTTTTTTAAGGTTATGATAAAAAATGTAAGAAAGTCCATACTGTTAGTCTCGTTGTCTTAAAATTATTCATAATTATATAAAATCTGAAAATCCACCCTTATTCCCATTCTTGATGATTTTGCACTTCAGAAATTTGTTTTCACAGAGTAAAACTTCTCAAATTCTATGTTTTAAGGCCTATTACAGAAACAAACTTTCGAGCAAAATGGGTGCCGCACAACCAGTTGCGGAAACTTCTTTCCTGGAAATTTCCCTCGGTTACCTATCGAACGGTCGTTCAGAGGCAAAAATATTGCTAGAATGCCAGCCAATTGAAGTGTTTCTGATACCAATCGTACTGATGAGCGAAGAAAATACGTCTTAAATGGAATAGTATATGGAAATAAATCTGATTGAAAGTATTAGTAAAATTCCACATTATCTCTTTGAAATCCCAAATATTTAAAAAGGCTAATATTTAAACAGCCTATTAATTACATGCTCTACGAATCGTCAATTCGGCGAATCTCTAAGCACAGTCAAGTTTGTTTATTGTGGCAACCCTGAATGCTTTTATACTTGCTGGAACGAGTTTCTGCAACTGGTTGCGGCAGTCAAATTGCTTGAAATTTTGTTCGTGTAATAAGGCTTTTAGTCTAAATTGTGACCATAAGTCCCCAATTATAGTGCAAAATGTTCATTTTGGAATGCAATTGGAAAATTCCTGATTTTTTTGGAAACTACTTGGAAAGTATTTTTTAACCCCCTCCCTCCCAACTGAGTTATTCGAGCCCCCTCAAATATTTTTTACAAATTGGCACCAGTTTACGAACAGTATTTTAATGTTTTTCATTAAATAAACTCTTGAGTTTCATCTATTTGCATAGTTTAAATACTATAAAATATTAAAATTTACATAACACAAAATTGATACTATTTCTTAAACAAAAAAAAAAAAAACCCCAAAATAATACTTAAAATTTAGTTACTTCCATCTAAAAGGAACATTCATACTGCGCACAAAAAAATGATTTTAAACACATTAGAGAATTATGAGAGCAATTCTGTTACGCATAGAAAAAGAACTGTAAAATTACACCTGAAAAGGAATTAAGAAAAGAAAATTTCATAAACATATGCCTAGCTGTTTGCTTTCACAGTTTTTTTTTTTTTTTTTTTTTTTCCCCCCACCAAAATATCCCTTGTTTCAATTTCATTATTACTGTACTATTATTTTGCATCATTTTCATTCATATTTGAACCTGCCATATTCAATGAAACTTTTTCTTTACTATTTAATATTTTTAAAAGTGATTAAAAAATAATTATATTATTGGAGGTACAAATAAAAATAGGCTAAAGGGGAAATATTAGTTCTGAAGACACGATGGAAAAAGATTGAAATGAGTATGCTGGAGCGTGATATTGAACACAATTTTTCCTACCAGAATTTCAATGAACAAACAGCTGGTCAATTATTATTTTTTTTGGGGGGGGGGGAGGGGGGGGGGAAGCATACAAATTGGCAAGTATGAATTGTTGATGATTTTACTCTATGTGTTGAATATTCAAAAGTGAGGTGGAATTTGTATTTTAAAATACCAAATTTTTTCATTTAAATGGGTGTTTAATAAAATCTACTACACTTCGCAAAAGTTGTGTCATTATGCTTTATTTCAACAAAACATGAAAATTCAAAGTTTTGTAATAGCAAAAAACGGGAATCTATTGATTTACTATAGATTTCAGGGTCCCCCCCCCCGATTACCTGCAATTAAGTAATCTTAAAATTCAGAAAAATTGCAAGGATGGTAAATTTCAAGAGATTATTTTTTAAAACAAAATATGAACTGTGATTTATTAAAATAAAAAGAACAAAATTCATTAAAATCATAAAAAACAGGAGATTTGCATAAAATTTGTAAAAAATGATTGTTTCCCATAAAATTGGTAAAAAACAGGGGATTCACGTAAAATCAATGAAAAACAGGTGTTTCCGGTAAAATCATAAAAATTGGCAAGTATGAATAGGTATATTTAATCTGTCTTAATGATTTTACTCTTTCTTCATGCGTTGAAATTTGAAAAGTGTGGTGGAATTTGTATTTTAAAGTAACAAGTTTTTTCATTTAATAGAATCTACACTTTTACAAAAAATGTTTAAGACCGTTATACTTTACTTGACCAAAAAAACCCCCGAAAATTCAAGTTTTTAATTGCCAAATGATAGGAATCTATGGGTTTGCTAACAAATTTTTGGACCCGTAAAGGACCAAAAACTTTTTGTTTTAGATTCAAATTTTTATCATATTCGTCATCATCTGAAATTTTTCTCAATATGTATGCAGAGGCACTCAGGTATCAAGCTTTTATGTCAAAATAGAAAAAATGGGGAAGACTAGGGGAGACGTAAGAGGAAAAGGGTTTTAATAATTTGTTGTGTAGTACCGTAAAAACCGGGAAAACGGCCGCACCGGCGTAAGGGCCGCACCAGTAAAAATGTAAACAAGTGTAAAAATATATTCACAGAAGGGCCGCACCGATGTATGAGCCGCATTCGTAAAAATGTAAAAATATACCCGCAGTAAGTCCAATCATCGTAATTTATTGAAAATTAATATATACATGCAGCATCCATAATCTGGGAACCTATAATCTGGCACTAGTCTCGTTTTTTTTTTTTTTTTCCCTCCCCAAAGGGATCCGGAATCTCAAAATCCAGAACTTTGAACGATGATTTTAATTGATGTATGGCTATCTTCATTTTTTTCTTCTTCAATAGATAGTTTTTCACCGAATATTTTTCTTTTTGTTTCGTATTTCAGCCCTAACATGTCTTTGCCGATCACCATTACTGCCGCAAATATTTGAATCAATGCATTTTCTAATACCGAGATAAAAACAAAAGTAAATACGGCTTGGTTCGCTTATTACATTTAAATTAATTGCAGTCAAAGGTCCAGTGTAGCTGAATGAAGAATTCAAAGATAATGCGAGTGCTTTCATAGAACATTAATATGTTTATGTATGAGTTTTTAAAACAAGACAGCATGTTTACGCATCATCGTAAACACGTGTCTTCGGCTCCTTCCAGACACATTGCCTTGTTTCTAGACATCCTGTCACCGTGCGAAATCATCAACTATCGCGGGAAGGAATTCGCCAGCAAGAGAGAAAGGAGGGGGGAATTGGTATGTTTCGACGTAATTAAGAAGCTGTGAAGAGAGTAAAATTGGGAATAATTCAGCTTGCAAAATAAAACTCTAGGGTACAAACTACGGAGAGATTTAATAAATTCGATTTTATATCTGAGAGTCAACTGATGAATGTGCATATGTTAATTAACCAATTAAATACCGAAAAAAAAATGAAACAAGTCGAATTAACCGATGTATTTAATGTAAATACAAAAGCTAATTAGATTCTAATAATAATTTAATACACTTATTTTAAATTAGTATTTAAATAAATTTCAGTTACTATTTGTGTTATATTTTATGAAAATGTTCCAAAATCAAAGATCTTCTCTGCTTTATAGTTTTTAGTTTGAATTAAACACTAAATTACTTTTGTTCCAGTGTAGGTTAGTATTATTATTATTTTTTTTTTTAATTTATTTTTTTTTGACGGTTTATACAGCGATCGTATGCATATTTTAAGACTACTTTTCATTGATAAATAATATACTGGTCAATAGCACGTGATCGACGATGATTTTAATGGAAATTTTCAACACATCTGTAATTCGGAAAAATCGGTAATCCGGCACCGCGTCATTGCAGCCGATGTGGGATTATCGGTGCTGCACTGTAATTAAATAAGCAGTACATTAATATATAATTGATAAGCAGTAAATTAATGTATAATTAAATAAGCAGTACAGTTGGAGGGGAAAAAATATCAGATGGGCCGCACCCTGAAAAAATTTAACTTTTTTTTCGTATGAGCCGCGGCCCTTCTCCCGATTTTTACGGTAGTTTGTAATTACATAAACACAACTCAAAACACTTCAGAGATATCAAAGAATTTGCCCCAGCCCCTTGCCAAATTTTGAATTTCCCAATTGATTAATTCAAATTAATCTCGACGGCTCTGCAACCGGGCAGCACAATGAAAATAAACATCTCAGGGGAGCGTGCAGGTGACTAAAGACTTGCATTCTCGCAATCGCCGATTTCAATTTTGCGGAGCGGCTGCAAAACAGACACAAATTTTGTTTGTGTCGACAGTTTCCACCTCTTTCTCCACCTAAAATTGTTCTATAATAGAGCTGTTGCCAAGTTGGCCATGTTCTTTGGTTTGGTGGTAGAAGAGATTTCCCGACGCTTACCAAAAATTTTATATATTCAAGCATAATTCCCGATGTGAAAAAATTCAAATATATCTCCCATCAGATTACTTGCCTGGAGTAAGGTACAAGTAATGAAAATGATGTTTTTTATTCAAAAAATTTGCCCAAGTTGTCTTATCTTTAAATTAGTGGCAAAAGTCACCTTTTTAGTCGTGGGTGGACACCCTGCTTGTGAAGATTTATACATCAACAGATTTACAGTGATAGTTACTGAAAATTTCTTACCAGAGATAACGATTTGAATTAAAAAAATCAATTTTTTATTTGACCAGGGGCTAAGGCCCCCAGACTCACTATGCTCGCGTTTCGTATGAGGCATTCGGCCCCTAATCAGGCTTATTCGTAAAAAAGACATAATTTCAACAGACAAAACCCGAAGATTGGATCAGATAGAATGTTACTGAGCTAAGCTACACATTGTTTGGTTCTTGCATCTTCATTGGTACATAAAAATTTTTGGCAATTTTTCATTATTTGGCGACTTGAGTACATGTAAAGTTAATAAAAGCTACGGAACAGATAGAACAGCCTGCCACCAATGGCGACTTTTCGTTATTTGGCGATTTACACATGCTCACAACCTATATTTACTGTTCATTTAAGTTTACCGGAAAACCGTTATCCATATTTTCATTTACATAATCGTTTGCAGATTGGCGTACTTAACACCACGAATTATACCATCTTGTCGCGCTAGCAAATATCCAAAGTGTACTATAACTGCTATAATGGCATAGTGAACGCCGCCAAATATTTCTACTGGTAGCAAATAATCCAGCTGGACGAGAACCAGCTTTAAAATAATCTGCATTTTATTATTTTTCATTTTCAAGATATTAGTTATTCTGTTTTGGAAAAACGAATAATCGCTCATTCTAAACTCCTGTTGTCTAAGCGAACTTACTATTTGAAAATTGTCAACTTTGTGTAACACATTTTAAGTTACTTATTTCATATAGTTTTTATTTTGGCGTAAAATGGGCGTAATTCTAACTCATGTTTGTAAATTTCACGCGATTCTAGATACTTGGAAACGCTTTGTTGCAAAGGAATGAATGATTTTATGACAAATCTGGCAACCATTCGGTTTATTTTTTCAGTTTTTTTTTTAATATCTTCTAAAATAATTCGATTTTCGAAATTTAAATCAGCTTAGCAGTTTCCTCGGAATTTTTCGAATCTGTGGGCACCTTAGTCGAAACTCAAATCCCTATGGTTTAGGAGGAGATAGGTCCACAAGCTTTGACGGCGACAGTGGCCTTTACTTTTTTTTAGAATAGATAGATAAGAAAATACTATTCCACCTGATGTTAGTTTTGCCCAAGATTTTAATGCACACACTTTGCTAAGTACTATTACCTGACGTAAAAGGTATAATCATCAGTGTTTTTTAATTATAGATCAAAACTCTAAAAACCAGTAAGTATTGAACAGTTTCAACATGCAAATCTTGAATGAGAGTTTTTCAATTTGATTTATCTCAACATGCACACTGCAATTTCCAAAAGTGAAATTTCAAAGTATGGCAAGTATGGGTGTTCGTAAAACCATTCTTTACAGTTGCAAGTTCAATATAATATTTTGAAAAAAAACCTAACGGCTAACAAAATTTCTGGAGAACTGTCGGAGAATAGAAGTAATTGTAAAAAACACTTGGAGTTCCTGAAACCTGGGAAAAAGAGAAAAAAAATATATTTACATTATGATGATAGCAAAATGATATTAATCTATATAAATAAAGCAATGTGTAAACTGTCTGTTAATTAGTTAGTTTGTCTGTGTCTAGCGTAGCTCCGAAACTGGTGATCGTAGACCTACCAAATTTTGTATGGAAATTCTCCAAGACGGGTCCCGACATACCTCGAAGCGATTTTTTCGAATTATTAATCGAATTATAATATATTATATAATTAAAATATCATGTGCATGTGAAATTAGAACAGGAATGAAATGTTTTATACTCAAAAGAAAAATAGGATTTGGAAATTTTCCGAGACTAAAATGTGCAACTTTTTAATTTGACAAAAAATAAAATGGTTGATGTGCGATTTTGAGAAGATGATTCTAACGCTTGGTGCAATTTATCTTAATTTTATCGTCTGCTGAATACACCTGAGAATAAGTTTTTGAAATTTTTATTCAGTTGGAATTGTGCATTTTTCCGTGCAGCTTTTCTCCATCTATTTCTAATGTATTATATCCAGAAAAAGGATGTTAGAAATATCAATTTTAATTTTGTTTAATCCCACTCATGAATAATGATATACTTTCCAACTTAAAGAAATAAGAAACGAAAATAGAGAAGACCCATGGATTATAATACACTTTTAATATAAAGCACTTAGTGCGTATTTAAAATCTGAAAGTGTTTCAGATTTTCTTACTTTTTTTTTTCCTTTCCGTTTTTTGATAAAGTACAATATATCCAGAAGCTCTTCAGAATTCATATAGGACAAAAATAATTTGTTCCTTTTTGTAGGTTTTTATCATTTAACCATCTTATTTTTGCAACCAGGGGCACAGTGGCAGATTAATGCAAGTTTGTTGTGGGGGGGGGGGGTGTCGAGCCCTCCACCCCTACCTTTAATCCGCCCTTGCAGGGGCGGCCCGAAACAGTAAGCATCGCATCTGGGCGGCGATTTTGAAGGGCGTCATTTCGAACACAAAAACTAAGTAGAGCATAAAATGGGACGTCTTTTTTATATTAGCAGGGGGCGACACTTACCGTAGGGCCGCTCCTGTTTGTAACCATCTTAATTTTAAATTTCATTCAGAATCTGAGAGATTTCAGTGCCAAGGAAGCTGGTGAGGAACAGGATTCTCTCCGAAATTTATTAAGAGGGCGAACCAACTGGTCGCCGGAGGCAGCTAGTATTCAAATAAGATACTCTAGGATAGACAGTAAGAACAATACTACCGTATTTACCCATGTATAAGTCGACCCCCCCACTTTCCCAATCAAGAAATTTGAATTTTTTAAAATCCCGTGTATAAGTCGATCCCCCCCCATTTTCTCGATCAAGAAATTAATTTTTTTAAAAATACATTTATTCAAAATCATCTGGGGGAAAAAATGAAGTACTAAATATTCAATAATAAAGCAACTTTAATTTTTTATAAATACATTTATTCAAAATTATCTGAAAAGCAAAACAAAAAGAAAGTACTAAATATTTAATAATACATATGACTCTATACAAAATTTACGTTTCTGTTTTCTATTAACTAAATCAGCCATATCAGTAGAAACAAGGAGAAAAAGTGTAGTAAGATAAACGAAGTAATGAAAAAATGTACTATGAAGAACGAGCATTTCAATTGCATATATAGGGGTGCAGGGTGTCTACCGCTCCGGAAAGTCTGGAAAAAGCCGGGAAATTGGAAAATGGGTCCGGAAAGTCTGGAAAAAACCGGGAAATTGGATAATGGGTCCGGAAAATTCACGAAAAGAATCATTTTTTTTCGGTATCCCTTTTTTTTAACCCTTCCTATTTGTCAGTCTCGAAACCGAAAGCAACTGCAACGTATTTTCTGGACCGCGAAAGCATCAAGCCAAGGAGGGAAAAATGGGGGTTTATCCATCGTGACGGGAGGGTAAAAAAGCTGTCATCAGTGCGTGATCATCCGTCTGGTTTGCAATAGAATTTCATTCATTGATTATTTATTTTAACTCAGTGTTTTGGATTTGAAGTGTAGAAAGACAAAAGCGGCTAAAATTTGGACGGGATTAGTAGATGATCATATGTGATTTATTCAATCATTTTATTTTCCACGTACGTATTTATTTTTATTGCTGAATATTTCTCAATATTTATGTACACATGCTCGCATATAACACAAGCAATTGGCCCCTTTTTTTCTTAGAAAGTGTGCGCTCTGTTTGAGTTTCGTTTTATTTTTTGAATTTAAAGTATTGGATTGTTCAATTTGGAGGACTTATCTCTTCATTAGAATGGTTGCTGAAAGTCCGTCAAAGAAGTCCTGCGGGGAGCCCGGGCCTCCCAGCAGATATTTTAAAACATTAATATTAACTCTAATAACAATAAGATTTAAAATCCCCCCCTCCCCCCCCGGGTATGGAAACTTATATACGCTTCTGGTCCTTCTACCTCCCAAAAGTCAGGAAATTGACTTTCAGAAATTTGGTAGACACCCTGGGGTGCTACATTCTCGGAATCTCATTCTAGGAGTCGCCTGGACCAATCACATCACTCAGACTCCAGCGTTGTTATGGAAAAAAACGATTCATTCCTCTTTTTCTCTCCTGGTATGGAAATCGGTGACGTCATTGTGTTATGGAATGCAGGATGAGAACAACTCTCTTTTAAAAGGGCAGTTTTGACTTCGGATAAAAAATAAAAAATTACGGCCCTGTGTATAAGTCGACCCCCCCACTTCAAAGCCTTTTTTTTGGTCTAAAATTTCTCGACTTATACACGGGTAAATACGGTATATCATGCCTGTACAAGTTCTAGTTTTGTTGAGTTTTATATTCCTAGGCCAAATCACTAAGACTAGGTATGTAAGACCATTTTGCTCAAGTAAATCTATAAGTGCCTCTTCCTCATTCCACAGAGGTGCCAACGCACCAATAAAATGAGAGGGAGTAGCAGAATAAGATAAATAAATCTTTTTATAGTGGTCATCTTTACACCTTAAGCTTTTAAATTTTCCACTATACAGTCTGGAAGGATCGTACCCCCTCTATTTTGCAGTGACAGATCAGTATGATTTGCTGCATACCAGGTGCATATCCTGAAGGGGCTACTGCTTCTCCGAAATCTTACCCTTTACTTAGCTTACAACTGAAACTCAGAATTTGATATACAGATTTTTCATATATTTCAATCCTCTAATATTCCAGATATGAAACAAATTTCTTGGCAAGTTGTTCCCGCAAAGAGTTTTTGACCATAGTATTTTCTACGCTTGAGAAAAATGGCCATTTTTGTGTGCTGCATGGTCTTTCTCTCTCTTTTTTTTTGGGGGGGGGAGGGGCATAAAAAATGAACAACTCAACTTTGGAACAAAATATTAATAAGCTACATTAATAAGATAAATAACGAATGAGAATTTTTTCGTGAAAATCTGAGATGGCATGAATCACAGGTGTGTCACCCTTTCTGATTCTTGCTCTTAATGATAAAAATAATCTTTAACTGAAATAGAATTTTTAAAATCTTGTAAAAAATTAAGTATTTCTATAATAAATTAAATTATTATTCATAAATGATACAAACCAGTTTCATTTTGAAAAAACCCACTTCACCCTCAAAAATAATTTTTTTTTTTTTTTTTTTTTTTTTTAATAGGGAATGCAATCCCGATTCCGTGGGAGCGGGATCCCGCACAAATGTTTGCGGGACTAGCCCCGCAGGATTGACACTTTTAATTTAAAAAAAAAATTACAATTGCATGCTGCTTTCCCAATCAGCAGACCGAAAACTTTTGCATATTTATGTCTCTTATCTAACAACAACAACAAAAAAGAATCAATAATTACAAATTTTAATTTAAAGTTTGATTTTTTAAAATTATCTTCAATTTGAGTCTGGATCAAGCATCTAAATCTAAACATCGTAATCTAAATTTTTTGCAAATTTCCCAATCTCCAAATGAATTGAAATATTTCATACTAATTTATCTCTTAACGAACAGTCATGAATTAATTATAGAAAGTTTTCATTTCAGTTTTTAATTTTTCTAATTAACACTTTTAATTATTTTACTAAAGTTAAATCTAGACTAGGAAATGATTCATTGGATTTGTTCGATTTTGTACGTTCTTTTTTCAGCAACTAAGAAAATAACGTAAGTAATTGAATGTATAAATAAATTGTATATTTCTGCAAATTCCTCATTTTTAGAAACTAACATTAAGATGTGACTTAGAATATTATTCTGAATACCATGATTATAAGTTTCATATTTCTGAAAGTTATTGTATTAATTATCTCATAAGATTAATTACTATTATTAAAGTTAAAATTAATAGTGCTTAAAATCTTACTTTTTTCTACTTTTCTCTGTTGAAATGATGTCCTAGCTAAATGAAATGACAATCCCGCTGGATTGCGGGATCAATAAATCTCAATCCCGAAATCCCGCAGGTAGAAAAACAGTGCAGGATTGCATTCCCTAGTTTTTTAAGGTAAAAAACATGCCCTGGACAGACAATAAGAACAATACTATGATCAAACCTTTACAAGTTCTAGTTTTGTTGATGTTTTATATTCCCAGTCCAGATCACTAAGACTAGGTATGTAAGACGATGTTGCTTAAGTAAATCTAAAAGTGCCTCCTCCTCATTCCACAGCTTGGTGGGGGAAAATGGAAAGTTACTCGGGCAGCAAATCTGACAACCCTGCTACTTGTAATTAAAAAACTTTTTGTTAATTTATCAATTTGAATCTAACAGTATAGTTCAAAAAACCATGTGATTTTGGTACATAAATAAAAATATTAATGTCATGCAATTCCAAATTTTTAGAATGCCTCTTTACACACTGTACTATAAACTGCAATAAGTGATAAACCTATATCGTTGCAAGACTTGCAAAGAGAAAAAATTCTTAAAAATTTAGCAGGATGTGTCACTTTTCGAAAAGTTTTGCTGTACAATTCCTTCTTGAAGAATCGGTTACAAAAGTTTTATAAAAAAAAAAAAGCACCGTTGTTTCATTTAATTACAGAGGGTAGTACAGCTTAAAAAGAATCATCTTGAATTTTTTGAGCCCCTGGTGGGATTAGCTTATTTTAATTTGTGTACTTAGACTGTGAGGAAGATTTTATTTCTTTGAACAACACCCTTAATGTAAAAAATATTACATTTAGGTATACCTAATAATATTAAAAAGAAAAAAAAAAAAGCAGAATGAAATGCATACAATTTAGCTTTTAATTTATGTATTTATTTCTAGTATTTTTCTAATTCAATATGACTCAATACAAGTTTTTAATATACTAAACTAAAGAACAATCTGTGAATAGTCAACATGTTGAGTCTTAAAACTGATAAATTAAGTATGTATACTGTGTAGTGCATTATGGTATTTTTAACAGCTCGAACTAGGATTGATTTTCTACTTATGGGCTTCAATCTCTTATACTTTCACTCTCTCCGCTTTCTGACATATTTCACTAATACAGCAGAACCTTGATTTAATGTACTTTGATTTAACAGATATTTTTTTCGTCCCGACAAAAATGGTGCTAAAATGCTCTGATTTAACGAATTTTCAGCTTTGATTTAACGAACAACAATCACTGAAATAAAATTCGCACATAAAACTAAAACTTTGAATTTTTCGCAAGCAAAATTTTAACCTTTCACACCCTAATCCAAGTGTGTAGTACAATATTTTTTTTCTCATTTCTCGAAAGGAAGCAAGTGCCTAAGAAGACAGCAATACAGAAACGGTCATCTACAATTATGCCGTGGATAACGATGATCAAATGCTTGGATGGGAAGATTTTTCTAGTAATGGAAATTTTACAGGATATGTGTCTTGCGATGTACAGCTAAGTACCTGCGATAGTGAACAGAAAGAAACTGAAGATTCTGAAAGCGGCGAAGAGATTACGAAGAAACGGAAATTGAATTTAAAAAGGTGACATTCCAAGAAGCAGTTTGCAGCTTGAATGCTTTAAAAAAAATTATTTTGTCTCACGAGATTCATGCTGTTGTTTGAAGTTAGGAAATATCGACAAAGAACTTTGGAAAATCAAAACAAAGCACTATCAAGGATTTCTTTCCAAAGTGCCAATAACTATGTATGTATTCTGTTTTAAATTTTAAGAGCAAGTAACATTAAAGAATTTAGATAATTTTAAAGTTGATCGCCTAACATATAGCTTATAAGCTTTAAGCTCATAGTAAACAATAATCATTCTTTTTTTCATATCTATATCTAAGGGTATTTTGCACTGATATTTTTATACCATACTCTTTACAAAAATTGATATTCGATTTAACGAACGGATTTTTGGGTCCCAATCAATTCATTAAATCGAGGTTTGACTGTATAGAAATCTTCTACTCATGAGGACTTATTCAATTTTCCCTTCTGAGAGAACACTTTCTGGCAAGTCACAGACGTAAGAATTCTCTTTTGTGTGGGAACGAAGGTGAAAAGTCAAGTGTTGTTTTTTATAGAATGTCTTCTGACATACGTCACACTCAAAAGTTTTCTTCCACGCATGGACACGAAGATGCGAAGTCAATTGCGAATTTCTACTGAACCCTTTCTGACATATGTCACACACATAAGGTTTCTCCCCGGAGTGGACAAAAAGATGCGATGTCAAATGCGCTTTCTGAGTGAACGCTTTCTGACATATGTCACATACATAAGGTTTCTCCCCATTGTGGAGACGAAGATGCGAAGTCAAGGATCCCTTGAAAGAGAAGGCTTTCTGACATACATCGCACACATACGGTTTATCTCCTGTGTGGACGCGCATATGTTTATTCAAGTTTCCCTTCTCGGAGAAACTCGCCCTGCATATATCGCACACATGCGGCTTCTCCCCGGAGTGCACGAGAAGATGCGACGTCAACTGTGTTTTTTCAAAGAATGCTTTGTTGCAAATGTCGCACACGTAAGTTTTCTCCTCGTTGTGGGTACGGAGATGTAACGTATATTTTTGATTCGTACAGAACCCTTTCTGACATATGTCACACATATAAGGCTTCTCCGCTGCATGGATAAAAAGATGTGAAGTCAAGTGTCCTTTTTGGGCGAATCCTTTCTGACAAATGTCACACACGTAAGGTTTCTCCCCATTGTGGACACGCAGATGTGAAGTCAAGGTTGCTTTCAAAGAAAATGCCTTTTGACATATTTCGCACGCATACGGCTTATCTCCAGTGTGGACCCGCAGATGCACAATCAAGTTTCCTCTATCGGAGAATCTTTCCTTACATATGTCACACGCATAAGGTTTGACCCCTGTGTGGACAAGATGATGCTTTTTCAAGTACCCTTTTTGAGAGAACCTCTTGTTGCATATGTCACAGGCATGCAGTTTCTCTCCACTGTGGACACGGATATGTTCATTCAAGGTTGATTTCAAAGAGAATGCTTTGTGACATATTTCACACACATACGGCCTATCTCCGGAGTGAACACGCAGATGTTTAGTCAAGTTCCCTTTATCAGAGAACCTTTTTTTACATATGTCACAAGCATGGGGTTTCTCTCCTGTGTGACTACGAAAATGTTCCTTTAACCTTCCTTTTTCGGAAAATGTTTTTTTGCATACTTCACACTCAAAAGGCTTATCCCCTATGTGGATACGGAGATGCTTAAGCAAGTTTTGTTTAAGAGGGAATGCTTTCTGACATATTTCACACGTGTGAGGTTCCTCTTTTGTATGGACTGTACTATGTTTCTTTAACAAATAGCGAGTAGTAAAAGCTTCATTACATGTACCGCAGACATAAGTTTTTCTCCCGGTGAGATCACAAAGATGTCTTTGTAAATCATCCTGAGAAGAAAAAGCTTTCTCACAAGCAATGCACTGGAGACCTTCTTGGCTTGCATCACAGGCAGAACCATCTTTTATAAGGGCATACTGAGGCAATGTTTCATGGCAAGGATCACTCGTGGAGGGTAGCACATCCATGGATTTGTTAGCAGATGATTAATGAAAATTCTTGGACTAGATTTATTAATAAAACATTATTCCACCTGCAGTTAGTTTTGTCCAAGATTTAAAAGTGCACAATTTGGTAAGTAATATTATCTGATGGAAACAATATAGTTATCAGCCTTTTTTAGTAACTGATCATAACAGTGGCTTTAAGAACGGGTAAGTGTTGAAAAATTGCGATATGCAGACCTTGAGAGACAGCTTTTACATTTGAATTACTTACTGAAGTATCCACATTTGTAAAATGCATATATTTGAAAATCTAAAATCATGTGGCTTTGTAAAATCATTTCTAATATTTAAAAGTTTAATAAATATATTTTTAAAAATGTTGATGACAAACTGAAAAACTCTGATCACTGACCCAAGACTTGAAGAAGCTTACAATTATGAAGGATATATATTAAGCAGAGAAGTTTTGAAACCTGAAAAAGAAAAAGGACATACATATAAATTACAATAACAAAAAGAAAATTATATATATTTTTAAGGAATCTAACTATAAGATTTCCTAGGACATAGTCATTTCTTCGAATCAGGAAGACTGATGTACAAAAAATAGTAATCAATTCTTTTTGCAGAGTGCAGCAGACTAGTAATAAATTACATTTATAAATATCTGATAAATAAGCATTAAATTTTACAACTTATATGCATTAATTATTTCATCAACATGAAGTATGGGTACATCATCATCAAAAAAGTGAATGCATCATCCCCCCTCCTGCTTTATTTCATAATAATTATGCCTGGCTGCTTTATAATGCCTCTCTCATTAAGAAGAAAATTTTTTAATTCTGAAATATTATTAAACATATCGATGATTATGTTTAATGCAACTTAAAAGTGAATGAGCTTTAAGGCAGAATTATGTTCCTCCATAATGGTCATATGTTAAGAAAAAAATATGCATCCACCTCTAAGCTTCATAGTAAGTTACAGTATTATTCTGTTAGAAAACTAACTGGGATTTCTTTTACGTCAGTCAAAAACATGACTTCACAAATTGCAGATTGATAAACTTTGTTGCAAAATTCATGTGATATCAAAAGAAAGTTGTCATTTGTCAGATTTTAAATAGCTCCTCCAGATAACACAGTTTGATATTTTATGAATTTAAATATTTTCTTTTTCTGAATGTGCAGGATTTAAATATTTCAATTGAGCATTTCAAATTCTGCATGAATTGGTTTTATTTTTAGACAAGAGCATAATATTTTAATTGTTTTAAGTTATATAAAGGTAACGCAATATTAGACTGAATATTTGTTCACAATAATAGGGATTAAATGCAATATATTATACTAAATACTTTGTGCGTATTAAATTAAAGTGTTTCCTATATTCATTATTTATCAATTAATGCTTTACACAGGGCTGCTAACGGGATTTTCAGGTCCCAGCACAGGTATTTACAAAGTCCCCCCTCCACCCCCCAAAAAAGAAAGAATCTTCCATTTCAGAATCTTCCATTCATCTCCAATCCAGAGAAGTTTTTTAAACACCTTAGAAATTAGTACACTTTAACACTAAAACTACCATAAGCGGTCAAATGACCAATTATGAACTTTTGTATAAAAAATGTGCATACAATCTTATTGTTTTTGCACATTTGACTTCATGACTTTTTCTATTAATTATATACAATTGATATCCTATTATTTTTTAAATTTGTATTTTGTTGTTTTTTGAGTTATATTTGCCGTATACCGTTATCTACCATAACTGGTCATTTGACCGGCTATGGTAGAAATAGGTAGGTATATATTAAATGTTGGTATGTTTAGTGTTAAATGTACCATAGGCGATTATACAAATCCTCGTATATGATAAAACTTCCATCAAAATTTGCCAGTATTAGAACCCTAAAATGTCCCCACTTTTCCATACCTGTCCCGTCAAAGTCCTGCTTTATGAAAAATAAATAAAAGTAAAATAAATTGAGAATAAATTCACATGAAAATGATTGTGTTATTTAAAAAGCTTTTTGTTACTTTTATTTAACAACAGTTTTTTCATTTTCAATTAATGAAAATGATTTGTTTTATAATATGTATTAATACATATCTCTAATCAATGGATGGTGATTCTATAGTTATTGTTAGAAATCAAACTATCTTGGAAAGTTATCTAAACATTAACAATAAAATTATTTAAAACCCAAGTTTATATAATAGGCCTATTTTATTGGTATAGTTGCTATATTTTTTCAATTCATTTAAAAAAAAATAAAACTAACAAATAAAATTATGTGTAGAAAAAAAATCTTGGGTAGGGGGGGGGGTTCGGGATTGATTTTTACCCCTCCCGACTCGGTGGTTTAGAAATGCCCTGATTTTTGGTTCAGAAAAAATGGCCACTTTAAGTATAATATAATACAATAGTAATTGTTTACTACATTTTACATGGAATATTGCTCTTAGATTCATCAGTAATAATGGTGATAAGTTGTTCAAAATAATAGTTTTAAGGTTTAGAAATAAGTTGTTAAAACACAAATGTAAGTAGACGGACATTAACCCATTTGTGCCTAGTGTCCCTTTTTTGGGAAGGCATTTTCGCTATCAGTCGAAAACGTTATTTATTTTTCCTAGCCTTTATTCACGAATATTGAACCTCAACTCCACAAAATATTTTAACAGGACCCAGTAGGATGTCGATATTTCAATTTTTATACATAAGGATTTCAAAAGAAATCATCCCATGTTCAAGAAGTTCACAGCAGAAAGGTATCTATTATTTCTAGTATTAGCAAAAATCGAAGAAAGTCGCAAAAATATCTGGGCACAAATGGGTTAAAGAATAAAAATAGATACTAGTATGCATACATATGTAAGAGAGTGTGTTGAAACAATGCCAGAGAAACTTTGTATCTCTTACGAAAATGATTTTGTAAGTCTAGAAAACATCATGCACATGTTTACGCTCGCGTGAACACACATCAATAATTTGAAAAAGCTTTGCAATTACCTGCAATTAAATATGAGTTGATAACCATCATAGAAAAAAAAAATATGTTTCATATGCAAACGAATAGAAATACACCCTCCGAAATCAAAAATTTACCACAGACATGTAGTTTTCAATTTCAACAGACAAGAAATGATTACTGCTTTATAAACCTGCAAACCGAAACCATACAGAGTTGAGATGCAAGGAGATTGTTCATTAAAATGTATTCATGAAACCAGGCCCAATCAAAGACAAGACAGCCCAAATAACAGCACAGCCTCAGTCTAATAAAGAGGCTTGTAGTTCAGCCGGTATGCTCGTAGTCGAAATTTTTAAATAATTTTTATCTTGTTATTTAAAGTAATTTTTATCTTGTTACCATAGAGACAGCCTTAATGGGCAATGCGCATGCTCTAGGTGAAAAGAGACCTGGCGACTCTGCGTAGATAACGATACGTATAGAAACATAAACATGGAAGTTAATTTCAAAACAATCGAGACGACAGCCTCCTGGCTAAGGGTTTCAATCAACCAACTTCTCAAATCAAACTCGGAAGTTAATTTATAAAATGTGTAAACCGATGTAAGTCTAATTTATTTAGCTTTGAGCTTTGTGTTTCATTAAATATTGAAAATCATTATTTTAATAAAAATATTATTTTAGGCTATATTTCATGTATGTAGTTGAGGAAAATCACCTAAACTAGATTGATTTGTAGTTGAACGACCGCCAATCGGTCTGTAAAACTGGTTTATAACGACGGTCAATAGTGTCTGCACCCCAGCCTAAATAACCTTGGTTTTAACCAACATTATTTTGTGCATACTCTTAGATTGCTTAAAAATGCATTATCAATACGTTCTGTGTCGTCATTGCCGTATTTAGAGGCGTAGAGGAGGTATTGGGGCAACAAAGAAGTGGAGGCTCCAAATTATTTTTTAAGTTAGTTCATCCATATCTATAGAAATATGAATACAAGAAGATGGCATTAGCTATCTGATAGTGAAGTAGAATCTGTAACCGATCCGCCCAATTGCTTAGACCACATTGCAATATGACTGTGTTATTCTATGGTGACAATTCCAATTTTAAAGAAGTAATGTCGCCAAAGTTGGCACCAAGGATAATTACGTACTTGACATAACTGTTAAACATTAACTGCAGAATGCTGAGATTTGTATTTAGAACTGAATTCTGGATCTTTACTTTTTAATCCATAAAATCGTGCATCTTTCACTGTTATTTAAAAAACCAACAAAATGATCCACCATACTTAGACCAACAAAGCTACTTCATTTTTTCCAAGATAGCGAATGCCATCTCCTTTGTATTCTTATCTCTATGAGTTCAACAATATTTTTCGACTACTGCTATGGAGAAGTCTGTTCAGCATTAACTTTTAAGCCTAGCAGTCCCGAGTTCGATTCCGCTGAAGGTAGATTTTATTTACACACACCAAAAAAAAAAAAAAAAAATGTCTATTTCTTATAGGGTGTTGCACTTTAATGTAACATCGATATGGCTCGCAAACGATCACATGGAGTATCAGTACTAAAGTGTCCATATTATAGCCACTGTATCAGTAGTTTTCAAAATGTATGCTAAGAAAGGTTGAGTTGCATCTGACTAGAGGCAGTCCTAGGGTGGAGCGAATGGTGCGACTGCATCAAGCACCATCTCTAGCAGGGTTTTGGACCCGCCCACAAACCCAAAAAAACCCGGGTGGGTTTAAAAAAAAAAAAAAACCCACACAGAAGTGGGTTTTATTAAAAATTATCAAAATTTTTCCTTTCTTTCATTTAAATCATTTGTTATTTGACATTAAATACATATAATATTACCTACATAACTTAGTGCATTATATTGCATAAATATAAATATGCCAGTTTAATTTTTTATAATTATTTTTCCAACTTCAACATAAAGAATAATAACCTTTTTAAAAACAATACCTTGAGCCAATTCTATCTGCAATATTTGTTTTGAAATGAACAGGTGTAGAATACAGGCAGGGATACCTTAGTAATTTATCTCTTTAATAAATAAGTTTTTAAATATGAATAAAATATGTAATTATCAGTATAGGGACAAAAAAAAAAAAATCCTTTCCTAGATAAGAGATGGCTCGAGATGGCCTTTCCTAGATAAGAGATTCTCTCTCTTACAGCTTACAAGCATGCATCTCAAGAATGAATTCAGGTTCAGGAAACCATCCTGTATTCTATTAGTTGCTGCATTACTTTAGTACTGAGAAATATAAATCTGATTCATTACACATTGTTTATGTGGGATTTAATATCAGACATATTAATTCTAAATTTTTAAAGTAAAAAGGAATATATATTCAAAGCAAAAATGAATAACTATAAAGAAAATTATTAAATAAATAGTAGTTCTGCAGTAAGTTGGCCTGCAAAGGCTTTACCGACTTATATTCTAACTAGAAAATATGACTTAAAAAGCATAAAGGTAAAAAAAATTAAAAAGTTCATAAATTTAAAAGAAATAGAAAACAGCCAATCAAAAACAACATATTTTTCTATGTGAACAATAATATACTTTTATCTATGGTCATAAAACAAATTAGGAGCCCTTTATAAACATCGGTAGAAAAAGATAGTACTGCATTAAAGTTGAAATTATTTTGACATTTTAATTAATTAATTATTATTTTTTAATGAAAGTTTTGTTTTACACTAAAATTATTCTGTTTTGAAATAAAACCATAAAATTTAAATCCAAAAAGTGTTATACTATAAAAAGATCTCAATAAAACCCACCTGGATTGTTTTTTTTTTTTTAAACCCGGGTTTTTTAAAACCCTGATCTCTAGGGGGGGTTGCCAAAATACCCCACTAAATAGTCAGATAATGCAGATGCATATTGTGCAATGATACATTCAAAGGTGTTGCAGATAGTTTTCCGGTGATTCCAATTTTTTTTTTTTTTTTTTAAAGATGGATAGTTACCTAAAAGAAATATCTTTTAAGTCACTATAGCGCAAGCGCGTTGCACAGATGTATGCACTATCCATCTTGTATTCAGTTATCACAAGCTATTATGACTTTGCAGATAGTTTTTTGTTTTATCTGACTATGCATTTATCTATGTTTCATATATAAGTTCGAAATGAGGCGTCTCAGACAGGACACTCACTTTGAGTCCCAAGCTAGGTTTGCACTTAACTTTAGTCCTGGTGAGCATGTATGTTGAAATATGACTGGCAGCAGCTTGGTGCTGGTGTAATCTGGCTGAAGATTCACGGAAGTCCTTGCGGCGCCTAGGGCAGCTTTAATCCTCGTGGCTGTGGCTGTCGACTTATTAATGAAATATACCTGATTTAAATCATATTTTTATTTTTGCAGCTTCCCACAGATTTATCTGCCAACAGAAGTCAATGAGAAATCCGCTGTCTTGATGCCATTTACACTTTTACTACCTAGGGTCACATGTCTTATGACACATATGAACAACCCCTCGCCTGCCACTACTTTTGATCTGGCCCGCAGAACATTTCAAATTCCTATAGGAAACCCATTTAAACCATTCAAAATCCCATTTATATTTTTGACGGTTTAAACCAGTTTTTGACAGTTTAAAACCAGTTTTTGACGTCAAAAACCCAACCCTGTATCTAAATGGCAATATTAAATACAGATACTGAATTTCAAACAAAGTTTTATCTTTCAGTCTACTACACTTCAAATATACAAGCATAAAGAACAACACTAGTGTAAATTTCTGTATTTTATCATTGGTCATACCCAGGGCTGGGTTTTTGACATCAAAAACAGGTTTTTGATATGACAAGCATCAAAAACTAGTTTAAACCATCAAAAACTAATTCATAGAGAACAATATGTAAACCAATTAAGCAGTATATTTACATTTTGCATTAAACTAAATGCATAATTTAAATTAATTACATAAAAAAATAACAGTTATACTAACACTTAAGCTGTGTTCATTAAGATTAATTAGTTTAATACCATTTATATGATACAAATTTAGAAATTTAATGTATACAATATTATATATAATAATTTTATATAATTATATAAATACTAATGTGTGTGTTGTGTTCTGCAGAGTTTTTCGAACTAAAATATGGCTAAACATTTCCTAGTACCAAACATTAAGTTTTTTGTATAATCTAAATACCTAAATTGTAAAGGTTTTAAGCAACAACCAATAACATAAATTTCAGTCATTTAGATGTAGGGGGATGGATTAAGATAAGAACCTTTGATTGTCATAAAAGTTTCCCATTCAAAAAAAAATTAGTAAAAAGTTTCTGAACTTAAATGTAAATTCTTATAACACACATAATGCTCTTATTTTAAAAATAAAATAGCCCTGATAGACGTACACAAAGTAAGCATTTTTGGCTGATTATATTGCTTTAATTTTCTAAGTATTAATAACTTCATTTCAGATGCTGAAGTACAAACTATTTTACAATAAAATAACACTTAGTAGTTTGGTTCATTTTTTTCACGCAATATTTGAGGTTTTTGACATGACAGTTAAAACCATAAAAAAATATCATGCATAAAAAATTTGCCAACCATGTCATAGACAGATAGCTTTTTGGCTCTTCTGTCACAAGAAATACCTCACCACAGAATGTGAAACAGGTGTAAGCATCACATACCCCAAAAACATTCTGAATAATTTATTCTATTTAAATATAAATCATCTTTATCAGCAATTTTCATTCTTGAGACTCCAAAGAGATTTTGAAAAAAAAAGAAGGGAAAAAAAACTGACAAGAAATTTTTAGATGAAGAAAAATTTATAATTTTGGAGAATTTGCCTGATCCATTTTGCATTTTCCAGGCTTTTTCTAGACTTTCCTGACCTATTTTCCAATTTCCTGGTATTTTCCAGACTTCCCTGATTTTCCTGACTGGTAGGCACCCTGTATAAAGTCAATGTTAAAAAAAAAAAAAAAAAAAAATGGCACACTGATTAAGTAGTTTGAAAAACTCTTTAAAAAATTCTATTTTCAGTATAAGCTATATTTTTATGTTAATTTATTGGATACGTATATTTAAACATTAATCTTCTTTTTGCAATCTATATTCATAAAATAGTTAATGAAATTGCTAATAAATATTACAAAGCTCAAAACTATGTACATTAGTTTTTCTCAAATTCATTTTGTATACAACCCTATTTCGCAGTTTGAAAAGTGCTTTAACTTTAAGCAGCTGTAACTGGGTGAATTTTGCTCGTAGAAAGACTAATTTTTTTTTTTATTGGACATGAAATTGTATAAAGAAAATTTTTCTAAATATAATTGATAGGACAGGGGACCGTATAAAAAATTTAAATTTCCTAATTTTTATAGGAATTGATTTATTGACTTTGATTGTTTCTGATGTAATAGATTATACAATTTAAATCATTTTTGCAACTGGAACTATGTGTCTCTGACTAACGGTTTAGGAAATAACCATTGGACACCCTGTATATATATATATACACGCACACAGTAAAACCTTGATATAATGATACTTAAGATACCCAATAAAATTATTGTTCTAGATGTTGATTTATCATTAGATGAATGGGAGATTATATTGTATGGAAATTCCGAGGGACAACAAAATTTTATCGTTATAGATCAGAAATGCACAACTTATAGCCTGCGATGCCTGTTTCATTAACCCGTCATTACCATACAGTTGTGCTAAAAAAGGAATTTATGCAAAGTAATTTTCTTTTCTTGACACTCCTGTTTTCACACATGGAGATCGTATTCTTTTCTCTGTTCTACAATGACGTCATTGAGTTCACCAAAGTAAGGAGGGGAGAGGTAACCTTTGGAAGTACATTTATTTGTGAAAAAATCCTTTTTGTTGAGCCGCCCGGGTTGTGTAGTGGCTAGAGAACGTTCCACTACACCACGGGTCTGGGTTTGAGTGTCATTTCGTCCATCCCTTCAAAGGATGCAATACTGGTCCATGTATTAGGTGCCTCCATAATAAGAGACCCAGTACTTCTGACTTTGTAGTGGCCAATGACTACAAACGGCAAGTGTCCACCGTTAAAAAAAAAAAAAAAATTCTTTGATTAATCTCAACAAACAAAGACTAGGAACAGACTGACTGGCATAACATTTCTGCCATTTTATACATTTCTATAGCGACTCTCAAAGTAATGTAAAAAAAAAAAAAAAAAAAAAAAAACCTTCAAAAATACAGTTGCAACCATCTCATTAACTTTTGTAAGGTACCTTTTTGTTTTATGGCCTGTCGGCTGAAAAAGGTTGTGAACCCCTGTTATAGATGATTTATTGTTGTGTCGAATATTGTTATAGCAAGGTTTTACTGTATATATATTGTTCAGTCTAAGTTTGGCAGTTATTTTTCCCTCCCCTTTATCTGTCTATTTATTTATATTCTTTTTTCCTTGTTTCAGGTTTTTCATACGCATGTCTGACAAACAGCTTTCCAGAAATATTTTTTTCTATTTTCTATTTCCCATTGTCTTTACAATAGGATTTATCCTTGGGACTTTATATAGTTCAAGTTCAGTCATTGAAACAGATAACAGACCCAGCAAACACCCAGACTATTCTGTACTGCAACAAAAGCTGAGCTATCTTGTTGTTTTGATATTTAGTTCACCAGCAACCCCCGAAAAGCGGCAAGTCATTCGAAAAACCTGGCTCCTAACTAAAGGCAACTTCAGCATAAGGCATTATTTTGTTTTGGGTGCTGGGTCCTTAAGTGGGGACAAACTAGCTGCATTGAGAAATGAACACAGCTTACACGGAGACCTGCTTTTGCTGCAAAATTTCAATGACTCATATTTCAGACTTTCGGAAAAGCTCCGAGAAGTTTTTAAGTGGATTGATAAAAATATTCAGTTCAAGTTCATACTGAAAGTGGATGATGACACTTTTGTAAGACTCGATGCACTGTTTAACGAATTAACAAAACTACCCGAGGAAAAACTGTACTGGGGCTTTTTTGACGGCATTGCCAGCGTGAAAAGAACAGGGAAATGGAAAGAAAGCGAATGGTTTCTCTGTGACAGATACCTTCCATATGCTCTCGGAGGAGGCTATGTGCTGTCACGAGATTTAGTTCGCTTGATTGTCTCGGTGTCGGATAAGTTGAGTCTGTATCAAAATGAAGATGTCAGTCTAGGAACATGGTTAGCTCCTTTCAACATCACAAGAATGCATAGTCCGAACTTTGATACCGAGTACCTTTCCAGGGGGTGTTTCAATTCCTATTTAGTGACTCATAAACAGACAAACTCAATGATGAAACGGAAGTACAAGAGTTTAGTCAACACCGGTAAAATCTGTATACGAGAGTACAGAGACAGAAGTTCCTATGTGTATAATTGGAATGTGCTTCCATCTCAGTGTTGTTCCAGGACTGATGATGTGCCTTAGAATAAGTGGTACTAAATTAGGAATGGCTAGTCAAGGAAAGTATTACTTTACCACTTATTAACTGACTTGTTTGACCATTATGTTTGGTTCTGTATGAAAGTGCATTATATGTGTGAAAGATGCAAAGAATATTTTGCCAATAATTGTGTTGCTAAATAATTTTAAGGGAATAAGTTAAAGTACTTTTTATAAAAATATACCCAGGTTGTTATAATTTTACTGTACAAAGAATATGGCAGACTTGTATTTCAATACATTAACTAGATCCTAAAGTTTTTCAACACTAACTCAATTTTAAGCTAGTGTACATCCTCATAAATTAAAGAATATAACAGATATAAACATATTTTTATTACTGAATTCTTAAATAAACTGTATATATAGTCCTATTGAAAATTATGCTTCATCATGAATGAACAAAAGAGTAAAATTTGATAATCTGTCAACCCATTGTATAATATTTTTAAAACTGTATAAAGTAAATAATTTGATTAACAAAGTGTTTGATGCATTTTTGAAAGAATAGTATCAGCATCTAAATAATATACTGTGTTGTTATTTTTTATTTAGATGTATTATTTTTTAAAGATTGTTACTGACCATGTAGATCAGGTTTGGAAAATTGCAGGCCAAACTTTAAGATGTTAGCGAAGTCGCAGGCCATATAATTGTGATTTTGAATGGTTTATATGTTTTATTTGAGGTTCTGCAGGCTGGATAAAAAGCCGGGATGGGCCACATTAAGCCAACAGATCGGAGGTTGTCCATGTGCGATTTTAATTATATACACCTTTAAGTTAATTTCAGTTTTATTAATAATTAAAGTAAATGAGAGTTCTCCCACTTTCTTGCTCATGTGGAAGTTGGGACCAGTGCTCATGTTTGCCCTTTTTTTTAAGGGCATCATGCCCTGTCCTATACCACATTTAAATAAAAAAATAATAAAGTTAAAAATAAATATATGATTCACTGATTTTATTGTAATACAGAAAAATTGTAAAAGGTAAAATTCGACCTAAAAAAGTATGGAAAAAAAAAAGCCCTGAACCATACTGAAGATTCAGAATACAAAGTGGTTCTTGGTGAGTTTTCAAGTGCAGATAGTGAAGAGTTCTGTGTCATTCCTCCAATGCAAAGGAAACTGGCCAATTTGGTGACAGAAGAATCCTTGTCTCAGACAGCATCCTGTTGTACACCACTGCACAACTTTTATTTGGGTTGTGTCATTGCACATGAGGTCTTTGAAGGCTATATAATATTTTCTTGAGGTGCTGCAATCCCAGACTTACTTTCTTATGGATGATAATGTGAAGCCACAAACATAGGTGTAACTTACTCAAGCCCAGTGAGAGGCAATGCCCCTTCCTGAATATTTCTTCTTTTATCACAGATTTTGTGTTTGTAGCTTTACAGGGTTTCTACAGATTTCACAGCTTTTGCTTCCCTGACTTTTTATCTAGCGTGCTTTCCTGAATTTTGCGTTTCTATTTTTAATGTTGCATACTTTAATTAATAACTTTTTATATATTTTGCCCCTTTTTTACAAATAATAATAATAATAAAATCAATATACACAAAAATATTGTTTGACATCACTGGATTCTAACAAAAACCATGTTTGATAATAATTTAGGATAAATAAGAATAGAAATAATGAAAAAGTTGAAATAATTTAAGAATATTTCAACTGAACAAGATATCTTAATAAAGGACACATTTTAAAATTATTTATAAGGTTAAATAACAAAATGAAAATAAAACAATTTCTACAATTAGGTTCAAACAGGAAGTATTTTCTTGATTTTGCCGCAAAATTCAAATATTCTTGCATTTCCCTGACTTTTTTCCCTAAATCCCTGACGAAAACTCATTTCCCTGACTTTCCAGGTCTGTAGAAACCCTGCTTTAATTTCAGATGCCAATATACTATAAATTTCTTAATAAATTCCATTGCATATAGGAAAGGAGAATTTTACGCCAGCTCAATTAAATACTGATCACTTAAAATAGACTCTATTTTTGATAAACTTAATTATTCAGTACAGACTTGCAAAAACTTGAAGTTTCGAAGACTGAAATCAATCGCTTGTGCTTCCTTTGTAATTTTAGGATATTTTTTTCCTAAATCATTTTTTTAAAAAGTTACTTTGTTTCACCAGTTTTGATTTACAAGTATTTTTCAAACAATATGTTGTGACACTAGAAAAAAAAAATTAAGATTACTATTATTTTGTCCAGAATGTATACTTTTTTCTTCATTGTACCTTTTATAAAAATAAGTAAAATACAAACATATTTACCTATTTTATATATATATATATGTGTGTGTTTGTGTGCATCTGTTGCTTAAGAATATATTAAGTTCTTAATTTGTGGCTCTTGGACAAAATAAGTTTTGCCACCCTGCAATACAACCATGAAAGATTTCATATAGTTTCTTCACAATCTCGTGATCATCATCATAATTCCAGTGTTAAAAAAGTAACATACTTTAAATGCATGATGTATTTAATATAATTATTTTTGTGCCTTAGCAATGAAGGGTGCAAAAGGGGAAACCGTTGCTGTTGCATCTGTGCAATTATGAAGGCGAACAAGTTTGACACCAAAGCGTTTATTACTTTCTGGTACAAAGTATAAGGCAGTAGTAATGTGATTGCAAAAAATTTCGGTAGCCGGATTTCGACAAAAAAAAAAAACTGATTTTGACTACCTCTAAATTTACTTTTGTGAAGCATCTCTTTGTAAGTATGCATTCACGTTCATATAAATGCATGTAAAATCCATTTTGACGAGTTTTTTCTTCTGATGTGTGTACATACATACGTAACTTGCATATCTCAAAAACTATTGGCCGTAGAATGTTGAAACTTTATATTTAGGATTGTTGTAACATATAGTGCACTTCCCCTTTTGGTCCCAATCAACTAGATAGTTTATGTACAGGGCCACCCAATGGATTTTAAATACATTATGCTTTATGAGCAGAAATTCCTTAAAATGTATTTTAGAGATATTAGGCTATTTCAAACGACTCAGAAGTGATATATGTGTTAAGGGTTACAAAATGAATTTCTCCATTGAAAATAGTGTCTGTATTATTTATAGGTCTGCTACAGGAACTCCAAAAAAAATTTCAACACATTATGGTTAATGGCAGTTTTAGAGACATTTATCCATTTCAAGCACAATACCATCCTACCATATAGTTAGGTAATGATCCGACCATGGTCACGTGCCTTCCTCAAAAGTTATGCTTGGGGCGCGTTCTAGAATTCATCGGTTGTTCACCGGTCACCTGCTCAGCGTGACCAGAGCGCAACCGGACCAGCAGCAACCCTGCTAGCGAGGTGGGTTATTAGCACAGGGCCCGTTCGAGAATTCACAGGTCGGTTATGCACCAATGCTACTGGTTTCTGTCATCCTCACCACATCAGATTTCAAGCAGAGAAAACAAAAATAAACATTGGCAGCATTATGTTAATAACCAGAATAACCCGCTTCGCTGGCAGGGTCATTCTGAGATTGCAAAAAATGTGACCAGAGTGGTTGTGCTCTGGTCACGCTGAGCAGACAACCGCTACATGACCGAAACGTTTTCAAACGCAGTTACTTCCAGAGCTCTGTCTTTTCGAACGCTCTGGTCGTGCACCGGTGCACAACCGATGAATTCTCAAATGTGCCCAAAGTGTTGCCAATGATTATTTTTGTTTTCTCTTGAAATACGATGTGGTGACGCCACTTAACCAAAGAATGACCGCAACTGGTAGCACTGGTGAATTCTCGAACGGGCTCTTGGTATACAGGTGTATGTATTTAACTCTTCGTATTTCAAAAACTATTAGCCGTAGAATGTTCAAATTTCATATACAAGATTGTTCTAAGATCTAGTTATGTATCTCTATTTTTGGTTCTAATCTACTGGAAAGTTTACTTACAGACCACCCAAAAGAATTTCAATATATTGAAGATGTCCATAGACATTAATGCATTACCTCTGTAGTCAGTCATTGTTTGGTCTATGCCTAAAATCTCACCATTTGTTATTGACCTTGGCGAGTTTTGCCGCTATATTGCCACATTCGGTGCCAAAAATTTGTATTTCGCATAACTCTAAAACTTTTAACCGTAGGATTTTAAAATTTTGTATTTAGAACTATTGTAACATCTTACTGTGCATCTCTTTTTTTTTTTTTGTATTGCAATCAACTGGGTAATTTATTTACAGGGTCACCCAAATGACTTTAAATACATTAAGGTAGGGGTATGGATACATTCAATTCATTGAAAGTCTGTGGTTAATTATTACTTTGGCTGTACCCAAAATCTTGCAGACAATCTCAAGCTTGTCGGGTTTTGGCGAAATATTGCCAAATTAAATGTCAAAAACAAATCTTTCAGATTGAACCTAACTTGGCGATATCAGAAATACTTGGCTAGAAATAGCTAAACCTTAGTATTATTGCAGTATTTTATTTCTTTCAAACAAAATAATTTTAGATGAAGTGCGCCTCAAACATTTTTGATTTAATAGACTTGCAAGGAAGTTATGTGTAGTCCACATCAGATGTTTTTTAATAACTGTTTTACAGCTTGTTTGTTAGCATTTGTATATATTTCACAGGAGCAATGTCATATTTTTGATGGAGAATACGCTGCCTCAAACTTCAACACACAGATAAAAAAGAATTTTTAAACAATGACTGCCTGGTAGTTTGTAATGCATTAGTTGTTTTTGTGTGCTCCTTTAAAAGAAGTTTGTTATTTAATAACTATGCAATTGTTTCTTTCTGTCCTGAACAATTCTATCCATTACCACTAATGCAAACTTTTTCTTTTTGCTGAATTGGAGATAAATATATCTGTAATCCCAAAATAACTCAACACTCATATAAGCTCATTATTTGTTCCTTTAAAAAAAAAGCATATTTAGTTAATATTTGAATTAAATGTTATTTCTAATTTCTTCTAGATGTACTCACAAAGAGCCACAGAATTTCATCAATAGTTTCTTATACACACATATTAATCATTACCTCTGCTTGCATTAAGGGTCTTAAAAAAAAAAAAAAAAAAAACTACTGTGAAAAGTTTTTTTCTGGAGAAATATGCCGAAGTCTTTGGATACCAGTTATACATTTGTTCTTTGGGGCATGTTATTTAAGCTTTTGTGCTAGGGACACAGCTTGGTTGCTTAAAAACACTTTAAAATTGAATTTTGGTGGATTCACAAATAAAGTACACTAACTATGATTAATGGAAAGATTGAGTAGCTTAGTTTTTCCTTGGAGCTCACTTTTAAATTGCATATGAAATTACAACCACCCCATCACCAAACACAGCAACAATTATGCAGCATAAACAAACCTCTTGACTTGTAGCTGTACACAGAAAGTTGTAAATTATAAGAGACCACATCATTAAACATAGCAACCACCACAGTAAGTATGTTTGTGTGATTAAAAAAAGACCCTGTTCACAAATTAGCTTCCCTACCAGTTTTATATCCTCTGCTGAGACTAGTGGGTGGAACCACTTAGTTAATGATATAAACACCATTTCAAAAGGTAGAAGACATATCAATATAGGATAAATTTCAAGGCAATAAATGCTTATCTATGTTAGAGAAGCAAGAATAATACACATTTCTGGAATGCTGGAAAGTCGAAGAGAAAACAACACAGGATTCAATGTAACAGTTTCTTTTATTCTGAAACATCTTTTTAAATATTTAATTTTTCTTATAATAATGCACTAAAATGTTAATAAACAAAAATATCACAATATTTTCAAACGAATTGCTTATAAAACTTTGAAAATAAATTATATTGTTTAGAATTGATTTTGAAGTCTGAAAGCAATTTGGAGGGGGGGGGGGGGATGTAGAACATACGTGGACTTAAAAAGTAGTACGGGAAAATTTTTGGAGTTAATCATTAAAATTTGTGTGAACTGTGAAATAACTGTTTTATAAATATTCATATAGGTACACATTTAAAGGAAAACACACCAGAGGAACATATTTTGTAGATGGGGAAAAAAACACAGCATTGTATTTGCAAATGGTAATATGTACAATGAAATCCTGCATAACACAAGAATGCATTTTGAGCTAGAAAATGAGGTGGTACTTAAATTCACTAAACATTAACTGTTCTGTAATGCCACAGATTTTTTATACATTCATGTAACTTTACACGTCTTGGAATATGACTTAAGTTGGAAAAATATCATGGTTGAATAAAAAATATTTTAGGAAATAAAATTTATGTAAACATTGTTATTTTATTCAATGAGTAAATTTGATGCAACAGAACTAGAAACACCGAGTTAGAAAAATAGCACATATAGTTTATTGTTAACATTATGTTCTTATAATATTAAAAGGATACATATATATTTTTTAAATTGAGATGGGGGGGCATTTAAAGAGAATTCATACTACATGAAAAGGGTTATACAGGACTTCATGTACTTTATATTGGAAATATTTTGGCTAAAATAACATGATGAATATTTATAAAACATTCATTTATTTATTATGAAAGGAAAAAAGACTTTCAGTAGTTTTTACAAGAAATTTTGATTCTGCATATAACAGAATGTCATATGTTCCGAAAATAAATCTATGGTACATGTAATACAGAATAACAAATGAATAAACAATCACACGTTTCATTAAAAATTAGTAAAATACAATTTGATCATGACTTAAGGACTGCAGTTGAAGAATTAAACAAAAGCTTACAGACAACAAAATTATTCAAATATGCTATACATTTTAGATACAATTCAAATGAATTTATTTAATTTTTTTCATACATACATATAATTCTAATAAAAATAATATGGCATTTTTGTCTACTAAATATTTTAAATTAAAAAATAACAAAAAAAGAGAGTTACTTTTATGTAAAATAAACCTAAATATGAAACAAATATTATACAAAGAAAATGTTTGGCCGTAAATGTAATGCTTCAAAACATCAGAATGAAACTCTAACCGCACGCACACACAAAAAAATTAGACACTATGGAGACCATTCCACTAAAGCACATTTTGAAAATAAAAAGTATCTGAAATGAAAACAATGGGGGAGAAATAAAATACCAGTCCACTGTAATTTTTTTTTTCTTTTTTTGCATAGAACTAAAAATGCACTGAAAGAACACAATACATGGTTTCAGTTCAAGTGTTCTCAGTTTATATTATGTATCACATTCTTTGAATCTTTCGTTAAAAGTTGAGAGAACCATTACCAATTTCAAGATAATGTAATTATTTCATTTTTTTTTGCTTTCCATGTGAGGCATGCACACATTTTAATCTGTGATGTTCTCTGAGGATGATTTTGCAAAAAATTAAAACTCACAAATGTTTTCATGAATTAATAAAATTGAAATAAAGAGTGTTAATATCCACATATATAATCTTGCACACCTGTCATTTCAGACACAAATCACCAACACACGATAAAAACTTTTTTTTCCTCTTCTCCCTCTTTTCTGCCAGTGACCATAAAATGACAAAAAAATTTAATTTACAAGCAAATATACAATTCCCTACAAAGAGCAAGTGCAGTCTGGTTCTATATATATGATTCTCCACCATTAAATGAGTCTTTCGAAACTTCATAGGCTACGTACAATGCTCCGAACATCAAATGGATGCAAGTTCTTTGGCATTTAGGGGGCACGAACATCCCCCCATCTCTATCAAAGTCTGAACCAACATTATGCCTTATGGGACAGGAAAAAAAAATAATAAAAGTCAAGCTACTCCATACTGTAGTGAGTGTGTGTTGTTTACTTTCTATTTTTGTTTTTACTTTTTTTAAGTTTGGAATGGCGGTAGCTTGAGATCACAGATACATTTAATTATGCCACTCTGAGCTCATACTGAAATTGCAGTATATATATATATATAGAATTTGTTATTCTACACGCATGCTACTCTCAGCTGTTGCCCTGAAGAAGAGAAACTAGAGTCGTGGCAGACTTGCGAATTATTTCTGCCAGGCGAGCCGGTGATATTGACGAGATGGGTGGCATTATGATCGAATCACAGATATCACCTTCTTGCACAGTCTTTTTGTTATCATCCATGGGCTTGATTGGACTACTGTCAGCACTTCGGAGAGGTGAAATTTCATCTTTCTCCGAACTGAGCCGGGGTTTTTTAGAGGGTTGATTTTCTGTGGATGTTGTCGGTGAAGACTCATTATCATCTACAGGAAAAGAGTAGAAGATTAGAAATTCCCCAGAACACACATGGATTCAGAAAACCTAAAACTCAAAAAGGGGTAGCTAAAGTTTTTAGTAATTTTGATTTTTGTTTTTTTTACTTATTAAAGACAAAAATGTCATAAAATTATTAAAATAACATCTTGTATTTAATCACCATATAATCAAAGTGTTGATCAAATGTAAAAGATATTGAAGCAGCTGTTTCGATCAAAAAATTCTTCAATCTTCTTCAATGGAGATATAAATCATTCACAGTCTAGGACATGGTTTCTTAAAACTTTTTAGTGTGGGAACCCCATAATATTTACGAAAATTTTGTGGGATCCCATAAGCATTATGCAAATTTGACACATGCATTAGTGAAACTGTCAGTTTCTTCACTTTCACTGTAATATACCATTGAGGTTTTAGGTAATTTAATTTTGACATAGAACAAAGTGAACATTTTAAATAAGTAACAAAAATATATATAATTTTAAAAATAAATATAATTACTTTTATAAATTCAAGCATTAACTAATGAGTCTGTTCACTAAGTGTAGCCACTTGACAAGTAACAACTTAGAAAATTCACGTTCTTCTAACAGCGGATATGGGAGGATTAACTATTAATGGGAAAAGTGTGCCTGTTTATTTTTAATATATTTTCAATCTTGGCAAAAGAGTAAACAGGATTAGGCACTTCTTCAATATTTCTTACATTTGATCAACACTTTGATTATATGGTGGTTAAATACAAAGATGTTGTTCAAGACAAAAATGTCGTAAAATTATTAAAATAAGTTTAAAAAAAAAAAAATCAAAATTGCTAAAAATTTTAGCTACCCCTGCTGCAGGTCCCAGGACACCGATCGGGGTCGCAACCTACAGTTTAAGAAACTGTGGTCGTGGAGACTGGAACAGTCTTCTTGAAACTACTTTCAACACTAAATAATGTTCAGTTATGTAATTATGTTTAAGTCATTCATATATATGAATGCTTAAAACAATTTTTATGGAAGACACAGATAATTAAATAATTAATACATTAATTAAATCTTTTAAATTAATAAATTAAAAGATGATAAAACTACACATTTATCTTTTGTAACTAGAAGATAACTGTCATTTTGTGGATGATATCAATGTATAGCAGTATTTTTAGCTAAAGTAAGAGGAGAAGACATTTATTACAACACAGAGTGCACATGTTTCCAAATGACTAATGACAGGAGTTTCCACATGCATGATCCACACCTTACCTTTGATTATTTCTTTAGTGTTTTCTTCCTTTTCACTTTCCTTCATTTCCTGATCTTTACAATTACTTGATTTACAATTTTCTGTTGATATCAACTGATTGCAATGCTCAATCAGCCGATTCATAATTTTAATAAACTCCTTAGGAACTTCACGTGGTTGCTCAATAGAAAAGATAAGGCATAAAGCTCTGAGATCCTAAAGAATTTAAACAAAGTAAAATTACCAAGGTGGGAAAAAAATTATTTAAAAGTGCATCAAGTGAGGCATTTAGTATAATTCTTATATTTACACTAGCTGTAATATTATACTAAACCTAGCTAAATCCATTCTCATAAATTTTAAAGGCAAAAATAATTTCTTGCTTAGCTCATTTAATTTTTCCAAAAGAATTTATTTTCATTTAGACAGCCATTGGCATACAACTGCAAATCATTTCTTTTTCTTTTTTAAAAATATTAACAGTACTGTCTAATTATTTATTCTAAAAACACTGTGGATTCAGGTTGCTATGGAAAAATTGGGTTTTTTTAACCACCCTCCTTTCAAATTTCAATTAAATTCATTGTCACCTCAATTTTAACATCATGTATTAAACAGTAAAATCTAAAATTTGAGTTGGTAAATCAATTTCCCCAGTTTATGTAGGTAGTCAAGGGCCTTCAGTCGAAGCATGGATTCAGGTAGGTTTGAAATAAATTGTGTATTTGACAGATTTGGCTTTCTTCCGAGAGCAGTGGTAAAACTTGCTTCAGAGAAATTAAGACATTACTGAAGATAAACCAAAAATACTTACCCCATTCAATTTATAAGCTTGCTTTGATAAATCAGTTTCTTCATATGTTTTAACAAAAGATGACATTAATGTAGAAACCAGAGTTAACAACTGTTCATTAACAACTTGGCTAGAAACCTAAACAAAGTAAATTGTATTAAAACAACAACAAAAGAAGGTTGCATAAAATAAATTAATACAAACAATTTAATAAAGAATTTCAAGCATCAAGGAAAAAAAGCACACCAAGGCACATAATAGATAAAAAAATGAATAAATTATAGTATATTTCTGAGTTAAAGCAATTACCATAAAAAAAAAAACAAGTTTTTAAAAAAGTTCCAGGTAGAAAGCGACTTTTTGGTCACACATCAGGACCATACTCATCGCCTATTTCCTCTGCTTTCGGTGCCGATGTTTGGTTCGTTGTCCAGGATCACACAGAGCCATCTATTGTCTATATATTACCGCCTCGGGGTAGATTATTTCTATTGCTTCTTGGTAAAATCCACAGTTTCTATTTTGTAATTAGCAATTTTCCCAATAATTAAATCTATTGGTATGTTTTCTCTTTGAACAGTATGTGAAAGAGCAGCAAATAGTAGTATCAAGGCAGAAGAGTTGGAGGGTAATGTTAAAAGTATGACATATGTACTGAACTAATTTTTTTAATGCTTATATGTTAAGTCCTTTGTTTTGATCTTAACAAAAGATTAATTTATATATTTTTTAATGTTAAAAAGTATGGTTCTTCCTTGTTCACTTACGGGAGAAATGGCTAACTCTGACATTCAATTTGGAAGCACCTTTAGTAGCAGTACAAAAGCAGATTGGGAAAAGTTTATAGCAGGCATCAAAAGTTCCTATGTAACTGTTACATATACATTTCAATGAAGGGGGTTGAAAAATCTATCTTGCCAAACAAAGAATAAATGTTTACTACCATGGCGCCAGATTCTAAAGGTTAAACTACAGGTTATCACAAACGTATTCTGACCATCACATATTTTGAGATTTAAAATAATCTAAGGCTTTTTATGTCTGTTGTAAGTCTTAAAACTGTTATTGTAAAAATATTTTTTAAGCATTCATCATATTATGGATAGCCTACATAGTAAGACATTATGACATTATACTAATTCATCAAATTGTAAAAATTGCATAGTTTAACATGTTAGAACTTGATTGGTGTAAACACACACGAATTGAAGGTGAAGGATCTGATACAATTTACCATACAAACTTTGAGGAACCAATGATGATGATAGAAAAGATAACTCCATCATCAGTCTTTTAATTAATTTAAAAACTGACAAAGAAGCAAATGCCTAGTTTTGTTACAAAACATGTTCATTAAAGGAAGTGAAACAAATTATTATTTGATTTAGCAAGAAGTTGTTTCTTATAACAATGTTCCTTGTGGGTAACAAGATTAGACTCTATTTAACAGTAGTTGAAGCAGCACCACTATTTGAAGTCCGATTTTTATACATAGAATACACACGTAACTTCTCCAGATTGCCTTAGTATCCCCTAATATTTACCCCCTAATTCTAGCCTTAAACACCTGAAAGCTTCCAGCACCACAAGGAGGCAGGGGGGGGGGGGGGAAAGAGGCATTATCACCCATTTTGAGAAAGGCTGGTTTAAGTCATAGTTCTTATCAGTATCTACAAAGTAAAAATGAAAAAACACTCACCCTTGGCAAAAGCAATGAAAATGCTTGAAAAATGATGGGGTTATTTAAACAAGGTCTTTCATCTAATAAAACAGATTCTATATAATCAACAAAGTAGCTACTACTAGTTAACATGTCAACAAATTCTCGCCCAACCTATATATATATAAAAAAAAAAGAAACAAAGACAATAAATTATAACTATTGATACATACTTATCAATAACAACTTTATCAATAAATACTTTTTTTTTAACTGCATAACATTATTACATAAATAACTACAATCCCACAAATTAGAAAAAAGACAAAAATACAAATAAAGAGGGGGAATTTAATCAAACCTTGCAGTTTAAGAGCAATTTTTTAGAACAATGCAAAATCTAGCCCTCAATCTTCAAATTAGGATGTATTTGAGAAGAGAATGGATAAATGGTAAAGATAAGCAGTATAGAAATTGACCCATATTTTCCAGCTAAAATTGAGTGCCACGAAAACGATTTTAAAACAAACAAATACTATATGTTTTTAAGTAGTAAATGATTAAAAAAAATGCAATAAACTCTTGGTTATATGGCTTTCAACTAACCAGAAAAATATTTGGTTTGCTTTATGAAATGACACAATGGAAACCGAAGTAGGCCCAAGACATGGAAGGGAAAGGAGAAAGACGGATGCATTTGTGGTATTTTATGGTATAGATTGCAATAACTGTGAAAAATATTTCTACAGACTTTCCTTACTTTTTTAAAAAATTTAAAAAAAAAAAGGAAAAACAAATGTTTTTGCTTTTAACATCACATTCCAGCACCTTTAATTATAAATATGGTAAAGATGTACATAAGCAATATAATTTATTGACCCCTTAATTGCCCAGGGCATATAAATATGCTTTGTGTAGTCGATGCTTTAACTGCCCAGGACATATATATATATGCCTATCTCAAATGATTTCATCAGTAATTTATTGTTAGTATTGCAAATACTCTAAATTTTTTGACAGGTAACAACTTTAATTTGAAGAAGCGTTCACTCTACATGCGCTTATTTCTTTGAATAGGGGAGGGGGGGGGGGATTGCCTAATATGGCAGTTAAGGGGTTAATAGTTAATTCAACAAAATTCTTTCATTTTGTGTGTGCCATTGATATCAAGTTTTTTCATTAAAGCTTTTATACTGCCTGTCTCCATCTTTTATTCAGTAGCGTCATGTTAACCTTGGATGAAATTCTTCTCCCTCCACAATAGAATACTTTCAATTATTTTAAATTTCAAAAGTATTTCTGACTATTTATATCTACGATTGCCAGACATTTCAAAATTTAATAATGTTATTAAAAGATTATGCACAAAATGAAAATATTTCTACATAGACAATTTTTTACTGAACAACAAACAACAATTTTTTATTAAAATAATTGGAAGTATCTTATTGCAAAAGGAGAAAAATCCAAGATGGTAGCTGTCCAACAGCCTAAGTTACCTGACTGCAGTCTAATTCAGATGATTGGAACAGGGGCGTAGCCAGAAATTTTTTATATAGGGGGGGGGGGTTATGACCCCCATAACCCCCCCCGGATTGGACCTTCGGTTAACTGGACCAAATATTAAAGAACTGAAACAAACGCTATTACATAGGCATAATATTTTTTTATTTGGACCAAAATTTTTCTTAATGACCATAGAATGCAAGAGCGAATAAGAAAAAGTAATCTGGTTAGAGCATATGTAAAGTCCTTCAAGCGCTGTCTAGAATTTAATTAAGTTTAGTTAGTTTTCAACAGTATACAATGTAACAATATATAATTATTTTTTTAAAGTATACATACTTCAGAATGTAGTATATCCAACCACAATTTAGGAAACAATGGTAGATGTAGAGGAATACCCTCCATAGCAAGCATTGCACCTATGTATATTAAAAAGAATGAAGTTAGTGGATGAAAGATATATATATATATATATATACACACAAAGAAATTTGTCTTGAATCGACATTAAGTTTTAAATTGGTTAAACACTTGGCTATCTATGTCAACAAATATCTGTTAGCACACAGAGAAAATAATTGAAACATAATTTTATATGCATACTCATGCAGCACACATACAAGTATGAAGTATGTAATAATCTGGAGTCCAGTTTGTATGTATGCTGCATGAGTGTGCACATAAAATTACATTTTAACTTTTTTTTCTCTACATTTATATATTAACCCTTCAATGCCTAGTGTAAGATATTTGATAAATAAATTTATATTATTATTACATTAAAATACCAACGTATTTCTTGTCCTGGTACACAGTGCAACAATTTTGATAAAAAAAAAAAAATATGCATACAAATTACCATTGGACTGGTTTCTGTCAATGAATGGCAGAAACAGAAGTATTCTTAAAACTTGCAGTTGAATTTCATCCTTTTTAACTCAAACAAGCATAAAATTGTACAGCATTTTTAATCTTAAAAAACTGTTTTTCATCTAAGACGATTTTATTTGTATTCGATTATAATATATAAAGCATAGGATTATGCCTTAGGAAAAGTGCATCCAAACACAAAATATCAATTCTGAAACGCAAAAATAATGTTTATTTTGAATTTAAAAACAGTACATATTGATGTAAGTTCAAGTGTTTATCTAGATAATCAAACGATGTCTGATAACCCACAAATAAGCTAAAATAAAAAAAGAATCTACCAAAAAACTTAACATAACGGGGTAAACAAAATGCATTTTGATACTGTGGTTTAATTAGAATAATGTACAATTAATTAAACTTGAAATATAAAGCATACAAGTTCCATATTTTTATTTTGACATTGTATAGATAATTTTTCTAGTACAATTATTTTTAAATGGCACAAATAATTCATGGAATTACAGCATTTTTATCACTTTTCAATTAGCAAGTGTACAAGGATATTTTTCGTAGTTTTTTTACTGTATATCAATTATAATGCAATGAATGCACTCTGGCATTGCATTGAAATGCAATGAGCGATCGGGGTCCCCCAATAATAATACTTACATGAGAAATATTTTAAAACTTTACAGATGAGAGAAACAGATGCTAAAACATGTACACTTACTTAAATTCACAATATCAGGTGTAATAACTTCATTAGTTAAAGAAACTCGACATAACATATCTATTAACTGATGATAAGGAAGAAAAAATTCCATTAATTGGTTATCATAATCTTCATCTATACCCTGGAAAGAAAAGGGAAAAAAAGTAAATCAATGACAAGTCAAATTTATAAACTCAAAAAAGGTTAAATTTACTCTTTTTATTTGGTAAAGTACTTAAAAAAAAAAAAAATCATATCACACAAGCAACAAATATTAAATACTTTAACAGACAATTTTTTTAATACAACTGTGATGATGAGTACCTTAATTAAAGAAATATTTATATTTATCAATAAAGCAGACTGCCTCACTTCTTTGATACATATTTTTATATAATATAATTGTGTTTTAGTGATATTAATCATCAAAATAAATGTACCTTCACTGTTTCTTTCAAAAAGAAAAAAAAAAAAGCAAAATACCTATAATTACACAAAAAACAGTGTTATAACAAGCATGATTTTAATTTCATAGCACTGTCAGGGGTGGGAATTGGGCAAGGCTGATTTGGAGCAGCTTTTTGGAGCAACAGTGTCGACGATTTGGAGCACTGAAGCAACAAATTGGAGCAAATTTCATTCTTAATCTATCGTTAGAAAAATATAACTACAGTCAAGCTTTTAGTAAATTTGAGAGTATTAAATATTACTCAGATAAAAGAAGCCCACTTCAATAAATAATAAGCATTTAAAAAGGAAAAATATAAACTTAACTTGGCTCAAGTTTTATCAAATTTTTGCCCCGTTTTACCCATTTTTGCAAAGAAATTACTTACTTAATGTAAAACTTACTGTGAATTAATTCATCAAGGGTTACTTCAATCAAATCTTATTTAGAAACATCTGAAATATATTATGATTTTGGTTCTCAATTAATTTAGGTAAAAACGAAGAAAATGAAGACAGTTTTTTTGTAAATGAAAAATTCCATATGGGATTTGATACAGTAAAATCCCGCACAGTTCTCCCGTTCAATCCGGTGTGTGCCTGCCTCTATTTCGTGTGTGGGTGAAAATGGCCCTCATCCCCCTCTGCTTGTTGTTTCAAACAGGGGAGAAAGAGAAACTCACTAAGGGGCTCGCTCAACCTGGACAAAAAGAAGTGCATCTTTTACAGGACCCCTATTTTGCACCCACAAATGCGCAATCAATCACTCAGTTCTTTCCCTTCATTTTATACCAAAGCGGCCTAAACCAGAAGTTCATCTATAAGTTATTTGTGTTTTTTTGCCGTGCGGCTTTGCGCCCTGTGAAGGAGCACTGTACCGAATGAACACTGCCTTACGCTGTTATTACGGTAAAAAGTCAACTACGAGTAATTGGCAAGCTCAGGAAACCCTGAGTGCTTTTAAAATAAATCCCAGTGTTACAAATATCAGAAGTAATAAATGAATAAACATCAAGAGTTATCACACAACATTCAAAGCTTAAAACAAACAATTTGCTGAAGCACGCTCATTACGTAATCAACAGCTGGACGTCAGCGGGGAAAAAAAAAAATTGTTTACTTTTGACTGGAGCTTATTCATCAGCTGGTTCTTTCGTTTTAACAGCATGTGCTATACTGTCCGAACTTTTTGCGAAAGCAAAAAGTTTTTTACAAGTTATTTATTTAATTCTATAAATTTGCCTCTGTGAATATAAAAATTGATGTCTTAAATTGGACACTGATTATTTGAAAATGGAAATCGTAAGCTTCATAAAATAGCAATAAATACTTTAAAACATTATATGGTAAGGGGGGGAAAAGGAGATATTTTTACCGTTTATCCACCCCACCCCTTTTTAAAATATATCACAGTGCAATGTTTCTTTCTTTTTTTTTTTTTTCCGGAGGGGTGGAGGTGGGGGAGATCGTGGCTGCGACGTTTCTGTTGATTTTCTAGTTAATGCGGCGTGGATGCGGCATTTCTTCTATAAATTACGGTAGTCAGTTGTGCGAGCGCAGAAACAAAACGTATGGCGAGTTGGCGCTTTTTTTTTTTTTAAGCAGTTTGTAATGAGCAGATAGTAGCTGTTTTTTTCTTTTGGCGCAGAATCGTACAATAAAGCCCTTATGTAGCAGGATAGCGCAGTTTCAAGTTTTGGCGCGGTATGGCGCAGAATTCCCACCCCTGCACTGTTCACTCGCATAAAATAGTACTTGTGGGCCACGAATATTCATTCACCAAGCAACAGAGATGCAACAAATCACTAAGCTGCTGATGGCAAAATCTTACAAATTTTTGCAGTCACATATTTAACTTTTTATAGGCCAATATTCCCTATTGGGAACATCAAATTAAAATTTTACTCAAAAGTGAAATTTTATCAATATGGACTTAAAAAAATTAGCAGATAAAGTTAAAAGATGATTTGATTTTTTGAAATAGAAGTTGCATTTGTATACTTTTTGGGAAACCGGAAAAAACATGAAAATAGACATTTTCATAAATTTTTACAGAGCTATCTTGATACACAACCCCCTCACCTCCTTTCAAACTTAGTTTATATCGTTACTGAAATGTAAAAATAAATTTTATTAAGTCTTAATATTTCATTTATTATTTAAACTACCCAGTTTCTGAAAACAATGTAAATTATAGTCAGAAATGAGCCATGCTCCCAATTAGAAACAGTGAAAATTGTATAAATCCCCCCCCCTCCAACTTAAATGACTAACGTCCTTTAACACATTAGAAGACAAAATATGCAAGAAACTAATTTAAAATATGCCTGGATCTCAATATGGTCTGTAAAAAATTAAAGAAAAAAATGTATAAAAAATATTTAGATTTTGAAAAAATGAGTACATTATTTTTTATTTTTACATTCATGTTTTACAAGATTGAGAGAAGCATAGTTGTAATCTTGGATATTATGGCTTGAAATAATTAAAATAGATGCTCTTACATTTTTTTTTAATACAATGAAAATATAATAGTAAAATCTCTGCTGTGGGTTGCCACTCATATGATGTATACAAAACATCACATTGACAATATTATGTAAGTGTGACAGTTTACAGTGAAATAAAATAATTTATTCCAAGAGAAAAAAGAATGGTATAATCAAATATTTCTAATGAGGCATTTTTAAAGCCAAAGCAAATTTCAATTTCTTTCTACATTTTGTGAGAAAGATGCTCATGCACAGACGAGCGATATATAAAATACAATCAGAATAGATCCTAGATCTTCAGTCACCTACATGCAAATAAAAATTAACTGCACCTTTAAAAAAAAAAAAAAATCTTATGCTTATTTATATTATTATTTTTTTCACTATCTTTAAATCTGGACACAAACCTGCTGTACGCCATCTTGCCCCCCACTAGGATCAACCTTGAATAAGCAACTCAATAACATTTTTCATATTACATATCACAAGGAGCTTTGCATTCCTCTTTACTTCTATTCAGAGACAACTTTTCTAAAAGATTTAACTTCACTGTAATAGTGGACACTTCAAAGAAGTTCTATTGCAGTTAAGAGTTAATAAAAACCGACTTACCTTAGCAGTTTCTAATTGGTTAGCATGGAGAAACATCTGAACAACTGGCCTAGGTGGGCGGATGCTCGTTTTAGAAGGCAACATTTTTTGGCCCCTCCGAGGAAAGAAAGGTCCTGTAGTACCTAAAACATAAACTATCCATATCACCATTACTATGAAAAAATTTAAAATTATGCAAATTTTAAAAACTTTTACAAACGATTACCACTTATATCTTGAAAACAAATCCAAAGAGTTTCTAAGGACTAAATGAAAGTTTTTCAAAAATCTTTTGTGCAGACTTAAAGATTAAACACCTTTTTTTTTTTTCTTTTATAAAGCTTCTTTTGTTCTAGTATGAGTAACTCATAAATGTTATAAAGCTCATTTAACAAGTATGAATTGAACAAGTAGTATACTGAGAATCCTATTTTAATTGGTTTTTATAAAGTATAGGGATTAGCAGTTTATTATTTTAGTAGTATATTTACAAGTTAGTGTACTATTAATAGTTTTTCATATTTCTTTGAAGTTCACGAGCTTATTTTGTAAGCATTTCGCTTTCTGTTTTTGAAAGCTCAAAGATGTCCCGCAGGATGTGCTTTGACAGTAAGAAAAACTATGTAACTGCTGACATTTCCAAAATCGCTAGGAGTTCTGACTCTGATTTAAAGTACTGTATGACAATTTCTGGGATACATACTGATGAATCTGAAGATAGTAAATTTACTAAACTTCATTTCTAACATTCAGAATTTTGTTTCTATATAATTATACTTCAATTTCAATTTTGTTTTTATGACCTTTTTACAATCTAATTCTATATAAAAAAGAAAAAGTTTTTACTAAAACTTTAATTTTAAATTTTATGTTGATATGAAATAGGTAATAAAGAATTATGCAGCAAGAAGGTTAAAAAAGGAAGAAGAATCCTTGTGTAACCAATTTATAAATTACAAGAGAAAACCAATGACTATATACAAACCAGGTGAATTATTTTCTTGAAATGCTGAATGACAACCATGCAATAAAGGAACTAATGTAGATAAACTCTCACTTGGGTAAAGCAATATTAACTCATGCAGCACTTCTGTAAAAGACAGACAATAATTGAATGAATCTCAGTAAAGTGCAAAAATGAAATCAAATATATTTAAACACAACGAACAGTTATCTTTTGATAAAATATTTTTTATAAATAACATTTTGAGTAAGAAATATGTATTTATAAGAACCATCAGTAGAAAATTTTCAGTTATAATTCTACTCACAATTATTTTAGAGCCTTTTGAAGAAAGTACACCCCCATAGACATCATTAAAAAAAACAAGTGGCTTCTGATACATCAAAATCATTGTGAACATTTGCAAGATCAATCCCAACAGATTCTTTTTAAACCACAAACGGAATTTTAATGACAATCTTATGTAATTGAATTACGAACTAAATTAGGCTAATAGCAACTGACATTGAAATTACATGAAAAGCAAAATTATTTAAAAAAATCTGAAAATTTAATCAGATGGGAATAGCCTCGCTGATATTAATAATGGTATGTTTTGTTGCATGCATTGTCAAATGTAACATGACTGTATCAAAATTTCATATTACCAATACACATTTGGCGCAAATCAGGTGGTGTGAAAGAGTTGAGCAATGTCAGCAGCTTCCTCATGATGTCTGGTTGATCTTTCCATGCAGCCAGCCATTGACGTAGTTCCAAGGACTCCCTGTTTGTGCGGGCTGTTTTTAAAAGGTCTTGCACTATGGCCAACAGATCAACCATGTCGGCAGTGACATGACAAGCAGTGGCTTCATGGTACATCATATGAAGAGTATAAAAAGCCTACAGAAAGAAAACAAATGTATTACAATAAAAACAAACTATCTAAATTGGAATTTCTTTCAGATTTCTAAAACGATGAATATTCTAATGTTTATTATTACTTATTATTAAATTATTTAATACTTCTTTTTGTCATACTACCTAGAAAGTTTTTTTGAGTGTCGGCAATATATATATACACTGTCTACCAATAAGTATTTGGACACCTGTGACAGAAAAGAAAAACTAACTTTATTCAAAATCAATAGTTGGCAGAGCCTCCACGAGAGGCAATTACAGCATGAACCCTCCGGGGCATACTTTCCACAAGTCTTTGTATTACAGCTAGTGGTATTGTCTTCCACTCGGCTTGGAGTAGACATAGAAGTTCCTTCACCGATTTTGGACGGGTAGTGCACCCCTTAATTCGGCGATCCAACTTGTCCCAGAGGTTCTCGATAGGGTTCAGGTCTGGGCAGGCCAGTCCATTCGATGAACTCCATTGGCACCATACCAAGCCTTGGTTAACCTCGAAACATGACAACTGGCATTGTTGTCCTGAAAGTAACAGGGGCCAAACCCGTAAAACTGCCACAACGTAGGAAGAACATTGTCATCCAAAATAGTGCAGTAGGCATCAGCGTTGAGCTTAACACGATTGGGGACCAAGGGTCCCAGTCCATACCAGGAGAAACACCCCCCAGACCATAATTTTGTCTCCGCTGAACTTGACTGTTGGCACAATGCATTCTGGCAGGAGACGTTCTCCAGGCAGACGCCAGACCCAGGCCCTGCCATCCGAATGGTAAAGGGTGAACCTTGATTCGTCGCTCCAAAGAACCTGTTTCCACTGATCTACGGTCCAATTTTGATGTGCTTTACAACCCATTAACCGAGCAGCGCGGTTGGACTTTGTGATCAAAGGCTTATGGGCAGCAGCACGACCATGAAAACCAAGCAGATGTGCTTCCTTATGGATGGTATTCATTGAAACAATACTCCCGGATGCCTGTTGAAACTCCTCGCGGATGAGGGCCATCGCTTGGGTGCGATTCTTCCGAATTTCTCTGGACAGCACTCGTCGGTCTCTATCTCTCAGTTTCGTTGGTCTGCTGACTCGGGGCATATTCTGACAATCACCGCTCACCTTCCACTTCTTAATCACATAGGCCACTGTCGATTTTGGGTACTTCAGATCGCTAGATATGTCCCTTAAGGATCGGCGACATTTGTGATACCCAACAATTATACCTTCTCGAAATCAGCGAGCTCCGAACTGCCTAGCATCTTGCATGTGACTAATGCCGATGCTGTTTCCTATACGATATATACCGGCGGAAGCCGTGACGTACCCCAGGTTCGCAGATATCATCATTTGCATAGGTGTCCAAATACTTATTGGTAGACAGTGTATATATGTGTGTAACTGAAATATAAATGATAACACAATAAAATTAGATGATAGTGTATTCATTTCCAATGTCCACTTGGTTGCATCCTAATAATTGGTATGCGCAATTAAATTCTGCCCAGCTGAGAAAAATTTCTAAGGAGATCATTACTGTAAGATTTTAAAGCAGTCCCAGCAGGATTTTTCTTTCTTTTTTTTATCATTAAGAAGTAATTCAATGTGATATCACGAAGAATATGTAAAATTATTTCACCTTGATAAATGGATACAGCTATGATGAGCTTTTGGCTTTAAATTAGAATAATATAGTTTATCTTTGCAATGATTCAGTTGATAATAATGCAGAAATTTCAATCTGAAAAATGTACTAATGCTTTCCTTCTTTTCTCCCTCTCTTTTCTTTTTAAGTATTGCATACCTCAAAACATTTTATGAAATTTTTACAGAAACAACATGAATCAATGCAATGGTTGGTTCTTCCTTAGTATACTGAGAGTAACCCTGAACATCATTTTAGATAAAGGGCACTGCACATTTGATTGGTATACAATGAAACATTAAATATAAAAATACTGATGACTTATTAAATTGTAAAATCGGTTATCTGTTTAACTCAAATAGTTTTATATTAAACACACATACTCTAAAATCACTCATTTTCGCGAGCAGTAATTTTTGCGAACATGAAGACATCGGTGATTTTGCAAGCTGAAAATTTAGCGAATTATGAACAGAACCGAAAGTTGAAAAATCCTGAAAGTATATAAATATAGAACCCCTTTTGCATAAGGTATTTTAAGACAACTGTTAAAGACGGGCTTGCAAAAAGTCCTAGTGAAAATAAGTGATTTTACAGTAATACAATCCAATTTCACATATGCTTTAATGCTAGAATGGTGGTAGGGGTCATTTTTACTCCAACTTTTATGTCTATTAATTACTTCTATTTGGTTGGAAGGAATCAATGATGACTTATTAAAAGTTTTTTTACTTTTCCTAAGTAGATAAGAACTATTTATGGGAGGGGAGGGGGGGGGGGAAATCAGTATTCTAGTTTTGTTAGTTTTTGAAATATCATCATGTATTCCTAGAACAGGAGGCGGGGGTCATTTTGTCCCATTCAGTGAAATACTCTTTGAACTCGAAGCATTGGGAAAAAACTGAGGAGATAAAAACTCATGATTATAATTTTTCGATTGCATTCATACAGTTTCTAGAGGAGATGAAAACCTGGGAGGTTACCCTCCTTTGTTATCTTCAAATTGCAATGGTGGATCAAGAAAAGTTTCATGGCAAAGGTGAAGTATAGGACAGAGTATATTATCAGAGATGGGGCACACTCTCTTTTTTAAAAGTACTTGTTCATTTCTAATACTTTAGGTAAGATTTTTCTGCTGTTTTTGTGTTAAAGGATGCAAGCATTCTTGTTTCTTCAGAGTTAAATAACCATCAAACAAAATTGAATACAAACAAAAATAAAAAATTTATTTTATCATGTATGGCTTTTCCTTTAAATTTATTTACTAGGTCAACATTCATGTTCATTTGCAAAATACTTAAAACTCCTGAAGAAAAGAGAACTCCAGTATCTTTAACATATGATTATAATACAAAGTACTGATTTTGTTACAACACAACCTTTCAAAACATGTCATTTATGGTCTGCTATAGCTAAACCTTTTAATAGGTATATTGATACAATGCAAAAAATCTCTTTACTTTTGTTGGAAGCTACAAATAATTTGATTTTCACAATTGTAGTTTGCTACATGTAATTCAGTGTAGTTAATAATAACTGAAAGTAAACTTTATTATTAGAAATTGATCTTTTAAAAGTCAAATTATGCCAAACTAAGAGGGAAAAAAGTTTTTCACTTTTACAAACAGAAAATGTAAAAGAATAATCAAATGTTTGGAGAAACTCTTAAGCATGCTGCATTTTGCAAGAATTTTTTTAAATGAAAGGCAAGTAAACTAATTTTATAATAAGTTTCAACTTTTATTTTTTAAAGATGAAAAAGACACGTATAATTTGTTAAAGTAGAGATAGGTTTGTCCGAGAAAAACTTTAAGAAATATTTTGAATATCAAGCTAATTTTTAACAACAGTGTCACTGAATGAAAAATATTTCAATGCAACATGTTTATTATGCATATCAAAACAACAATTTGTATATTCAATACAATAAATAACAATTCTAACACAGCCACCTACGAACTTACCTGAAATAATAGAGGTAGCCCATTGTTATATATTACAAAAATCCTATCATCTGTTGTTTCAACCAGTATCCTTAAAACATTAATAAGAGTTGCCCAACAAGCTCTTGCATCTAACACTCCTAAATATAAGCGTAATGTTGTTCTTTTAAAATGGTGAATTTCACGAAGCTCTTGTTCACTAGAATCACTGTACTTTGTGACAAACAGCCGCATCAGTTTAAACAGTTCATTGATAGCCTGTATTTAAAAAAAAAAAAAAACCTTTTTAGAAAAAATATAAAACTTCCAAGTTGTCTTGATAAAATAGTAAAATTTCACAATATAAGAACAGATTATTCAATAAGCTTTATAGACTTTAGTTAATGGCCCCAACTGTACAGAAGCAAATCAAAAATATAATAGAGCGGTGACCAAACTTTAAATAAATAAATAAATATGTTTATACAAAATAATTATTGTAAGAGAAACTCATGCTTTTTATTAGAAACCTGAGATACAAAAGTTATTTTTGAAGATTGTTTGCTAACAGCAGTCCATATTGGTACACATACATACAAAAAAAAAAAGTAGGTTATAGTATATAGCTGTAGAAATTTTAATTAAAACACTAGTTCAATATGAAAAACCAGCACAGAAAGTTTTTGTACGAAAGAGACTTTGATAGTATAGGGTACCCGAATAGCTTACTGACAGAATTAAACCAGCAGAGCTTTAAAAAAAATCACTGGTTTAAAGAAAAACGTTGAAAGATATGAACTTCACTGAAAAGTTATGAAATAACTGAATGACATAATGATAACTTATGACTACTTCACAGAGCTGTATTAATTCCTGTGCTGTGCTCAGTTTAATTTTATACTCCATATACAGTTACCCACTTTATAAAACTCAAAAGTTAAAGTTTTTAAATACTAATATTAATGAATGCACTTTAAAGTGAATAAAAAACATAAAAAAAATAACATAAAAGCTAGAAAATAGCATATTATTCAGGAAACCCTTGACTAGTACAATTTTGATTAATTTTCCTATGATGCATTTTCCTATGACAGTGCGAAATCTGAAACGTGCAACATTTGCACAGATCCATTAAATACAGCTAATTTTTTTAATACCAATAATAAGAAAAAAAAAAAAAAAAAAATCAGAAAAGGGCACTTACTGCATTATACTGTGTAGTGTAAGGAGTAATATTTTTGAAAGCCCATTGAATGTTCTGATGACTTGCAAGTTGCCTTGTGAATGTCCGTGACTGTTGACAACATAGCCGTAAGAGACCATAATAAGCAGGTAACATACACCGATTGAAAACAATAACTTCTTGATCATCATGATCAGCCCTGGTGATAAAGTTTATTAAAAGAGTAAGAAATCACACAAGCAAACATAATTAAAGTTATACTTCACAACAGAAAATAATGTGTAATTAAATTTGGTAAAATGCAATTTGCAAGTAAGATTTTCCAAAAAGAAATAAATACCATAAACAATTAAGAGTACATTAGATAGATTAAAAGGAAAATTGATTGATTTTCAGCATAGAATAGTTAGTAGAAATTTGTATTTGCTCGTCCTTCACCGAGAAATTTGTCGAGAAATTCCTGGAATCAATTTCACCCCCCCCCCCCCGAAAAAAAATTTTTATGCCAATTTTTAGACAAAACTACTGAAGCTAATGAAACGAAATTTGCATGTGTGTGAGTTTCTTTAACAGCTGATAGATTAGACAACACTTCATAAACAGAGATATTTATAAAATTCTTGCTGTAAAATACAATACCCACAAGTACCTAAAAATCAATTTCAGGACATTTTGAAATTTGCTTTCCAAGGAAGGGAGATGGTCAAATTAACCCTTTTCTCACATCTTCATATAAAAAGAAAGGAAAAAAGCTGAAAAATTCTTGCTTTAAAATGTAACAAATATTATCCTATGTTTAGCCTCAGCTTGCTTTTGTTTGAATTTAACGTAAAAAACGACTATACTTTCTGGTACTCACAATTACAACAGTGACAGGAAAATTGTTGCACAGAGTAGCAAGTACAGAGTCAGGAAATTGTTTCCATCACTTTTTGGGTTTATTAGAGTTCTCCGATTTCAAAATATATAAACTGTTAATATAAATAATATTTAAAATTAATATGACCAGTAATTAAGTAACTTAAAGGATTTCAATATACCTAAAAGTAATATTTTTACGATATTAATGATGAATTAAAAAAACTATATTTGACTTAACCCATTTTAAAAATGAAACATAGCAATTATGTTTGCACTATAAAAGTAGAATCTCGCTACAATGATATTCCCTATTTCTCAAAGTCTAGATGATTCTCTCTATTATGATATTTTTTCAAAGTTCTGGCTGAATTTTTTTTAGATTAATGTAAAGCAGTTCTCTGTATAATGATATTCTTTCCAACATTGATTCTCTCAAACACTATGGCAAAATTATCCCTTCCAACACAATAATTTTCCCTACTAAGATATATACATATATATATATATATTTTTTTTTTTTCAAAAGTCCAATTGATGCATACCAATTAAACACTACTCAAAGTCTAGATAAATTGTAACTGAACCCTTCGACAATGTTCTCAGTAATATCTCTATAGTCTCTCAGTAATGTCTCTCGTATATTGTCTCTATAATTCTGGACAGAGGTATTTGACTAAAGAGGGATGTAAAAATTACTCAACACCATAAAATACTGAGTATAGGTCTATACAAAATTTTAGTTGATACAGTGCAGGTCACAAGAATTAAGAAATGCACAAGAAATCACAATCGCAAACATCATTTTAACTATTTAAGAGGCAGTTGGTTTTGGTTATTTTTAAAAGATGTGGGCATGGCTTTTAAATGTAGAATATTAAACAAAGATTTCTCATGTGCTAATAAAAATTTCATGAAAGGAATATAAAGTGTGATAATAATGCTTTTAATTGATGTATTTAGAGCACTGATCATATTAATAAGAATATTATGCATGAAATTGTAAAATATTGGAATATGCAAGATTTAAAAAAATAAATGTTTGGAAGAGTATGGAGTGGCTTATTTATAATACCGGTTACTCTGCCTTTTTAAAAATCTTGTATATTCGATTACTTTACAATTCCTTGCATAATATTCGAACTAAAATAATCCGTGCACTAAATACACCAATTAGATGCAGCATTATTATACTTTATATTCCTTTCATACATCCATTAACACGTAAAAATTCTTTGTTAAAGGATAAAGATTTTAAAGCCATGGCCACATCTGTAAAAAGATCTCTTAAAGGGTAAAAATGACGATTGCGGCCATGGTTTCCTGTGCAATTCTGAATTTCTATTATTTGCATTACTGCTCCAAAAATTTTACACTGACCCTTTAGAAACATTGTGCATATGAAATGGAACGAGAAGAACATGTTTATGGTTTATACATTAGAATAAATGCACAATTAAGAAAATACTTTTTTAAGTCCAGCAATTATTTGGTTTCTTAAAAAAAAAAAAAAAACGATTCAACCTCAATACATTTATTAAAAAATACTTACAATATATAATTAAATGCTATGTTTTTTGTAACATGAGGATTTTGAATGATAAGTTTAACATTTTCAGGGCAATCTGTACAGACATGATACCAAAACAACAACAACGCCTGCAGGAGAGAAAGAAAAAAAAAAAGATAAATTAAGGAATCAGTTGTAAACAGCATCATTTCATAAAAAATAAAGTAACAGAACACTTTTTTAAATGATGGGGGAGGGGAGGAGTTTATTTTCAATTAGGCAGTAATGATACTGAAATTGGGTCATAAAAATGAAAAACTGTAGCATGTTTTCATGAAAATGCCAATGTGAATAATGATCATGCTATTAGTTTGGAATGCTGGGAGGTTCTTTTGGGCATATTCAGTTTTAAAAAATGCTCTAAATATGACTTGATGTAGGTGCACAAAACTGGTAAGAAAGATACAGAATGCTATTTTTTAGAGGGCCTTGTTAATAAAAGAAAACAATAATGATGTAGAGTAAGATTTGCATTTAAAATTTTCCAGGCTTGTAGCCAAAATTGCCTTGTTTCCATACATTTTCTGTTAACTTCCTTGCAATTTTACGTTTTTCAACCGCTGACAGCTCTGTATATACTGAAAAACATCTCAGCATTTTGAAATAAAAGGATGTTTATTATACACACCTGCATTTCCATGAAAATTACAACAGTTTGTTTCAATGACAATTTAACATTAAACAGTCTTACTGCCCTATTAAAATGCCAACTTTTTTTTTGCAAGCACTGTAAATTAAGATAATGAATATAATAAATTAATAGCACTCATGAGGGAGTACTTGATAAGGTTGCCAAAAGCAAAGTACTTTTTGACAAGACTAGTGAAACCGGAAGTTACACAGGCATGGCAAAGTGGCAATAAGAGAGGGGAAAAACAAACATTTAAATGATATTAAATTCGGTAAACTCAGCACTGCCCTTTTCCATTTGGCTCAGAAATCTACAATTAAAATCGACCGCCCTCATCAAGATCAGAAGTGGTGAGAAGCTGTGCACAGACAGTTGCACTGACTGAAAATGGCCATGTTACCTTGGCTGAAATGTAGGTTTTAAACAGTTCTTTTAACTGTAATTTTTAAAAATGTTTTAATCAAGAACAAAAGTTATCACAAAAAATGGAAAATGGCACTTGAAAGCATTTAAAAAGATATACAAATCTTTTATTGATAAATATTTGTCTTTCTAAAATCCCAATTGTAAAGTTTTAAAATGTAGTTTTCCCTCCCACTATGAATATACTATTGAATGTGTCTTAACCCTTTAACGTGCAGTGTTCCTGCTCTGGGAACACCAAACTCTGACATTTTGACTGCTGCCAGTCACGAAGAATCGATTTGATTTCTATAAAAATAGTTGCGGGTGACATAGCTCCACGAGAATCCTTCACTTTTTAGCACGTTATTTCCCGTTAAAAATTGGTCACGATTCTTTTTAACAGCACTGACATCTGCTGAAGAATGGAAGAATGCAAGAACTGCTGGATAGATTGCCCAATGCTGGAAAAAGGGCAGCCGTTGCCATCGCTCGACTTAACTGCCAGCAAGATGGCGGACGATCGAAACGTTCATCACGTGCCACAGATCTAGAGACCCTTTTTTGACGCAGCTGGCTGTGCATGCTGGTAGTTAAGTCAAGAAGCGATGGCAACAGCTGCCCTTTTTCCAGCATTGAGAAAGGGTTGCGCCTCAAAGGGTTAATGAGTGAATCTTGTATTATTAATCTCTAAGTTATTTTTAAAATAGGTTTTAGAAGGATTTAATTTATTAAGTGTTAGTACTGTAATTTTTGAACGATTATTAAAAATAAATATACAGAGAGGTTTTTGATGTTTTAGCCACCTAAGTAAATATGACTTTTTAAAACTGGTTAAAACAGCAATGTGTTAGAAACGTGCCAAACTCATCCTACACGCTTTTACACCTGTAACAAAGCACAGTGAAGGAAAAAATCTGAAAAAACTGCTGCAAAAAATTCTAAACAATTTACATACCTGCTTATTCATGTGAACTGGAATAGCAGGCTCTGATAACTTTGGTTGAAACAAGTTCCATAAATCAAGAAAATAGGGACTGAACTAAAAAATGAACAAAAAATACAACATTAAAATTAAAAACATGCTACTATATACTGTATTTTAATAAAAAAAATCATAACTAATACAATACAGTCACTACACTCAAAAAAAATCTTAAAATATTGCAAGTTAACCATATTGTGTGCACTGATTCAGTAACTAGGGGAATCATGAACATTATTGCATAAACTGATTAGACAAGACTGAAATAATGAAATGCATTTTTAAAAAATTATATGACTGACTGACAAGCATAAGCAAATTATGCATAAATTGGAAAGTGTCTTATAATTTTCTCAACAATATGAAATTTAAATTTGACTAAAAATAATTTAAATGTATGTAGTTGGTGAATAAATAATTACTACAAATACCTAGCTGTAGTATTTGTAGTACTGTAAAATCCCGATTATAAGCCCCCCTTCTTCGGGGGAGGGGGGACTTATAATCAGGGAGAAGGTCTTATAATTGCCCCACCTCCCGCTGATGATGTGACCGCTGCCATTCATAGTGACTTCACAATTCCTAGCAGTGTCCGTCATCGTGAATGCATTTTGTCCTCTTTCCAAACAAATGGGGTGGGGTAAGGGAGGGTTTATAATTGGGATTTTACAGTAATTATTTGTTACTTGTACAGTATTTGTTAGTTATACTGTTAACAACTTCATAATAAGCATTTCATGAATTTATTATGAAGTGAAATCACATTATTATCATTTAAAATGCTCATTATGAAAGAAATTTTCAAAAATGAAGGAAGTAAATAATATTTAATACATAAATCTTCAGTCAAAGAGAGCTATTAAGTAACCTCTACAATAAAAAAATATTCAGCAAAGTCAGAACCTATCTAACTATAAACTTTTACAGCTTTTGTCAAAATAATTTAATGTAGCTCTTTTCACATATCTCGAATATAGTTCAAATGTTAAAGGAAACAAAAGTATTAGATTGTTAAAAAAGGATAACAACCAACAAAGGACTGTTATATTGTCAAACTAAAACACTAAAACTAAAGAAATCAGGAAAGAGAGAGAGAAAAAAAAATTACAAACCATAAGTTTTTCTGCTTTGCTGAGTAAACAGTAAGTCATGACAGCAAAATATGAGGTTAATTTAGCAGTACCATGAACAGCAGGATCTGAAATTGATTTAATAGTTTATAAAAGTTAATTTTCAATAAAAAGCTGCAAATGTTTTAGTACCATACAGTTAAATGACACACATAAAACAAAAATAGTCTAAATAACAAATTGATTTAGCTTGTAAATCATGTCCATATAGGTAATGAGAATTTTAAACATATTTTATAAGTTTTTATAAATATGTTTCAAAATACAATTGTGTGAGGGATTCTTTTTATAATGCTAAATATGGCTCTCAATTTCAAAAAGAAAAACGTACAACTACTTTGAGATTTAGAAAATAAATCACAAAAATGTAAAATAATACTAATTAGCATTATTAAATTTAGTAAGTATTAATTTATATCATAAATAACTAAAAGTAAAACCTATTTCTTCAAAACATTTACCTTTGACTAAAAAATATTAATCAAGAGCAAAACAATTTGAAATTAAAAGCATAAAGAAATATTAAACACTTAAATTTGACAAATCAAGTAAAATTCATTAATAAATGTAGAAAAGGTATGCTTAAGAGAGAATAAGTCAAAATTTTACAAGCAGCTTAAAAAAAAAAAAAAATGCATGAAGAAAATATAAACACAAAACAAGTTAATTTTCATTATTTTGCTCGGTGAAATAAATAAATAAGGCAACCAAGTTGTCTAAGAGGAAAATTCAAGGGAAAAAAAAATCAACTTTAGTAAGTTCAAGCTACAAGCTGTGATTGTATTGCCTGGGATGTAAGGTACTTTCAAAAAGCAGTAATGTTACGATTTTTTTTTTTTGGGGGGGGGGGGTGGTAACTTTTCCCCCCCTAGGGTTAAATTTAATCTAAAAGTAATGTCCGATCAATTAAATAATCTAATAGTGCATTTACGAATACGGAAGAAAATAGCAAATTGGGTTCATTTCTGGAAACATTTTGCACACCATATTTGATGATATATTGCCAAAAGTTATATAGCAACTTTTGATGAAAAGACATGAATGTTGTTAGATCATTAGCTAATTATATTGCAGGATAAAAAGGGAATCCATTACAGATCTGTCAAAAGGATTCATTCATCTTGGATCACACACTAACACGACTTACTAATTTAAGTAATCATGATCCAAATACTTTAGATTCAAACAATGTTTACTTTACTAACAATCTCCTTGGCAAAGTGGTTATATAATTAAGCTATCACACTTATGTCCTGGGATTAAACCTATGGATAGCCTATGAAATTCTTTAAATTGAATTCAAAATGCATCAAAGAAAACCTCAGCCTTAGACTATGTCTATTGCAGCAAAGCAACGGAGACTTTGCTGATTAAAATATGAACAGGTAATAAGTCAATGTGTAATGAAATAATGGCCACTCCATTTTAGTCATTACTATGACGTGTATGATCAAAATTTAATATGGATGAAATTGCATGATTCAGATAGTAAAGCATTTAAATTGACAATTTAGGCTGAAAATGTTGAGTTGATTCCGGATATTTTTGCAGGGTCCCACTTTTGTGAATTTCAATGTTCTTTCTTTTCTTTAGAATTTTCAGAACAATTTTTGCAAAAGCCACATTTTTCTAAAATAATTTACAAAGCAAATTAAAATATACACTAAATTTCCAATGATGCAGCTGTTTTAATGGATTCTATTTTTGTGAAGGAGCAGTTTTAATCAATTATAATTTTGTGAAGGAGACATTTTAACCAATTGTAATTTTGTGAAGCGACCATAAAACAGACAAATCCCTTCTGTTTTGATCCCTTAATGTACAGTTTCAGAATAACAGTAGTAGTATTCAGGTACAGACATATATTATTTATTTCATGCAATTTGCATAACTTAACTAGATGATACTTACCAACATACATCTTTGCTCGCTTCAATAACCGCAAAAGTAAATCATATATCTGTAACCAAAGAGAAACTATGTAAAAAATTGCTTACAAACTTAAAATTTTTGTATAAAAAGACGATACTACTCATCCGCTAGCTTCTAATACAAAACCTTAAAGTTAGAAGATTACACTCAGCCATGGTATAAGAATTTGCCTAGTAATTTAACAAGTTATCTAGCTAAGGAAATCTATCAATGCTTATCTTTGGTTGATAATCTGTCTTCAGCTACTAAAAACTTGCAACTTCTATTTGTTGATTAATTCTGAATACCATAGTAACACTTTACTTTGATATCAATAATTGAGTTTACCAACTCTTTCATGACCAGAAATACTTTTCTCAACAGTTAAAACAGAACCACACAAGAGTAGATCTTTAAATGAAATTTAAATAAATATTTGAGTTATTAAAGTTAATTTACTTAAGTCTAGAATTCTCAAGAGGTACTAATGCAATTTTATTTTATGCAAATGGCTTGATGTGGCAATTGCTATGAGAGGGTTTATCATTTAGCTAGTTGAAATAGTTTTAAATAATTCTTTTACACATTAAGTATATTACTCATTAAAATTGTCACCATAAAACAAATTCAATAAACTTTACAATTTCGTTTAAATGCTGCATGAAAAGTAACACCTATGTTCATCTAAAATTTAAAGTTGTTAAAAGTTATACATATTTTAGAAAGTGAGAAACCTCACAAATGTTATCAACCTTTCAAGTAAATTTGGAAGATTTGAGTGTTAAGGTTGATTAATTTAGCAACAATGCGAAAAATCCCAGAGCTGCGGATCGAATCCAGGACTGCCCTCAGTGAGGGTGCACTACCACTGAGCTACTCTGGGAAGATTCCCAGGTGAAATTTCTTTAGTAAGAGACGTTGGCACTTATCATTTTCAAAGATAAGTCTTGTGCACTTACAGGTTTCACTGTCTTGTAGAGTGATGGGCATGTTAAGCCTAACTGGGGTTGGGGGGTGGGGGAGAATCCACATAAACTTAGGGCCAGAAAATTATGAGAAGTGCCCCTACATGTAACTGCTAGAATCAATAATTTTTAAAAAATCATTTTTATAAAAAGTTTCATTAAATAGAGAATTTTAGACTAACATAATTTTAGATTTATATCAAATAAATATTTATGAAAAAATATCAAAGCAATTACGTTTCATTTGGCACAACACATCATTAAAAATAATTTTTAAAAAATCATTCGTAAAATACCAGCATGAAAACAAAAGGGGGTAATGCTTTGAAAAGGATAATATCACTGTATTATAATAAATACAGGGTTCCCACACTTTTTCGCAGTATGAATTCCAGGAGTTTTTAAAGAGTTTTCCAGGAGAAAATATAATTTTTCCAGGAGTACACATAAATACCTTTTCTAACCAAGCATCATTGAAAACGCATTTTCCACCCGGCATCTTTAGGCAAATTGAAAAGGATGAAAATCTCAGGATGGTTTAAAATTGTACTACCATCAGACACGTACAGATTATTTCCAACAAACTGCCGCAAACGGCGAGCTTTGTAAGCATGTACCCCGTGTACCAAAGAAGAGATAAGAGCATACAGCTCATACACCAATCACGAGATACTTTCGCAGTGACGTAAGAGCTAGCAGTTAGCGATAAAAGAGTTTGAGAACGCCAATGGGCTTAGTTCAGGAATGAAATTATTAGATATGAGGAGAGCAGGGACAAATGTCTACAGCGAATCGCACCATCATTCTAACTTTTTGCAGTAAGCTTTCAGCCAACTGAAGTGATTACAATACCTTGTCTCCAAGTCCGTGGCAGGAACATCAATAAACATGGCAGTGGATTATTACACTTTAAACACGAGTCTAAAAAAATTTTCAGCAGATTGCACTTGCGAAAAAAATTTTTTTGCACTTTAAATTCAAGAAAGAAAACTAAAACAATATTTCCAGGAGTCAATACTAAAATTTCAGGAGTTAACAGAAAAATTAGTAAAATCCAGGAGTTTTCCAGGGCCCTTAAATTTTTAAATCGAAATCCAGGAGTTTTTAAGGATTTCCAGGAGGTGTATGAACCCTGTAAATACAATCACTCTCCAATTCTGGAAAAAAGGAAAGGAAGGAGGGGGGGGAACTATCACTACAATCAGTGTCATAAAAAAGATTAATTTACTATTCTTGAAATTTTTCATCTGTTAAATGGCATTGTCTATTAGTCATTTTAGGGGGAAATATTCCTTTTACACAACAAAATATCAGTCTTCATAACAGGAACAAAACCTCTAAAATGGTAGGACATCTAACCCACTATATTGCCAAAGAAAAAGAAAACCAATAAAAAAGTATTGAGCAAGAACGCCTGCATTTGTTTATATTAAAATGTCAAGTTAGTCAAAAGCCAAATTCTTATTACACTACTCAGCATTCATCACTCCCACTCTCTTTTTGAAACAAAACGCAAAACATTATAAAGGAACAAGTCAACATATATATCACTTTTGGTAAATTTCACTGAAACAGACATGCTATATCTAGTGGCAAAAGAAAATACAAATGAAATGTTCTATCTAAAAATTCATATGTGGTACACCCATCCAGAGTACCAATTTAAACACTAATTCAAATATGATACATCCTGCTGCGAGACAGCATTTGCAGCTGATGCACATAGGGCACACCAGGCCAAGACATGATGTTTTGCAAAGGATGCATATATGATACACCTGTTGCGAAGGGGCAAAAGTGTTATTTATAAAACAGTATAATGTATTTAAAGTTATTTTAAAATGTCTAAATACAAATAACAAATAAAGCTTATCACTGGTATTCGAAACTCAAATTTGCAGGCTCACTGATGTACTTCTCAACTGTGTGAAATATACGTAAAACAATTCAATAAATAAAAGCATGTAAACACTGATTTCAGATGTTATTTATCATAGTATATAAGCAAATGTACAGTTAATAACCTACATTACTGCCTTTAGAAGGTTAACATACAACAAACTTTAGTGTGACCATTATATTGCCGCAAGAAGAAAAGCCAGCAGTCGTCACAGCTGGGTTAGCAGAGAGCGAGCCTGCGGATCGAGACTTTGCCGGTCTAACCTAGTAATTTATGTAGTATGCAAATTTAAATTATTGTAACATCCAGTGTTATATATCATCAGGACAATCAAGAATTTGCATAAGACTCAAGTCTCTTCAGTCGGGGCAGTCTTTTCATCCCTAGTACGTAGTGTTAGCTAATAAAGTTCTTTGTTTATTCAAGTTTAATGGTGTAGTTAATTTCAATATAATGAATAGCTGAAGAGTTATGATTTTAAAACTTTCAATTTAACAGGGAGAAAATAATGCATACACTTCTATGACTGTACAGTAAATGTTAACAGTAATCCATAGTAATCCAGTACTTACTTTATGCATTATTTCTAAAGCCTCAGTATTCATCTAAAAAACAAAATGAAAAAAATTAACAGTGGGCAAAAACAAGAAGGTAATGCAAATAACCACAAACATAGTAGGTTCTTAAAAATTCTAGTCTTCTTTTTTGTAACTTCCAGGAACTTAATGATTTGAAATAAAACTATTTCTTTTTGAGGAAGAGAAATGGTAAAATATGCACTTGAGTGCAATTTCTAAGAACATCTGTTAGTAGTATAAATTGTTTAACATGAAACTGAAGGGAACAAAATAGTTATTAATGTTAAATGATACTGCTAAATTGCATAGTATACTGTCTGCACTGCTATATCATTTCACGTTAACCAATTTTTCATGTTCAATGTACATCACTGTAATTACATTTAACCTGCTATCTTTAGCTCAAGGACATGGCTATCAAATAACATATCTTAAACATTACACTACAGTCAACTCTGGTTATAGTGAACCTCAGGGAACCGTCGAATTTCGTTCACTATATCAAGTTCACTAAATCCGATATTTCCTCTTGTTTATCAATAAAACTTAAAACAAAACTCGAAAATAGAATTTTATACAAAAACTGAATGCTCATTAAGAAAGTCAAACATGATTGATCGCATTTATGGTTCTAGAACTATTTGTTAAGTAAAATAAGCACAATTAATCCCATTTATGGAAATAATGTACATTTGTTTCAGTTGGCAAAAGGTGCTGTCACTTTTAAGTAGAAGAAAAAACTGAAATAAAAATAAACAATTCAGCATTATTATTATAAATTATTATTATTTTTGCAGTAAGAAGTATTCTAAAAGTCCTATGACACCAGTGGCATAGGACTTGTGAGCCTTTCGGTTCACTTTCCAAAGTACCCTGCTTGTTAATTAATGCTTCCAAAGATTAGGATGCATTACACCAATGAAAAAAATTATGACTCCTTCCCACCCTACCCTCTAGTTTAGTTTAAGTATGCTAGCCTAGACACTGGCAATTCACCTGTCTTTTGGAACAGGATAATCTCTTTCTTTCTACTCAAACACAACAGAGACACTTTTCGCAGGAATTGAATAACACCACCTCTACCATCCAGAAATTTTTAAGTTCCCTACAACCGAAGTCATGGTTCACTAAAACTGAAAAATGTTATGTACATTTCTAATGTATGTGAATCGGGACTAAAGAAATGCATTCAGTATAACCGAAAGTTCACTATATCCGGAGTTGACTGTACTTACAAAAAAAAAAAAAAAAAAAAAAAGGGGGGGGGGGGGGGGTGGACACCAAACTTGATTCTGTGTTTAAAAAAATAATATACAATGGCTCACTTTAAAAAGCACAATTTCTAACAGAATAACAACAACTTTACATTGCCATAACCAACCACTAAAGTCAAATTCGTTCATATGTTCACTTTTATTCATGAAAAAAAAAAATTTAATTTCTTTGTAGAACCTTTTATTTCACCAATAACATCATATGAACACTTTTAAATTGTAGCTCATGAATCGCATGAATGAAAGCTCATGAATTAAAATAAAAGAATGAATATTTTTTTAAGCACTTCCCCCCATCCAATTCAAGTACTTTCAAAGCTTCAAAATAAATGCTTTTAAATACTTCAAAAGATTGCCAACACAATTTTTATACACTACATTACTTCTTACTGCAATAATAATAATGAATAATTTAATAATAATAATAATGATCATAATAATAGTAATGAAAATAATAATAATGATGATGAGGATCTCTTTAACTTATATACACATACACAGGCTGCATTAGTTTGCCATCTTTGTTCACCCAATACTTCATACATATACAGAAGTTGATAAAATAATTATTTTAAATTTCAGTTAGGACACTGATACATTAAACACATCTACGCTACAGCATTTTGCACAGCAAATAAGATAGACAAAAGGAAGCACCTTTCTAATGCATATTTATCAATAACAAGGAAAGAAAATAAATGAATAAAATTTGCTTACAACAATCTCCTTGTAAGGCATCAAAACACTTCTAGCAGCACGATAAGCTTGCCGAAAATTGTTGCTAGGCACTAATGAAACCAAGAGAAGAGCAACAACTAAAAAAAAAAAAAAAAAAATTTCAAATACACTTTAATTTGTAAAACCTGGGTTTTTCAAGATTATCATACAAAACAAAACATACTGCAGTAAGCATACATTAACATCAAAGGTTTGACAGACAAAGCTCTTAAATCATTATTAATATACAGTTAAATATTCTGTTACATCTGTTTAAATATCTAACATAAATATTGATTATATATATTAAAAAAAGACACTTTTTCAGTAAATGAACACCACCGAAATTAATGATTCTTCTCCGGTAGAGGAGGGCGAAGCTTGGTGACTTTTTTCTGGTAACCCTTGCATGTTGATGAGTAGATGCAGAGCGTTTGTGTGGATAGCGAATGAAAGCATACTGTTTTTGTTTTGTATTAAGTATTCCTATGTGAAGTTTACTGTGCGTAGCCATTTAAATTTTAATGTTTTTTGTCGCGTTTGTCAGTTGGTGTTCTTGAAATATGAGGTTTTTAAGATTTCACTTGCTGTTTTTCTAAAAGTTTCCTTTCATTTAAAATGGAGATTGAAATAATAATAATTAAAAAAAAAAAACAAAAAATTAGAGTAGATTTAGTTTGAATGCATTGTTTGTTTTGTTGCATACTAAAGGAAGTTTGGTGTTTGTTTAGTTATTTATTTATTTGTTGTTTGATATGAGAATTATAAATACCTACAAAGAAAAAAAAAACTGTTTAAAATATCTGCTTACCATTTCGAACCCTTTGAACAGTGTGAGCAATTAAAAAACGCTCTACCCAGTTTTCCATACTCTGTAACACCCAAGAATGAGCAATTTTGTTCCTAGGTACTTGAATTGTTAACCATTCCATACATTGTTGAGGACAATACTCAGCTGCCTAAAAATAATTAAACTCATTAATACATGATTTAAATAAATTACAAGCTACAGTTATAAATACAGTATTAGTTAATAAATTTACAATGATAAGAAGGTTGGGGGGGGGGGGGAAGTGAATTTCAATAAATGTTGAGACCTAGTGCTGTATTAATAGAAACAGAATTAAGTAAATATAATTATTGTTCTCAAACTGCAAATATTAACTGATGACTAAATATATTTCCAGTAAATAGCCACATTGTATTTTCACACTAAAGTATTTAGAATTTGTACTGAAACTCTAGCACCTGTTCCTTTCTTTAATTTAATTTTTTTATTTTTATGTAGAGCAATATGGAAATAACAACAGGACAGGATGATCATTTGCTTGCAAAGCAAGAAATCTTCATCTCCAAAGATAACACCTACAGTACTTTTTGGATATGAAAAATCTTATATTTCTGTTTGTTTCGTAAAGAAAAAAGCATAAAATAGTGTGCTGTTACATTCTCAATATGTGTAGCTTGGCTACAGATTCAAGTTGAAATAAATTATTTTCACTTCACTGCAAAGACAAAAATGTGTAGAAACCTTTAGTCATCAGCAGTTCACTTTAAAAAAAAAAGTCTAAGTGCTCATTTGAGCAGACAATTATAGTACTGTTATTATCTTAACATTGACAAACTAAAATGCTTTAAAAAAAGAAAAGAAAAAAAAAAAAAAACTATACAAGCAAAGCAGAGCCGAGCGAGTCAGGCATCAAAGCTAGAGTATTTAAATCTTGACCGCGACCAGCAAAGTACGCTATTCCAAGGACATGCATACGGGGGGAAAACTGTACGTGTGAGGGGTGCAGCGTCACTGGACGATCGGCATTAATCTGCATAAAGCAAAAGTCAAAGTTAATTTGCATAACACAAAAGGAAAGTGCGTTAGCAACTGTTCACATTTGAGAAACCAATGAGGTAAGAAACTTAAGAGATATTTTAAAGCATTACAGATTAATTTAATGCTATGAATTAATTGGCCGATATTGAATTACGGCAAATAAGAGAATTTTAAAGGTTACCTTTTAGAATCAAATAAATGTGAACTGAAACTTGTTTTCTGTTTGCATTTAAGCTTAAAAGAAGTATTTACGAGCAAAGTACGGTAACAAGACCGAAAATAACACTTTAATGCCTGATAGGGCTAACAACGTACCTCCCAGATCCTCTGTAATATGAGATTGGTAAATGATGGTATTCCTGGTGGTCCACCAACAAATTCAACCAGCATAGACAGTAGTTTGAAGAAAGGAGCACTTATCTGAAAATTATAAAGAAATGTATACAAATCAGAGATACTAACATGCATACATAGGGCAAAATGACATTAAGTGTCCAATTTTCTTTAAACTTCAAAAGTTGGAAACATGCATACATGCAGGCTACCTTATTTTAAAGGTGATAGTTTGCAGATTAGATATTTGTACACAACACTTAAAGCAGATTTCGGTTCATAAGTCTATGCTTAGAGAATCAATTTTTTAAAAAAAGTGCATATCATGATAGATTGAATAATAAAATTGACTTTAAAACTTGTACATAAGTTATATTTTTACATGAGAATGTAATTTTTTTTGTATATGAAAGGTCATACCCATTTTAACATTAAAAAATTTTTTCATTTAATTAATAATTAGATGTTAAAGCACTTCAAATCTTTTTTATTCTTGTGAATGGTACATCTATTACTTTGTCTAAAAACAGAAATCAGCACTTTTATAATAGCCTGCTTGAATTTGAAATTATTTCAAAAATACACTACTTTGTTTCTAAAAGAACTGCACTTCAACTTCTGTCCCGTTAAAGAGTCAACAGTTTATATTATACTACTTCTTTGCAATTTATTCAAAGAATCTCTTAATCCTTAACTGATCTGGCAAGCTCTTACATCCTTGTAGAAAAAAAAAAAAAAAAAAAAAAGAAAGTATTGTGATAAGAAAAGTTTGATATTAAGATCCCCCCTCCCAAAAAAAGTGATTCTGACTATTCCACAATATATTTTGAGACATTTTCTGATGACATTTCAATGTGGTGTCGCTTCCCAAACGAGCCTTTACTAAATAGTTCAATCTATTTAAATTGACCACAAATTCATTCCTCTAATTCTGTTTTGACTTCTGTATGTATACATGAACGTAACTCAAAAAAAAGTTCAAATTTTATGAAATATCAAAAAAATTGCAGAATGTTGAAATTATTTTCATTAAAGACTGCTGTAACACTTAGCTGTACAACCCCACCTTTTTTATAGCTGTCAAATAGTTTACTAACATTAAAAATTTGTTTGAATTTACGAGTTCGTTAAAAAAAGTTCATTAAAAGTTCGTTTGAATTTTAAAAAATTTGTTTGAATTTAAAAGTTCGTTAAAAAAATGACATTACTTTATGGTACATCTAATACAATGAAAAGGTTGTCTAATTAAAATGTATAAAAACCTGAAAAAATTTGCGATTGAAACTAAGGTAATCGCAGATGATCATTTACACATGAGAAAAACATACAAAACTAATCAAGAAAATGATATAGTTAACATTCATAACTAGAGACTAAAATTTTTGCAATTAATATATGCAAAAACTTACCTCATGTTGTTTTGTAATGGCTTGAAAAATCATGTTGATGATCTGAAACATAGGGAATTATACATTAGCAAAAAGTATGGAAATAACTTGAAATTTTCATGACAAAACATAACATGTTAAAAATTAAAAAACTTTTAGAGCAAAATAAACACATTTTTAAAATAAATAAATCAATACTTTTATTTTGTGTGGGTTTAAAGTTACAATATGCTTTAACAGATACATGAGTTCAACAATTATTGTATTGATTAAAATTGATCAATTATTGTATGATTGTATTTGAGTTCAACCTTTGAACTCAAATAGAATCACATGCACATCCATGACGCGAAATTTTTTTATCCATTTTTTGTCAGAGAAATTCTTAAATATGACACCTTCTTGAAAGGTACTAGACATAGTTGTAAAAAAATCTGATGTGGAGACTACATGACTTCCTTGTACATCTAATAAATTAATATATTTTTGATACACTTAATTCAAATTTATTTAGTTTGAAACTGAAATATTACAATATAATAGTTATATTAAGGCTTCGTGATTTCTCTTCAAATAAAAGATATCTGGGTTCAGTTTTAGAACCTTACTTTTGGCAACAAATTTGGCAATATTTAGGTAAAACTCTCTAAGCTTGTTGGCAAGATTTTGCACCAAACAATGGCTGTTCATACTTTTAATGCATTGAAGCTGGTTACAGATCTTAATGTGCAGGAAGTCTTTTGGGTGATCAGCAAATAATCTGAATACCAAAGTCTGAACACCAAAATTTTTTGTAAACACTAAACTGAATATTTATGTGAGAGTTTCTAGCAAAAATTGCTTTGTGAGATATGTTAGTTCATTATAAGTAAAAAAAAAAAAGCTTACCATAACAGCTAATGCATCATTCCATCGACATAAACTAAAAATAAGATTGCATGTTTGACGAAGATTGATGCCATCACGAATTTGTTGATACAAAAATGGAAATCCCTGGAAATAAATGAAAAACTAATAAAAATTCTGTACAGATAAAGAATGCAAAAGATTCAGATTTTTCTTTACAATATTCAGGAAGAAAATTTGAATAAAATTAAAAATGTTTGCAATTCTATAAGAATTCAATTAATTGTAATACCTGACTTATTAATTATTTGTTAATGCTTTGTTGCTGCTGGCATTCATAGAAAATGAGTTCCCTGGTTCCACAGGTGATAGCATTTTGCAAATATAGTTAAGCGTGAGTGAGTGAATTTCGCTTCCCAAATGAGCCTTTACCAAATATTGCTCTAGTTGATTTGTATTTATTGGCCTTTTATGAAAAATGCGCAACCTAGGTACTAGTTATTAAAAATGTGCAGTATAGTGGAGTGTGGACTTAAGATGCACTCCAAGACTCCTTGTACAAGTGAAAATTTGGTATTATGAAATAGGGTTTACAAATACAGTTTTCTGAAATAAATACACAACTATTTTAGACGGTTATAAACACCACTCAAACTATTTTAAACCATTCCCTAGCTACATATTACTATTTTTCCATAATGAATAAATATTATATTTTAAAAAAAATAATAATGCTCTAAACTAATGATCAGTAGGAGAGAGAGACAAATACAGTGCTGTGTACATTCAGTATGCGGAAATAAAGTGCAGCACATTACTATTAAACTAGCTTATGTTGGAGGCAAGGTGTTTGTATTGGCTCTGAGATAAGTTACTTGTGAAAAGATTGCATATTGTAATATACAGTTAATTCGCCGCCACCTCCTCCCAAATGGGACAAAAAGTAAAAAAAAAATGGAGGGGGTGCTTACACAGAATTTAAAAGAAAAGTTTAGTATAACATTAATGCAGCCACTCCTCAACACGATGAAAAGTCATAAGAAAGATGAAGGGGCACTTCCTCTGTTATAAAAGGAGAAAATACATAATGTGTTATGGAGGCATGTCAATTGCTGGTTGTTTTATTTACAGTTTTGTATAAATTGAGTTCCGACAATAAATCTAACATGAAAATAAACACTCAAAAAACTGGTGTTAAAAGATAAAATAAATAAAAACTTTGTGAAAAAACATACATAAAAGGTTACTTCAAGGTGTAACGATCGTTTCGACCGAAAATTCGTTCGGTTTTCGTCAGACAAACCTTTCCGTCATACAGAGCAGACGGAACTGAAAAATAAAATAAAATAAAAATAATAAGGTTTATCTTTTTCAGTTCCCCCTGCTCTGTATGACGGAAAGGTTTGTCTGATGAAAACCGAACGAATTTTCGGTCGAAACGATCGTTACGCCTTGAAGTGACCATTTATGTGTGTTTTTTTCACAAAGTTTTTATTTATTTTAATAAATCTAACAGTTTGTCATTTAAATTAAGAATCTAGCTTCAAAGGCACCAGATGGTGAGAGATAAAACACAGTTAATGAGTTTCATGTATGGAATACGATTGTTTGAGGGGAAAAGGGGGTGCTCTCTTGGGATTTTTCAAAATTCCAATTTCCTTAAAAAGTGGAGAGTGCATTTGATCTGGTGGGGTAGATTAATGGTATATTACAGTAATATCCAGCATATGATAGATTGCATTCTAGCATGAATAAAGTGTAAATGTCTAATGCAAAGGCAGCTAATATTTTCAAGGTGGCAATACAGATTACCAGCACTGATTTTTCAACCAATGGAGCCAAATCCTTGAACATATTTTGCTTACTAGGGATCTTACTGTTGAATTTAGTTATAACACATTTTAAAGAAGTATAAAGTTGAGAGGAAGAATTTTGTATAAAACTAAGGGAATTTAAAACTTTAGGTACAAGAAAAATTATTAAATTACTATCAAAATGTGCAAGTGTGTACAAGCAACATAAAAAAATACAAAACAAATATATTCTATTGTGTAATACATATACGGGCAACCTTCAGCCTGTAAGTCAGATGTGTTCCACCATGGCTTTTGATCTGGCCCATGGAACATATCAAAACCCCATATAAACCATTCAAAATCCCGTATACATACCAATTATACAGCCCGTGACTTTGCTAACATCCTAAAGTTTTGCCTGCGACTTTGCTAAATTCCTAAAGTTTGGTTCGCAACTTTTTAAAGGTTGCCCATACCTGGTATAATACAAAATTTAGAACACATATATATTTGAGTCACGCTATTCCAAACTAATTGGGATTCTTTCCAATTAGGAAAATATTCTTTAAAATATTTGAATAGGTATGCTCTATTAAACTCCAATAACCTGGTATACTGTCTGAAGTATAGAAGTTACACATTATTGGGTTGACTGTCGAGGAAAGTCACATTAACACATAAATTACCTTTCCTCCAGCCACAGCATTGAAATCATTATGAGATAACTGCAAACGTTCTTCATCCCTCGATTTTTCGACTAACAGCGCAATAAGGGATATCATTTTTTCTAGAGATGCCGGCTTATATTTATCATCAACAGAAGAGACCACTTCATCGTCCTCTTCATCTTCCTCATCTGACAGGACCTCTACCTGAAAACACAAAGAAAAGGCATTTGAAAGGCAAGTCTTGCCACTCAATTGCTAAAACAAAATTCTCACAACTTTTTTTAGATTACAATGTACATAATAATTTACAACTATCATAGAGACACAAATCATAATTAAAGCTTTACATACTTATGTCAATATTTCCAAACATCCTGGATCTCTGACAAACAGCAAATTGAAAATTTTGTAAAATAGCATGAAAAATGTACTTATGAAAAATGATCTTTCAGGCGGTGCAACACTTTCACCATTCTTCAGTATCAAAAAAATTCCACCATTTATACCAACAGTAAGATTCTGCTTGTGTGGATAGTGAAACTGTTTTTGGAATTGAAGAAAGGTGAATCTTTAGTATTATCCAAAACAAAACCCTCAACAAGTACCTTTTTTATATGTTAGAGGTAATTTACAGTAATTCTAGTACAGTTAAGTTTTAATGATAGTAACAAATATTAATTGGTAAAACATATTTATTAAATTTAAGTATTTATACAAATTTCTAATGTAAGTCAAACAAAAATCTATAGATCCCATTAGAAAGGAAAAAATCCAATACTAAGGACTATATAATTAAAATGGACAGATTCAAATAACATTGAAAAGAAATACATTTAATTCAGTATTAGTTTATAAAATAATAATAGCACATTTAATTGACTATTAAAACACGAAGGAGAGGGGGAAATACTTTTCAGAAAGAAAGATTTTTCAAACAAGTTTAGAACCCTTTTAACGAGAAGGGGGATGGGGGGCAGGTGAATATCTTGCAATTAAATATGAAATATTAGGAAAATTGTGGGGGGAAAAGTACCACAATAACCAATTCTCTTTTAGTAATTGAAAACATAATGATAAAATGCAAGCAAATAAAACCTACATAATCAGAAGCCTTTTGTCCCAAGTAAAAATTTACAATAGTTGAGATTGCTTCAATAGAAAGCAGGAATTGGCATTCTTCTTCGCCCATTTTTGCAAATTCCAATAGGAATGCGAAATACTCTGTCAAATGCTTCAGATGTTGTTTGGCACCATGTTCAATCTAGAAAGAGAGAGACATGAGGATTAAAACAATTCAATTAGCTTAAGAAAAAGTTCATAACAAATCTCATAATCTTAACATTTAAAAGTCTATCATCAGTGTGTTATACAAAGAGGAAGGGAAGAAACTTTCCACAGCCTAAAAAAATCTGTTGAGTTAGAGTTTAAAAAATCACTGAATTCAGACTTAATCTGTACACTGTGGTGGCTAAAAAGTCAATTTTTAAATTTGTACCCAAACAAAATCTGTTACCTAAATCCTAAATATTACTTATAGCTGAATGTTACCTACATAAATAATTATTTTTTTAATTTTTGGGGGAAAACTTGAGTTTCAATGTTGAGGAGCAGAACTAGTTACAGAGATCTTCATCACTGCATCTTTTTAAAGGTACATTATAAAAAATTCAAACACCTTACTCATTTTGTTCTTCTGTCTCTTTCTTACAGTTAACTTTAGTTCACCATACTGTTGCCTCTATTCTATGGCATGTAATCCATCACTGATTATATTTCTATTAAAATTGCACACCTTTAACATCAAATACTGGTAATATGGCCAGAAATCAGAGATTGCACTTGCTCCGAAATTGCCACAATTCTAAAATTTAAATGTATTTCTTTTTAAAAGCCCTTGTTTTTTTTACCAGTTCATGAAAAATTTTCTTAAACATTGCAGTGAATCCTCTTCAAGTTTTAAAATAGCATAATGACTTTGGGCGAATGCTTTTGAAGTTTGGAATTTCAGGAATTTTTGGACAAGTATGACCCTTGCCAAGAATGGAAACAGAACTAATTTTTAATAGTTAATTAACAGAAAGCAAGAGAATGAAACAGGGCATATATGGGTAAAACTGTTAAAACTACATTAACATACCTGCCAACTTTTAAAATTCTCAAGGTGTAGCATATGAACGACAATTTTCATGATTTTTGCCGAACAATGTGAACATCATTTTTGACTGTTTTTGCCAAATAGTACTGAAAAGGCACTTTTAATAATTTTTACTGAACAGCACTCAAATAGCATTTTTAATGCTTCACCAAATATACTCACGAGACACCTTGAAAGTTTTAACAATTACATATTTTAAAACTAATAAAATATTTAAAATATATTTACATAATATACACATTTCACATACATTTCTAAAAAATTAAAATTTAATTTAATAACTCATTTAAAAGACACCATTCATCTCAAACATAAAATTTATATAATTTTAAACAGATTACGTAAGAGAAGAAAAAAAAAAGCAGTTGTTACAAGGTAGTTTCAAAATGACACCTAAACCTTTAAAAAAAGAAAAAAGTATAAAAGATGTTAAGTTTACTCTTTATTTGCTTTCATAAACATTATTACCCTAATCAAAACATTCTTTGTTACATTTTTGTTCATATTTGAACCTCCCACTTCAATGACATTTTTTCTATTAATTTTAAAAAAAAAGTATTAAAAAATAATTTAAAGTTGAAATGATAATCAATTTTTTTTTTTTTTTTTTTTTTTTAACGATAGTGGAGGTTAAAAGAACAATTTACGAAAGAAATATTTGTTCTCAAGACAAATGGAAAAGGAATGAAAATAAAATGCTGCAGCATATTCAATGAAATGTTTTCTGGAGAATAGCAGAATTAGTTGATCAGAAAGGAAGAATCTGAAAATCTGGTTATCTTAAAATAAGCAAAACATCGGGAAATTCACGAATAATAAATTTTAACAGATTATTCTTTAAAAGTTGTGTCCTGATTTTGTGAAATTTTATTAAAATATATAAAAAACTTCAAAATGCATTTAAATTCAGCTGCTAAAAACTTGTTGCAGAGAGTGTGTGTGTGTGTGTGTGTGTGCATAAAAATTATTGAAATGATACTGATTAACTGCAAAATTAAATTAAAAGATTTTCATCTAAAAAGGTAAGAAAAGTAGGATAGTTACCAAAGTTAAAAGTTTCCTAATAAACCTAGTGACACAGGAGTATTGTCCAATCTGAGTTATATCACCATCTGATGAATCCTCACTAAAGTAAATAAAGAACGAAAAAGAATAGAAAAACATAAGTATCACTAGTAAGTATATGCACAGTTTAATATTAGCAAACTTATACTCTTAAGAGATAGCTAAGAAGATAGCTTAATATTTGGTATGTTTTTATGCTAAAAAAAAGTGTACAAAATTAGTTTACAAAGGAGTACTTTAAAATATACATGTATCTAAAAACTTCATTTTTTTTTTCAAAATACTTATTTTAAGTATATTAATAATGAGAAGAATATGCATTTCTCAAAATGTTACTCAGAACTGCACTCAACTTTTTCTATTCTTTTAATTAATAAAAATATTAATATTCTGGCAGAAAAATGTTTTAAAAATATCAAAAGCCAGCTGCATAGCCAGGGAGCATTAGGTACTTCACAAAAAAATTATCTGCTCATGCTCATTAATCTATTTCCATGAGTTATTTCTAGAGTCATCAATGCATAAAGTAAGAATGTATTTTAAAAACATTAGTCTGCATATGTGTGCAATCCTTCAAACATAGTATGTGACACAGTTAACAAAAAATTGTTTAATCTTCTAATTCAGGAAAAAATCTAAATTCTTAAATTAATTACTAAAAAAAAAACTGACAAGTCCCATTATAGAAAATAAAATGACAGAAATTATCTTCACGATCTACTGTTTAAAAGTTAGTACTTTAATATCTATTTAACTAAAATAATAAAAGTTTTCAAGTTCCACTGTTTAAAAATTTATAAGACATTTCATAATTTCTAATGCACAAATAATAGTAAATAAAAAAATGACTTGCTGAAAATTGTCAAGAGTGTAATAGTCATGAAATGCCTTTAAGAAAAAAATAATTCCCTGAGAAATCCTGAGTAGCATGTTTAAAAAATAACTGCTAATGTTGGCTAATCTACTCCACCAGATCTGACGAATGGTCTAGGCGCCTACAGCGAACAGACAGACAAGAAAGCTATTTTATAGGTATATATAGATGCATAATAAATAAAATGATCACTAAAGAATGATTTTTACAATGTTATTTTCTATAATATTAATTATACAAAAATTGCATGTTATTTTTTTAATTACTAGATAGAACAAAAGGAGAAATTAAAAGACTAAAGCATTAAATAAAAGTTAAAACATTTAAAGTCTCTCAATTCAGATTTTTTCTTTTAATGTAAGTACAAATGTAGGAAATTTAAAAGTACAATAAGTTACCTGTCAGAAAACGGTTGGAGATACATTGCAGAGTGAGCAGGCTTCAGTTGGTTAATAACATGAACACATAACCTCTGAAATAACTGTTAAAAGCAAAACTTTAAGATCAGATCATGTGTAGGCGAAGTTATATTAAAAATTTAAGTAACACATATAAGCCATTTATCAGGGGTTGTTGACCATTTTAAATTTTTAAAAAATTGAAATTGGTAACATTTATCATTTTCATGTAAAAAGTACAAAATCCTCAGCAGTACACCTTAATGAACTGATAAAATACATAGCATTTATATGTTATAGAGCACATGTGTTCAGTATCTGTATTAGTGCCAGTGCTGCATTTACCTACAGGAGAACATGAAGGTCGCACAGGGCAAAAAATTTATACACCTTGCAAGACTCGAGGAAACACTTTAGCTTCAACAGCCAAGCAAGTTTTAACACCTACAATTGTATTTACTGATACATCACTCTAAACTAGACATCTTAATTAAAATTAAACATTCTTAATTGTCATGCTTGTGATGTGTACGAGGGTAGGCAAAATTAAAAAAAAAAAAAAAAGTTATTCTTCACTTTATAAGCAATAACAATTGTTTGAGGTATTGGTCACCTGGAACACCAAAGCATTGGATTAAAGAGATTTTGTACACACATATAAATATTTTGAATGTTTCTGTTGTTCGAACATTGTTAGCCAGGAGAGGGCAGCTCATGTCACGAGTGTGTCATTTAGTGTTGTGTTGTGTTTTAAGGCAAACTTGCACGCAGGGTATCTGCCTAGGATGGGGGTTGCCTTGGTAGGAGGACTTTCTAAGGGGTTCTAACGTGTATTCACGTTACATCTGGAGAAAACCTACCAAAACTCCAGACCGTTAGATCGACAGCCACACGATGGGAGGACACGAACCCGGGGTGTGTCATTTAGAAATTCATATGTCCTATAAGCATAGTTAAGAAAATATACTGAAACAAGTTATAGAAAAAATCAACATGTTGCAGAAAATACTGTTGACTATCTTTCAGCATTCAAAGTTGGAGAGGGGTCTCCCTCACATCGAGAAAAAGCCAGGGGCCACAAACTTAATAAATACAGGCCTAATTAGCACAACTACAGAATTGCAGGATCTAATTTTTGAGTGAGAAATTATTTGCCATATTAAATACTCAAAAACTCCAATTCCACTGTAGTTGTCTTGTACAAAAGTTAGTGCAGAAGAGTCAAATAGGGTCACAACTAACAGTCCTGGCGACATTAATAACATTCAAGAATTTAGAAATTGGCACAGTGGTACTCTGGGGGAGACTAAATAAATATTAAAGAATTTGACCAGCATGACAGAACTGAAAATTATAGCAAGGTGATTATGCATGGTTGCCACAAAAAATTTGAAATCAGTTTCCCTGACCACAACGGTTCTAAAAAATACATACAACAATGCCAACACACCCATTCTACTTAGCAATAAAAGGCTATAGTTATTAAAATAATACATTTTACATGCATTTATGGTATCATAATAATTTACAAATTAAGAGTTTTTATGCATGTTTCTAAGATATACGAACCTGGGATGAATTTTTTCTATTACTCATGGAAAACAAGGCTTACGTTGGGAAATTTAAATAAACTAGGACTCTTTAATCCAAGGGCAGCATTTCTTTTTTTTTCGCTAGTATAACCCGAAGTGCAACCAGGAGCAAAACACACACTGGCCATCTCAAATTCAGAAAATAATTAATTCACCTACTTAAAAAAATGCAACTTCTGTTGCAGCAATACTATACTTAAGTGCAAAGCAATGAATCACCAGCGTCATCTGTTGACCGAATCGGCGTTAAGTTCGTTTTCAGGGAAGGAATCCCATTGCCAATGGAGGTCCTTCCCAATCCAAGTCTATGGCAATAACATTTGGTGCCAAAATAAGTAAATTTTGTTGAAGAATCCCAAACAACGCAATGGTACTTTCTCTAAATTAGTACGAAAAGACCTAAGTAGCACGATGATGCTTGTTTTATTTTATGTCGAGAAATACCAAGCAGCACGATAGCACTTTGTTTATTTTACATCAATGAATCCCAATTGTAACCCTACCTATTGTAAAATGTACTATTTACATTAAAAGGAGCTGTGTGATGTACTTCCTTCAATCTGAGCGCACGACTTCAACACATCATCAGTTGTCCGCAATGTTCGAAATGTACTGGGTTTTCTGGACATAAAATCTCAACAGCGCGATCGCACTGCTTCAGACTCAACTGGTTAAGTTTCAATATATTTTCCCTGACCGAACTGGAGTTTTCCCTGACTTTCCTCGGTAAATTTAAATTTTCCCTGACCTTCAATGACTTTCAAGGTTCGTGGCAACCATGTTATGAGTGAAGGGTGCTATAATAACTTTGCTGACCATCAGGGAGATGCCATTTTCAAATATGGTTAAATGGCTTCAACACTAAAAAAGTGCAGTCATCGATTCAGCTGTGTCAAAAAAGTTCTTCAGCTTTGTGGCATATGGCTGGTGATTTGATCAATTCCTATGTTGCTGGTAATTAAATCGAGCAATAGCAACAGCTGAATTTTTTTAGGGTAGTGCAGTATATGCCGTTGTTCTTTAATATCAATGTGAAACTGATTGCACATCAAAGGGTTAATAGTAAAAATTTAATTTTATGCTATCGCATGTCTTAAACATAAGCCAGCTGATTGCCATTTTGATAACATAGTGAAACTGATAAACAAATTATTCCAAAAGAAAGTGACTTAAGCATTTCTACTTTTAAATTGACTTACATACAGTATAATGTAAGCTTTTGCAAAGCAGTACCTTTAATAAAAATGTTTTGAAATGAAATAAGATCTGATTTATTATCTTACTCACAGGATAAGATTTTAAAATTACAGAGCAAGCACAGTTCCAATTAAAACAATCATTTTCTAGTTAAATTAAACATAAGAAAAAGGAAAATTCAAATGGGAAAGGTACATATATATTACAAAAAAGTTGAAATAACTGAAGAATGAAAAATTAAACATAAGCGATAAAAAGATTTAAAAGGGAAAGGCTATCAAACTTAAAAAGGTAATGGTGTATAATAGTATACTAAAACAATATATTCATATCAACAAGAAATCTTTTCACACTTTAACTGAGTAATATAAGATATATATCTTAGATAAACAATTTTGTAGGGAGAAGATGCAGCACTCGCATTCTTCACTAGTTATTAGAAAAATGTAAAATAACTTATTAAGAAACATAATGCATTTGCACATTTTTTTGTGGATGCGATATACTTTTTATCATAACTACTTGCACATACTCCTATGAACCTGGAATAATTCTGCTAAAGGTAGAATTTACATTAAAATATAGCAAATGTGAGTTTTGCATCAACAACCTTCATTTGTGCTATTTACAACTCACATACACACTGCTTTACTTTATATTGCTTTGATATCATGTTTGAATTGTTTCACTAATTAAAATACAACTTCTGAGCTTTTTTTTTTTTTTACATCTAATATCTAAAATAAGATGAAAGACTAAACTTACAGGATAAAAGAAAAGTTTCAAATATTAATGAAACAGAACATACCTGTCTAACAACCTGATTTGGACACTTGATTAGGATTTGAACTGGCCACCAATTATTCTCAGCCATGTGATCTAAAAACCACTAACAGAAAGAAAAGACAAGATATTAAAATTATACTCTATGCTTTTAAATTACAGTTTAGCCTTAATTATCTACATTGCGTTGACCAAGCTAATCTAAAAAAAGAGAAAAAAAAATCTCGCAAATGGGGTTTATACAGATCATCATGAACTAAAGAGATGCAATATAAATTCACACAAAGTTTATTAATTTCCATGACACTGCAAACAGTCCTTATGATGCATATTTTCAATGCCACATAAATATGGAGAATTGTGCAGTCATTAATAGAACATTTTTGCCATCTCATTCAGCAGAATTCTCAAACACAAAGTCATGAGCATAGTCAGATAATATAGATGCATGCATCTGTGTACATTCAAAGGTTTTGCAGTGATTCCAGGCTTTTGTGGATTTTATTTTTTTTATACATAGTTATCTAGATGAAACACTTTTTAAGTCACTATAGCGCAGGTGCATTGCATATATGTGTGCATGCATGCACTACGTAGCTGTTATCACAGGCTACTGTGATTTTAAAAAAATAAAAAAATCTGCTTATATTCATCAGTAAAACTGAAATTGTGAAAACCTTAATATCTTAAATTATTTATATAAAGGTTTTTCAAACTGCAAAATTTTTTCACTAGATAATAGTCTATCATAATAGAAATCAATGAAAAGAATGCAATAATCAGAATAAGTTTAGTACCTTGTCAAATTACAGTTTGGATTAAATGAAGTCTCAAAATTTTACCAACATTAATAAACCTAAACTTTAAAATGAATTACAAATCTATACTAAGCTGCTAACTTTTAGTAAAGTTAAAAATATAATGGACAAAGACTAAGGACTGAACCTTAAATTAAAAAAAATGATAAAGCAGTTGGGGGGGGGGCGCGAAGGTACTCAGATGTTCTACATTAAACAAGTTATTGAAAAAAAAAATTGCTTAATGTTTTCAAATACACAAATTCAAATTTAATTATCTTTAATTAATGACCTTGTGCTGAACTGGTTTCACTCATACAGGCCAAAATATCTTTATCTAAAGAATTTTTGATTTCTAACAGATACACAGCTGGAAAAACAACATACCGAGCATATCTGAAATTTTTCAATAAACTTACAAGGATGGCAGAAATCATCAAGACCCCCCCCACCCCCCCCAAAAAAAAAACTGCAGAGGAACCTGGGAAGACAGTGGGCAGCTTCCTGCTACTAGCTACTAGACTTAGCGAGAAAGCCAAAACAGTTCAGGACGACACATAGACATTATAAAACTTTAATGAAAGTGAATTTATTTAAATTTCTTGAGTAAGTCTATTCATGTTCTGATTTTGTTTCGTTTACTACATCACTTATGTCAGAGAATTCAATATAACTCAAGTCACATTCGCCTTCACCTTGAATAAATTCTGACCCACTGCTGTTATTTTTATCCATATTTTATTCAAGGCTCAATAAATGCCCGGTGTAAACAAGCACGTGGTTTTAACAAAACAGCAAGGGTAAGCGTGGGGTGATTTGCGCCTTTCAATTCTGCTCAAAATTGGCTTCACCAACTTCAGACTCTATCTAAAATCTACAGGGGTGGGAAATAATGCATTGCAAGTAGCGAAACTATAGTAGTTGCTACTTTTTTGTACTTTGTAGTGTAGAGCGCCACTTAAAAAAAAAAAAAAAAAAAGTAGTGTAATGTGTAGCATGATACAAAAAATAAGTAGTTTATAATGCTTTTTTGGAAACTACTTCACATTTTTTAGACTACTCTTTGTAAGAGATTGCTTCGGGTGATTGATGACATGGTGTGATTCCTATTTCTTCTGAGGAGAGAATGATTAAAAATTATTGAAACTGGAAAGACCCCGCAACCCACATGAGGGGAGAAGACACAGAATTCTATGGAGAGAAAGGAGAAGGGAATTCATGTTAGTCTGAAGAAGCATCTACTGTTTTAGCTTTTGCCTCCTTCATTACTGTTACTGGAATTATTTGTTGTTCTATAATGCTATGAAATACACAAAAACGCATAACATGAAGACAGCACCAGGGATATACAAAACATACAAAGGAGAAGATCAAGAGAGAAAGTAAAAAGAAAAGAAATCCAAGAAGACAGAAAAATAAGAAGGAAAGGCAGTACAGTACGTCCTGAACCAGATCATGCTTAGATAAGGCCCCAGGGCACTAAGTTACTTCTGGGAGCCAGTTTACTATCACAAGCATTTTAAGCCATTTTTTACTGCTGTTGTGTTTTTGCATCATAAAATATTTTAAAAATTTCTAAAATTGAATTTTTAAAATTACCTACATATTTATATTTGAGCAAGATTCTTTGTTTGAAAATTATTTTTATTTTAATATGTGTAACTCATTTGTATTATTAGCTCATATTGACGGTAAGTTATGGATGGCTATTAAATGACACACATGAGAAGTTTGATTGCTAGAAAAAATTCCTGGACCGATAAGAAATTTGCAATTTCCTTTTCTTCTTTAAAACATAAAACACAAAGCATAGGTACTTGAAGAAAAAATTGCATTTTAATAAACTGTAGGTTTGATACATCCATCAAATTGCATTTACCACCCCCCAAAATATATAGATATTACAGGAGAAACTCACTTTAAAAAATTATTTCAGTATAGACGTATGTCTAAATGGGATATTTGGAAGCCCTGTGCTATCCCCTCCCTTGCCGGTGTGACAATCAGGCCTTGGGTATGTCAGAGAGAGTAATTTGCATTTGAATTGATGCCTAATCTGAGAAGGGTGATAAAGCATATACTTCCCTCCCAACACATGGTTCAAATATCCTTGTAGCAATGTTGTCCTCAAACTTTAGCAGATGCCACTAAGTATAACTGTAATGTAAAATAAAAAGTTATAAGTACTGTAGCTGTAAAAAAAGTTTAGCTCCATATTAAGGCCCTATTAACGTATTCAGAGGTGGGATGACCTCCCTCAAATGAATCATGTTTGGACCATAAAAACTGACTTATTTTTATGGATTATATTTGATTTCATACTTATTAAAACTTAATTAGTTTCAGCATTACTTAACAATATAATTAACAGTAATTGTTCACTATAGCAATAGTTTTCTGCTATTAGGATATCAATAGTTTTCCCCAATTAGTACATCAATATCTTAAAATCTGAATGTAAATTAAATCATTTTAAAAAAATTATCTACTAAAATTAGTGAAAAATTAGCAAAACAGTGACTACATTTCAAAAGTAGTTGTAGTTCAGTACAAAAAAAAGTAGTTTTTCCCAACACTGAAAATCTTTATGATTGTAACTGGGTCTAACTTGTAAATGATATGTTTTAGTTTAAAATATTATCACAGTTGGCATAAATGCAGAAATTAATTAATACCTCACAAGCTGGATGACTAGCATTAAACTGTTTGGTGAGCAGCTCAATCCACTGTGCAATTGTTGGCTTTAAAAGGAAGAAAAACAAAAACATTACAAAATAAGATAAACAACAATGCAATATTTCAAATGAATAATTATATCAAAATTTCCTGCATACCTTTTCTTTAGCATGAATTAGAGTTTCCAGCACAAAAGATATGCCTAACTTTGCAGATAACAAAGTTATATCACTATGACCAGACAGAGTTTGGGGAATGTGACTGCAAACTTGCCACATAAAACTAAAGTAGAAAGTGAGAAATTACTGAACATTTTACAACATTTTAGCAAATTTAAACTAAATATTTAATGCTTAAAAGAAAACTTACTCAAAATAAGTATGCTCAAAAAGGCTTTTATCTTGTAGAAACTGCATGTTATCCTGCCAAATCCACTAAAATGTAATAAACAATAATTTATTTAAATTTAAACTTTCTAATAGCAGACATGAAAGTGCCCAACATAAAAAAAAGCAGAACTTAATACAACATTAAAACTGAAAGAGAAAGAAAACTTTAACTTGTATACTTTAAATGCCATTAATTAATTAGTAAATATCATTATTATAATTTATACTAATTTTAATCAATGATATTACAATTATTACCAATTATGCACAATCAATTACACACTGCTATATAACACATCTACCATTTTTAAATAAGAGAAAATAACTTTAAATATTGCCCATAGATAAATCTTTCATAAATACATGTAGTTCTTTTAGGTAAACACACTCTTAAAAATCAGTTCTAACTTGCAAATTCCAAAGTGTATTTTAATATATATTTGTAAAATTATTTAAAACATAAATACTAAAAAGGAATCTATTTTTAATCCTATAACTTTAGAGATTTAAATAAAGGAATGCTTAAAAAAAAAAAAAAAAATTCACAAGGAAGATGGAAAAAGATTGAAATCGGCCTGCTAGAGTATAATTTCAAATGAACTTGGGAAAAAAAAAAAGCATTTTTATCTAAATTTTTCATGCCTTGAATAGTTTAGAATGGAAATATTATAATATATATATATATATATATATATATAGGTAGATAAATACATAATTTCAAAGCAAGATTAACTGTAAAAAGAAACAATGGGAGGGGGGGGGTGAAAAGGGGGGGAACAACATCAAAAGGTGATTACACTAGACTAGAACTAAGATAGATTTCTCTTTCCCACCATATTGGCACATTTCTTCTCTAGATCTTATCCTTAGATTCAAATTTGGATATATATATAAGCTCTTTAATGCAGAAATTACAAAATTTCCAACTTTAAATGACAAATAAGGAATGGCATTGTTACATATAAAAGATTACTTTTAATGTTAAGCCTCCATTTTATACTAAAATTAAGACCACTGAAGCTAATTTTGGCACAAATACATGTTTTTTAACATACGGGCTAGATGTGACAGCAGTTTGCAAAATTCATAACATGCCTGGGGCAAGGGGCCAAAACTTCCTTTTCACATACCCTGCATAATCTCAAAAGAAGAAGAAAAGAGAGAAATCCATAAAGTTCTTGCCATTGAGTACAACACTCACAAATACAAGTCAATTTAAGGACATTTTGAATATCGTCACCCAAGGTGGGTAGACGTGTAAAAAAATGAGAGGGTTCCCATCTTTCTTGAAAGATAAAAATATATATACCTACAGAAATATTGCTTTAAAGTGCAACAAATACAAATCCTAATCATATGTTTTGGTACAGTTTATAGTTAAAAAGTCTTCAGAAATTCATTTGTTTGAATTTTATGTTAGAAAAAACATTTTCCGACCCCTATTATATTACAAAAAAATATGCTTTTGGTTCATTAATTGCAAATGGATATACAACATCAATAATTTTAAAAGTATTTATTAATTAACTACAACACAACAAATACATAACTTTTAAATACAAACCTCTGCTAACTCAGGAGATAATTCAATTTGTGGAATAATATTATCTTTTATCTTATCAAGAGTCTCAGACTTCTCAGCCCTGTTAGATTTATTTAAATTTGCCTTCTTATCTTTGGGACTTATTCTTTCATAAAACAACATGTATGCACTGTTTGTCTGAAACAAGAAATGAATGTTTTAAACATCAGGAAGGAAAAAGAAAAGACATAAAAGCAAGATTTTTCAGAAAGCAAATACTTAACTTTTAAATAAATTATCAAAACAAATATTGAAGCTTATATAGAGGTCTCAATTTTTAAAATATGATTTTGTGAATTTTCAGAATTGCGCGTTGGAAATTAAGTGTAATCAGAAAACATATTTAAGGGCTTTTTAATGCCATTTCTATTTATAAGGAAAATAAACTGTTTTGTTACTTTGAGAAAAATGCCATAGAATAATTGTCAAATCATCACACTACTAATTACTATTAGATAATTAAAAAAAATTACATAAGTAAGGTTGAATTTTATGAAAGGAATTTTTTTTTAAGGGCTGGAACAAAAGAATTATTCATTTTTATGAGTTTTCCTGCAACATTTCTAAGGGCTCTAAATAATTTTTAAATTTAAGGGCTTTTCAGAGGTGTTTTTTTTTTTAGACCCATTGGAACCTGTTTGTTACTTAAGGCATAAAATCAAAATCAGAGTGAAAGTTTGTAAATTTCCCTATTTGATTTTTTTTTTTTTTTTTTTTTTTTTTTTTTTTATAGTTCAGTAATATCAGCCATAAGTAAAATTAGAAAGGAAGGAAACTTTTGATTTCTGTAGATATTAGGTAACAGCAAAGGACTGTTTAAAAGTACTTTAGTTTCATATTTGTTGCTAACATCACTGTTTTATTACACACGGTTATAAGGAGAAAAATCGCCCACCAATGGCTGAGCGTGCTTGTTCTCTTGACTGGAAAATAGAAGGTGCCTGGTTCAAACCCAGGCCGTGTCGACCTTGCTATTCAGAGTTTTTCACAGTTTTCTCCTAAACTTAGTGTAAATATGTATTGGGACTCCCTAGAAATGCTATTGAAAAATGCTAATATTCACTTACCTTTTATTCCTAAATTTGCAAAACTATAAGAAACTTGATTTTGTAAAAACTTACTTTAAAAGTTTTCTAAGTTAAAATGTAAGCTCATTAATGTTTAAAAATGGAGGTGCAAATATGCAAAGTATTTCCTTACTGCTGTAACAAAGTTTAACTTTATCACCAATTGATGGAGTTGTTTCATTTTGCATAAAATAAGAACTTGTTCTTCTCATGTAAATATCCATTCTATTCCCACCCTAACTGGCATGTATTAAAAGGGCATCATAAGTTATTTCCAGGTCTACTACTGTTCTGCTGAGTGGTAGAAATCGTATCTGTCATGTGCTGCGTCATTTGTCCTAAAGGGTATTTTAAATCGAAGGAGCTGGACCAGGGATCCAATAGTGCCAGATGTGCGATTGTTCACCTGTGAAAGATATGTTTTCCTGCAGTGTTTCTCCTCACCAAACTTTGTATGTATTTCATCAGCTATCATTGTGTTTTTACTTAATACAGTCAAAAGGTACTTTTTAAGTCTTCTTGTTTCTCAAGTTCAACAGTTATATAATCAAAACGAAAAATCTTCCACTATAAATTCTGCCTAGAAATGTTTTGACTTTAAAAATATGAACTAGTAAATGTTAAATTTATTCTTTTAAATTTATTTCATATCAGTAATTCAACAAGACCCCTCTCCCGCCCCCCCACGGAGGGCTCCCCAGCCCTCTGCCTAGAACCCTCATGTAGATAATTGGCCATAATCCCACATTTTTTAAGGAGCATAATCATCTGATTACACAATTTAATATTTCCCAAATTACAAACAGAAAATTATAAATAGTATGTCACTGTAAAGGAATCCCCCTTTTAATTTTTTGTTTTTAATTATGGAAAACATTTTAATCCCATGATTTTCTCCTGATAACTCCATACTAAAAACAGATGTTGCTATCTGCTAGAAAAGTATAAAATAAATAGCATACCTTTTCGAAAGAAAAATCCATAAACTTGTCCGTGACAGAATCATATGTTTTGCTCTGTAAAAAATTAAACAAATTCATGAACTGTTCTATTTCATGTAAAATAATTTTCACAGAAGTAAATAACATAATTATCACATACTGTCATTTCGCCTCCAAAGCATTCTGCTGCAATATGAGAAGGATCGAAGGGCTTGACTTCAGAATCATTAAACAGAAACCTACAATAAAAGAAATTCATAACAGCATTTTTAAATTTCAAACTAAATATTTTATTTTAAATAAAACAACACTGTGATGATAGATTGCACAAATTTCATTAAATAATAGTAACATATTTATTTACTTTTAAATATCAAATGAAACATTATAAATTTGAATTTTCAATACTTGTTGGTAGGCTGCTGGTTAATCAAGCATTAGAAAATTATTCTATTTAAAAATATGACCACGGGGAAGAGGGTGTCCAATGTTAATTTCATAGTATTTAGAAAATTTTAAAATCAGGAAATAAAAAAAAGAAAGAACTTAATTTAAGTGCTACAGATGATCTAGAAATTAACTACTTAATAACATTTAAAAAAAAAAATCCTCTAACAACTTTACTTTTGTAATGTAAAAACTACTTAGTAATAGTAACTACTGAGTAATTTTTCATTTGTAATTTCATCAATAATTATGCTGCTTTTTTAAAATTATCAACTGCTCATTTTAAATATTACTCGTTTAATATTCACATATGCTTTCTAGATCCATAAACGGTTTAGATAAAATATAGATAATAATTAAATAAATAAATATATATATATATATATATAAGACAAGTGAATAAAGGTAAAACAGTTCTTGAGTAACTGTGATTATGTAAATCCTTAACAATGTCATAGGCTGAAATTAAAAACGGACTTCATATTCCCCAAGTTAGTAATGATGCTTATCTTGATAGGCATTACTTTAAAATTTTCAGTAAATTTTCGTCCTCTGTTATTTTTGAATTACGACAAATCATTTTTCAGTGCATAAATTATAAACATCCTGCATAGTTAAGTGTAAGACATAAACTTGCCATTTGTCTTTTCCAGGAACATCTCTTTCTCGTATAAAGCTGTAATAATGGCCCCCTTCAGCATTACCAGTATGAACAGTCACACCTATAAGCTCATATTCGTAACATTCATCTTCAGGATCACTGTTTGAATCTTCATTATCTAAGAAAATAAGCAATTACATTCAAAAAATTAATTGAAACTTTCATCTAGTTGAAAATTAACTAACCAAAGTAAGCATTTCGTTATTATTAATCATGTACTTTTAATTAGGGCTGTTTATGAAACAGGGAGGGGGGGGGATGACACAACTAACTACATACAAGAATTTGATTGATTGTAAAGATCTTGAAATCTGTTATAAGAATTTAAATATATTTCTGAAAAGGTCATGATTAAAATGTAAATTTAAGATTTTTTTAAAAAGTAATCTTAAAAATTTTATCATAGCATTTCTGTACAATTTCATTTTAGTAAGCAATTAGAGTGAATCCTGATTGTCTCAAGTCCATTACATACTTTAGCAGTTTCTTAAAATATTATGTGTCAGCAACAAAATCAGAATGTTTCTTTACAAAACTATGTACTACACATTTACACTTACAAAATTTAAACCTATATGTTTTAAGCAACTTTCAGAAAAAGATTCTTATGATCAGAAATTGTATTGCAAAGTACTAGTTACTTCATAACTCTTATACGTATCATTCACAATAGTGCTTACCACAGCTTGTGAAGATAACAAAATTCTAATTATTATTTATCTATTTATTTTGAGTCTGACATAAGTTGAATTGGAAAAGGTGCACAATATTTTGAAGGACAATTTATTAATTTAGTGAGCTTTTGTAGAAAGCAGGATAGTCACTATACTCATGAATATCCGGAGATGCAACTATACTGTTTTTAATATACTTAATAAATGATAAATTACAGAAACATATGTTCCAGTGGCAGAAATCGAAGTTTAGTAGCAACAAAGTATCAAGTAAGCTGTTCGATAAAGTTTAGGGGAAACTATTCTAGAGAAATAATATATTATTTATTTTTGGTTGTTATATTTTAGTATATGTAATAAATATTGTATCAAACCATTTTGGTACTTATATTTTGATTAGAGTATTTTTCAGCAAGATATTATGTATTTGAATGTAAAAAACTTATTATTTACCAAATTCTACTATTCACACTACTTTGCATCATAAAATGGACACAAAAGAGTTATAACAAACAATTTAGATTGATTGTTATAACTATGACTAATAATAAAGAGAGATTCTTTAAATTTGTCAGGTTAGAAAAACTTATCTTAAATCTATCAAACAAGTCAACATAAAAAAATCTTACACACAGCACTTAATTATAACCTGTCTCATCAACATTTCTTAAAAGGGTAACTTCTGAAAACATTAGAATTGGTTAAGAAAACCAAAAAAAATTGAGAAATTATCTCCCCAGCATGCACATCACATCAAATTGTCGGATATGGCAATATAAGATATGCTAATAAATTATCAATTTCCATGTAACACCAAAAACTAAAAAGTAGAATACACAAGTATACGCTCAATTTCTATAAATTAAACAAAACTTACCAATATGCTGCTTGGGAATTAAATTTTTCTCCATGTAATTAGACATATCTAACTGCATTGGAAAGGAAAAGTGAGTATTGACTTTTTCTTTGCTATTTGTGACAAAACTGAAAGTGTATCTCATCATATTGAAGCACAATATTTTGGGAAGTTTTTTCAGACACGCCCTAAAATATAAAAGTGAAATTTATATACTAAACAAATTTTATAAGTTTAACACCACACAGAAGAAAAAGCTACGAATTTTACATCAACAATAGCTTCACTTTCATAATTACAATCATAAAAAATTCTAGAACATTATTTGCAAATTTTCTCTGCAGATATTCTAATTTTCTGGCTATACTTTACCACCACACTGGCCTCGATATTCCTGTCTTTTCTGCACAGCTGGCAGCAAACGAGAAATGGACAGCCAGAGCCCAAGTAATATTTGGGATAGGGAAAATGAATGAGTTGTTTTTATGGCAAGTTTACACAAGGGGCCCCATGTCTATTGTGGAGGGGGGGGGCTTAACCGGAGGACTTTTTTAAAATGGTTCTAATGCATATTCACATTACATCTGGCAAAATCTTCAGACCAATACATCAATAAGTACAAAATAGGCTTCAATGCAGGACCGTCATACTTCAGCCGTCTACCATGCTCAATGTCATCCACTCAGCCATGGTGCGGCACTGTAGAATGAGTAGAGGACCACTTTGTTTCAATTTTTCTTTTGGACTGGGAGAATGCAAGAAGTGCACACATTGATGAACTTCAAAAAAGCAAAGAGAGGATTAGCCAGCAAAAAGTCACAGAAGACTAAAGTTGATTTGAGAATAGAAATTTTGGTTTGTTTTTGAAAGCATTGCCCATAAAGACTTGAACTGAGTTGTAGTAGTTGTTAGAGGAGCTCTGTAGTTTGCAGCCTTACCTCCAGCCAGAAAATAAAATAATCTTGAGTAGATGAAATAGCTGGATGTTAAATTCTTATTTTCATCAAGAGGTAGTGACCTGGGACCCTAAGAACAGAACAAGTTCCTGAAAAATTAGTTACATAACTATAGGGATGACTGGTCAGGATGATGGAGAAAAGCATGATGTATGAGAGAGATGCAAGGTCCAGCAAAATGCAAAGCACAGTTCCTTCTGATGGACCAACAGCAGCCAAGCTGAAAGTTCAATGGCAGTCCCCAGGGAACGGCATTACACTCTACATATTAACCTAGCTGCCTCTGTGACCAACTAATTTAGCTCACTCAACATCGGTCTCTTACAATAATAGGCTCAGTATTAATTTAAAACTTGATGAAATAACACAAATAAAAAGATAGCACAATAGATGGCTTCTGGTGGTACAAAAGGTTTAACCTTCCACAGTTGCAGAAAAGCTCCAGCATTCATACAAGCAGGAAGGTGTTCTAGCCTCCTGCCTGTGTGATTGGTGGAAATGCAACTGTTTTGCAACTGAGGAACGCTAAATCTTTTGTACTACCTGAAAATAGAGTTGCGTAGTATTTTTTTATGTGTGTTATTTTACAAAATTTATAATTAATTTTACCTTAAATGAAAGTTTTTCAAGTGTTTTCATTAATAAAAGGATAATTGAAAATAAAATTTAGCAAGGCAAAAATAGAGTTAATAGTCATTTTGGCTGAGAACAGATACAAGTTTAATATTAGTTTTATTATTTTTTTTTTTTGGTAAAGTAACCAATCACACTCCTTTAAGGAGTATAGCACTCCTTTTAAAACATATATTCCAAAACTATTGGTTTGTGATCCTGGTGCTACAGACTGACACAGTAAAATCTGCCACCAGGTTCTTCACATAAGCAATCTATTATATCAATCAGCTGCTATACATAAACTAAAAATGTAATTAAAACAAAACAAGAGTTAAAAATAAATTAAAGTATGTTTTGTGCAAGCAAAAATTTAATGTAAATACATCCACTGACCTTTTCTCAGCACGGACTTTTTTACCACACTGAGAGCACGTGTACATATTGTCTCCTTCCAAAGTATCTTTAACTGTTATTTCATCTATAGAATCCTGCAAAATATATTTATATCATAAATATGATGCCATCAAATTTTGAACAAAAAAATATTCGAAACATTATGTACACCATATGTTATATGTAAATATAAAGTTTATGCTTGATTTTAAGATAATTATAAGGCAAATTAATAAATATTTTTATGCACAGTTTTCCTTATTCTCCCCCCCCCCAAACCACTGAAGATCAATTAAAGTGTGTTTTAGAATAATTACAAATCACCAAATACTCAAACTAGGATTTTTTTTTTTTTTTTTAAATCAGACAGCAAAAGATTAACTCACAAAGACAGCTGCCAAAGATATCAACTTCAGAAGCCAAAAGTTTCATATAGGTAGTCGTTGGATTACTGTGAAAAGGAATTTAAATTTGTCCACTAACAGAAGTAGAATAAATTACTCTGTTCTTAGATGATTAAAATAGTTCATTCTGAGTTTCACAAATATCAAGAGAAAAAAATACCCCCCCCCCCTTCATTTTATTTAATTTTTAAGGCTTAAAAATTGCTTTACCAAGTAAGTATGGGGGGGAAAAATTTTAAAACAAAAGAAATGATACATGAATATTGTGAAATGTAAATAAAATTTGAAATTTTTTAGCATGTAGAACAGATGAAGTTTTCAGAAATTTATAAATTTTGTGAGGTGAACAATTTAGTGTATTTTTAAAATTCACATTATATATTACTTTAGTAGAAGGTCATCCTGAATTAAAACATGTACTGGCAACTAAATAGCAAATAAAGTAATAAAATAAGATGAAAAATCATGAAAACAAATTATACAATTAACAGCAACAACAAAAAAATCTTATATTTGAAAACATATCACTTACAAATAAATTTCTCATATCAGCAACTTGACAACGTAATGTATAGAATTCTTCCAAAGTGCGACTTATATGAGGACAATCCTAAACAAATCATTTTAAAAATACATGATAAGTAACTTTTAAATCAAATAATTATTTTAAAACAAATAAATTTGAAAATGCTATTAATAAAATCACTAAAAACTTACCAAAGACACAACATTATTTGATACAACACCACAGAAAAGAGTTTTAACAAGTTGCTTCTGTAAAGAAAAAATAAAATACAGCTAAAAATGAGGAATTCTTTTAAAAGAACGTAAGTTTAATTTAATAAATTCAGATGAAAGAGCCATGAACATGATCATAACTAAAGCATTTATGAAGTCCTGCTGGTTGTGTACAGTGAAATATGTTTAACATGAATAAACATTTAACATGACAAATGTCATCCGTAGTACATTTCAAAGACTTTAAAGTTTGGATGTAAAACCACCCAAAGCTGAAACTGAAATTTTAAACAGAGGGGGGAAATAATAAAATAAATAACTGACTTACAAGTTCAGGAGTCATTTCTTCTAATTTGCTTATTAAATTTGTAAAAAACTCAGCCATATCTTTCTGTTCTCCAGTATTCAAGAGTTGATGATCCATTGTGTACACTTTGCAGAATCCGCGAGGATTGTAAGCTTTTCTTTCACTTTCCTGGATATAAATAATGGAAATAAGATTACTAACATTTAAGAAAAATGGTTTACTAAAATAATATATTGATATTAATGTAACATGTTATTCAAAAAGAAAGTTAATAGAATTCCCTCACCAATAAATAAGCAAACATTCGCTGAAGTTCTCGCAAGGTATTTTCATGCTTGCAGTTTTGATCAATCTAGGGAGAAGGGGGGAGGAAAAAAAAATTAACATTTTAAGCCAATTACATAAAATAAAAAACTTAGTTAAATAGTACACCAAAACTTTTTTCGGAAAAGTTATTCAATTGAAGAACAAAAAACCCAAATATTTGACCAAATATTGATTTTTCTTCACTAACAATGACTTACTTTGAAAAAAAGGAAATAATAATTTTTAATCAAAGTGCACTGTTAAAATTGCTATGACATTGGTGAAAACACAAGTAATAAAAATTAAATTTTTACAGGCAAATAATCAAAGCAAAGAATAACAAATTGAAAAAATTAGTAAGTATAACAGAAATATAGCTTATTTATGTTTAAATGGAAATCCCATTTTCATCATGAAAGAGAAAATGTATAAAATTTTGGAAAACACACCATTTTCATACATATTTAAAAAATTAAATACAACTTTTTTTTGAATTATTTTTTAAAATGTAAATGGAGTGTGAAAAATCATAAATAGGATTTTAATGAGCTATCATAAAATGAAAGAATTAGAGGGTAAAAATGCAAAATTATACTAGCAACATTAAAATATATCTAAATTCAGCTATTAACAAGTTAAAATATGTAGATCTTTTTATAAAAATTAAAGCATTTTTCTTTCACTTAAATAGAAGCATCTAATAATTGTATAATGTGAACTGTGCACTATTTGAATATCATGTTTGTCTTACAGATAAATATTTTTTTATAATTATATTTACATAAACAGTTACATATGTAAATTATACATATATTTTTAAAAGACATTTTAAATCATTTCTAAACACACACAAAAGCATACAAACTATTAACCTTTTCTTTCTCATTTAATTTGTATTCTATTTCTTGCATTCATAAAATTCCGTGTAAAAAAAAAAAAAAAAAATGCACTAGAAAGAATAACTAAATAGAGCTCATATAAGATACTACAATTTTTTTCTTATTTTGCACACTAGAAGGCAATACCAGACATTTTAAAATCTAGTTAAATGGTTCATTTTAAACTAGCTACAATACTAAAACTAGCAAGGCACAAAAAATAAGCAATTTTTGGACAGATTACGTGGACTTGGAAATATGAATACCTTTGCAGACAAAATAGATGCCCTTGCTTGTGGCAGCATGTACAAATGTTGAATACAAGATGCCAAGTAGCAAGTTGCTCCAAGATTGGTTAGTCCAACATAGCCACATTCAGCACGACCATCTTCATGAGGCCAATAATCCCAAGGATATTGATTATGAGATTCTGTGAGGAGAGAAAAAAATAATATAGTTATTTTGACAAACGAGAGCTAAAAACCACATTTCAAGGTACAATCCTGATACATTAAAATTAAAGAGGTATAGAGCATGCATATTGAAAATGTAGATAATACATTTCAGATAAATGACATCATGATATACCTAGATTATGAAAGCAAGGGGTAATATACAAGGTTTCCAAAGATACAAACTGATTATTTTTCAAAACAATTAATATAGTCAGATTGTACATAAACCTTTTTAGAACAAGAAGATTCTCAAAACTTGTTAGCTATAATGATGTAAAAATTCAACTTGCATTTTCCCCTTCACGCCACCTCAGTTAAAAACTAATTTTTATTTGATTGATAACAAATTTTATTCTTCAAGTATGTAAAGCTACAAAGGAATGAATGTCAAAGGAAAAATTTCTACTTTTAAGATTGATGAATAAAAAATTGAAATTAGAATGCTTAGAATGTGGTACAAATCTGGGAGATTAAAAATGTTTTCAGCATATGGAAAAATTTAAAATTACACTTTTAGTGAATTTGGAGCAAAAATGTCCAAAAACAATCTTTTTGTAGCAGACTGGAGCAGCAGCATTGATTTGGAGCAATTGGAGCAGCTGGCACATCCCTGGATTCTTGTTATATACAGTTACATATTTGACAGCCGTTCTATCACTGGAAATAGGGAACACAAAATATAACTAAAAATACAGCTTAGCTTTAGATAATACTGTGTACATGATCAAGAAATATGTACAAATATTAATTTTTCACAGTATATTCTATTTTTTATGAGAATTCTCAAACATGAATGCTTTTTTATTCCTACTGGAATATGTTCTCCATGAAATAAGTTTGTTAAAGTCATTCTCATTCCAAATCAAATCTAAGGAGTTGCAAATAAAAACTTGCAAATAAACTATAAGATTACAGAAAAAAATCTTGCCAAATCACCCAATATTAGAAAAATTTGTTGCTCTACAGACCCAGTTTTTTCTTTCTTTTTAGCACCAAAACTTATAGTAATGAAACCCTCACCTATGAATCTGTAAAACATTTTGTCCATTGTTGGCTGGGATATGAACATTTAAAAAATGGTCATTTCAGATTTGGCACTGTTATAAAAAAACTGCAATTAAAATAAGCAACAAATTCAAGACAGCAAAAATTTGGTAAAAATGACCGTTTTTCTAAATGCACATATCTCGGCCAATAATGGACGAAAATCTTTTACAAATTGAAATATAAGGATTTCACAACCATAAGTTTTAGGGGTAATTTAAAAAAAAAAAATCTCTTAATACGGAGCAACATTTATTGGTTGAGTGCACATGAAATAAGTTTAATTTGAAAACATTTATTTGATTAAGTTATACAATGGTCTTTCCAAAGACATCAAATAACATTTCATTTTAAACAAAAATGAGTTTGTTAAAATTAAGTAAAAAGTTGTACATATTACCTGGAGTATTCTGTAATAATAACTTAACATGAAGAATAAGGTAATTTTCAAAGGAGCCTTTTAACATTTCAACAAGGAGATCATAGGCAGCTGAGCGAACTGATGGAGATTTGCATTTGGGAAAATATCTTTGTTTTGGACTTGGAAGAGCAAATAACGCATCAAACAAATGCAAAACTAAGTCCTGAAAGATAAGTATATGAATAAAATATAAAAAAATTATCTTATGAGAGATTTTTTAAAGAAAATTATTTTAAATTATACATTTATGAATTTTTATGTTCACTGCCATTTTATAAAATTGAAAATAAAATTCATGGATCACACTTTTGAAATATTTGTATAGTTTTTGTAGTAATAAAAACCATGTGTGATTTACTTGTAAAATACGGAAAAAAAAGCAATTTTTGAACAAATTAAATGTTTAAAAATTTTAATTTTATTTACTATCTAATGTTTCCATTATAGAAAGTTAAAGAAAAAATACTAAAAATTAGGATGAATACAATTTGTCATAAAAGAAAACTAATAAATTTATTTTTCACAACAGGAAGAGACATCTAAAAATCTATCCTCTGTAAATTTCAATTAAAAGAAAATGCATGAAGTATCAAAAACAAAATTATCTGATGTATTGACAAAATAGCATAAATTTGTAATGCACTGAAATATTAATATATAAAATAAAAAATATTCTGATTTAAATATAGATAAACAAATAATAAAAATATCTCACAATCCCGCATGCAACATAGAACAATATGCTCAGTGCTTACCTTCCCCTCTTTTGAGCACTTAAAGGAAATATTGTGCTTCATTACAACTGTCATTAAATTAATCAGCCCTTTAAGCCCATCATCTTCAACAGTGTTATGTCTAGTTTCTCTGATCTCTCTTTCAGTAATAGATTTTGCTAAATACTGAGCTAAACTTTCTAAATCCAAGGTAGATTTCTACAGAGAAAAATAAACAAACATATAATGCATTTCAAAACAATTAACAATGAAGTCAACTAGTATAAATTTGAAAGTCCCCATCTAAATAAATAAGTTCAAAACATATAATAATTTTTCCTCTCTCTACAGCAGAGAGTAAAATGAAAGCAAGACTGCTGTTCAACAAGCTGCAAGTAAATTTAAAGTTTTGAAACTTTAAAAGAAGCAGTCATCCAATGGAATTAAGCAAAATAACATATGTGGTTCAAATGTGTTGAAATAGTGATCAAAATGATGTAGGAGACTTTCATAGTTGGAGTAAATCTAATCTTATTGAAGGAAATTGCTGAGAATTGTATGATTATCCTTTTTTACATGATCATCATGCAGAAATCATAAGAACCAGCTGTCTTGCTTACAATTACCCTTGAATTTATTTTACGTTCAGAAAATGAAACTTTATGCAGAGTCACTTTTAATGACTTATGTAAGAGTATAAGAATTTAGTTTTTAAATCCAGAAATTGAAATTAGTTATTTGGCCCCCTTTTAATGTACTTATTAGCATCCATCATCTCATTAGTGATTGTATGAATGTTTATGTAGTTGTAGATTGTACGATTTCCTTTTTGATTTTTACATTCCATACTTATACAGGGGTGAAGAAAATGACTAAGGCCAATATTTCCCCAGAACATAATTTCTTTTTCAGAAATTTCCTCCACAACAGTAGGAACTCCCATTTTTAACAGGCTAGCTTCTTTTGATGGCAACTGCATTCCATCAAAAATGCAATCCCCCCTCCCCAACCCTCTTTTTATTTAAATACAGAGGCAAAGCTAGGGGGTGGCTGATAGGGCTGCAGCCACCCCGAAATGGGTAAACAAGATATGGAGAAAATTGCATATTTGGATAAATTTGGAAGCTTCCCCTGCAAAATTTAAAGTTGAACTAAGGCCCTAAACTGAACTTTTTTTTATGTTTGTGCAGTTCCAGGTGCAAGATTTTAAACTCAATTTATAATTTTCTTTTTATAAGTTATCTGACATTACATATTTTTAATTTTCGGCCACCCCCCGAAAAATTTTTTGGCTGTGCTACTGTTTAAATACACTAAGTTAAAAGATTTCCCCAGCCATACAGAATTTCTCCTGAACCTCGTTCGCGCATTCAGACACATTCTGCACCCCTGCTTATACATTTGTATGATTTTTGATAGTAATTCATTTTGATTCAAGTCTTTGATAGTAATTCATTTAAAATTAAAACCATATGGTTTGTAAAAAAGGGTGGCAAATTAAACCTGCACGTAGGCAGCCAACAGTTAAGGATCAACACGGTACATCAGAAATGTATCACTAAAAAAATTTACAAATATCAGTTTACTTGATGATGACAAAAGAAATTTAAAAAAATTACTACTCAAAACAAACTCAAGCAGAAGTAGTTCTGTTGCATACCTGTTCTTTAAATTCTTGCAGCATATCTTGATCAAGACTATCAACAAGACGACAAACTAACCAGAAGTAATCTTTGCAACCAGAGCCATAAGGTTCTTTATCTTCTTCCTGCAGTAACAATAAAATGTTACATATTCATTGAAGTTTAAGAAAACAGGGTTCATATTCATTTTTCAAAATGAAATTTCCTCAGTTTTCCAGGAGATTTTTCAAGAATTCCAAGTAATCGCAAAAAATAAACATACAATAAGTACTGAGTAACTACTTTTTATTTATATGCCCCACTCTAAGGTAAATAAATTATGTTAGCATTATGGTAATCAAAATTATGCAGCCCTTCATTATAGGACAAACATTTATGGATTACATTTATATTAAACATGGATTTATGTTCAATTTGACCTATAAAAGGTCAAGTAGGAGCTTTACAGGAGTAAAAAAGAATTTTCCGGATCACTTCACACATTGTACATGGTATTCTAACAAACATCAGCAGCGTTCATATATGCATGACAAGAATATTAGACACTCTTAACTTTATGCACAGTACACAACACAAAGAATAGCATCATCTTAATTTAACCCTTTCGGAGGCAGTAGCTAGACGTTCTAGCCACCTATTTATGCTGAAAATGACAAAGTTCAGACGAATTACTTAATTTTTCTATGTCTGTTTACAAGATAATAATGAAATTTGCACAAAATGGTGATGGACACAAATTGAAAGACATATTTTATAGAAAAGTTATCCATGTTTTCTTAAATTGATATCAGAAATTTAGCTATTACTCCAGGCATCTGCAAAAATTGGAAAATATGATTAAAGTGCATGTGCTGGAAAGGGTTAACCAACCCTATTGAGAAATGGAGCAAGCCATAAATATTCAGAACAGCAGAGACAAAATGAGAAGCAAGTGTGCCTTTCGTCCTAAACAGTTTAAGTGATACATGATTCATCTTGTATACATTAATTTCCGATTGTATGTGTGCATCATTAGGGAAGTAATTGGCCATTGAATAAGGTGAAAGCCGTAAAATAAAGAGGGGAGGGGGGTAAATTTTCTTAAAATTCCAGGGTTGAAACTGGATTTTCCAGGTTTTCAAAGTAAAATTACATTCCCCCCCCCTGAGATTTCCCTGAGTTTTGAGAGATAATTTTCAATTCCCTGAAATTTCCAGGTTTCCCTGAAAGCGTATGAAATGAACCCTGGAAAAATTATGCTTAATTGTACTTTGATTACTGTTACATATATTCAAACACAATGTAGTATAGGTTCTGAGGGAATTGCAGATGATAATGCTTATTTGTATACAAAGAAAACTTTTGTATCAATATTAAATACTTCCTAACTTTTAAAATATTAGTCAAAAATTTTGAAATTACAATTCATTCATATTATAAATTAATGCATATGCATTATACACACACAGAAAGAAAGAGAAAAAAAACTCACTCACATACTTACACACGCACACAAAAAAAAAAGTTTGTAATTAATAAACAATTTACGAGAATAGAAAACAACTATGCATGCTATTTTAAACCATGGATTCAAAAAATGAGGTTCGAATGGACTCCTTTGGGGTCTATGAAACTTTTAAAGGGGTAGTATTCCAGGGATTTACTAGAGGGGTCAATAACAAATTTTTCTGTTTAATAAAAAAAAAAACAAAAAAAAAACTTAAGAAATCTAATTATTACTTAATAATATCTATTTTAGACCATCTGTATGCACAAACACAATACAGATTTTCATAAGAAGTGTAATCTGTATTTTCATTAAAAAATAAATTGCCAGACAAAACATTACCAAATTTTGGAATGATATTCATAAAAAATATGTCAATTTAACCCACATCACAAACAGTTATTTTTAGCTTTTCCTACTTCTTACTTGATTAAAGAAGGATTTAGTCAAGTTAACAGCTCTTACTAAGAATAACAAGAAATCGAGTAAATATAATAGAAATAGGTGATTTACAATTATCTAACATTGACAAATTTTGCATCCAATAAGGAAAGTATTGTTGAAAAGCATCAACTACAATCATACCATTAATATGTACATTAGTGTTTGCTACAATGCATATGATTCAGTAAAATTGAAGTCATTTAGAAAAAAAGATATGTTTTATGTTACTTATATATTGAAATGTCCTTGAATATGTGCTGCTTTTTAATGCATTAAAAGAATTAGGGGGTCTAAGGGTAAAAAGGCTGGGAACCCCTATTTCAAACATTTTTTCTTCGTGTTTACAATCCATAAACCTTAAAGTATGTTCAGCTTTCAGCAACAGGGTCAATAAATCAATGAAGGGCAGGATACACCTAAGTACCATAAAATAGCATAGGAATGTAGGGTCAAAAATGTTATCTACATACACCTGTTAAAAACACTTAAAAAAAAAAAAAGCAATGAGACATTAATTAAATTTCTTAACTATGTTTCATTAACAATTGGCTTATGTCCCAATTATTGCACCATTAAAATAAAAGGCTTTTTCAAGAGATTATAATACTACTATTGTAAACTATTGACTGTTACTTAACATAATTAAAGAGCTGAAATTGACTTATTAGACAAATAGGTGATTCATGATTATAACACACACACACATACACGAAGTTTTGAACCTTCACGCAGAGTTAATCTGTATAGGTTTTCTCTGGCCAGAGACATTGCGAATCGCGTCATATTTTTGAAAATGGTTGCCTCTGAAGAAATCTTGTCATTTTAAAATAGAAAAAGGAAATAAGAGAAAATAATTATAAGATATTTAAATAAACATACATCAGGTCGTGGAGGTTGCATATTTTGTGCAACAGGTAAAAAAGTTAGTAAGCTGTTTAAAAGAGGTATCACAAATTGGTATCCTGAATGACCATCTGCATTTGTTCCTAAGCATAAACGATAAAAGCCAGTGCAAGCCTCTCTCCTTAGGCTAGGCTGAAAAAGAAATATACAATTTACTAAGTTTGAAACCACTTGACAAAGACATAAAATTGTTAAAAGACAAAAATATAAAATTGTTAAAAGACAAAAACAAAATTGTTTAAAAAATGTAATGCACATTTAATAACAGTTTTTAAAAAAATCTCCAATATTTCACTTAATTGTGAATAATCAATATGTTTAGCAACCCTTTGAAGCACAATGATTTCCCAATATCGAAAAAGTGCAGCTGTTGCCATCGCACGATTTAACTACCAGGCTGCACAGCTAGCTGTGTCAAAAATGTTCTTCAGCTCTGTAGCACACACTGAGTGATTTGATCGACTGCCATCTTGCTGGTAGTTAAATTATGCAATGGCAACAGCTGCACTTTTTCAACATTGGAAAGTTATCTAGATGTCATTCTTGGGTATTTACCATATATCACGGCGTACAACACGCATCAGTAAATTTAAGCTATTTCAAGCAATGTATCTTATATTTAATATTTTGCATTTTATATACAGTGTATAACATGTACACCAAAAACATGAAGTAATTTTTCGAAGTTGAAAGTGCATGTTATATGCTGAGATATACATCAATTGAAATCAAATTTATTCTTTGTGAATTAAAAAAAGCCATGTCAGTTACGTCATCACAGCGAGGACAACGCACATTAAAGCACAAATTACAGCAATTACACACACACAAACAAAAAGACTTTTTCCCCCTTAAGCGAAAAGAGACAAAAATCTTATAATTAAATTAATCCAGAAAATTTATAACAATAAAGAATTGCATTAACTACTGAAGCAGATTAAAATTAATTTGATTTATTTATGCTTTGAAACAAGTTACATAGCATTCTCCTTTAAATTTTCTAGTAATTAGTTTAACACTACACGAATAATATTAAAAATATGAAACTCTGATAGAAGAAAATAGTTTTTTTTTTTTTTTTTCAAATAATAATAACAGCAGAGATGCCAACCCTCAATGAAATTTAATTTTCAGTAGTAATTGAGAATATTTTCAGTAGATTTTGGATGTTTGTCAGTAGTCATTTGCATAGGCAATTTTTTAAACTTTTTTTTTATGAAAAAAGTTTTAAAAAATAAATAAATTGGAAATAGGAGTCAATCTTTACCACTACAGCATAGCAGATTTGACTGAATTAATGCTAAAGGAAAAATAAACTGTAGAATATAAAGAAAATCATGGAGGAAACAAAAATATTAGGAAGACTGAAAAGTTTTTTCTTTTTTAAATTATCAGTAGTTTTCTCACGAAAAAACTATTGAAGCTAATAATAGGAGTTATGGCATGAGATTTGGAACATACAGGCTCATGAAGAAAGGATCTTCTTAAATTTGCAATGTACTGGATGGGTGAAGTTCTTTTTTCACATCACTCTCCGGAAGAAAGAAAGAAAAAAAAAATATCTACAAGATCTGAAAACACACATGGATACCTAATATTCAATTTTAGGACATTTTGAAATTCACCCTGCAAGGATGGTGGGGAACCATAATTTTTTTTCCCCCCCCCTTTCATTTCTTCAAGGAAAAACAGTTATCTATGTAATTCTTGCTTCAAAATGTAACAATTATGAATCTGATGTTTCAGCATAACAATTTAAAGCAAATTGGAAAAAAAAAGAAAATTAAATTAAAAAATAATAATAATAAAAGGATTCTGGTACAGCAAATAGTTTTAATTAAACACTTTAGGTTCCCTTCCACTCTAGAAGAAACGCACAGACAGGTTCAGCTTACGTTAAAGGCAGATTGCAGGATCAAACATTAAAAAATAAATATTGATCTCCTTTGCGGTGGTAAACACGAGAGCAAAAGCACTTTCTGGAACATTTTTAGTGGCTATCAAAAGTGGCGCTAGACATTTTTAGCAGCCATTTTGCTTTGTAAATAGTCAAACGGACTATTCATTTTATAAAACAGAATTTATACCTCAGGATCGTCCAACACCAAGCACTTTAATAGGCGTGTCAAATCTTTGTACTGGAAAAGGTGAGTCCTAACTTGAGGTTCAGAAAAAGCCCACGAAACCAATAAAGTCATTGCACATGAAACAACTTGAGCTCGGCCCCAAAATCCAGTCTTATACTGGTTAGGATCACTCGGAGATGCAGCTTCTCGCATTAAAGACAAGATGGCGTTAAGAACACATTCAGTGTTGCTCATTACTTGAAGCATAACCTGCAAAGCATACAAAGTTTGTGATGTCATTAGATCACAAAATCTGACTCCTTAGTTTTAAAAACAAATAAATAATAATAATTTAGATCATTCATCTATTGTATTACAAAGAAAAAAAAGCACTTTTAATTACTGTAACATTTAATAAGTTTTTAAAACATTAAAGGTCTTTTTAATCATTGTTTTGAGTTTCTCATAATACACATTCAGTTAAACTTAAAAAAAAAAAAAAAATTCTTGCCCAGAGTGTTGGAGTAATAAACAAGTCTGGCCAAAATTACCCCATTAGGCAACAAATAACTGAAAAAAGTATATAATATTATGCCTAAGAAAAATTATTTAGAATAAATTGTTTAACTGAACAATTATCAACTACCCAAGCTTGTTACATAAGCAACAGGACCTTAAAGTAACATATAATGACTGTCCACAAATTTTCAAGAAAAAACAGCATTAAAGGAAAAAAAAATTTGAAGCTTTTAAAATAAATTTAAGAAAGATTTAAATGTGTTGACCAGTGAAGTAGGAAAGGAAGGGGGAGATTAAAACACCTTGTTGGAAGAAAATTCTTAACATAAAGTCTAATAATGTTTATAAACAATCTCTTTCCACCCTTGCCATGAAGCCTGTGTAAGCTACTGATTTTGAATTTAGAAAAAAATAGTAACTCAAAGTTCTATCATACTTTTTTTAAAAATAACTTTCATTGAACCGTAACTTTATGCAACCAGTAACCCAAATACAAAACTTAAACAGAAACACTTACCTTATTAAGTTTTGGAATCAATAACTTTTCACTACTACTTTTACGAATTCTTTTAGCCCTCTTCCTGGGAGCTTCGCTATCAGCAGCTGGATTGTCTTCCTCACTGCCTTCGATCCCAAACTGATATATGAGGCGTAATAAAGAGGCTATGCAATCTTGGTTCCACTGAAAGAGAATATTGCTTTTTTATATTCCTGTAACAAAATAATAAAAGAAAACTACTTAAAAAACTTCTAACTTAATTTTCATACTATGGCTAGAAGTCATGCGTTGAAAAAAATCTACGAGAGAAAATAGTCTGTTATTAAAAGTTCATTTTTCTAAAATTGGTTGGTAATCATAAAGAAAACTTTTAAAAAATTGAAAAACATTTGCTTCATGAAAAGAGATTCTGTTTTCTGAGTATCAGAAATAATAATTTTAGGCCTCACAAAAGAAAGAAAGAAAGAAAAAAAAAAAAAAAAAAAAAAAAAAAAAAGAGAGAGAGATTTTTAGTGAAAAAGAAAAGTTGAGACCTTATTCAAGAATTCAATTATTATAATTCAATATAATAGTATGGCACTTATTAAATATTAAATACTCTGTTATGCCAAACTGGTGTTCATTGTGATGGCCAAAACTATTTTACAGCTAGTGATGTTGAAAATGATGATTAATTAACAGGGTGTCTACCAAATTTCTGAAAGTCAATTTCCTGACTTTTGGGAGGTCTCGGGGAAAAAAATTCCTGACCAATGCATTTTACTTCGGGAAATTACACAGTGCACCCTCCCTTGTCTTTATATTTGGATATTTTGTACAACTTCTTGAAATCCATTTTAACTGAAGTATACAGGATTAAGCTTTCATCCATTGAGAAACAGAAGTAGTCACACTTTCTGATAGAATTAACTAACTGTTCTTGGAAATACGGTCCTAAGCCATAAGCCACGATTGATAAGCCCCATTTTCCCCTCCTTATATGAACACATCACTTGATGCTTTCGCGGTCCGAAAAATGCGTTGCAGTTGCTTTCGGTTTTGAGTCTGACAATTAGAGAAAGGGTTAAAAAAATAGGACAGAAAAAAAAATTATTCTTTTGGTGAATTTTCCGGATCCATTATCCAATTTCCCGGTTTTTTCCAGACTTTCCGGACCCATTTTCCAATTTCCTGGCTTTTTCCAGACTTTCCGGAGCGGTAGACACCCTGATTAAACAAGTAAATGACTGTCTAATATAAGAAACAAAGCAAACTATTTACTAGAAGCTGAGTATTATATAACAGATTTCTGTTTTTAATGCTACATTCTACTATTTAGTATAGGTGGGGTAAATGTTGGAGAAAATGGCCAGCAGCTAATGTGCAAGCACAGTAGACCCCCTTATAACAAGGTAGATATGTTCTGTGTTGTGGGAATACATGTTGTATGGGTCCTGAGCTATATACCACCTGGAGTGCAAACTGGGCAGTATAATCACTGCAAAACTTATTTGCACTCCTTAGAAACACAATAATGTTGAGTGTTGCCATTCAAAAGTTATATTAATTACAGGAACTAAAGCGTCATAAATCAGAAGATCTGTCACATTTTACCATGTTGTAAGAGTCTCTTAATGTGTTATATGAAAACGAATGCTATTTTCTTATAGTGTTCTATCTGTGTTGTATGGACTTGTTAGGGGGGGGGGTCTACTGTACTAATCTAAGTAATCAGAAAGAATTCAGGGATTAAAAGTGTATATAATATGATAAGCTTCCAAAGTGATAGCTTTGGATGATTATCCAGATGATACTCAGGACTGAAAATGTATGTAGCTGAAACACTGATTTAAGCAGTATAAAATTTGACATATACGTAAGGTTTATAGGATAGGTACTCAATAAGACAAAATTTCAAATCTATATTGTAGATAAAGGGCTAAAATGTTTTTCCATGTATCCCTCTCAATCTGAAAAAAAGAAAACAAGGTAGCCATAAAATATGTTTGAATTTAGTGTGATAAAAAAAAAAAAAAAAAAAAAAAATGAAATTCATTTCCAGTACCCATGATAAAATGGAATTTTTTTACAACTGTCTTCCCTACTCCCAATAAAAGTAATAATAGTTAAAGATAATTTACATTAAGAAATTTAAAAATTGACAGCCCTACATAAAATTAACTTAGAGAAAATTAAAGACACTGAATATTTTCAAATATAAGCCATTCAAAATGACCAAATAACATTTTATCTTTCAGAATTTATATATAAAATACAATATATAAATACCAAATTAAATCGAAATGAAATGAAAACTTCTGTCAAAATTTTGTATATGGAAGACAGAAAAATAATAAGTTTTTAAAAGATGTCCAAAAAAAAAAACCCTTGGCTTAAAAACAAATATTAGTAGTTTCAAAAAGGACAAATTTCACACAACATAATTTTATTAGAAAAATTAATCAAAAGTAAGTAATCTGAATAGAGTAGTAAATAGCTTTCAAAATGAAAATGTGCATAACTACCTCATTCCAATCACGGCCATCACGGGACTGTAAAACACCGGATAAAAAAATCTCAAACAGGTAGTTCAATCCACCACATTTGACAAACTGTTAAAATACAAAACATATATTTAAATCAGCAAAAAAATTGAAAATCAGTTATATTTAAAATAAGTACCACATATGTAAAATAACTCTACAAATTACTTAACCGTGACTTTCCATGTAACAAGTACTAATAGCAACGAAGAGTTTGTTGAGCACTTTTAGAGGACATATTTTGTATTCATGTAAAATAATTTTACATGAGCATATTAAAAGCTATTCTTGTTACATGGATAGGTTTCTAAAATAATCAAATATGTGAGAGATAAATAAGTAAAAAAAAAAAAAAAAAAAAAAGTGTTTTTGCACATTTAAAGGTTTCCAAAATACTTATGTATTATTTGGGAAATATTTAAAAATCCCCATACACACTTTTTCAATATGATATTTTATTTCAATTTTTTATTACATAACTTAAACCTATCTGCATCATTAGTGGATATAAGCACAAGTAATGTATTTGCACTTTACTTCAAAAATATGTATGATACATGAAAATTCCTATTCTTCATGAATAAATTAAATTAAAAAAAGTAATATATTTAAAAAAAAATAGTTTGAACAGTACACTTAAAAATTAATTACTTATAACTATTTAAGCTTCAAAGATTTTTAACTAAAAATTATGATAACGTTATATGTTTTAGAAACAAGATAGCTGCATTACTGAAACTTAGTGCATCTTTTGTATCTGACAAAAATACATTAAATGGCAATCTTCCACATCAAAGTTCTCAAATGCTGTTTGTCTGACATATATTTTAAAAATTATTATAAACTTACTTTTACAGACCATGATACATTATCCTTTTCAACATCCTCATTGTCTGTAGAAGGTTTTTCAAGGATATCTATTGGTTCCAAACCCTATTTAAAATAAATAAAAACAATTTCTTTTGTCAAATGGTATAAAAACAATGGCTTTTATCAATGACTCTGGTATAATTTGATTTAAGTTAAACTCAATGTAATTTTACACAGAGAAGAGCTCTCTATATAATATAAATGAAGTTAGCATCTTGCTGTGCATAAATAATTTAACTGGATTGTACTTAGTTTACTATAAAATTTTTACAGAATTTCATGCGAAAGTGAGCTTTGTCCCTCCATATTAGGTGACTACTGCAAGCAATTTTGAAGATAGTTCCAGTATACTTCACTTACTTAATATATTGGTCTTATACATAGTCAGAAACATCTGCAAACATTTTAATACAGACTTCTTTAGAAAAGGAACAAGTAGAAAATTTCAGAATGTGCGAGGAAAACCTATACAAGAAGCAGATTATCTTGTTGAAATTAGTAGAAGTGAAATTTAATTAACTAAATGAATACTGTTGTATGTGTGTGAGCAGTGTGAATTTGCTTGCTTTGTTTTACCGAATGTTCCAAACCCTATTATAAGTTTGTGGAGAGATTTTTAGTACATAAAATGTATAGTTTCTTTAAAAGCTAGTGCATTTGACCGATTGTTCTACCTAGAAAAGTACTATTTGCAATTTGTGAGAAGAATATGTTCCACAGTTACTAGGTGGAATACAAAACATGACCTTCAATTTTGCCATGATCAACTAACCGTTACTCCAAAGTTAATAAAATTCTTCTAAAGTACTTTTAAATACATGCCTTGTAAATCATAATTTTAGTAATGGCAAAGGGCCTGATCATAAATATAGTGTTTAATTTCATTATTTAAAACAAAAAAATTGCAATATAGCTAGATTCTGTCGTAGGAAATAAAATGGTGCAAGGATGCCATGATAAAAGAAATGACTAAGTACTCTGATTTAAGATAGAAAAATTAAACATTTATTTACTTTGATTAATCTGTGATATTACAATTACCAAAAAAATTATTAAAAGTTAAATATTCATTATAATAGAACCAAAACAGCTTACATGTTACTCATTTAAAATTCTGTTTTCCACGTGGTTTTTTAATTTCTATTACTAGCTTACATAAAAAGAAAACTTATCAAAAAGGGGAAAAAAAAAAAAAAAAAAAAGAAAAGAAAAAGAAAAAAAAATCAGTACTGAGAAGAGGAAAAGTTGGTTCCATTAGAAGAAAAAATTACTCATAAATATTGCTAATGTTAATTGATTTACTGTCATGTTAAAATATCACAAATACCATCTTAATTCAAAAGTTTTGTTTCTCCTGCCTGGCAACATGTTTTGGCACCCATGTGAAACTACCAAAAGATGGTGCTCAGCAGGAAAACTGCTGTGAGGAAATATACAAAACAAAGGAGAATTAACTCAAGTTTTTAAAAAATTAATAAAACCCATTACATATTACTTTCTTATAAAATTAACTTAATTAGTTGGACATCAATCATTTGTATTTTATTTTACTTATTTATTTGTTAAAAAAAAACCTCAAGATTAAGAAGTTAATTTTACTCATTTTAATTCACAACAATACTTTGGGAACCCCATGAAAAAGCTTTAACAGTATTTAAAGTTTGAATATAACTACTGAAAATTAAGAAGCAGGTCTATGTAAACAGTTTAAGAAATGTTCACTGACAAAAGAATATCAGTAATATTAAAAAGGGGGAAATGTGCAAATTGCTTCAACTTGTTTCTTGACTGACCTCTTAATGAGAACAAAGAAAAGAACATGAACTTCTAAAATGAAGAAATTCTATCGATTTTTACTGTAAAACGAAATTCTTATTTTAAAGTGTTAGTTGTTGATGACAGGTAACGATTTTTACTATTACTTATTAATTATTTGGTTGCTTGAAAAATCTATAACATGAATATTTACCTCATTTAAAATGCTTTTGTAATGGGAAATAAATGTCAAAGAACAATAACCATGAAAATAAAGGCTAAGAAAGGACTTTTCTGTTTATTCTGAATAATTATTACAAAAGGTGGTAAACTCTGCTTCCTCAAATAAAGTAATACTTTTTGAAATGGGAACAGTAATTAATGAAATAACATTTAAAAATTAGATGTCTTCCAAATTTGATGACACTTTAAAAACTAGGATATTTAAAAAAACAACTCACCTTATTTTGCCTTAAAGTTTCAACAATTTGTAATGAATACATCAGCTTCTGAGGGCTTTGCGGATTTATAAGAGTTTGTAATGTGTTATTAGATGTAGTACTTTCAGATTCAGATGCCTAAAAAATAAATAAAATTAGAAATATCCCATTTTTAATATTCAATGGCACTTAAGGAAAAAAAAAAAAAAGAGTTCCGATTCTTTCTTTAATAAAAGTGAATTAAGTTTGTGAATAAATGTTAGCAAAACACAAATTTCAGTAGCATACAGGACGTAAAAAACCATGATTTTAAAAAAAAGAAAAAAAATATCAAATTAATAGGATTTTAAAAAAATTTAAATAAAGAGTGTAGACATCTTCGTAAGTATCTAGTTGTCAATAGTATAAATCTGCAAATGAAATATTGCTTTGGTATGCAAATAAAATAATTTTGTCCCAAGTGGATGATTTTGGAAGCATAGCAAAATTGACTGATTGTATGCTTACTTACTTTAAAATTTAAAAGCAAAGCTTTCAGAAACTTTACAGATATCTTATTCACATTCCATAACAATAACTGTATTATGCACAACCTCTTACAGCTTATGGGCCCCAGAAATTCAAATGTACTGTATTAAGGGCCAATCAAGTAGTGTATTCTTTCAAGTCACTTATAGGCAATCTCTGACCTAGGGCCAGATGTGGCCTGCCTCGTCTCTTGATCCAGCCTGCAGAACATATAGAAACTCCATATAAACCATTCAAATCCTAATTATACAGCCCACAACTTTCCAAAGGTTTACAACCCCAAAAAAAAAAAAAAAAAAATGTTCACTGAACTCAATTTTTTGTGTGACCAATTGAACTCATTGTGGGCATGACATAAATGCTCGCAATACTGTGGAACTACCAAACTAGCGAATGAAAGTTCTTGATAATATGACAACACATACTGATAACACGCAATTGGATTGACAGGTGAAGGGAACAGGGTGTCACGAGCTAATAATAGCTCTTGGGGCAAAAGTTGTGCATCCCTGATTTAAATCATTGACACCCTGATAAGCATACATATTCAAAAAGTAAAAAATTCTGCAAAACATTACATGATTTTGCAACACTGCATAATCAGTGAAATGAACACTGTCAGGTGCGTGTTAGCCATAATATTTAAGTACCAAAATACTAAAACAGAGTAGTCCCCAAACTATCATTTTCAAACTCACTGATATTCTTGGCATTCCAGATCAAAATACAAGAAATCCACCAGACTAATTTTTGAGAATTTCCTCATACTTACATTACTTTAACCTTTTACACAAACTAACAAATAAGCCGAATTAGAATAACGCAAGAAATTTGATTGATTAAGATTCAAATGTATTGATTTTGGAAATCAAAATTCAACTGTTTTTTTCTAGACAAACATGCAACACTGACAAGATTGTTAACCATTGAGAAACAATTTGAGGACTGTGGCAATTTTGTGGAGCATTTTACTTTATTTTAAATTTCCTTGGGGGGAGGATAATTATAATTGAACTAATTTAATGTAGAAGTCAAATTTCACTCTTAAGGCATGGAAAGTTGAAGAAAATGCTACAGAAAAAATATTTATTGTTAAGAGACAGGGGAAAAGATTGAAAATATTGGAATCATTAAAGCTTACTTAATTGAAATGTGTTGGAAGTGAACACTTATAACAATTTTCTGGTTTGATGAGAAATGGGGCAGTGAAAAACTACCGTGCCTGCAAATCAGGTTAAGATGAACTGAGTAATAAGGTGCTAGAGAATTCAAACATATTTCCTTAAACAATACCTTATTGATATCTTTAAAACCTTGCAGCATAGTTGGAGATGTTGGCAGCATCATTAAGATCTCCCACACTCGCCTTGATAAAATCTGTGCTTTTGTATGAGGAACTGATTGCTAGAAGAAAGGAGAAACATGTATGAATGCTTTTTCACAAAAGCTGAATTGGTATTTGAAAAGCACTGAAGCAAAAATCACAATTTTTAAAAATCATTCATTACCATACAACATACAAATATGCAGAGTTTCAAGAAAATGTTTGGATTTTGCAGAAAAGGCCAGGCTTCTATGTATATAAGCTGTTTTAATACTTTTATTTGAGATTGAAAAGCAGTATTTAATTGTTTTAGCAAAGAAACAGAGTTTAAATTTCACTTAAAATTAAACATAATAGCTATGTTAATCATATGTATACATTAAAAATTAAGATAAATAAATCTAAAAGATTAAAATTTTCATATTTAATTTTAATATTAAGGAAAATAATCCTATTTACCATCTTGGTCATAATGGCTATTTATAGATAACAGGTAATTAACCCATCTCATTTGAACAGAAGACGTAGTAACTTACACAGTTTTACTCACAAATCTTGGATCTATCTTTAAGGTTATGTTTACAACAAAAAGACATTTTTGTCAAAATCATAACGTACCTGAGTTTAGAAATGGCAGACAACACATAATTCATACCATGCACTTATAAAACAAACTAGAAAATACTTTAAATCAACAAAATTACTCAAATATTGAAAGGTATTAAAAAACACTTACACCTGAATCTGACACAGACTTAAAAGATCCTAGATGCTGCATAAGACCAAACAATTGCTCAAAGTAGGGCTTCTTGAGCAAAAGCACAACTGGTAGTCGTTCTCTAGGTGGTGGAGGTAGTGTTGAAGCAGGTTCCAGGCCCTCACGCCTTCTGGACTGCCGAGGAGCTCCGACAGACACAAAAACCAGCTACATTTAAAGTGGCATTTTAATGTTCAAAGCTTAGTTAAAGGAAGTTCTTTGATACATAACATTAATAAAATCTAAGTTCAAATTTGTGTTTTCAAGATAAGGTTTTCTGTATGAAATGAATTTAAACTTTAAAAGAGTTCAGAATAAAATCTCAAACTTTTGATAGCAAATGCAGAAAAAAACATGTTTATGATTTTTTTTTTTTTTTTTAAAAAGACTGTTTTGTTTGATAAATAATGCAACTTCGAAATAGTTTAGGAAATAATTTTATCAGACTAAAAAAAAAAAAAAAAATTCAAAATGTCTTTTTGCAAGATATACAGCACACTCTTGCAAACAAAATTGAAAACTTGAGTACTGAAACATTCAGACAAAAGTCTTAACCATAACAGCATTTTGAAAGTTTTTTAATGGATAGCATCTCGGTCAATTTTTACAAAACAATATCATTTGATTTTTTTTCAAATTTGCATGACACACAGGAGTATCATTTATCAGAGTGCTTATCATATTGTGAAGAAATATTTTCAATTATTTTTTTAGTATACAGCATTATTAGATTTAAAACTGCTTGAGAGCCATAACAAATATATTTCTTAAAAATTGCAATCTGGCATAAATTTAGATCTTAAATAAACACTAAGTGTTACATATTAAAAGAATATCACAGTTCATGTGTTAGCCTTACTTGTCGTTTTGATTTTGTTTTGTTGGAAAGTGTATCATAATCCATATGTAGGCATTATTTGTCTTTCTTGCTTAATTATGTTGGAAAGTATGTCAGAATCCATGTGTTGGAAGTATTTGTCACTCGTTTCATTATTTTGGGAAAAAGTTCCATAATCCATGTATTAGTTCTATTTTAAAAGTGACAAAAATCAAATTTCTCTACAGTTTTGGAGGACAGAAAATAATAGCACTTTAGTGCTAAAATCAACAGTAGGAAAAGGTTTATTTCTCTTTTCATTACTTATTTACTAAAAGCATTAAGAAGTTTTGTTTGCACTCCCATTTAAGAAGCTTTATTTCTCACAAACTTTGTTCTGTTTTAGTACACTTCCAATAGTTTCAGTTTGTTTCTTTAGTTTTTAAGAATCCAGGAACTGTTTTGTCCAAAAATGTTTAAATCTATTCTCAAAATCTTTTATCACAGATTTTTTTATATTTATTTATCATTCTAAGCCAGTAAAATGTTTTTTACATCTTAATTACTTAGTATGACTAATATGAGCAATTAGAATTAAGTCTTCGGGTTCATTTGATAAGAATAAAAATCTAATACTTTTTAGAATCATGAGTAGAATTATAGTAACAATGAAAAAATACCTGATGATCCTTGATACCAATTTCTGCTAAAGTTTTCTCATCTAGATCACATGTTAGTTCTTGACCTTGGGATATCATTCGGATTGGCCCATCAGATAGCATCGTCCCCAGTATAGGACAAACACTTCCACTACCATTGCCATTCACTTGAGATGAACTGTCTTTTGAATTCTAAAATTTAAAGAATAAAGAACACTTAGTAAATAGGAACACACTCGCTCTCTGATTTGAGCAGGTTATCTAAATTTTTTGTCAAATTTAATAAATACAATAATACAGATACATGGAGCAAAAGCCAGCTATTGAAACTTAATCTTAAGTGTTACACCTCCCACCCACCCAGGAGCACAATTATATCCAGTGTTCTGCAAGACCTCAAACAGTGCAATGTTCTGCAGACATTTTGTCCAAATCTGGCAGATCATGGTAAAATGCAAAATAGAAATGAAAAGCAAAAAGAGAAGAGATAGCATAAAGGGCACTTTGCTTTAATTGTTCTGCAGAACTTATCTTTTTTTTTTCTTTCTTTTAGAAGATAAAATGCTCAGGAGCAGAATTATATCCAGCGTTCTACAATACGACCTTAAACAGTGACAAATGTTCTGCAAATCTGACAGATCATGGTAAAATGCAAATTAGACATGAAAAGTGAAGAAAGATTAGATAGCATAAAAGGCACTTTGCTTTATTGTTCTGAAGAACTTATCATTTTTCATTAAAAAGAAAAGACAAAATCTTCTGCAAAGACAAATAGTTCTGCGATGTACGCCATACTTTTAAGTACTTTCTGCTTCCAGGCCACCCCACTTTTGCTGTATCATAAAAATATGAATTCTTTCATGAATGGTTTACTTACCACAGAATAAAAAGAGAAATGTGACAGTTTCTGAAGACAAAATGAGGAAAAATAACGAGGGCAGGGACAACTTACATATTTAATATTTTCAACTGCATACGTGAAAAATTTTGTTTGTGCTTTATTTTTTTGTGGGATCAATAGTAAATATTAATTGTTGAGCAATTGCACTAAAAAAAGCTAGCTGGAGAGGAAACAACAATATTTTCAAAAACTTTTAAAAAATTGACATCTTAATGGCACCACAAAAAAAAAGTTCAGGAGCCAAATTTAGCAATCACTATAAAGAATAAAGGTATTTGATTTTAACTTGGCATTGAAGAAATGAGTGGTGGTGGTGGTGATGGAGGGGGAGCAATACGAGATGCCAAATGATAGTCAAAGTCAATTAAAGAATCTGTTAGAATGTATACATGAATAATTTTCTTTTTAAATGAAACTCACAAATGCACATATTTTTCCTATAATAAATTGGTCTGACACAATTTTAAAGGGTCAAAGTTAGGAGTTGTTTTGGCAACCATCAGTTTGACATTTTTGGAAGCACTGTTCACTAAAGCAAGGGAGCAATTATAATACATAAACTGCTCTCGAATTCTTTAGATTAGTGAATATTCAGCCTCTGAACATGGTAGAACCTTTGTGTCTTCCAAAATGCACAAATAATTTATTTAACGCTTATGTGCTTTCCAATTACACATTCTATACAAATCTCAAAGGAAAAAACATCAAGGGCTTTTTTAAGCACTATTCCAAGATATGATTAATATTTTTGAAGAACTCAAAATCTAAGCACTTAATAAACTAAATGCACAGCATACTATGTCTTCTAATTAAAAAATCTTTAAATATCTAAAATATACATATTATCAACTTGTATATCAAAACATTAATTAATATAAATACTTTTCCATTATTAATTTAAAAATTGTTTTAAACTTACAGTTAACTTGCATATAGTTACACATCTGGACATATTTAGTGTCATGAAGTTAAATTTTTTATTATTCCAATTTCTACTATCTATTTCTACTACCCCTGCATACATTTGTTTTGTAATGCTAAATCAACATAACAATTTTAGAGGATTCCAAAATTAATCATAGAAAAAGTGCATTAATGTTTTTCCTCTCTTAGCCTTAGTTACATTTATAAGTCACTACAGTCTTCCATACACATTTCAAGTGAGAGGGGTCTTGCTGTAGTCTGAATTAGCTGTGCTAGGCATAAAGAAAAGAATGTTTAAAAGATGATAATTTTCATATGGTTGAAAAATCAAGGAGTTTGCAAGAACTTCAAGTATTTATAGGAACTAACTTTAAACAGAGCTCTACCATTTTCAAGGACTTTTCAAACAGCATATAAAACCTGAATTCCTTTTTACTAAAGTGTTTAAACCATTTAAAGAATTAAAAAATCTATTAATGCATATTATTTCAAGCATAATTGATAATTTTAAAGCAAAGTCATTAATTTAAAAATCATAAAATATCAAATCTTAATAATAAGCATAAATTTTACTGAAAAAATTCTTACAGATGCACTTTCTTTCTTATGTTTTGCTTGTAATTGCTCCCACCACTGAGTAACCTCAGCACGTAAATCAGCTATTGTATCACAGTTCTGAAGCTCAATGGTTGTCTGCAAAGAAACCTTTTGTAAGATTAGATAATCACAAAATCAAAAATACCATAAATCATTCTTCAATAAACTTCCAGGGTTGTAAATATATATCTTATAATATTCAAATTTACTGATATATAGTACTAACACTGTTAAGTAATTTATATCTTAAAATTGGAAAATAACAATAAATAATTGTTGTTAGCCCTTTAACACACAACCATTTTCACATCTGTATAGAAGTACTTTATATAATGCCCAAAGCTCAAAAAGTAAATTCATTGCCATCTGTCGAGTTAACTATCAGTAACGTGACGAGCGATCAAATTATCCTCCGCACGTAAGAGCTAAAGTCCTTTTTTGACACCAGCCACACAGTTGACAGCAACCCTCATGCATCAAAGTGTTAATGCAACATATTTATTTATTTATTATAATCCATTTAATAACATTAAAATTCTACTTGCCTTTTCAGACAAACCTGCCGGTTGGCAAATAATTCTAACAACTGAAGCTTGCTTTTCATTGATGTTTGATCTATGACTGTTAACGCCATGACCGTTTAGCTGCCATCGCCGTAAGTGATATGCATACCTGTGAAAATACATACATATACACATATAAAGATCAAGATTTTCTATTTTCAATTGATAAGAGCATGTTATGTTCCCTAAAAACATTGATTTTCAGAGAGTAAAACATTATTCATAATCTGCAGTCTACAGAATCTGTGGGAAAACTGACCGATTTTAACTGCTGGAGTTTTAAACTTAAGTGTTGGAACATTTATCTTGTACTCCGAATCCTGGCTTCTCTTCATTTCAAATAGGTTGAAGGGGCGTGGACGCTTTGACAACTAAAAGTTCTCAGTAGGGGACTTTCTCCCTTCCTCAAGCAATTAAGACCTTTATGCTTCGGCCGTTTTTGTGGTCAAGCGAAGTCGGGTGTTGGCCAGATGGGTGACTTCAAAAACCTTACAGAATGCATATATGCTTCTCTTCTGATTTCAGAAACCTAACAATTGTGGATTCAGAAAAACCTCCTAGTTGTCGAAATATTTTAATAGAGAATTACATATATTTATATTTTCTTTCAGCATTATGAATTTTTTCAATAAATATGTACCGTAATTTATGGAAGAAACGCCGCGGCGTTTATGAGTTTAAAAGTTAAAAAATAGTAAGTGCAGTGTTTCTACCGGGTGCGGCGTTTACAATATTTTTAATTTTTTTTAGCAGATCTTAACGAAAAATCGAAAAATTCGTTTAGTGATAATTTTCTCAAAAGATGGCGCCACCACCGACACATACTCTTTAGTGTGCACAGATCACAGCGTAGCGAATCAGAATGCGAACCTACCCCCATAGAAAAGAGGTTTGATCTTTGATCCAGTTTTGGAGAAAGTCAGAGCACCCTGAAATGGGTCCATGTCCCGTGCTCTGAAGTGGATGGCTTCATACATCCAACCGATGTCTCCTCAATTAAGTAAAAAGAAAAAAAAATATAGAAGTAAATCTTTTACATCTACATTTTAGAACTATAATTAAATTTTAATGAAGTTTTGAATATATATTTTGAAAGGTTAAAGTTCTGTAAAATACCGCAAAAGTGCACTACCCTCTATTAATGCACCCGTTTTTCACATGAACCTCTATTGTTCTTAAAATACTGAATTTCATCCAAAATCAGTCTATGTTGCGCACGGTGCAAGTTTAACCCTCCCCCCCCCCCCAAAAAAAAATAATAAATAAATAAAAATAAAGTTAATCTGGAAGTTTTTTTTTTGGCCATGCGGCTTTGCGCCCTGTGCACTCTATCGAATAAACACTGCCAACTAATTGGTATGCTCAAGAAATGCCGAGTGCTTTTAAAATAAATCCCAATGTTATAAATATCAAAAATAATAAATAAATACCATAAAGAGTTGTTACACAATATTCAGTTTAAAACAACAATTTGCTGAAGCAAGCTCATTATGTAATCAACAGCTGGGGTGGGGGGGGGATGTTTACTTTTAACTGGAGCCTCTTCTGACACATTGATTGCTGTTTTCATTTTAATGGCGCCTGGTAGTCTGTCCGAAGTTTGCGCGGATGCAAGAAGGTTTTTAGAAGTTATTTTTTTATTTCTATAAATTCGCCTTTATGAATATAAACATTGATTTCTGATTATTTGAAAATACAAATCGTAAGCTTAAAGTATTTGCCACTATTTTACGAAAACATTCTATGGGAAGGGGGGAAAAAAAGGAGATTTTTTTACCGTTTATCCAATTACTCCCGAAATATATCCCATCAAATTAATAGCTTTTTTAATAAATTAGGTCTAATAAGTAATGCATCATATTTTTTACTTATTTATTTTTTGTTAATTAAGAAATTATTTTAGAAAACACTGAATTTTATCTGGCATTGACTTCTTCTGACCATGATCACCCCACCCCACCCCACCAACGATCGCGGCGCGGCGTTTCTGACGATTTTCTAGCTAACTAAGCTCATTTTCGTGGGTGCGGCGTTTCTTCCATAAATTACGGTACATTGTTTTTGCCAAAGAAGGCTTTTCTTGATTCAACCCAAATAAAATTGGTTTTTATTCAAAATTACTGTATTTATAATGTTAAAATTACATGAACTGAGTAACATGCGCATTCACCCCCCCCCCTTTCCTCCCCCACAAAAAAACAACAACACTTTTTTTTTGTTTATTTGAGTGTCTTATTTATTTTTAGTCTTTAATCTAAATTTTTCACTCTGATTACTGTAAAGACGCTGTAGCAAAGATTTCTTATTCTATGAACAATGTTTTTAAGTTATGTTGTTAGCAATTAGCATGGGTATTTGACCAATGTTTCTCTGCGCTTATGTAGAATTCTAACAGAGTATTCAAAGACTCATTCCGTCCAAGAAGCAACAATAGTCACGGCTTGTTCTACATTTAAGTTATGTTGTTAGCAATTAGCATGGGTATTTGACCAATGTTTCTCTGCGCTTATGTAGAATTCTAACAGAGTATTCAAAGACTCATTCCGTCCAAGAAGCAACAATAGTCACGGAAAAGGAATCTTCACCGTTAAGTTTTTGAATAATGTAAACAAATGTATTAAATCAAACAGGTGGAAAATGCTTTCACTCTTTTAATCACTGCTTCTTTTTAAGCATTTTGCTCTGTTTACATTTTATAAAATCTTTCTTAATCTCCTTGAACTTAATTTTGTTTTTAACAGTTGTTAACAAGGATAAAAAATGTTATGATTGATTATTCTATCTGTTCATTTGTTCTACAACTCTTGAAATAGCAACCGAAAAAAAAAAAAGTCAAATGAGATAGAAATGCGTATTGATAAAAACATTTTCAGTCCTTTTCCCCCACCCGTTGCCCGGAAAGTTTTTATTTCAACACAGATTTAACCAATGGAAAACGTTATATATTTTTTTGAGAGACTTATTTTAGCACTATAGTACTGTTTCTTTCAGGCCTGTTTTTTTGTCTATGTCGAGGCACTTTTCAAACAAATTTATTGACTAATATGTACTGTGTTTACTCGCGTAATAGTCGTGTCCCCCCCCAATTCACACCCCTGTTTTGAAGCAGAAAAATCGTCAAAATATTTTTCACTCATAAAAATCGCAGTCACGTATTCGACTTTCATTTGTCAATAAAAATATTACTATAAAAAAGAAAACTGCCTCTTTTTCGTGTGTGACTGACAAAAAGATTACTTGGTATACGGCACGTAATCTGGAAATATTTGGTAAGTTAGTAATTTTATTATAATACCAATAATGTTTCAGCATCAGTGTACTATATTATATTGTAGGTTTCCCCGCATAATAGTCGCACCTAGAGTTCTACCATGAAAAATTGGCAAAAAAAGTGCAACTATTACGCGAGTAAACACGGTATATAAACGCAAGTATAACAGCACCAATAATTGAAATAAATTAACAGACCATTAACATTAATAAAGATAAATTAACTATTTTAACTAATTAATTAATTAACTATTTTAAGATAAATTAACATTGACTCTTACGCTTTGTGCAGTGGATATTTAGTGATAAGTTGCTGAGAATCAATGCTGGAAAGAGAAGGAAAACTTTACCATTGCGTTTTTGCAATGATAAAAAATAACTAGTTTCAAAACCAGGGTTCAGAATTTAAAATGAAAAAGCATAGACGCCAGTTAGAAAATTTGTGAATGTTACTGAGATTAGGAAATTATAGGGCCCGTTCGAGAATTCACCAGTTGGTTATGCACCGGTGCTACCGGTTGTGGTTATTCTTCGGTAAGTGATGTCACGATTGTCAACCAGTTTCAGTTATCCTAACCACATCCGATTCCAAGGCAAGAAAACAAAAATAAACATTGGCAACACTATGGTAATAACTGGATTAACCCACCTCGCTAGCAGGGTCATTCTGGTTGCGCTCTGGTCACGCTGAGCAGACAACCGCTACATGACTAAAATGTTTTCAAACGTGGTTATTTCCAGAACTCTGCCTTTTCGAACGCTTTGGTTGTTCGCTACGCTACTGGTTTGAAGACTACTTGCCTATACAGGGAGGTGCCTCAGTCGAATGACCCTTAAAGATGTTTTAATCGAATGCTTATTCACGTTTCATCATGAGAAAACTGTTCTAAAACTTGAGATCGTTAGATCAATGATTGCGAGAGATTCCAGAACCCTGGATCTCTACTTCAACCAACTATCTCCCAATGTACATTTTTAGAAAGTGATTCCATCAACCTTTCAAGTTATTAGGCAAGTTGGAGTGTATAGGTTGAAAGGTTGATGGAATCACTTTCTAAAAATGTATAATATCCGCGGCGTAATGGAGTTGTCGCGAATTAATTGTTTCATCTGTTCTATCTGTGGTTTGCAGAGGAAGATGATAAATGCCAACGGCTCTAATGCGAGAAATTTCATCTGGGAATCGTCCCAGAGTAGCTCAGTGGCAGAGCACCCGCACGTTATGCGGCAGTCCTGGGTTCGATTCCCAGCTCTGGAATTTTTCGCATAGTTGGTAAAAATTAAAATTAATCAGCCTATACACTCCAACTTGCCTAATATCTCCCAATGTTCGGGAACTTTACCTACTCTGCCATTTTTTGGGCGAGGACCAATTTTCGATTAATTCTTCGATACTTCTGGGCAGTCATCAGAATTCTTTTATTTTATGATGCATATTTTCTATCTCTATGGCTCAAACATTAGGGGGGGGGGGAGGCATAGATTACGAAAGACATCTACTAATCTCACCTCTCAGTATAGTCAGTATATTTATTTGCATGCATCCTTAAAGTGATGTTAATATTTTAGTAAAAATAGATTAGTAATAATAATAATAATAATATGAGTTTTAAATGAGTGCTGCTTTATATTGTACAAGTCTGCCTAATATGTGCAAAATAATAATGCTATTTTACTTTTTATTTTGCTTCACAAAATTTATTGATAAAAGAAGTAATAGATGCTACAGAAAAAAAAAAATGAAGGCATAGTAGATTACTTATACCAATTAGCATTTAATAAAAGGAAAAACTGGCATTAGTAATTTCTAAGAAATGGTATAGCTTTGGCAAGACCTTCTTTACAGGGGACTGTAGATCTAATTTGAACTCCAGATAATTCTAAAAGAGGGGTCTTGCAAAAGCAATTTTCTGGTTGTGAATTATGCTACAATAATGCCATTTATGAGCTGAAGGAGTAACTAAATGAATTAGTGTAATGAATAATGGCAAATATCACATCCATTCTCCTCCCTTGTATTTATTTCATATGCAATTAAAATAGAAAATAACTGAATATTTATTAATATATAGTCCTAAATAAAAATTGTCATTAGATTTTTTTTTTTTTTGCAATTCACTTTAATTTCACTTCAAATTCAAACTGTCCAACAAAAACAGAAGTCAGTCGATGTGTCTTTAGCGACTCCAGCTCGGACTCCTTTTATTAAAAAAAAAATCTGTTTAACTCTGATTCCAACTATATGACTGCGACTCCATAGCCCTGATAATTGTCTAAATGCTGCTTTAGTAAAAAAAGAATTTTGGAATTATTGGATTAATGTTACAAAAATACTATAATAGCAATGAAAACACTACAAAAATAAATAATAAAAGGTTTATTTGCTTTGTATGATGCTTACCTTCGTCTAAATGCCTCTATATGTGTTTTCAACAAAAGTAATGCCCTTTGAATAATGACAAGATTACTATCTTCAGCCTAAATTGAAGAGAAATATCAGAATGAAGAACAGTACATGCACCAAAACACACTCACACTTAAAAAGAAAGACTTTCATATTTTAAATTTGAGCTGTAATGCAGTAGCGGATCCAGGGGAGGGGCTAGGGGGCTTCAGCCCCCCCAAAAGAGATTGCGCTAAAGGGTAACCTTCTGCTTTATTATACACTTTAATTTGATAAAATGATCTTTTTTTTAACTTAGCCCTCCCAAAAAGTTTTACATTACTTTAGACTAAAATTTTGCTTTATTGTACACTTTGTTTGGGTGAAATAAGCTTTTTTCAAAATTTAGCCTCTCCCAAAAAACATTTCTGGATCCGTTACTGCTGTAATGCTATATATTAAAAGTTTATCATAAACCATGTGTTGGCCCTATTTGTTTTTCTTGTTTCATTATGATGGAAAGTATATCATAATTCAAGTTCATTTATTTAAGCAATTCATTTAACTCTCTTTTCATATGCAAATGATATTTATACGGGTAATAAACTACGGTGGGAAATTTTATGTTTCTTTTCTTGGGTTGCATATTTATTTGATACAAAGATCCTAACACAACTGAAAAATCACTAAACATAGCAACCATGATGCATGAATATATGTTAAGAATATTGAAAAATAGTTGTCACACTTCCCAAGATTTAAAATTAACAGCATTTCAGTGTTTATAATTTTCATTGACTTTTTTTTATAAGTTTTTAAATAGACAAATGCTGCTTTAAGATGGAAGAAACTCAATCAGCCATTTCAAGAAACACATAAGTCACAAATTTTCAGGAATCATTAAAAATTACACAACACACAACTGAACTGAGTTAAGGAAAAGTTAGAGGAAATCTGAGATGACTTGCAGTGAAAGAAACGGAAGAAGGCTTTAAAATTTTCTTTGTATTGTGTTTCGATAATAGGAAGAACAAAACCAGATACATAGAAAAATTTGTTGATGGCAAAATTACACCCAAGTGTTTGTCACAAATAACATATATCTCGCTGATAATGGAACCTGGTTCAACATACTTTGGCCATATGTCACGATTTGATTTTGAGAATTTCACTGGAAATTTGGGAGAGTTTGACACGAAATCCATTGATCTTGAGATTTTCATATGCATTGGCGATGGAGGCAAATCATCGAATTCTGGAAAGAACAAAGGCGTCATCCGAAATTTAGAAACGCAGTTCTTTAATCTAACTAAATCTCTGCATTGTATTTGCCAATTTCACACCATAGCAAACAGCCACTCCGAAATTTACTGACTATCCATCTATCAGATGATGGTTTCTTACGATCTAAATTATTAAACTTGACATAAAATGCCACAGTTTGATTTGTAGTCGGGCTTTACATTATTCATTAAAACGTATGCTCCAATAATTGGATGCTTGGGCTGGCACAGGCAGGACTCGGATCGCAGGCAAATAAACAAGGTAGGTCCTGGGTAATGTAGTTACAATTGTGGTTGTACTAGAGAAGAGCTGTGAACGTTACTGACTATTTTTCAATGGGACTAATTCAATAAAAATACAATTTTTGCTTTCTACATATTTTTGTCAAAAAACGCATATTTTTTCAGATATTTATAGATTTTAAGCTCGATTTGCAACTCCTAGAAACTGTCACAGACCCTTCAGATTTTGCATACGTCTTATTCATAATAATATACAACTTCTAAAACCTCGGGAGCCTAATAATTCGGTAAAGAATTTTTTTGGTCGATTTTTAAAAAAAGTGATATTTTTTAAAAATTTCTAAATTTCAAGCTCGATGCGCAACCCCAAGAAGTGTTCGTAGAACATTCAAATTTTACGCACGTCTTATTTATATCAATATACAACTTTTGATACCTCAGGAGATAAAGATTTCGAAAAAAAAATTTTTTGATCCACCCTAATATTCAAGAAGACATTTTGTTCATAATACAGCATTTTAAATACCTCTTCAGTTTTTGCAGAAGCATTCATTAGATTTTCCATACAATGTTCAATAAACTCTTCTTCTTTCTCCAATGTACCATGATGAACTATAGAAGACAAAAAAAAAAAAAAAAAAAAAAAAAAAACATGAATGAACTAAAGGTCATCATTATAACAAAATATTCAAAATATTATATGAATATGTGTGTACATCACAAGATTATTCAGATATGTATATACATATGTAAGTACAGGATGTCCCAATAAGGTAGCATAAATTGAAAAATGTTCAAAATAAGGTCACACAACAGATTATGCTACGAAAAATCTCTTCTCATTAATTTCCAAGGAATAACACTTTTTAAATTTATATACAACCCTTGTACAAAAAAAAAAAATAAAATAAAATAAAATCCCAATTAGTAAAATGTGCCCCATACACTAATGAGGTGACATACAAAATTTCAGAATTATATCCTTAAGTCTCAGAAATATAAAGATAAATTTAATGCTGACTTAACCCACTTTTCAATGACTCTCACAGGGAAAAAATCGCATTGAATGATTGCATTTCAAGGGTTGTACATAAATTACGGGGAAAAAAAAATCCGCTCTAACAATAAACATTTACATACCCAAATCATGTATAGCCCCCAATCATCTGACACATTCTATAATGAAAGGCTGAAATTTGGTAAATTACCTCTTTAGTATATGGAGCACATTTTAGTGATTGGGAGTTTTTTGCATGGGAGTAGTGTACTATTTTAGAAATGTAACAGTTTGTAAATGAATGAGAGGGATTTTTTTCTTAAGGAAGTTTTACTTCCAACCTCATTTTGAACATTTTTTTAAATTTACATTGCCAACTTATCACTAATAGGTAATGAATTAAAGCCTGTTACCACCTTTATAGGACACCCTATATATAAGAAATAATCAATAATGAAGTGTTAGGTTTTGTCTTCTCCCCTCAAGCTACAATTGGAATTTTTTAAAGAAAAAATTCATATACCCATTTTATTATTAACGATTAATATAAAATAATGTTTAGAAGAACAGAAACTGATTTATGTGGAACTCAAACAACCTAAGATTTAAATATAAAAATTCAAAACTTAAAAAGATCTGAAATGATAAAATAAAAGTATAAATATTGCTTTAATTTTAATTAAAATTGTAATCAATAATGTTTATTGCTATTTTTAATATGTATTACTTTTAAAAAAATTAAGCATAAAAAAATCTGAAGTGACTCCACTCGACTTTCCGAACACTTACGATTAAGATCATTACCAAGCACTTAAATATTTTAATCGATGAATAATTCAAACATATATACCAAATTGAAACTCAATCGAAGGCACCGTTTAAACGCTTGCGCACTTTCAAGAATTTCTCCCCATATGCCATAACATGAAAGAAAGTTTTATCGTAGCCCTGTAGGAGAACTATAAGTCCTATACACACCAAAATCAATACCGGTCTTAGGATGGTGGTTTGTAACATGTATACCGAATTTGAGCTCAATCGAATCTACCGTTTAAACGCTAGCGCACTTTCAAGAAATTCCCCCCATAGGCCATAGTGTAAAAGAAATCTTTGTCGTAGCCCTGTAGAAAAACTATAAGTCCTATACACACCAAAATCAATAGCGGTCTTGCAACGGTGGTTTATAACATTTATATACCCAATTTGAGCTCAATCGAATCTACCGTTTAAACGCTAGCGCACTTTCAAGAAATTCCCCCCATAGGCCATAATGTAAGAGAAATCTTTGTCGTAGCCCTGTAGAAAAACTATCAGTCCTATAGACACCAAAATCAATACCGGTCTTGCGACGATGGTTTATGACATATATATCCAATTTGAGCTCAATCGAATGCTCCATTCAGGAGCTATCGTGTTCACTCACATACACACAAACACAAACGCACACACACACACACACATACATACATACATCTCGTAAAAATAGCATAAATGGATTCAGAAGCCCTCAAAACGTGTAAAAACATCAAAATCTCGAAGTCGAATTTTTTCATGATTACAATACTTTTCTTACATGGTACATGTTCGGAAAGTAATAAAAAGCAAAGAACACATTGTAATAACAATGCAGACATTTTTATACATTTTCAGGTTCCATTAAATATGTTTTAGTAGTAGTTTTAAGATCATGAGCATTACTATCATGGCAGAAACTTGTACTGCATAGCCTTGAATATACTTCATGCAGTTACAATGTTGACATTGTAACTGAAGCAGTATATTAAGTTAAGTTATTACAATACACACCTTATCTAAAGAGATTTTGATACTTGTAAAAGTCTTTTCAACCTGCAGATTGTGTTTGATGCACCTTCCCTGAATCAATTTGGCAGCCAAATTCTCTTTGGCTGCCAAATCAAAGTCTTCTTGGAGAAGACTTTGAAGAATTTACTAGAAATTGAATAATAGATTTTCCATTACTGGTCTATGTTGCATGATTTTTTAAAGAAAAAAATAGTTTGCGAAAAGGATCTGCAGTTTAATTTGTAAATAATAAAATTTTACTAACATTGGAGCTACACTGCACCACCATTTTTGGGGGAAAATTGTTGCCAAAAATAATCAGCAGATTAATATATTAGGTACCAAAATTTTTATATAGCTGATGACTAGCGACTTAACAACTAGGTATTTCGGAAGAACCTCACATCAAGGCCAGAAAGTCAACAAAAACTGGTGTTACATTGCAAAATTAATAAAAGCTTTATACAATAACACAAATTGATCCTTTCAGTATCACAAAAGGTTTTTCCTTCTTTAGTAGAAAAAAAAGATCAAGCATTTACAGGAGCAGATAGCCTATAACTAAAATAAACATACTGCTGCCAGATTTTTCTTTTTAACAGCAGCAATGATCATTTCGTTGATAGGTGCAATTTATGTGTGTTATTATACAAACTTTTTATTAATTTCATACATAAAAAAAAAATCTATTGTATATTAAATAGCTAATATTAACAAGTCTAAAATTCTTGCAGGCGATAAATACTAGTAAGTGATTTTTCATTACAGCTTTAACACATTTTATACTGGAGGTTTTTTGTTTGTTTTTTTCATCTTCTCAACTTGTTTCTATTTCATTTTATTTGGGTATTTTTATTTCTTCTTCTACTGAGCACTATGTTACTACAATCATCCCAACTTCAAACATAGCATGAGCTTAGAACTGAGTTGAAAGCTTGGTTTTGTTAAGCATCACATTTTGTTAAGCAATTACCATAATGCAAATTAGGTTAATTACAAAACTTTTGAATATAAAAATAGTTGAACTGATTAATTCTTCAGTATTTCTAAAAACAAGAAAGGAATAACAAAAGGCACTTACTATTTATATAATAGTTGTTTAAATATTGTATGGCTGCCATACTAACATCAGTATTTAATGCTCTAAGAGCAATGCCCCATAGCTGTCTCATTCCACTCACCTAAATATATAAACAAAATTAAAGCAATTTTATTTTAACTGTAGTGTATGAATAGTGGAAAAAAAAAAAAAAGAGAAAGGAAAATTATACGGTTTATATTGAATTTTTGTTATTGGCAATATATATATATCGTGTTTTCAACCTAGTAATTAACAGACATGCTACAGCTCTTCAGAAAAAAAGGCTGAAAATTTCGGGCAACGTTATCATTGCTAGAGAAACTAGAATCTATAACCACACCAAAATCACAAGGCTTTCAAGAGATATTTATAAATAAATGCAACACTTTATTATTTTAAAATTTGAAGATTGAGACACATTAAAACATCAGACTGACTATGTAAACTATTCATACAAATTTCAAATTTTAATAACGAAACTTTAAGAGTAATATATTAGAAGAAAATTACACAATAAGAAAACACACTTTGATTCTCAAACAAAATATATTTTATTACAAAGTTACAATTTCAAGATTGTTAAATTTAACATAAAATCACATTTGAATTCAGTTAAAAACTTATATTAATTTTAAATTATAACTAAAATTTAAGACGAAATATAGTCTTAAATTTTCTACTATATATTTCTACTAGATATATATAGTAGAAAATTAGGACACTTTTAAGATAAGACACTTTTTTAGCTGCAACAGTGCAGCAGAAGTTCTGTTGCACTTTTTAAGTGAAACAAAAACAAAAAAATTGTAAGGTTTTTTTAATTATTCTAATGAGGCCATTTAAAAAGAAGTCCGATGATATAATGCCCAGTTCGAATATGTTTTCAGTTGGCAAAGAACTCCCCCCCCCCCCCCCACACACACACACAATATACATGTCCGAAAATTTTAATGCATATTTGCATTGATCCCAGAAATAATAAAATTTAATACTGAAAAGACGAAATTCCCCTATTAGGCAGAAAAGTAGCAGTCTGAATTAAGAAAAATATCAAGCTTACTGGAAATACCTTCTTTTTTGTTTTTATATGATATGGCTTAGTTTTGCAACTTCATCATGTTAATTTTAAAATAGCTATTCTATTAACTCTAAGAAATCAATTTTCCCTAAAACTTTTTTTCCTTCAGAAAGCATTTATATTTACTCAATTTTACAATGCACACACCTTAAAAATCATTAAAAATAGAAGTTGCATTAAGAATAATTTTGCAGTTGCTCCAAAATGGAGAAATGTGAATTTACAATTAAAATTGCCTTTAACATTTTGCTCCACTTTTTTCTTTTTCTCCCCTCTCTCTACAGTTTAGCTTTTTTTTTTCTTTCTTTTTTTTTTCTAAAGCAATTTTGAATACAGAAAAAGTTAAATTAAAAAAATAAAATGAAAACTAACTTTACATTTATAGCTCTATCAAAAGAGTTAAAAATCTGAATATATACATACATCAGCTGCAGAAGATGGAGTATCATAAGATGCTGTTGCTAAATGAGCTATGCTACTCAGCTGCTGTAATAAATTTAGAGCCATCATACTGGTAGATTCTGGTGGTAACTGTGGCATCTATAAGAAAGAATATTGTATCATAAAATGAAGAGTATATGAACATACCATTAAGAGAATGTGTTGGTGCATATTTATATATTCAGCCCAATAATCTTAATACATATTGAGTATAAAATTAACACACATTAAAATTAAAAATATTTCTACATTATTTTTAAAAGCATTAATACATTTTCTCCTGAAATAGATGTTATTGTATTAATGAGCAATTATGCCATGAAATAATCCAGTTTGTGTGACTTGTAGCAAAATGTATTCATTGCAGACACAGAAGCAGTATAAGTGCTCAACTGAGTTTGAGGAAATTCCAAACTTTTGAAAAATTGTCCTAAAACGGTCCGATATTTTAAAAGTAAAACTGTTTCTCATAAAATATGGAATGATGTTTCCCTGGTATTACAAATTCATTTTATAACAATTTTTAAAAAGTTTAGAATTTCAGCAAATTAAGGGCCTGTATATTCCCTGGTTTTAATCAAATATTATAATGTTTCCTCAATAACAGAAGTAAAATTTTGTTGAAGATAGCGCATATTGCCATTATTTATTGATACCAGACAAAACTTGGTGAGCCGGTGAGCTTAGTAATATGCACGAAGATATTTGTTATTGGCAAAAATAAACAATTTTCAAATTGAAAGAAGTCACAATCAGTAAGCTTTCTATAATAAATCAAATTATATAGATTTTGTTTAATAATTGTGTAAAAGCAGCATTTTATACAAAAATATTCTAATTTAAATTTTGAATACTTATTCACCCACTACAGATGATATTTATGTTCAATATTTGGACGTATACAATAAATGATCAGTAATATTCTGTAGTAAGTGCAACTTTTAGCTTTTGACTGTGCAGATAAAAAACAGTGTAATTGCTTAAATCCTTACAACTCTTTTTTTTTTTTTTTTTTTTTTTTTTTTTTTTTTAACATAATATGAGAATGTATTTTAAAAGTAAAACTGTTTCTTATAAAATATGGAATGATGTTTTCCTTGGTATTTCAAATCCATTTTACAACAATTTTTAAAAAGGTTGGAATTTTTGTCGGTAGAGCCATGCAATAGTCAATTACAGTCATTAAATAAAATACAAATTGATATAACTTCATGACTTCACTATAGAGCAATAAATTTTCTTCATTAGAGTAAACAAGACAGTAGAAATTAATTGAAGAATAAAGAAGTTTTTCATTCTGCTTTCATTTTTGCATCTGAAATTTCTAAAGGTATATCAATGTGTGCAATGTCTTATCTTCATAGAACAATTAAACTCATAAATATTTTTAAAGAATTAAAGAAAATATAAATATAATACCTTTTCTAAAAGAACATGCTTGAAAAGTGAAGCACTAAGTGCATGTTGGTCTTTGGATTTAGCCTGATTTAGGAGCCAACCAAACAACTCATCTGCACATTCTGTGTCTTGCGCTAAGCATTGCCACAGAGTATCCACTTGTTCATGACTCAAACCTAAAAGGAGCAAAATTAACAGTTTTTATGGGTTAAAAAATGCTATACTGTAACATAGAATGAAATTAATTTAAATATTACAGTATCACAAAAACAAGATGCTAAAAGAAAATATCTTCAATCACACCACTATTTTATGTTATAATTCAAAAATTAAACAGTACTTTCTTTTTTTAAATCGAATCAGTTTTAAAATTATAATTCAGAATAAAAAGAAATATTTAGACTAGCAAAATCAATTAAACAAATAATTAAAGAAGTTTTCAATGACAAATTAAAAAGATTTTTACTGCATAATTGGTTTTTAAAGAGCCTGTGAAAGTGGAAAGTACAACCTAGGTTTCTTTTTTTTTTTCTTTATGAATGTCATCACAGAATAAAGATTGTTCAACTTACGAAAGTTTTCTGGAGATCCAGTGGTTGAGAATACACAAGTAAGGAAATGAAGACGCACTTGTATTTCATCCTTGTGAGAATACCTACAAAGAAAAATATCCAATCTTAAATCCTTAATTATAATACTTAAAAAAAGTTATGAAGTAGAAATAGAAAAAAGCATAGGGATAGCTAGTTTTATCCTAAAAAATTATGAGGATAGAAAACTAATAGTGTACAGTAGTATTTTCAAATGTGAGTTTAATTAGTTCTCTGACCAAAATTAGTCAAAATATTTATTGCTCAAATGAATTGCCTCCATTAAAATTATTGAAAGAAAATCCTTACCAGGTATTAAAAAAGTCCATACATATTAAAGCTTTAGATTAAAAAAGTTCCATAGTAGCCAATGGCCAGTGACTTCACTAAGTTCAGTGAACCCTTTGATATTGTTAGTGGCCATAATTTTTGGTACACTTCTAACAATAGATCCACATTTCGTTTGTATTGCTTTCCCCGTTCGCTCCCCATGTTATTGCATTTTTTGTGCTTAACATTTTAATCGGTTTGGAGTAATGGTTGTAAAAGTTTTATCTTGGAGTGGTTATCCGGAATTGATAGAGAATCAGAGAGTCAAGGATCAGCGCAACTATATAGTAGGATGATAGTGAACTTAAGGAAAATTACAGATTTTACAGTACACAAGAACAAATGTCTATAAATTCCTGGTTTCTTTTGCAGAAAGATTTCCGTAATCTTACTCTGGATACAGTACACAGTTTATAAGGAATGTGTCCTAGTTTTACTGGATGAATTTGCAAAAACAATCAGAATGTGTAAGAAACACTGAAAGATATTTTATAAATTAAGAGAACACAAAATTCAGGATCAGTTCTAAGATTGACATTAACAATACCCAATTGCTTTAAGAGGAGAAAAAAAAATAACAATTTAAAAGAAAACTAGGAAGCATTACTACTTACATGCCATGTTTGTTGTTACTCTTATTTGATGTATACGTTATTAGATTATTGAAGAAATGCTTCATCATTTTGTGTTCTTTCTCAGCCCATCTGAAACAGGAAGAAATGTATAATTATGATAATCAATTTAAAAAAATAATAAAATAAACTGATGAATTTAAAAGGAAACACACGTCCTTACATGGTAACAGAATGCGTATCTGAACTTCCACGAAACTGTTGAAAAGATGCAAACAACTTTGGTAACAATCGCATTGAGATAATTACAGACCTAAAAGAAAAAAAAAGTTTTGAAAAATAAATAATCAAAACCTTCTGTTCACATTTGAAAACTATATTCTAGTTTTACATTTCAAAAATGCATTTTTTAAAAAAAAGTTTACAAACACAAATGCAACTTAAAATTATGATAGAACCAACCTATCAAAGTTATACGTAAAACAAAGCAACTGCTGCATATTCAGCCATCAATTTTGAAAATGATTAGACTTCCTTCCTATAATAATTTACTTTGTGCAAACTCAACTCTTTTTCTAATGTCTTGGTAAAAAAGCTGTATTTTACACTAAAGATGATTAACAAAAGACAGATTGAGTGTCATTGTCGATGTTCTCTATGTCAATGTTGTATTGTATTAAGGAAAAACTACATGAGGGTTATCTGCCTAAAAGAAGGGTGATGATTTTATGAGGGGAGAGGACTTTATAAGGGGTTCTAACACACATTTACGTCACATCTGGAGAAAACCACTCAATCTCCAGACTGCTAGATCGACAACCATGTGTTAGACCAATACCCTGGATCTCCACAATATAGCCATCTACCAGTCTTATCCACTCGACCTTAGTGGGCCTGTGTCAATGTCACGCCACTTTAAAATAATGTAAATTTAAACACATGGAAGAGATAAAACAAAAAGGTAATGCGCATTTTACTTAAACAGGTGTAAATATAAGCATACTGCATAAATTAAAAAGCACATTAAATTAAAAAGAGAATTCACTAGTCTATTGAGTTCTTTTGATTTGAAGCTTCATAACATTCATTAGTAATTTTTTCTGTCTTAAAGTCTCTGATCAGCTAAAAACACATCAACATAGTTGAATGAAACAGATTTTCAGTTCATGAACCAGACATCTTCCATCTCCCAATTGAGAGTGCTATGTGCTTGGCCACTGGTGGGGCCTTAAAAGGTCAAATTGGCTATGCTAAGAAAAAGTAATGAATGCAGGGAAGAAATGTCTAATGAAGAGGATATTCCTAAAGGTCATGTGTGCAGATATTTAAAAACCTACTCAACATTTTTTAATGCTACATAGGATGAAATTCAATAACCACCAATTTTTGTTTCCCCCTCTCCACCCCCCCAAATTAATTACTAAGCAAGTTCTTTACCCTCACCCCTCTACAAAAAATGTACTCTTAATTAACAAAGAAGTAAAACAATAGAACAGAACTGAGGAATTATATCAGTTGAAATTTTCATAATTTTAACTTATTTTTTTACTTTTTAATTAACTTATAACTCTAACACAATAACTTCACGAAATACATTAACTTATTTAACATTCAGCCTATGCTGATTGTCTAAGTCACATATGGGCAACCGCCGGCCCGCGGGCCGGATGTGGCCCACCACAGCTTTGGACCCGGGCCGCGGAACATATCAAAATCCTGAATAAAACCCATATAAACCATTCAAAATCCCAAATAATACGGCCCGCCACTCCGCTAACATCTTAAAGTTTGGCCCGCAACTTCTCAAAGGTTGCCCATAACTGGTCTAAGTATTATCCATTTTAATAAATAGTATAGAAATAGTTATTTTATTAAACAATGCTTGATAAAAATTATATAAAATTCTTCTTTGCACAAGATCTTCCCCTGCAAACTTTAAAAAAAAAAAAAATGATTATTTAGTTTTAACATACATTTGAAATTTTTTAAAAGGACATCTTATTTTCCAGATATTTTCACAGTAACTTTGTCAACAATTAAAAAACATGACACACATCCCACTGACCTCAAGTAAAAGGTGAGAAAATTAATTTTTTGTCGCGAATCTCAAAAATAAAATATTTCTTCAATGAAATCAATATTAACAACTGAAAGATGAAATAAGGTCACTTCTTGGTAAATAATCAGTATATAAAGAACAGTTTATAAAGAAAATGTAATGTAACATTATCTGAAATTTTATAACACAGATGTTACCTATTGTTTGCAATATTTTTCAGGCAGCCTTCAATGAATTTCATTCTGATCATTTTATCTGTAGACCAACAGACAAGGTTACATAATATTTTTTCAGCTTCTATTGCTAAGCCTTCTCCTAGTTGGTTCTAGAGAAAAGGAAAAAGTAAATTTTATACAAGTTTTCAAAATGGCAATTAATTTTTTAACAAAACTGTTCAGTGTACAAGTATATAATGCAAACAAAAATCCTGAATCAAGTCATTCAAAAACAAAAAGTGAGCAGTTCCTTAAAGTAAAAAAAAAAAAAAAGGAAGGGGACACAAACACACAAAATAATAATGCGATGGTTTTTTAGGGGTTGATTACATCTAAGTAAGCAGCAGTACCATAGAGAAAGGAGCACACAGTAATGTTCAATTGATCTTCACCTACCTTGATTTCAAATGTGCTGACAAAAGAGAAAAGCAAATTGTATTTTTTTTTTATGACATGAGTTTCAGCCGAAGACTGAGGAAAGTATGCCACTACCACAGGCAAAGTAAATACAGAACCAAGTTCTGCACTACCCTTGATGAAAGGCTAATTATTTCTAAATATCTTCAGGGTTTCTACAGATTTCACAGCTTTTGCTTCCCTGACATCTATCACGCTCTTCCCTGACTTTATCTAGCATGCTTCCCTGAATTTTGTGTTTCTATCACATTACATCTTTTAATTAATAATTTTTTATATTTTTTGCCCCCTTTTTTTACAAATAATAATATTAAATTAATATATACAAGAATCTTATTTTATATCACTGGATTCTAACAAAAACCATGCTTGATAATAATTTAGGATAAAATTAAGCATATTTCAACTGCACAAGATATGCTCATAAAAAAAAAAAACATTTTAAAATTATTTATAAGGTTGAATGAGAAAATGAAAATAAAACAATTTCTATGTTCAAACAGCAAATATTTTCTTGATTTTACCACAAAATTCAATTTTTCTTGCATTTCCCTGACCTTTCTTCAATTTCTGCTAATTTCCCTGACTTTTTTCCCAAATTCCTGACTTTCCCTGACCAAAACTCATTTCCCTGACTTTCCAGGTCTGTAGAAACCCTGATCTTGATACATTTGTTTTGAAATTACACAGCTCTTGGTGTTTCAACATTTTTTTTTTTCCATTTAATTCTTATTAATTGCAGTTTATCTTTCACAAGAACACTATCATTTTTATTAAAACTTACTATTTTGTCATCCTGCAGTAAATCCCACAGTAGAGTTTGACCAGGTTCGCACACTGAATCGAGTTCAAAGTGATCTATCCCTTGTCGAACTTCTCTGGGGGAGCGTCCTAAAAAATGGTGGGCATGCTTGCTAGAGCCATGAAGATGAGGGGTATACATGCAAGCCATGTTTGTCAGTCTTTGTGTCATGGGATGCGAATTCAGCTGAGCCTGAGCATGGGCTGCCAGTTGAGCTAGCTCGTCCTCACAGCCCGATTCCTCGCCATCGAAGTCAGCAAGATTTTTTTCCGACTTATTACTGACGTGGGAACTATTACAGCTTCCATCATCAGGACTTAGTATATCTTCAACCATATCACTAAAATAAAAAAAAAGCACAAAAAAAAATATTAATGATCAAATATAATTCATATGCTTAGAATAAGGATCGTCAAACTGTAGTACACAGGTCATGCTACAAGTTTTTTTTTTTTTTTAATGTGTATTTAACTTATTATCAGAAACGTTAACCCTTTGAGGCGAACCCTGTGCCCGTGCACAGCCAGCTGTAGTCAAAAAAAAGGGTCTCTAGATCTGTGGCACGCGATGAATGTTTCGATCGTCCGCCATCTTGCTAATAGTTAAGTCGAGCGATGGCAGCGGCTGCCCTTTTTTCAGCATTGGGCAATCTATCCAGCTGTTCTCGCATTCTTCCATTTTTCAGCAGATGTCAGTTTCGGCTAAAAATAATCGTGACAATTTTTTTTACAGGAAATGACCTGCTAAAAAGTAAAGGATTCTTGTGGAGCTATGTCACCCGCAACTATTTTTATGGAAATGCACAGCTGTCATCAAAAAAAAGGGTCTCTAGATCTGCGGCATTCAATAAATGTTTCGATCATTCGCCCTCTTGCTGGTAGTTAAGTCGAGTGATGGCAACAGCTGCTCTTTTTTCAGCATTGGGCAATCTATCCAGCTGTTCTCGCATTTTTCAGCAAATATCAGTTTCTGTTAAAAACAATCGTGACAACTTTTTTTTTACGGGAAAAGACGTGCTAAAAAGTAAAGGATTCTCGTGGAGCTATGTCACCCGCAACTATTTTTATAGAAATCAAATCTATTCTTCACGACTGGCAACAGTCAAAGCATCAGAGTTGGGTGTTCCCAGAGCGGGAACACTGCTTCTCATGAAGTTTAACCCTTTAACGCACAAAGAAAAAATTAAAATTAAACAGAAACTCAGAAAAATTATTTCATCCAAGTGATTTAGAGATGATGATAACAATCATTTCTCCCAATATTGCACTTTAAATTTCACGGCTTCCTTATACTGTAGTCTTTGACAGACTTCAAAACTAGAATAAAGTTCTATATGATGCTTTTATTTATTTTTTTAAGTGTGTGATGTATGTTTAGTGATTTTTTAGTTAGCTATTATGATAATTTAAACTGAATTCTGTTCAAATATATTTCAGAGCAATCTTAAGTATATTTTTCAACCACATGATTTTTTCATAGTTTAGTGGTGGTGTGTGCCAACTATGACCAACTGTGACTGCATGTGATTAAACATGCAATAATATATATTTGTATTTGATATGAATATATTTTGTGTCTGGAGACTGTAGCAATGCTAAGTAAAACTAATTTGATCATAAACAGATTTTCTATGCCCTAACTAAGGAAACATTCGATTTATAAATAAAGGAGTCTTAAACAGATTAACCATAACAAGGGTTGACTGTACTAGCTGGCTTATGCCACAGAACATTTAGATGAGCATAGCAACCAATGGAGCAACCATTACTGAGTGACAAAAATTACAATATATATTTCAATGAGAGACCTAATTCTGAACATCATAGAATTGTATTAAATTCATTATTGGTGTATGATACAATGGATTGAATACATTAAGCAAATTTTCAAGTTTGACTTTCTAACAACCTATTATGTTTTGAATCATTTCAAGACAATTGCCATTGATGGTTTTCCTTTCTCTGGGTTCTCCAGTTTTCTTTATTTGATTGGGAATGAAAGAGAAAAACTTGTTTCATGGCCCTTAACCTTAAATCAAACTGCAGATTAGCAAAGATGGGGGGAGAAGGGGAGGGAGAGAGAGAAACATACTGTCAATTCAAGTGTTAATATTAACATTTCCCCCTCATTTCGCTTATAATGAAATTTGAATATAGTAATATAATACAGGTACTTCAGGATATAATTATTGCATTTATTGTACAGAAAATTATGATAACTGTCACCACGTAAAATATTAATGTAAAACGATGTCAAAATTTTTGGAAAAGTCACTGTTCTGTTGGTCCAAGCCCCTACTCTGGAGTTTCGCTAAATAGCAGAATACTTTAAGAACAAAACATGCTTAAAACGAAAAAGATAAACTGTTATCAAGAGGTTTATCCTGTTATCCTGTCTATTCTATACAGTGATAAACAATAAAAACCTTTGGAAGTTTCAAAACTTAGTGTAACACATTTAAGATGGTGTTACGCGATACTTTTCTGAAATTTCATAAGTGGCTAAGTTTATTGTTTCTTACATAGTACAGCTTGTGTAAAAAAACACTTTAAAATTTGTTTGACAAAAAAGTTTTTTTAGAATGTGTTAGCAAATAAATTACTTAACTACAATCATTGCAGTTTGGAAAAAAAAAAAATAAAATAAATAAAGTAATAAAACTAATTACATATCTGCATAAATTGCAATATACACTGTACATAACAATAAAACTAGCCAGTTACGAAATTTTCTGCAAAATTCTTTAAGAATGCAGCATATTTCTAGTGTGTCACACGCCAGAAAATTTCTCCACAAATTCTTAGAAATAACAGTACAAGTGACCAAAATCAATTTCCACAACTTTTGGATCTTGAAAACCATACATATTTTAAAATATAAATTCTCAAATGGCATTTTAGTACATATCAACAAAATACACTTACCCGGGAACAGGAACATGCCGCTGTGGCCTTAGATTAGCAAGATACTGCCTACACTCATACATATCGTTCTCCATGCCTTCTTGAAAACCAGACATGTTTTCGTCTCTTTCTAAAACTGCCTTCACCAACTCCGGCAACATGGGGTTGGCGACGACAGGTTTATGTACAATCTTTTTATCAGACACCTGAGTTAAGTCAGAATGTTTATGCTCACTAGAATTGTTTATAAACTTTTTACAACCACTCTCACTGTCCTTCACAGGGGTCACACAGCGTATGGGCGAAGTGTCGTGAATTGAAGCATTGGGATTGCAATTCTCGACACTCTCCTCGGAGAGTTCAGCTTTAATAATAGGATTGGACTGCTTCTTTTTCACGCACCTGCCTGTCTTCTTGCTGGCGACGTACCTCGCCCGTTTCCTCCGGATCATTTTGCGACTCCACATATTGCACGGCTTATTGCAATCTCGGCTTGAATCTTCCGAATTCTCAATTAGGTGCATCTTACCCACTGGCACGTCCACCAGCGGCTCTTCGGAGCAGTCCCCAGCATCCGTGTCACTGTGAAGACTGTCGTCTGTGACACTACTTAACTCGCTCTCTTCACCGCTGGAGCTATTCTCGACAAACTGAGCTTTGTTTTCGGCAAAAACGGCAGGTCCAACACGCCCGGGGCATGTATGTCGCCATTTTCGGCCATTCTGGTGCCTCTGTGACGTAGTGCGCTTGCGATGAGCCTGTTTTATGAGTTTATGCTGTTCTACGTCACATGGACTACTAGAAGGGCTACCACCTGTGTGTTCACTTCCTTCAATGCTACTCCTGGGTCGATCACTTATTTGAGAACTGTCCAGCTGCAAAAGCAACATTAAAAAAAAGATTAACATTACGCTTCTAAAATAACTAAAACGAATACATACACAGTAAAATCCACTTTAAATGAAAAAAGAACCAATAAAACTATGCACTAAAGTTAGGTGTCAAATGAACAGGGTTAAAGAGTTTTTGTTATCAGTAGTTTAAAAAAAAATGCTATTACAAACATTTTTTGCTTCATTGAAAAAAACATGCATCAAGGGTGACCAACTTCTTTACTTAAGCTTTACATCTTATCACAAAAATGTGTCACAATCGACTTTGTGCTATAGCCATAGTCTTCATAAAGAGTAGAAGCTGTAATTAGTTTGTTACATCTTCTTCTGCTATGTTTATATAAATATATATATATATACAGGGTGGCCATAATTAAACTGCAAGTGTTCAAGGGGTGCTGGAGAGAAAACTACCAGGAATATTCCAGTGAAACTTGGTATCTACACGTTTCAGAACATGCGCAAGTCAAATATACAATTTTTAAAAATCGCCATTTTCACCCGATAGATGGCACTATATTGTGTTTCAATGCTTAATGACGTCATATATGCAAATTTTCAGCCCATCGAACAGTGTAAAAACAAGACCACATTGAGTAATAGTCAATCATGACTCTAAATAAGAAGGAACATGCATTGTTAGTGAAGATATTCCATCAGAATGGTAGCCATTATTCAGCTACTCTGAAAGAATACCGCCGTATGAAACGATTAAGAAGAGGTCCAATGAGTGTCAATGAGAATAAATAATGGTTTAATTGTTTTCCAAAGTGTCTCTATGAATTGTTTAATTTGCGATCTTAATTTACGTTAATTTTTGATTACATGTTACTAAAAAATTTAATTGCTGAAGCGAATTGTATGGAATTTTGATAAACTGTAAATAATGTTTTATATTGCTTATATGCCTCTTAGAATGTCACTATGCTCTGTCTATCAGTTTTGGAAGTCCTATATGCCACCAGTGAGCTTTGAAATACGGTACAACACCATCTATCGGGTGAAAATGACGATTTTTGGGGGGCATATTTGACTTGCGCATGTTCTGAAATGTGCAGATACCAAATTTCACTGGAATATTCTCGGTAGTTTTCTCTCCAGCACCCCTTGAACACTTGCAGTTTAATTATGGCCACCCTATATATACTACAAAAATAAATATTTAATTAAAACCATGACATCAACTACAGCTTATTTTTAATAAATTTCATATAGGTGGACCGGAAGTCGAATTACAGACCAGTAGCAGTCCCAGGACCAGTGGTTGGGAAAACACTGGAATAAGCTGCCTTGAATTCAGATTCTAAAATAGTCGGATAAACTTTTCTAAGATAAATCAAGAGTCTTTATTTTTTAATTATTTTGACTTTTTTAAAATGTGTTTATTACTTGCCCAGTGTTTGAAGAATAGAATAATTCTTTATAAATCTTAATAAATAAATCTCAAAACTACTCAATTTTCAATACATCTCTTCAAACACAAATAAGTGAAAAGTCACTATATTGGGTCTGAGATAGTAACAAGTGATAAAATAAAGATTTTTTATTTTTACCTCACTAGCAGTGTGAACATGTCGAACATCACTTCTTTCATCTTCACTATTACTTGCTTCAATACTGACACTTCTTTCACTACTGCTAGGCTCTCGTTTACGTATTAAACCAGGAATTTCAGTTCCGCCAACACCTATAAGAAAGAATATATTTAACACAAAATTATTTAATCTAACAGAAAAATGTTGGCATACACAATATTTTTGCAACGAATTTTTAAATATGATTATTTTGAGATATAAAATATACTACTTAATTTGTTCTATGCTTGACTAACGTTACTCAAATCATTAATTTAGTAAATAGTTTTTCTAAATCAATGTTATTCAATTTATGATCTATGAAAAATTATTTGGGGTTGCAGTAGGTTCAAAAACTGTAAATATATTTAACTGAATACAAATACACTAACAAATTTTTTGAAGGTATTGGTTTTAAAAAAGCAAATGATTTTCATTACATGTAGAAATTTGTCAGTAGACGCATAAAAAAAATTACTGTAATTTACATCTTAGCCATGACTTTTGCACCTACTTCCCTGCTGCCACGAGAAAAACAACTAACAGACATGTTGATGACAGTCTCTATGATACAATGTGATTACTCTGATAATAAATTGGCTGAAAACGTTTAAAATGTCATAACCATGAATTCGAAGGGAAGATAACTATTAAATTCTTTACATATTTTGTATGATCAATAAGATTATAACAATAGCACTTATAGCATACGTTATATAACATACAATTTTTCTAAAGTTCCTAGATGTTTTACTGTTTTTTTTTGTTTGTTTGTTTGTTTGTTTTTTTACACTAAGTATGAAAAAGGAGACACTTTACTAGCTTTTTTGAAAGAAAATTCAAATAGAATCTCTCAAGAGCAAAAAATAACTGAAATATATTTTTAAAGGGGCACAAAATTGTTTCCTAGATGTTTAAAAGTAGATATTGCTTTTCTAACACTTATGTGTCAAAAGCATAGTAATTTTTATTTAAACAGTCATGATTCCAATATCTTTAATAACCCTTATCTTTTGTAGTTTTATGAAAAAAAAAATTAATTCACAGCATAAATTAAGTCGTGAAAAAAATCTGCATTTACTGTATAACTAAGCTTTAACTTGTTAAAATTATTAAAAACATTGAATTTATAATCATGATTCAATGATTTGAAGTAATTAATTATTCAAAGAATGGGTTGATAAAATTTTATGAGGCTAAATTTGTTGCTTCCTACATATTTTTCCTGTAAAATTATATAAATCCTGTACTGTTATATAAAAAATGCTCAAAATATTAAAAACAATAACAAAGTTATGGAGAAATTAAAAATGAATAACTTTGTAAAAGCACACAATACAGTAAAAAAGACTACATTTCAGAAGGCACATGCTTCTTATAACAACAAAATCACCAAGCCACAAACAGGTAGGAAAGCAAGAACTTAGTTCTCCATTTCCTACCCCGTATTTTACAAAATAATTAATTTTTAAATGATCAAAATATTTGTTTTTAAAGTGATGGTGGTTCAAAAACATTAAAAAGAAATTTCCAATCACTATGTATAATTATTAGTTATGTATGTATAATTATAAGTACACTTAGAATACAAAACAAAAAGTAAAAATAAATGCAAATGAATGTGATTGAAATAAATTAAATTGAAGCTTACCCATATGTAAAGCTCCTTTCATCAAAACAGAAAATGGACTGTGTGCTGTCGAATGATCCCCCATTTCTGAAACAATCATTCCTGACGACGTATTTCCATTTGACCAAATGAATTTGATTAAAGCAGATGCAAGGAGCAGAGTCTGAAAATTCAAAATTAAATTAAAAGTTTTAATACAATGTGTTTACATTTTCACAAAATTATGATATATCAAATTATTTCAACAACAGGATTTAATTTGTTAATAGCTCTATTTCAGGGTGGCTACAGAAACTGAAAAAAAAAAGTTCCCCGATTTCCCTGACTACCTTTATCAAATTTCCAGAACTAATTACACACATACCATAATCTTTCATGCAGGGGCGTAGCCAGAAATTTTTTATGGGGGGGGGGGTTACGACTACTACAACTCATATATATTATATGTATAGGTGTGTGTGACAATGTAGTGAAGAACATACATTTTGTATGGCAAAAAATTCCTCATGGGGGAGGGTTTATGACTCTCCCTAACCCCCCCCCCCCTTGGCTGCGCCCCTGTTTTCGTGTAAATCACCATTGTGTATCATGCACCAACAGGTGAATGCTTCATTTAGGGAAATAAATAATAGAAAACCACAAAAATGTTTAATATTAATAAAAGTGTAGTTCAGTTTCATAAATCCAAACATAAGATTTAGTTGAACACTAAAAGACAATATGTAGCAGAAAGTTTCCTCGTTTTATAAAGATAGCGTTCAATTTTACGCATAAGGATGACTGATCAAAATAAATTGGCCACCTAGTCAACTTATTTTATTTCAATCAATGTATCGTTTCAAATTTTAAAAAATGTGTAGAAAGGCTAAAAAATGAGCACTATCTATAAAACAAAAATTATCTTGCGGGGGGGAGCTTAGCAGGCATCACTCAAATGTCCCATCACTTTAAAAAACACAATGGCGCAGTAGAAGACTAAATCATCTTTTAACATTCATTTTACCTATGACTTTATTCAGGAAGCAATTCGCATGCCGATATGATTCACATATCCGGTTTCTTGTATGATCCGCATCTTAGAACGAGTCCCAATACATGGGCTTTTTCGGATTCGTACAGTGATAGTGCCTACATCACTTGAGTCTCGGATTCATATTTCTATGTTCTCGTATGATCTGTATTCTGGTTTCGGATTCGTAAAATGTCGGTATCTGTGCATTAGTTGAGTATCGTGTGATCCAGAATGGAGCCGCGCATCAGATTGACAATTAAAAATGATCTAGTTCACTAGGCAAAAACGAAAGTTCCCTGATTTTTAAATGTTTTTGTAAAATTCCCTGATATTTCCATGATTTTTCCAGATTGATAAAGTACCCTGATTTTTCCATGATTTCCCTGATCTGCCGACACCCTGTATTTTCAAGTTACTAGAAGTAACACGTTTAAAATTGATAATAATGGTGACACATTCATAAGTAGAAACATAAGAAGTAACTTTTACAAAATTGATAACAATTGGAACACATTCATAAGCGCCACAGGAGTCTGGTCTGACCATAAATTTTAAATATATTAAGGGGACTGGAAAATAATGTTGACATTTTTACATTAAATTAAGAAAATAAATTTTCAAAATTTATTATTTAGAAGCAGGTTGAGCATAAACATAGGATCAACATGTGTTTGAAGGAAGAATTTTATGCATATCTTTTCTTTCGATGACCACCCACCCCCTTTTTTCAAATCTACCCTTCTCAAAGGACAATTTTCAAAATGATGCATTCATGAATGCCGCATTTTACAGAAAGAATTATATATATTATATATATCTTTATTTCTTCGAGATAATACAGGATATGTTAAAAGAATGTTTTAGACCTCTACCTATCCCATGAGTTATAAATCTTGTAAATGCTACATAACATATATTAAAAAACATACGGCAAACTTTGAATTATTACTTCAATAGTTTTGGATGGGCAAAACACAGACAAATGAAAAACCAACATGCTTTTTTAATAAGCTCAACAGATTAATTTTTCTTTATTGAAAATATTTATATACATTTTATTTGAAAACAGGCAGATTAAAAAAAAAGAAAAAAAAAGAAAAAAGAATTTTCAGCAAAAGAAAGAATGAAATATGGTTGCCAGTAAAAGATCTCCTGCTCTGGAAAGCTTCAGGCCCACTCAAAACACTATTTTCTCCATTCACTGGGTCAACATATTTGACTCTACACAAAGGCAATGTTTTTACACTAAGTGTATCATAGTGACTAAGTCCATTATAGCTGCGTAAAAATGTCTTTAGGACTAAGACAAACACATCACCAAAGAAATATGCAGAATTTTGCCAATAAGTAAATTTGGTGGCATGGTAGAAAATCATAAAAGTTTTATAAAGTCAATCTTACTGTTTGTGTCAAAAAGTTACATTTTTTCATGATTTACAAATTCCAGTCAAGGTGATTTATTTTTTAACTACACTGATTTAAAGTGCTAGATTTATTTTAAAATGAAGAATGCAACTGAAGTTGTAAACAGAAAAGCATAATGAGTGTAAAATGAAATGAAATGTACTGAGAGAATTAGCCTTAAGATTAATAATAATTTTTCTAAAATTTCGATAAAATTAAGCCACCATGAAGATGAGAAGAAAAAAAGAGGTAGGGGATTTCAAAGTTGTTAATAATTTGCTGTTTTTAAATACTTATGATGTGTATAAAGATGAGCTTAATAAAGACCTAGATGTGCTTTTCTAACTTCACATTGATAAAATTTTTCTGTCTCAGCAGCTAATATGTCTACTTTCTTCAATATGTAACAGCTGTTTCAAAATAACATGTCTCCACTACAGAAAAAATTACTATTCCAACTTCATTTGTATTAATTTAAAAAAAAATACAATAAAAATTCTAGAGCTTTAAACTTTCAGAATACCACTGGCTAAGAGAAAATTGCTGCTTTATAGAATAATAGTTAAAACAAAAATTACCTGTTCAGTTTGCTCTTTAGTCTCTATACTGCACAATAACTTGTATAAATGTAAAACTGGAGTAACTTCTAGATTTTTGATAAGTGGTGGCAGTAGATCCAGAACCTGCCGACTGCAGTGTTTTAACTGCGCAGCAGACCAAACTGCATCAATATGTTCATTGGTAATACGGCCTTCCATTGCCAAAAAATTGAGAATAATGTGACTTTGTTTTATTAGCTATAAAAGAAACAATAGTCTATTTATTATATAGATAATCACCAATTAACATGAAACAAGCAATACAAGCAATTTGTTCTTAAAAAAAAAAAAAAAAAAAAAAAAAAAAAATCAGATGAGGGCAACACATGATTTCTTTGTGTGTGCATCTGTTGAATTAAAATTTTTGAGGTACTCATTTAAACTTGTTTAATCTGAAACAGATAAAATATAGTAAAACTTTGCACATTCAAATATATTGCAACCTTTCTATGCTTTTTTTTTTTTTTTTTTTTAAATGTACTCTTGTTTTATAACTTGAGAAAGCATGCACTGCATTTGAAAATTACAACACCAATCACATTAGTGAGATGCAATTATTGTTTTTTTTTTTTTTCTTTTTCTCCTTGATCTTTGCTGAAAAGCAAGTCATGAGAAAAAAATCAAAAGCAGATGACTTTAGATAGTTTCTTCAGCAGGAAATAAAATATGTATTTGTGCCTGAATTTAAAGGGTAAATTAAGCTTCTATGCTATTGAGATAAATATAACTTTGTAAAATAACATTCATGAAAAGGTACCCATTTTTAAAGAGCCAGTCCTCTTCTGCAACACTGTGTGTTGTCTCCTGCTGAAAGATCTTTTCAGGCGAAACAATCGTACAGATTCATATGTACCTTTTTTTATATATGTTATTTTACAAAATTTTATTTATTTCATCTTTTAACAGTACTTTCATCTTTTAACCTTACTTAATTTATTTCATCTTAATTTTATTTATTTCATTTATTATCTTTTACTACAATACTACTTTTACTACAATACTCTTTTACTACAATTTCTTTTTAAGTGCATTTTCATAAAAATAAAATTTTATTATATGAACCCTCCCTTCTCCCAATATATCACACATTTTTGATCTCCTGTCATATAATGAGGGGTTCAATGATACCAAGGTTTGATGATTTCTTGCCAAATATAAGAGATATCCCCAAGCTGGGTTCAGTTTTAAAAACTTTGATGACAAATCTTATGATATTCAGGGAACCTGTGCCAAGATATGCAACAGATGACAAGATAATGAGGATGAACAAAACAATGACTGACAGTACACTTTTAATGTATTAAAGAGGTCCATTAACCTTAATGTATTAAAAGCCTTTTGGGAGATTCTGTAAATCAGTGGTCCCCAATAGAGATGAGACGGGCTCAGCCCGAGCCCGGGCTCTGTAATTCACAACTGCATTCGGACTCGGGCTCGTGAAAAATTTCTTCTTTATTGAACATACTCCTTGAAACAGATTTTAAAAAGTGATTGATGAGGAAAATAAAAGTACTTATAAAAAAAAAAATAGTGGCACAGGCACCTAGAAGGTGCATGAAGCTCTTTGGGTATTTCAGAACGTCGGCTTATATTACTTAGTTAGTCATGAGATCCGACATTTTTTGATAAACACGGATATAAAGAATTAGAAAGTGCACTGAGAGTTTGCAACTATATTTTTCTTTAATTTGTATTCTATCAATGAAGTAATTGAACTTTTTTTTTATCTTAGCTGAAATTTCGGGCTCGGGCTTCAAAAAATGAGCCCGAACTCATCTCTAGTCCCCAACCCCCTGGCCGTGGACTGGTACCGGTCCATGAATCAACTGGTACCGGGCCGTCAAAGGAACATCAGATTATTTCCATTTTTATTTTATGTGGTGTATTTCTTTGGAGTTTGTGCTAATTAATACCTTTGTAACTGAAGAAATCTGGTAACTATTTTATTTAGTTTTTAGTGTAACTGTATTTTACTTTGAATACATGTTTAATACAATTAAATTAAAATTATTAAATCAAAACAATCCAAAATATAAACAATCAACATTCCTAACTAATTAGTTAAGTTAGGAAACAAATCTTAAATAGAGATTATTTTGAAAAAAGATCCTAAATGAAATACATTTCCCAATTAACATTCAAAAATCGCTCAGCTACAAATTAATTTTTCATAATTTAATTCACTACATGCAAGTTATGAATGTGTAACTAGGCATTTTTGAAGAAACAAATTAATTCCCTCACATACACTCTAAAATGCTTTAAATTTCTTCTTTTTAAAGAAAACATATGCAGATATCACAAGGAGAAATCCCACTATAAAAACATTAGAAATTTTACACTTACCTCTACATGTAAATTAGGACCAAATATGCAATCAATAATTTTGTTATTGATTAACCAGTTAGCTAAGTCATTTCCAACATTTTCAGCTTCAACTAAACTTTCATTATGACATAGCTCATTATACATATTAATATGGCTCTGAAATATTAAGAATAACAAATTAGTCACTTTTATGTATAGATCACAGACATTTTTCTTAAACACAATTAAGAAGTAAATTATCAGTAAATATGTTTGGAGATTTCTTTTTTCTATCTGTTTTAAAAGAAATTTAATTTCCTTGTGCTAGGCAGAGAGGGAAGTAGTGTGTAAGAGAGAGGGAAAAGCTTGGGGTCCCTGCATCTAATGGCAGATCTAGAATTTTTTTTATTTTTTTTAGGGAGGGGGCCTAAATTTTGCAAAAATTTCACTTAAACAAAATGCACAAAAGCGAAAAACTTCAATCTAAACCAAAGTAAAAAAATTTGGAAATGGTTAAGTTATAAAAAAAGATCATTTTTCCTACTTAAAGTGTGTAAGCAGAACATTACCCTTTAACAATCTGGTTTGGGAGGGTGGGGTGAAGACCCCTTAGCCCTTACCCTGGATCTGCTACTGCCTGCATCCGACTAAAGTTTAAAAACTTATAGAACTTAAGTTTTGATCCCACCTTAGAAAAAACAAAATCCAGTACTGACACTAGGACACAGCAGTCAACAGAAGAAAAAAAAAGGTTGAGGACTTTTACTGAGAAAAAGCAACTATACATCATCTATTAGTCTTAGGAAAGTTGCATTAAAGTCTAAGCAAATGCTAAATGTTTTCTGAAAACCATAAAAAAAGAACAAAAAAGCCTTTAAGTAAAAGGTTACATTGATATTAAAAGTACATAATTTATAAAGCGTACAACACATACACAGTTGTATTAAAAAATTATAGAAGTGTGGTATCAAAATTTGTCCCTCTTCATGAAAAAGTTGCAAATGAGAAGTAATGAAACTGAAAATTAGACAAATAAAATTACCCATAAAAAATATTTCTGGAGACCAAATTTGGCTTTCTGTCCCCTGACAGAAAGGACCTACGAAAATTGATTTCTGAGTATACCTATAACATTGCTCAGGTTGCACCTAAAATGCTTACTTACATTGATTTGGGATATTCCAGCCAAACGCATAGTGAGAGTGGTACTGTTGAAGTACTTAAAAGCCAAGTCCAAGCCTTCTTTATCGAATGTAGCATGTGCATCCAAGGGATCCTTTACAGCAGTCCACATAAATTCAAACATATTGCGATTCCCCGAGGCCCTTAAATGACTATCTTTCACTTGACACAAATACCTAAATAAAGAGTTTAAAAAAAAAAGAAAAGAAATTCCAGTAACTGAAAAGAGCAAGAGTGGAGGAAAGCTAGATTCAAAATCAAATTCAAAATTAAACTTTGGATAAATTACCTTATCACGCAGGATCTTAAAGGGACTAGATGTTGCATTATGGAACCTATATTCATCCACAATTTCAGCTAAGGAAGAAATAAGTATTGTAGTTAATAAAAACCATAAGAACAAAAAACAAAAAAGTGCAGCAATGACAAAACTGCAGGAAATAGCATCAACAAAGATCATAATATCTCATTAAAATGTCAAAAAACTGCAAAAACTATGAAATAAATTTTCTTTTCCTAAGAAAACAAAACTTATATTAAAAACAATATTAAAGTGAATACATATTTATTACATTTTTAGAAGTTGAAGTTTGTGCAAGTTTTCTGAAAATTCTGACTGTTCTAAGAATTGTCCAAAAAGGCCCTTAAATTTACGCAATTGACAGTTTTAGAAAATGCTCATGAAACATTTTATAAAAAGTTGGAAAAAAAATAAATAAAAAATCTGAAAAACTCATTTTAAATATGCACTGAAGTGCTGTGTATTAAAAGCATGTCATAATCCATATCATAGTGTATCTGGGGTGCAGAAAATGTTTTTACTCCCCAAAATTTTATATGTCATAGACTTGCAATTCTGTATTACCATAGATATAAAAAGATTTGGAATGCACAAGTTTCACCTTTAAAAACCCGTAACTGAACTTGTATCATGCCAAGGTATTTAAACGATAAACTAAGTTGATGTATTAAGTTTTAATCTAATTCTAATGCCTAATATTTATTAATAAGTGCATAGTTTTAACTGGCAAATAAAGATTTTGATTATTTTTTCTTATAAATTAGAACTATTGAGAAAATGGAATATCGTTCACTGTCTTTGCAGATGTTGTCAATAAATTTTGATGTTTTGTAGATCTAGAGCAGAGGTTCCCAAACTTTAATTCCTCGTAGACCACTTTCAAAATTTTACTGGTTTTGGTGGACCCCCTGCTGCTACATTTCTATCATATTCCCAAATCTCATAAAAAAATGTGAATCCCCCCCCCATTTTTTTTTCACACCAACATAGACCCCTGTCGAGTCTCCCGTGGACCCCTGGGGGTCCATCTGGACCACTTTGAGAATCGCTGATCTAGAGTCTGGTTCATGAACAAAATCTAGTAAAATGATTTCCCTCACGGAAATGTCTGTTTAAGGTTGCTTTTAATAATTCTGTATGCAGTGAAAGTCCATTCCAAGAAATAAATACTTCATGAAAGAGATTATCTGATTTCAGTGTTCTGTTATAAATGTGATTTCCAATAACAGAGCAACAGATTCACAAACACACTCAATGCAAATTTTCAAGCATTGGGGGGTGGGGGAGAAAAATGAGAAAGGGAAAGGAAAACTCTGAGGATTTTGTAATTCACTATTAAAATAGAAATCAGTTGTATATTTTACTGCAAAATTTTCCAGGATGGCTAAAATTTCTGCCGATCCTAGATTGTCGGATCAGACATATTCTGCATCTCTGTAGTGTATATGTAACATATCCATGCATGGCCCCTATTTGTCTTATTTCTTCCATTAAGTTGGAATGGGTATCACAATCCATACGTGTGCATATTTGTCTTTTTTGTTCACTTCTGTCTTTTGAACACTTTTTCAAAATGAAATCATTAAAATTACTGACTAAAACTATCTCTGCCTTGCATATTCCAGCTATACTTCACCTATAACAACTACATTTCCCCTTATACTAATATAGAAACCTTTATAGATGTTAATTAATATTACCTTAAAAATAATTAATAGGTTTCAATCAGGTTAGAAAAAACCCGTTTTTCTTTGCAAAAAAAAAGGGGGGGGGGGTTTGGTTTAACCCCTTCAGCCCTGAATTTTTGAATTGTGCAGATAAAAAATTAAAGCTGCACTATATAAAAGTATCTTAAATATGAAATATTATAACATTAAGTCAATTATCCAACTAATAAAAAATGTTCTAGTAATAGGACACAAGGCTATAATTGAGCAAAACGAAAAAACATTTTAAAGTACATTTTGCAGTTATTTTACATGAAACCTTTTGAAACAATTTCTTTGAGCGTGAAAACAAGAAAATACTTCAAATTTCTCACAAAATACTGCACAACCTTCCAATTTGCATCTCTGTTGTTTTTGACTCATTTCAATCATGATTTAGCCCACCATACTGTATATCTTTGCAAAGCCTAACAGCTGAATTTAATTTTTTCTTTGATGGCAATAAAATACGGCTATTATCTGAGGGCCTCCCATGTTTGGTAAGGGGTTGCTGCATTTTTTGAAAATGATAGTGTTTCTGCAATACTTAAAGTAAAATCCAGTAAATCCATTTGATTTTTCCTGTTTATTCGGTTTATGTATAATGTCAAATGATTGAAATTCCTTTTTTGAATGATGAACAGGTTTCCTTTTTAATTTAGGTAGTAGTTGTTGCATCATATTTACTATCACATGCTACTTCCTAATCTGACACCATGTCAGGCAGGCAAATCAGGAGAATTTCATAGCAGACATTCATCCTTTGGCCCATCTAAGTTTATAGCTTCTAAATCAGAATCACCTCGATAGTTTAAGCTTTCAACGGATTCAACCGTTTCAAGAATAGCCCAGAAAAAAATGGACAGGAAATTTGCCAGATTTAAATATTTTTGAAAATTTATGTAGTATAATTGGAAAGAATACATCTGAAAATCACCAAAAAACTAAATGAGAGCTTCAGGAAACAATAATTTAAGTTGGCACCATGAAACACGGACGGAAGTGTTGTAAAACATTGTGGATTTCATATCTAAAAGACTGACTGTTGTGATCAAAGTCAAGGCTGCTCAGCAACATAATAAATGATCTTTAGTTCAATTACATTTATTTATTATCCTCTTTTTGCAGAATAACTTGAAATTAATTCTTTATTTAATTTTATTCCGGCGAGCCAAAATGGATTATGATTTCTATAATAACCTATATATTTTTATGCTATTTTTTAAATATAATTATTTTTGTTCTTTAACTTATTGCTATCTTGTCTTTGAAGTAATTAATTTAACATGCTGACATTAAAAAATATTAATTATATTAATTTTTAATTTTGACGGGGGAAAGGGGGCTTAATCTTGAAAAGGGTTAGATTTCCGAAACTTGCAATACTTTTGGCCAGTAGTATATTTGCAGAATAAATATTAGATTCACATTTTCAATACAATTTCTAATTATTTTTTAGTTAAAAGTACTGAATTGGGCATGAAAAGTCTAATTCATACTATGGAATACTTTAAAGATGCAGGGAATCACATATAATATTTTGAAAACTAATAAAAGATGCATTTAACTTTTGCCTTCAGATGGCTTAACGCGTCCATTATCTTCTCTGCTGGAGATGTTCTGTCATCTACAGAGCAAAAATTACGTTCTGCTATTCTTCATGTCATAATAAATGTAATAACATACATAAATATTTTTACAACCAATACCTATTTATGATAACTCGCTCACAAATTAAAATCCAGCATTTTTCACTTGGTCAAAAATTGTTACAATTGCTAAAATTCATGATTAAAATACAATACTCTTTTGCATAAATGATATAATAAACTTACATTAGAAATTACAGTAATCATAGCATGTGCTAGTGTCATAGGAAGATTTTCAGGAGAAGCATCTTGAAAGCAAGCAATAAATAATTTTAAGCCACCCTTATCACAAAAGAAGCAAACATTGCGAAGAAGATACACCGGAATGTCCATATCCTAGTTAAAAGAAAAATAATATATACACAAGTAAGAACATAACATCTCAATAAACGATCACTGCATAGCTCTAATTCTCCATGTATAAAACAGTAACATTCTTCTTGTACAAAAAACTATTATGAATTGTGAAATATTTTATTAAATATTTGTACAGAAATAACCCATAAATCAATAGTGCAATAACAAAAAATACTTGTATTAAAAAAGAAAAAAAAATCAGTTAAAAAATGTAACACATTAAATGTAGAAACAACTTTGCGAAATACTTAACTTTAAGTACTCAAACCTTTAATTATGCAAATTATAATATGTTCTCACTAAAAAATAATAAAACTTGATAACAAGGATACTATTGGAAGATTTTCTTTTTCCTTTTCCTAGCAATTTGTTTGACAAGAAATATTTTGGTCCTTATTAGTTTTGTGTTACATGTTTTAACACTGTACATATTTTTCATGTTTTCACAATAGAGAAAAGTGCTCTTTTTGCATTCAAAGCAAAGAAGAGGTGTTTAGAAGCACTTATAGCAATTTAAAATAACACCACAAATAATAATAACAAATGTATAATTAATTTGGAACAAAAAGGAGAATATACCCTAGTAGCACAACTAGTTCAAAAAACATTCAAATTACGTTGGAAACACGTTTTTCGACGTTAAAAAACATGTTTTAAACGTCTTTTGGACTAATTGTGCTATTAGAGTAGGGGGAAATTCAAAATGTGTTCTACATAGCATATAGTTTATTCATAAAAAAATATTTTCTTTTCTTTTAATAAGGAACACAAAATTTTTTACTATGCATTTTACATCTATTAGTAATTTCATTGCTTTTTAGAAAAGATAAATTTTATATTTAAATGAAGTAAACCATAATATATTAATCAGTGATGTGAACTTGAAACAATAATTTGTCAAACTTACTAAGTGTATGCATTTACTTTGTTAAAATAAATAATCGTGAAGTGTATTTATGGCAAAAATTCCCTTTTCCACTATATCAATTTTGAAACATCAAAATTATTTAATTTATTATAAAAACAAAATAAATAAATAAATGAATGAACTTACATCTAATTTTGATTGCATGCTGTGTTTAAAAGCCATATACAAAGGAAAATTTAGAAGAAACACTTTAGAAAAAATATTGAGAATTTTTTCCTTGTCCTCCGTTGCCCATAAGCTCCAGTCTTCTTCTTGCGCATCTTTTTTCGTGGGCTGATTCGCCTTCAATTGTGGCGAATCTTTTTCCGCCTCTTCCGCAGGATTACTAGAAACATTTTTGTCTTTCTCTTGACCGCTCGCCTCTTTACTCTCACTATCTGGGGGCACCTTCTTGGGTTCGCTGTTTTTAGAACTGGACAGCGGATCTCCCTTCTGCGACTTAACATCCCTTGCAATTTGCTGTAATATTTCTATTATGCTAAGTGCAAAACCTTGAACAAGAGCATTAAATCTGTCAAAATTCTTTGGGTCTTTAAAACAACATGTACATTGCCTGGAAGAAAAGAGGTTATTTTTTTAATCTAAGAGGGGGAAAATGATTAAAATTAATACATATACCGGACAGTTCAGAATTCTTGTAAAAAACATGTAAGGGGAACCACAACAGTTGAGAATCACAGGGCAATGTGGAATCAGAAATGTTACTTCCTGTACCCGTTAATAATCACATGGAATAATAGTAAACTTTCTCACTATGATTCATCAAAAAAATAATGAATATTTCACAGAAAGCACTTGACTAAAATTAGTTATTAACAGGACTGAATATTGTGTTTTTGTGTTATGGCAAGTTTACGCAAGGGGTATCTGCCTACAGGGTGCCATGCATGGGTTAGAGACCTTTTTAAGGGGCTCTAACACATATGCATATTACATCTGGAGAAAATGGACAAAAACTCCAGACCGTTAGGTTGACAGCTGTGCAATAGGGCTGAATGCAGGACCTTTAACCATCTACCATGCTCAGTGTCTTAGCCATTTGGCCATTATGGAGTCCAAATTGATCATTCAAATAGAATTTATACATTGACTATTAACAGGTAAATGAAAACAATATTTCAAATTGGATATGCGATTCTGAATCCTCTTGATTTCCTCTATCACCCTATATACAGTGGTGGCCAAAATTGTGGACACTTTTGGAAATGTTTAGGTTTTCTAACTTTGCATGATTATAGGAAGTGCTCCGTTTCACAAAATGCAAACTCCTATATCATTTTAAAGAAAATTGAATACTGATTTCAATACACAAAACTAAATTTAAATGTGTGCAATAGAACAAAAAATATAATTCCTTCAATCTGATAAACAAATTCAGTGATGAAGTGGATTGTAATTTCTAACTTTCCAGGTCAATCACTGTTATTTTTCTGAGCTTAAAACTCTCGTCAGCTCAATGAAATATCGATGTGAAGCTGTAATAAAAATTTAAGACTACCTGAAAAACTGCTGATAACTCACTGGAATCTTCAATAACTAATGCATGTGGATAATTATTGCCGTTTAACTTTTTTGTATCACTAATATTTTAATTTTGTGTTTTGTATTAAAATCAGTATTCAATTATCTTTAAAATGATGTAAAAGAATTTGCATTTTGTGAAACAACATTTTTTATATGTATACAAACTTAGAAAAGAAAAATTTGTCTCCAAAAGTGGCCACAATTTTGGCCACCACTGTATGTTGGTACAACAGTTCTGAATCATCCTATATTGCACAAGAAAAAAAACAAAAAAAAAAAACATGCGTTTCGACTGCACAGGTACTGGAAAGGAAAACCTTTAGATGAGTTTTTAGTTGTTTTCAATAGATCATTTTAATTTAATTAAAAGCTCAATCACCTCATAAATTAAAATGCAAAACCTTAAACCAGAGCATTAAATCAATTTAAATCCTTCAGGTTTTAAACAATGTGTATTTATATATATATACATATGCCAGAAAAATTAATCACAAAATTAAATGGCCTCACTTTTTATAAATTGAGGATATTAGTTTGGAAAATCCTCATATACTATCATCATTTACTAATGTATTATATAGTCACACACCATAAAAGTCTGCATCAAAGGTGAAAAGTGTGAAAATGCAACAGTTCTTTATTTACCTTTGCATCCATGACTGAACGTAGCAACATAATGTATTCATTTCCTGCCTAAATAAATACCTAAGTTCACCTTTCTTAATCTCATTTTCATCTGAAAAATAAATTGAAGATTAATGAGGCTGAATTCTATCTCACAATCATAAATCATCAATTTCAACTGGTAAAATTAATTATACAAACATGCAAGCCACAGCTGCTTATAAAAGTTTTATTACATTAATGATTTTTTTTTTACACAACATACATTTGAATATGAGCACAATTACAGGTGTGTATTAACAAAAGGCAATTTTTATAATATTTTTACCCAAGAAAATCAGATTTAATTAAAAAAATTTATGCAACAAAATTAGATTTGATATACATACATAACATGCCATGCCAGAGATCTAGCTAGAGTTATATTTCCAAGTAAAATACTCCACTTTATTATGAACAAGTGAATTCAAAACTAAAAAAATATAATGCCATGCATAAACAGAAAGTTCAGTCGATTTAGGAAATTGTCACTAAATGTGGCACCTTTTCACTGTACTTTAAGGACTAAATATCCAATTTTGAAATATAGTGACATTTCTAGAAATTTCTCTCTTTTTTTTTTAGGGACTTTTCCGATAAATTTACAGTATTTTACCAAAATTTCTTCAAACTTAAAGTCCTCATCAGTAGTACTTTCACAAAAGAGATAAAGAGATCAAAGTATGAACATGAAAAATTGATTTGTACAAAAATGTAACACTTCAACTGTAATGTGGAGCAAGGTTTAAGATAGTAAAATTTTTTGCATAATGCAAAAAGACTTATCAAAATGCTAAAATGAAATGAATGGATTTTGACTAGTTTGTGAAAGCATTCAGAGCAAATTTGGAACTGAAATATGGAAGACAATCAGGGATAAAAGTAAAAACTTCCTGTTATGAAATGGTTATAGAATGTTTGTGGGGATAATTTTTGATTTACAGCACTGAATTGTAATATATAGAATGTACATCTGTGATTTTCAAAATTACAGTAAAAACAATAAAGGAAAAGGAGATCAGAAACTATCTCCTAAGTGAAAAATGGAATTATCTTTTTAACATTTTGCTAAAGAATTTTTGAGTTCAGCTTAAACCCTGATTTGGGCACACACTCCCTTTTCCTACTCTAAGGGTTATATAAAGCCTCCAGTAAAATATTTTTCTTTTTATGAGATTTTGTGCAAAGAAACTACTGACACCAAACATCAGTGCAGGAACATACACATGATTATATAGGAATATAGCCTTAAACACTGTGAAATTTTATACAAAGAATCAAAATGCAACAGCTGCTAACCTTAATTATGAAAAATTTAATAAGTAACACTAATGACTGTGATTTTACCTCATTACTGATGTAAAAAGGATCTTCAGCTTATTAAAACTGGTAAAATTGCTCTTATAGGTTACAAACATTGTTGAACAGTTTACTGCAAAAAAGAGGTAGCTTCAAATGTTCAAGTCTTTGGAAAACTTTAACCCTTTGAGGCGCAACGCTTTCCCAATGCTGAAAAAAGGTCAGCCATTGCCAAAGGTCCTGTAATTCTTATTGGTTCCTTTTGTTTGTCATAACATTTAATGTTATATGGTTTGAATAAATGCAGTTTTACTTAATAGGCTTGTATAAAAATGAAAAATTTATATATTGTTCCTTTAATTTGCATTATTTTAGGTACTTTTTTTACTTTCCGAACATGTACCATGTAAGGAAAGTATTGTAATCATGAAAAAATTCGAATTCGAGATTTTGGTGTATTGACACGTTTCGAGGTCTTCTGAATTCATTTATGCTATTTTTACGAGATGTATGTATGTATGTGTGTGTGTGTGTGAGTGAACACGGTAGCTGCTGAACGGGGCATTCGATTGAGCTCAAATTGGGTATATATGTTATAAACCACCATCGCAAGACCGGCATTGATTTTGGTATGTATAGGACTTATAGTTTTCCTACAGGGCTACAACAAAGATTTCTTTTACATAGTGGCCTATGAGGGAAAATTCTGGAAAGTGTGCTAGCGTTTAAACGGTACATTCGATTGAGCTCAAATTTGGTATACATGTTATAAACCACCATCATAAGACTGGTATTGATTTTGATGTGTATAGGACATATAGTTTTTCTACGGAGCTACGACAAAGATTTCTTTTACATTACATTCGATTGAGCTCAAATTGGGTATATATGTTATAAACCACCGTCGCAAGGCCGGTATTGATTTGGGTGTGTATAGGACTTATAGTTTTTCTACAGGGCTATGACAAAGATTTCTTTTACAATATGGCCTAAGGGGAGAAATTCTTGAAAGTGCGCTAGCATTTAAACGTACATTCGATCGAGCTCAAATTGGGTATACATGTCATAAACCACTGACACAAGACCGGTATTGATTTTGGTGTGTATAGGACTTATAGTTTTTCTACAGGGCTACGACAAAGATTTCTTTTACATTATGGCCTATGGGGAGAAATTCTTGAAAGTGTGCTAGCATTTAAACGGTACATTCAATTGAGCTTCAATTTGGTATGTATGTTTAAATTATTCATCGATTAAAATTTATTTAAATGCTTGGTAATGATCTTGATCGCAAGTTTTCAGAAAGTCGAGTGGAGTCACTCCAGATTTTTTAAATTTCAAACATTGATCAGTCCATTGTTGTTTATCTAGAAAAATTCATGATACATGAGGTTTTGCTGTCAAAAATAAATAAATCATAATCCCTGTGTTTAGAACATTTTATCTTTATGAACACAGTTTCATATTCATTTCATTTTCTCTGGAAAATTTATTTTAAAAAATTGAGCAACTTTTGTAGAAATTTGGCGATTGTTTCAACTGGATTTAAAAGACTACAGAACATTTAGCAACATTCCCAGGAGAAGAATTATATCCAATGTTCTGCAACATGACTTCAAACAATTGCAAATTTTCAGCAGGCACTTTGTCCAAAACTGGCAGACCATGGTAAAATGCAAAACAGATATAAAAATTGTGCAAAAAAAATGAAGAGAGAGGGCATAATAGCACAAAGGGCACTTTGCTTTAACTGCTCTGCTGAACATATACATTTTCATTTCTTTGAAAAAGTGAAATGTTCTGCAAAGACCGATTGTTCTCTGACATACGTCACAATTTTAAACACATTCTATTTCCGAAGCAACACCATAAGAGGACAGGAGACAATACATGTCATGGTCAGGGGCGTAGCCAGAAATCTTCCATGGAGGGGGGGGGGGCGTTACGACTACTACAACTCATATATGTATAGTGTGTGCAGGGGCGTAGCAAGGGGAGGTTAGGGGTCATACCCCCCCCCCCCCCCCCCCGATGAGAATTTTTGCCATACAAAATGTATCTTCTTCACTAAATATCACACACCGTATACATATATGAGTTGTATTAGTCGTAACCCCCCCCCCCATGAAAAATTTCTGCTACGCCCTGCGTGTGTGTGGTAATGTGGTGAAGATATACACTTTGTATGGCAGAAAATCTCATGGGGGGTTATAACCCCCTCCCCCCTTGGCTACGCCCCTGGTCATGGTTAAATGTTTAAATTACATTGATTGCAAATGCAGGGTTTCTACAGATTTCACAGCTTTTGCTTCCCTGACTTTCCCTGACATCTATCATGCTCTTCCCTGACTTTTTATCTAGAGTGCTTTCCTGAATTTTGCATTTCTATTTTTAATATTACATCCTTTAATCAATTTTACCCCTTTTTTACAAATAATAATAATAATAAAATCAATATACACAAAAATATTATTTGACATCACTGGATTCTAACAAAAACTATGTTTGATAATAATTTAGGATAAAATTAAGAATATTTCAACTGAACAAGATATGTTAATACAGGACACATTTTAAAATTATTTATAAGGTTAAATAAGAAAATGAAAATAAAACAATTTCCGCAGTTAGGTTCAAACAGGAAGCATTTTCTTGATTTTGCCGCAAGATTCAAATATTCTTGCATTTCCCTGACCTTTCTTCAAATTTCCCCTGACTTTTTTCCCAAATCCCTGACCAAAACTCATTTCCCTGACTTTCCAGGTCTGTAGAAACCCTGACCTACCAGCAACATCATGCTAACTTTTACCAGGGAGAGTCTTTCCATAAATTTATTTGTGTGGTTTGTATTGTATTTGAAAAGGCACCAAACTGAGATGAAAAGGATTGTAGAGGAAAAGTACCAGTTATTTTAACTCAGGGTTGGGTTTTTACCGGTAAAAACTGGTTTTTACCAGGGCATGGTAAAAATTAGGTTTTTACCGGTAAAAACCTGGGAAAAAGGGGTAAAAACCTAATGATACAATAAACTCCCAGAGTCATAAACTGCATATTATTGGTATTTATAAAACTGTATTTTCATGTGATTGATGTGGATATATCATCATCAGGACATACTAAGGATACAAACTACATTATGTAATAAATGTATATTTACAATTTTCATTTAAGTAAAAATTATTCAACTAGCCTGCATTACATAATTGTAATAAATATTGTTATGTGCCTTCTCATAATAATAGTTTTAATAAGTTTAATAATGATAAATGTACATTAGCATCTATAACTTTGAATTCTTGTAAGATGAAAACATGGATAAAAGTTTTCTGTGTTTATGATATTCCTTAAAATAAACTATTTTCGTATAGCATTCTTTTACTTACCAAATCAAACACTGAATTAGGTGAATATTGTTATATGGAAATGGAAATAGTGGTATTAAATGTCCTGAACTTTTATCCCTGAGAAAATGAAAAAAGAGCAGATAAATCTTCATTGTTTGCTTCTGGATTAAGGCCGATTGACTGCACTAAAGTCCTAGTCTTATAGGAGGATATCTTCGTATCTCTAATGGATCCTAGTCAGTATTTATGCGCGGTTTTTGAAAAAAAAAAAAAAAAATCCACAGAAAACTCCGAACAGCTAGATCAACAGGCACGACCGGGGTATGAACCTGGCACCTCCCACCATCCAGTTTCGAGAGCAGAAACTCTCAGCCATTGGTGCAGAGATAAATCTTCAAAAAAGTGACAAAAAATAGTCAAACTAATAAGTTTTTCTCAAAGGTTGTAAAAACCCTGGTAAAAACATGTTTTTCCAAAGACGGTAAAAACCGTAGTAAAAACCGGGAAACACCATCAGACGGTAAATACCGTCCAACCCTGTTTTAACTTGCTAAAAATTATCAAATCAATACAGAATTTTATGGTTGCATGTACAGAGTGGTATATACAATGGTATCTATCCATTATTGTACAGCAAGTATACTTTTTTTAGTGCTGAGAAGAATGCATCTACAGCATATAAAAAAATGAGGTGCATTGCAAAATAGTGCATGCTTTTCTTTTATTCTTTTAAATTTGTTTTCAAAATGTTTCATAACTTCTCTAAGTTGACTGTATGTAAAAGTGCATGATGCAGCTTTTTAAGAGATAGTTTAAATTTTATTTTCTAGACTTTGGCACACAGAATTCTTCATAAAGTTGCTCAAAGAACAACTTTGCTGATATAGCAGTGAAACTTCTATGAGCGACCATTCAGGGGCAGCCGTAGGATAAGTGGTGCCCCCTGCAAACATAAAAAAGGTGCCTCTTTTATATTTTTTTCAAGCTTCGAGAGTCGAAATGATGCACCTTTGAAGACGACACCTCGATGCGATGCTTACCTTGCTGACTGTGTCGGGCTGCCCCTGCCTCTATTAAGCGACCCCCCCCCTCTCCACCAAGGACCAACTTTTTAACCCTTTATAAGGCCGTGGTAAAATACTTACCACCTACGGTCTATTAAATACAGAAATCAACTTTCATTAGTGAATTTTCTGATTTTTGTTCAGTTATTATATTGGATGTCTATTTTTTCCATACATATAGATCTAAATTATATTTGGCTTACGAACTTTTCTTTCATTTGTAATTTTAAAGAAAGTTTGAATAATGACTCGAAAATTGAGCATAAGAATCATTATATATATTTTTGCGTTTAATTCCGTGTACAAGTAGGAGGTAGTTTTCCGACTTTGATTTTGTGTATAATTAATGTATTCCACTGCAAAATTTCTATGTTTGTTAAATACTTGTTTCTCCAATTTTCACGTGGGATATTACAGTAGAGGGAAAATATATAAATTAATCCTAAAAAATGGGCCAGAAAAATTCCAAGTAATTTCGACTCTCTGCACATACACTCACCTTATAAAGGTTTAAGGCACCAAATTTTTACCCTAGTTACATAATGTTAAAAGATCTAGAAGAGGCCGCAAAATTCCTGTAAGTGACCGGATCCAGCTCCATGCCCGAAAATAGACTTATTTTTCAGGCTTTGATGTGGCGGAATAAAGTAAACAACCGCCACATTCCAAACCAGTCGCTCTGTAAATTGACAGCAGGCACGATTACAGGTACAAATTTTTTAGGTTCCAGGATGTCTAGGAAATGAGTTATTTTATCGTTGGAGCAGCGTACTGATGTGGGAGTTACACGGATTAGAAAATTAGGAGAGGAAGTTGGTGGTTATATTTGGTTGTGGGAAAACCCAAAAAGTAAATTTTAATGCAAATAGTTTTTATCAGGGCAAATTCAGAGTGGATGAAGAATATCAGGATAAATGATCATTTGTCAGATGTAACAACAGGGTGTCTACCAAATTTCTGAAAGTCAATTTCCTGACTTTTGGGAGGTCCCGGGAAAAAAATTCCTGACCAATGCATTTTACTTTGGGGAATTGCACAATGCCCTCTCCCTTGTATTTATATTTGCATATTTTGTACAACTTCTTGAAATACAGGATTAAGCTTTCATCAATTAAAAGAAACAGAAGTAGTCGCAATTTATGATAGAATTAACTAACTGTTCTTGGAAAGACGGTCCTAACCCATAAGTTACCAAGTAAGATAATTTGTCTTTTACCCTCCCATCACGATTAATGAGCCCCCATTTTTCTCTCCTTATACAAACACATCGCTTGATGCTTTCGCGGTCCGAAAAATGCATTGCAGTTGCTTTCGGTTCCAGTCTGACAATTAAAGAGGAAGGGTAAAAAAAAGAACACGAAAAAAAAATTGATTCTTTTGGTGAATTTTCCAGACCCATTACCCAATTTCCCGGTTTTTTCCAGACTTTCTGGACCCATTTTCCAATTTCCCGGCTTTTTCCAGACTTTCCGGAGCGGTAGACACCCTGAACAAATAAATTAGAGAGGGAAGTACTCTCGGAGACAGAGAAAAGAATGAAAGAATAGAAATTTTTTTAAATATTTCATTAAATTAAAATTTTAAAAATATGTTTGCACAATTGCTTATGTATTAATATGCAATTCATAAATAAAAATCTAACAATATTTCTTAGCATTTTTATTTTTGCTGTTTATACTTCTTTAAGCGACTACTTCCCTTAACGACAGATTTTTCGCGAAACGAACAGTGGTTAATCCGGAGAAGATTCATCAGAATTAATACATAGAATAAATAAAATAAAATAAACAGGGGTAACTGTACTGCCTTTTAAATTCATGAGTTTCAGGGACATGCAAAATACAATATTTAGTGTCTTGCTGAACTTTACTAAATTTTTATTAATTTACAAAACCCTTTTTAGGGGAAAATAGATAGAATATGCACTTTAACAACCCCTCTGTATAATATGTTAAATACTGAAAGAGTATATTATGGCATCAAAAATTATTTTATTCAATAATTATTCCTATTCATTATTATATTACATCCATTAGTCAAAAAGTTAAAAGAGCCCTTAAAAAGCAAATTTAAAATTGATGAGTTTTTAAGGTGTGTACACCTTGAATTATGAAATATTTAATAATATAGCCCCCAACTCATTTTTAAAAACTATGATATTTATTTTTGAAAATAGATGAGCTCAATTAATGATTTCAAATTCTCTTTTACAGTTATTATGAACAATATCACCAATCATATATTTTATAGCTTAATAGTGTTGCTTATTGAAAAATGTGTAAGCTTTCTTAATTGCACAGACAAAATAAGGTTTGGCTCAGCCACACTATGGTCATATTATGCACTTACATAAGAATTAAACAGGAACTTATGTTTGAAACCAAATTTGAATGAATATGACTAAATATATGACCAATAACTATAATCTCATTAACCAACGGTGTAGAATTTAACTTAGTTCCCTGATTAAGCTATAAAAATGGAACACAAACACAATTCGATAATAAATATCAGTTAATGTCAGTTTTAATAGCAATGTCAGATGTTTGTAGCTAACAAACGTAAGCAATTGACTTAGACATATCAATTATGTAAAACTGAAAACATAGTTCTGCAATACAAGTAATTTAATTTCATTATTTTAATCGAATTACTTAGCATCACATTATCAAAAATACTAATCGTAAATATTAGAAAGCAAGTTTCATCTAAATTATTACTGTTTTAAGATCAAATTAAGTGTGTGATTCTACGAGTACGTTGCAATCTGCAACGCCGTAACATTCGTCGATAATCGTTATGCTGCAACCCTTATGCTGAAATTATAAAATGAAACTTTAAACCGATTAAAACGCCTTACGAAAATGAAACTGAAGTTCAAATGCTGAAATTAGTCGATACATAAACAAACGGTAGACGCATTACATTTCGCATCTTTTATACTTAACTACATTTAACCCAGCTCTTTTAGAAAAATTACCGAAAGGTTCAAGTATAAAACAAAATAAAATTTATAAAAATCTACTCGAGTAATCAAAATTGTTACTAGTACCGAATAATTTGGTTTCCAAATAAAATTACTATATCGGTGAAATATACGTAATGGCTAGAAGAAAAAGTAATTAGTCCCCTGCTAATAAAAAAAGAAAATGGAATTTTTTTTATTATCATTAAAGGTAAACAAAAATATATCGCAGAAGCGGAGTGTTATGCCCACATCAAGACTGGATACCAAAACAAAATGAAGAAATATGTAAAGCTGCATACATCTTTGAAGCAGTTCGATGACGTCTGTACAAATATCACACATTTCCAAAGTGAAGAAACGAACATTGGGGAAAATATTCACATTAAAGAAGTTTAAATTTCAAAATTTGTCACAAAATATTTCTAAAAAATTTAAATATAAGCAGAAATTAAATGCTGACTGAGTTCAACGCCATTAATGCCGCTTTAAACACGCGGTTGATGCCACGGAACGGCGAATATTCATAAATATCTCCAAGAACATTTCAAGTTGATTTATTAAGAAAAAATAAATTAATGATAAGGATTTTTTAAAAAATCGCTCAAAAATGCTTTTTTTTAATACAAAAATTTGTAATAATTACACTTTCAAAAATACAGCTTTCTTCTAATATGCTAATTAACTTTCTTTACTGTTCGAATGATTGATTGAAACATGAATAAATTATTTTTCCATTTTACGAAAAAAAAAAAAAAAAAAACAATGCAATATCATAAAACAGGATAAAAGTAAACACATATTTTTTAAAAATCACTAAATTACTTTGGAATATTCTTAACAAATTGGAATCCGAAAGTTTGCGGGATCCTTTCGATTTACAATATACTACAGCGTATCTTTTTCGTAGCATCTAACATTTTTAATACATCTAATGCACAAAACAAAATCCGTCCTCCAGTCTATTATTATTGTGTATTAAGACAAATCTACAGATGGGGTATCTGCCTATGGGGGATGCCTTCTGCGGGGGACTTTTAAAGAGGCTCTAACGCGTATTCACTTTGTATTTGAAGAAACTGCATCAAACTCTAGATGTTAGATCGATGGTCCTGCGGCAGTCCCCAAGGCGGAACATGATTGAACAAAGTGGTGCGCTGGCCAATATAAATCTGCTCTGGCGATAGAATGAAAGTGCAATATAATATTTTTACTTGGAAGTAATAATTACCCTCGTTGAACTCAGGTTTAACCTTTTCATTGCTATCGTTTCTTAATCACAGCAGTGATGATCAACCTTCTGTAATGTGTGTTGCTTTCAAGCGTGAAAGGAACATGGGTGCCCATAGAAATTTTTTGAGAAAGTGAGGGGGGCAAACTTAAAAAATTTCTAGACGGGACGAATTTCCCATTCGTAACAATTTGAGTATCTGTTTCGCTTTGTTATGCACGTTTGTTTACATCATAACACAATATACTAAATCTCCAGGGGAACAAATGCTCTACCTCCTCCCCCCCCCGACAAGGGGGGGAGGTGCTCAATGTAAGGTATATTTGAGCTTATTGTAAGGTATATTAAAACATTATAAAGCTTTAAACACTAAAATTCCAGAGGTGCTTTGTTTCAAAGAACTAAATCTCAGATACTATATTGCAAAGGCGGATCCAGGGGGAGGGCGCAGGGGGCGCGCGCCCCCTCCGAGAAAAAATATATTTACACTAGATAAATGGGTCTTTCACCAATATTAAGTGGGCTTTACACTAGATAAAATGAGTATTCACAATTTGCGCCCCCTCCGGAAAAATTTTCTGGATCCGCCCTTGCTATATTTTTAAAATGTACAAAGCAATATTTTGAGTGATTTTCTTCGAATGATAACTGAATTACATAGCCATGCTAAAATCATGGTTATGATAGGAAATTTGTGTGTATTCTGTGTACTTTTTATAAATTACGATAAAAATATTGGGTTGGGCCATCCCTTTCAACAACGACTGCTTGCTCGGCAGTTCCTTACGGAGGTTGTGCAAACCGGCTTTATTCACAGAAACGTTAACGAACATTACAGGACAGAACAGTGCATGCGCCCTTATAAAGTTTGCGGTATCTAAACTACCTCCAAAAAAGACCGTTGATTCTCAGCTGCAGATGGGCCTTTATTCCTGAACTGGTCTAAACGAGCGGTTCTGTCGATGAAAAACCGGCGAACTATTTCATATCCAAAACTGCAGCTATGGTCGTCGATCAGTGCAGATTTCTCAGTGGTTAAACTTTTACTAAAATTCTTTTAAACAGATTTATAGTTTAGTGTTGCTCTTTTAAAATCTAATATATATAATGTGTGCGTGTAATAAAAAGAGGACGTTGCTACGGTTTGGAGCGGCGTTTCCAGACAGAGAAGCGAGCGGCGCGAAGGGTAAGGACTCTGGCTCAGAGTCTTCCCCGGTCGCCCGCTGCTAGTACTCGTAGTCGGGTCAAGGGTGGAAGAAATAAGTCCGATTGCGATTTATCAGACTACATAATTTTATTGGGTACTTAGATGCATCTTTGTTTGGCAGCTGAGGTCACACGGAAGCGTCCCTCCTGGGCTGATGCAGCCCCCTTTTAACAACTTTTGAGGTCGTGTCACATGATCAAAGCCCGTTGCAATTATTGGCCAATCCCAAAAATTGGGCAGCGGTTTTTCAAGGTCTGTTATGACTTTTAAGACGCCTTTGTGGCTGGCTGCCTGGACCGTCTACAAAATTACAAAGGAATTGCAAGGGACCGTGTAGTAATTGCAGTTTTTGAAAGCGGATTTCTTTGTTCCAACTGAATTAAACTGCGTAGTTCTAGAAATATACGATTTTCTTGGGTTTTTGATTTGTAATGTTATATATATATATATATATTGTCATACAGATTTATCCTATGGTTTTCTCTCCCCCCTAAAAATATACCTTTACATTCTGTAAGAAAGTCATTTTTCCAATTACAAAAATAAGATGGAGAGAGAGAACCCGTAGAGGTCATAGAGACGCCCATAGGATAGGAGCTACAGCTGCCGCAAACAATGGGATGATAGCTCTGTCCTTTTGGATACACTTGAAAATGAAATAGTAGCTCGTCACTGAACCCAGGTTTAACTTGTTCGCTCTCATCGCTGAAATGACACAGCTTTCGCACATGCGACCTGCCGACCCGTGTTCCTTTAAGTATGGGTCACTGACAGTTCCGGGAGGACTGTCCTTCAGCTAAAGATAATACCTATTTGCGAGATAATACCGATTTGCAATATCAATAATGAAAGCTAGCAGTTTATATGGATTGTAAAAGGAAAGACAGTGCGGCTTATCTCCATGGGAAAATTCGACGCACGCTACTGAGTTCCGACAATTTAATACAGTGAATAACAATAATTTTGAGTAACGACGGTGCTTGCCCAATGTTGGGATCTAGCAGAGCATTCAAATTCAAAAACCTATTTTGGAATCTGGATAGCAACACTTTTCTCATTAAAAGAATCTTCTCCACTGTTTCTCATCAATGATGTCTTCATGTTTCTCATCAATGATGAGAGTGAATGAGTTAAAACTGTTTAAAATAAAAAATGAATAATAATAATAATAAAGAATGGCCCATTTCTGATGAAATTCTTCGCTGCAGGGGCGTAGTCAAGGGGGGGGGTTATGGGGGTCATAACCCCCATGAGGAATTTTTTACCATACAAAATGTATTCTTCACTCCTTTATCACACACATGTATGCATACATGTGAGATGCAGTAGTCGTAACCCCCCACCCCCCCCATGAAAAATTTCTGGCTACGCCCCTGCTTCGCTGTATTCAATGTTAGTCCTCCCTTAAAACTTTTGTTTTGTGCTGATATTTTTTCCTCCCCCCACCTCTCTTTTCACGCCATTAAAATGGAGTGTCAAGTCCACAAAAAAGAACGTTTTTGATACCTCTTTCTTTTGCGTGTAATCAAGCTGTCAAAGACACAGGAGCTGCTCAAGTAGTAGTTTTTTAGTAGTCTAGGGAAAGAAGGTTGTATATCGGCGAAAGTTCTGGCTTTTACGCATTTTTTTTCCCATGTAAACAGCGGTTAACGAGGATGGAAAATTTTATTTTTTTTCAATTGTTTGGTATTCTCTTAGTGAAGAAGGGGATGCAAATTAATATTTGTATCTGCCAGTTATGAAATTTGCAGAAAACAAAATTTGTGTCGAAATATGAAGGTGTTCTTGCATTGTAGATATATATCCTTCGATACTTAAAATACTTATAATAAATAACTCAAAATAAAATGCAAATTAATATTTCTGTCATAGCGTTTGAGGATAACCCCTCCCCCGTGTCCTACATATTCGCATGACGTCACATGTATAAGCGTTGTAGACTGCAAAAGTCACATGCTAACGAACGCACTATTAATCTCAATGATTAGGGACGTAAATACTCAAGAGATTCTTTCCCTTCGATTAAGGAAAGCACACAAGCTTCATTCCATCTTGCCATGCTCATGTATGAGATAGTACATTCCGAAACTCACCACTCATTTTTCTGCCAAATGTTAAAAATTGGTTACTGTTGACAGTTCTATTTGTTGGGTTTCGGTATTTGCCGGCCCCTTTAACTCTTCTAGAAATCGATTTGAAGTGGTATTTTGACATTTAAACAGCAGCGATTGAAAATCTTCCGGCAGAATTTGTTTCCAAGGGATGGATTACAATTCATATTTCATTTTAGATTTATTGGAGTGATTTTATGAAGGTTAGATGGAAACATTTTTTTTTTTTTTGGTCATTTTAAAACATTCGTATTGATACAATGATTTGTATTTGAATAAAATGTGATCATGATATTACTGCGAACTATGTAACAGTCATATATTATATTTCTTATTTGCAGTTTTATATATTACCGGGAGACTATATTAATTATTGATTACACTTACAAAAAACGATTCTATAAATCTAAAAAAAAAGGGGCCATAATTCGCTAAGAGATGAGATTTTTGTATGGTTAATATGTTTGTTTTTTGGCAAATGGTTTTTAACAAATTGGGGAATAAAAGAGATGGAGAAGGGTGGAAATCGAATTGTTAGATTTAGTAGGAAATTGTTTAAACTATATAATAACAATGCATGGATTAATTATTTTAACCTTCAAGATTTAATATCAGAATTTAAAAATAGAACTAGTAACTCTGTCAGTGCTCTGACTTTAAGATCACTAATTGTCTTTCTTCTAGTGGAACACTGCATAATTTTGGAAAATTCTACTGTGTTATGCAAACAAAAACATTTTAATATTACATTCTCTTTGACACAATCATGACAGTAGTGTGAATGTTGTGTCAGTGATCTCCTCAGGAATTTTTGTCACTGGGCAGCATTATGGTATTATGAAGTTGTAGTGTGTAATTCTATCAAATTAAAGTTTTCAAAATAATATTATGATTTTTCTGCACTGAAGATAGCATATACCTGTATATCTCAAATGCCAGTTCATGTCTTACGTTTAAAAAAAAAAAAAAAAAAAAATAGTCTATTGATGGTTCAAATTTCATTAAATTCAACTGTTAGGTCACTCGTATCTCAATGTACCACTGTATGTTTATATTAAGGCTGTGTAACCTGACGAGCGAAAGTCGAATCGGGGACTGGGGCAAAAGCTTGAAATATGGGTGGTTTGGGGGTCCAAGCATACATGCCGCGCCATCTTTATTCATGTAATGGACACAATTGTTAGCTGTATTTTTTAGAATTTCTCTGAAAAATTTTAGAAATATAATTATAACTTCAAAATTAAAACGATAAAATGGACTTTTCTTGATGTAAAATATTGTAGTAAGTATTAGAGAGCAGCGCGAGTTGATTTTTTCAAATGAAATTCAATTGAAACGTGATAAAACTGCTGAAATTCTTTGAATTTCCGTCTGAAATATCATCTTCATTTATTTACTTATTTTTTAAATTAAATTGCTCCTATAAACTTAATGTTCATAAAGCATCGTAAAGTAGTTTCAGAAGAACCATTATAAATTTTTCAGTAGCTTTTCTACTGTAATTTTATTTTAAATCTTGATCAGAAGTCATGTTCATTAGGTTTCATAAACAATTACGAGTTTCAATTATAAAATTTGTAAAAAGCAAAATGCAGTACATTTTTGGCCCCAAAACATTCTTAATACATCTATAAATTTATATTTCAAAGTTACTTTTGAAAGAAAATTTTTCAGTCAGCCAATTTTGAATTTGAGTTTTTAAAAAAATGTTTCTTCTTCTTTCTTTTTATGAAAACTGACTGGTTATTCAGATTTTAAATTTGCAGTAGTCCACAGTACAGTTCCCGAAGAAATATTCTGAAAAATTTCATTGTTCTAGGAATGTAAGTTATTTTTTTATCTGTAGTGAAAGTTTATCAAAAAGCAGACTTCTCCGAAAAAGTGGCATGTTTAATAATTTTTTTTTCAAAAAATGAAGTAACTTTTCAAATTTGAAATTTGTTTCAGTTCACAGTATGGTTTCTGAAGAAACAGTCTAAAAATTTTCATAGTTTTAGTATCATAAGTTCATTTCTCATCTTAAGTGAAAGTCTATCAAAAACGTTTTCCTCTGAAAAAGTGCCAAGTTTCACTATTAAAAAAAAAAAAAAAAATTAAATTGTTTTTCAAAATTTATCTCAATGTCAGTTCCCAATCTAGTTTCTGAGGAAACATTCTGAAAATTCTCATAATTATATCATCGTAAATTTATTTCTAATCTTGGGTAAAATTCGAGAAAATAGCGTTTTCTCTAAAAAAGTGACAAGTTTAATAATATTTTTTAAAAAATTAAATAACTTTTCAAATTTTATCGCAATGTCAGTTCTTATTCTAGTTTTAGAGGAAACATTCTGAAAATTCTCAAAGTTATGTGATTATAAGTTTACTCCCTATCTTGGTCGAAAATCAACCGAGATCCTCCGTTTTCAGGTAGAACAGCCTTAAGGGCGTAGCTTGAAGAAATAAAATGCCCCTTACAAAATTGGTACACAAATTCAGGGGCGTAGCCAGAAATTTTTCATGGGGGGTGGGGTTATGACTTTTGCAACTCACATATATGCATACATGTGTGTGATAAGGGAGTGAAGAACATACATTTTGTATGGTAAAAAATTCCTCATGGGGGGAGGTGGGGGATGGTTATGACCCCCCTAACCTCTCCCTTGGCTTTGCCCCTGCACAAATTAAAATAAACTAATTGTGTTAGGGATTCGAAAAAATTATGGATGATTCTTTATAAGTTGAACCACAAACTGAAATAAGTGGAAAAAGGGTGCTTTTTTGAAATTTTAAGAAAAAAATTTTTAAATGTCGAATTGCTCAGCAAAAATTTTCAAAAAGTGACTTATTCTGCAAAATTTTTGATTTATAAGAGATTTTTTTTCTGAAAGTTTTGACAAATAAATACATGCACTGGAAAAAAAAAAAAGAATAAAAAACCTGTACAGAGTTTGCTGGGTTGGATCCAATTGGGTCAAACCCAATGAGTTTTTTTTTTTTTTTTTTTTTTTTTAAACCCACAATTTTGTCCACTTTTGGGGTTTTTCAAATTGAGAAGACTGACTTTGATAAAACAAATAAAATAACTATATGCAATTTAAATTTAGTTTTTATTTTTATAAAACAAACACTTTATATACAGTCAACTCCGGTTATAGTAGTTTCAGCTATAGTGAATGTAAATTGTTAGTCCTGATTCACTTACATAAGAAATCTATGTAGCATTTTTCGGTTTTAGTGAACTTGACTTCGGTTATAGTGAACCTAAAAAAACTGAACTTTGATAATTCTGGAAATGGCAAAGATGAAGTTTTTTGATGCTTACATTCTCAAAGGTTGTGTGTATTGTATTCGATAAATACACAAAGAGATCATCAAGCATCTGTTCTGAAATACAGGGGAATTGTCAGTGGCTAGGCTAACATAGCGTAGAGGGGGGGGGGGGACAATAGCGCACTAGAGAAAGGGCTTTAGACTCTTGACTGCTGTGAAACCAGGAATTTATTCATTGCAGTGATGCATACTTATCTTTAGCGCTCCAATTCCCTTGCAAAACAGCCCAAGTCTTGTGGTGTATGCCTCCCCACACTCCTTTTGTCCGATACCCCCCAGTGCCTCAGTCCATAAGCTCATCTTTTCCACCCTGCATGAAAGGCCGTGATACCCACACTTCCACAATGAAGAAAGTAGCAATTGACAATTTTTAAAAGAAACATGCAACTTTTTTCATTCTCATTCTTGAACAGAAAGAAAAGACCACAAGCACTTCAATCCAATGCATCAAACTGTGTGGCTCCTAATTGTATTCACGCTTGCTATCCGGGGACTTCTGTAAAAGGGGATTAAATTCTTAATCGGTTAGAATCAATGGCATTTTTCAGCTACTAAGCACTTAACAAAAAATAGGGTACATTTCATGGTGAACAAAAACAGACATGTCTCTCTTCTCCTTGACCAATTCCATTTTAAATTCCCGGTACAATTGCACAGGTTAAGGGTTACCACTACTTGCTATTGCTTGATTGGCTATAGCACTTTCCAGCTAATTGAATGGAATCTCCCAAGTTATTGTAGCACTTAGGATTAACAAGACATAAGTACGATTAATTATGTTTGATTTACACAAATATTCAGTGTGGGTATAAAACACTATTTTTTACTTATGTATATAATGTATTCCTTGTTCATATGAGGACACTTCGCTTATAGTCAATGAAATTTGCCGGTCCCAGAGGTTCACTATAACAGAGTTGACCATATGTATATCGGGGGTCAATCCAGGAATTTTTTCCAGGGTTCCATTTTTGTGAAGCTGCATATTTTTGTGAATTTTAATATCTATTTTCGTGAATTTCAACATATATTTTTGTAAATTTTCATTAAAAGTTTTGTAAAAGTCACTAAAATAATTTACAAAACTAATTAAAATATATTGTGAAATGCCAATGAAGGATTATTTTAATCCATTCTATTTTTGGGAACAGGCTGTTTTAAACACTTATAATTTTGTGAGGTGGCTGTTTTAATCAATTGTAATTTTCTGAAGGGGCTGTAAAACAGACCTCAATTTCGTCTGCATCAATCTGTGTATATATATATATAAATTATACAAGGGTTCCAAGAGGTTTTTAGGTTACAAGAAGTTTTTAAATATAACAATACCACCCTTCAGTTTCACTTTCTTTCATGTTTTCTTTCAGAGAACGTTAAAATTTAAGTTACCTTGTCAAGTCTTAACCTATTTCTTAGTTTTGTTCATACATTTCCGAATGTGAAAAAGACATGCTAGATTGAAGCAGAACTTAGTGGACGAGTAAGCAAATAGGGCAAAAAACAAAATCCATCTGGCAATTTTTTAAAACTTCTGGATGTTTCTTTCTGTTAAAAGCCACCACTTTCAATTTGTGTCTGTAAAGTTCAATAACATTTCTGTAAAACATATTTTCTGGAAACAACTGGCAATCTTTTATCTTAAAAGCCAAGAAATCAGGTACCCAATAGTAAGGCAAAATAAATTTTTATGGTTTTTGATAGCTTTATGAGAACAGAAAGGCATAATTTAATGTTTAATACAGAAATTTAAAATTTAAGAATATCACTGCTAAATTGGAAATGTTTTTAAAAGATAATTTTCTGAAACTTAAATTTGTCAAATAATCTGTACATATGTAATCAGATAGGGGCATAGCCAAGGGGGAGAGATATCAGTATATATATCCCCCCTAAAATTATTACATTAGCTAGCATGAGGTTTCAGATGTGTTCATCATCCACATATTTCATTTATTTATGCTATGAATATATTTCCTGGCAATTCCCCTGTATCAAATGTACTATAAATGTGTAATTTGTTAGTTTTTTTTCCCAGCTAATAATATGGGTTTCTAAGAAAAAACTAGTTTCAGAAAAGAAAAAAAAAAAAAATGAAAATCTCTGAATTAAGTATTTTTTGGGGGGACTTTTACTTGAAAAATGCATGTGGGTTAGTTTTTTTCTAAAAACATTTGAGGTTTTTGCCAGCTTTGAACCTGTATCAGGTATATTAATTTTTTAGTATAGTAAAGCTTTTAAACAGAGAAATTGGTTCTTATATATTATGCTGTCAACCAATCCGAATGGAGATTAAAAATTTTGCTGATCAGAATTCTTACTGCTTTCAAGATTAAAAATGGTAATGTATAAGAAGTAAACAACTACCTAATATAATAAAAATAAAAATTAGTAGGGATTAGCATTGTTGTTTACTGTTAGTGCAATTGAATTGCACGAATTGGGGGGGGGGGGGCAGATATTAGCAAAAATTGTCTATACTGCATAGTTTTTAGAGACATTTTAAAAATTTTGAAGTTCACAATGTAATTAGATTTTTCTTTTTATGTACAAAAATCAGATGATTTTTTCAAAATAAACTTATTAAAATTTAAATGTTATAAAATTAGAGATGGGATTAAAAAAAAAAAATCCCTGCTTTTTAGGGTGAGAACTTCGGCTACCTTTCTCTCTCCTAGAGTCTATGGATTACATGCTAAATTACTTAGTATATTATTTTAAAAACAATGTTTTTTTGTTTGTTTTTTGTTTTAGATTTCCATTCAGCCATGCCTGTTGAATGGATGGAGTCATGGGTTTATAGACTTCTGCAAAATTTGCTCGGTTATGCCTCTGTAGCTGTGCCTGGTGCCATTCTAGTTCATTATTTGAAAAATGCAAAGTTCCTCGATGTATCTGGTACGCTAATTTTCTTATTTCATAAACTTCAAAGTTGAGTTTAATTTTGCTATATACTAGTCTAATACATATTCTTTGGTCTTTGCTTGAGAATAAACATGTTAAGGTACAATTTTTGACCAGTAATCCTACTACATAGTTATGCTGATCACTGACTCTTGAACCATTCCTGCTCAACAAGATAAAACTTTTACCACCATTACACCAAAAAAGATTAAAAAGATATCTACACCGTTTGTACAATCTGCTTGAAATGTTTTATAATTATGTGTAAAAAAAAAAAAAAAGAAAATAGTCTGTGCTACTTTAAAAATCTGAAAATCTACCTGTTCCTTAAATTTCAAGCAATTTTTGTTATTTTCAGCTCTATTTTATTTCTGAGACTAAACAACATGAATTTTTTGCATGACAAAGTTAGGTGTCACAAGTGATCATGGCAGGGTTACCAGACCTTGAAAGGAAAACTGGGATTCCAATTCATTTGAAAGTTTTACTAGATTATCCAGTTTAACTTTTTATCACAAATAAAATGATTTCCACTGCATGAAACATTGATGTGAAAGGCGATGCTCCCAGAAGGAAGAGGAAATCTTGAATGCGAAAAGTTTATGCCCTTTTTTACGATGAAATTCTGATTTTGGTATGTAATAAAAATTGAATATGAAATTACTTATTTTAAGGGGATAAAGATGAAATATATTGAGTCCAGACATATTTTTCTAGCACTCTTTGTAACTGCCTCCACAATAGCCTTCTAGTTTATCTAAGTATGAGAAAGTTTCGTAAAATGTCTGATTTGCTGTTTCAACACTGTGGAATAACTGATAAGAGAATTTTTATTTATTGCCATGGTGCATGCACCACATGGCCATAAATCTGCTCCAAAATTGTTAAAATCAGCCATTGTTGGAATGTGTACTCTGAGTTATTATAAACATTTCAATAACAGTACATGCGCATTAATGAATGTCACAATTTCTGACTTCAAAATTGATTGACAGAATTGTGAATTCTGCATCTATGCCTTGGTTTTAAATAATTATTGTAATTTGTAGAAAAAGTACTATGTCATTTATATGTTTAAAACTTAAAATTTCAGTGAGTGTGGCCTTTCTACTGATTTGGCACTTGTTTGTGCTAAACAAAAATTTTATGGATATTGTTGCAGAATACTCTGCTTGTTTCTGGGGTTCGTCACCAAAAATAAGTCCCCAAAAGTGAAGTGACCAACATTTACACATGGTATTTCTGACAATCGATTGGCAACAACTGATCCAGCAGACCCACCACCAACTAGAAAGAACAAATAAATAAATTTGAATAATAATAATAAAAGCACTCCAAGAATTAGGCGTTCTAAGAGGCCTGACCAAAGGACAAAAATTTCTTTCGACTTGGACAAAAATTTCTCGAGATTTCTAGAAACCCATAGGAAAACAATGGGGAAACCGAAACCTCCATATCTCCGGTTCTAGTTGATCGATTTTGACGCAACAAAAGCTATTTGAAGCATAGAATACGAATTTTGAACTCTTTTAAGCCCCAGAACAGCGGTTTGCCCTGAAAATTCCTAACAATATGAAGGAACATTAGCTTATTACTATGGTATTCTACAGGGAAGACCAGCCAGTTGTTTTCTGCAAACTTTGCTGTGTTTATTTGGTGTGTATCTTTTTCACCTTGAGTGCCAGATTATGGTCTTATTTTCTGTCCCTTTCTGAATCATTTTGAACCACTTCCCACCCTTCTCTGCTGTAAATTTACTGTGATTTTTTCTGATTGCTGACATTACTCCACCTTTCTTGCAGTCACAAATGCAATAGTGCTGCTCTAGGACAATCTTTCTCACCCTTCCTTAAAAAAAAAAAAAAAAAAAAAAAAAAACTTATATGGGTATTAGGCATTTTTTTTAATAGCATAGTATGAGTATCACATATACAGACTTCTTTAGTGTATAAATATCAGTACATTCATGAAGGTAAGTCCATTTTCATAATTTCTTACCGTAAATGCCGGCGTATAACACGCACCTATAATTTTAAACTTTATTTTTTAATTTTTATGCATATCCTCCGTATAACGCGCACCCTTTACTTTGCAATCACAGACTTGCCCTATGGAATCCAGAAAGTCTTTTAGTTTGGGATATGTTCAGATCGCATTTAACGGATAACATAAAGAAATTAATGAAAGAGTGTAACACACACATGGCAGTTATCTAGGCGGATTAATGCCATTAGTTCAACCTTTAGATGTGTGTATTAATAAACCATTCTAAGGAATTTTAAAATGATTTTGGAATACGTGGATGTTGGAAGGAGATAAAACATTTACAGAAGGAGGTGAAATGCATCATGCCCGTCTAGAAATAGTGTGTGAGCGGATAATACAAGCATGGAATGAAATTAAACCTGATATAATTAAAAAGTCATTTAAAAAAAGTAGTATATCGAACAATCTAGATGGAACGCATGATAACTATTTATTTATGGATCAGAGTAACAGTGATAGTGAAGATGAAACTGAATTTGATCATGTGCCTGAAAATATTAATGGAAGATGAATATGATGAGCTTTTTATGCTGTTCAATAATGAAAATTGAAGTTCATAAGGTATCTCATTTCTATTAAATAACAACATTCAGGTACATGTAGAAATTCATTTTTTTATGCTCATCTTTTCCTTATTTTTAAATTTATCATTTATATAACCGGCGTATAACGCGCACCCTTAAATTTCGACCTTATTTTTTTTATGAAAAGTGCGTATTACCCCGGAATTTACGGTAGTTGAAACTGTCACATGCAATTTAAGTTAGTGTAACATTTTTGTGCCATTTTCTTTGAGTACTGTGTTTATTCTGATGTAGCATATTTTCCTGAAATTACGGTAATCTTAATATGTTTTATCATAAATGAGTAGTAAAAATTAAACTGGTCCATTTTGCATTTTACTGGGGTCTGCCAAATTTGGACAAAATGCCTGCAGAACATTTGCAACTGTTTGAGATCGTGTTACTGGACACTGAATATAATTCTGCTCTTGTGTGTACTTAAAATCATTTAACAGAAGCATTCAATTAAGTTAAAAAAATAAAGATATTCTAAAATCACAGAAGATTGACATCTCAGTTTTTCGTACTTCATATTGTTGTGGGTCTTTGCAGTGATCTCTGCAGAAGTTTTTGTCAGCCAGGCAGCCAGAGATATTTTAACATTTCTGCAAACATGTTTTACTCATGAAAAGTCAAAATTTTCTTTAAAATTTTAACTGTGTACATTTTCACGCTCTGTAATTTTAATAAAACTTGGCATATATTTATTGTTTAAATTGTCCCCACTATGACCGAGTGGATAAGTCACTCAAGATGGTAGACGAACGAAGTGTGAAGGTCCCAGATTCTGGTCCCATCGCGCGGCTGTCTAATGGTCTGCAGTTTTGGTCGGTTTTCTCCAGATGTAATATGAATACGTGTTAGAACCCCTTAGAAAGTCCTTTGACCAAGGCACTCCTATCTTAGGCAGATCCTCAAGCATAGTGTTGCCATAACCACACAAATCAAACCAAATTTAATTATTATTTAAATTGTGGTCAAAATAATTACAAAAGCGTTATGTCATACCCCATATCAGAAGAAGGGCCTGAAATTGCTGAAAAAAAAATTGGAATGTTGTCTGCTCTTTTAATTTCAATGATGCTATTTAGTCATGGCAAATGCATAAAAGGTGGTGGAAAGAGTTTTAATCTGTAACAAATAATGAATAAATGGGATTTTTTTTAAACATTAATCTGCTTTTTTTTTACCAATTAATTTTGATACAATTAACTTTAAAGAATAAGCTTTGGGCACTGGTCTATTTTAATTGGTCGGCATTTAATTGAGCTAGTGTGAACTGCTCAATTCATTAACCAAACTGTTGTCAACTAATTGCTAAGATGGACCATATTCATATAGCATCCACAGTCAAATTTCATTTTTAAAGATTTTGTTTTATAAATTTGACAGTACCAACATTTTTGTGTTTTTGAGTAACCACTGTTAGGAGTTTTTATGAGAAATTAAATAAATTATTTACTTTTGGACAATGAGTTGCATAAATGTACCATATTTCATGTATGTCTTTTATTTGCGTAACACCTGCACCACATGCCTGTGAGAGATGCACATGGCTCATGAGCCATGGCTACATCTGCGCCATAAATATAAATAAATATATTTCTTAACTCTACTGAAGTACCTTTTCAAACATATTTCTGATTTTTTCTATATAAGGTAAGGGTGAATGCTCTTTTTTTTTCAGCCTAATTTTATACTGAGAATTGTTTTTAGTATAGTTGAAAACAATTTACAATAGAATTCTTAATGTTAGTCAAAACTTTTGCTTATTGATGCTATATTGCACTGTTTAGTGATTTTTTTTAAGTCAATAATTTTTTTATGTCAAGTCTTAAGTAAAATATTGTAGGTAAAATTATTTATTATAATTGGAGATTTTATTTTTTAAACATTCTCTTTGCTTTCTATTCAATTGCCTTTCAAATATTGTCCTTGATTTCATATATTCTCCTCTCTTTAAAATATTCTGGTTTTCATTTCTGATAGAACATTAAAAAAGAATTTGAAAAGTAATAAACTACAAAAACTAGACATCACAAGGAATTGGTTTATTAACTTTATCAACAGAAATCCATCCAAGAACCAATTGAAAAGCTTTCTCTAATAATTTAGAGTGACAATTCATGTGTTGCCAAACTTGTGATTTAATAACCTTACTCAGTGAAAAAAAATTCTTGTGATTACTTGTGTATTTTATTCATCACATATTTGTAACTTATATTTTTATTTCAGATAACTGTTTTATGAAATATGTGAAGCTTTTTGTAAATGGGCAGGAAGAGAACAAGCTCACAGATGTCACTGGCAATGCTCACTCTTCAAAATTCAAGCGGACCACATTTCAAAAGACAGTTACGATTTTCATCTGCTTTGCAGGCCTTCAAGTATCTTATCTTACCTGGGGTATTCTGCAAGAGAAAATAATGACCCAAGAATACCACAGCGGATCGGAGACGGGGAAGTTTTCCGACTCACAGTTCTTAGTTTTCGTGAACCGCGTGCTGGCTTTTGTTTTTGCTGGCACGTACGTCTTGTTGTCTAACCAGCCGAAGCACATTGCACCCTTGTATAAGTATTCCTATTGTTCGTTTTCCAACATAATGAGCAGCTGGTTTCAGTACGAGGCCCTCAAGTACGTAAGCTTCCCCACCCAGGTCCTTGCAAAGGCTTCGAAGATAATACCCGTCATGGTGATGGGGAAGATTATATCAAAGAAGACTTACAAATACCACGAGTATGCCACTGCAGTCGCTATATCATTTGGGACTGCTATTTTCCTGCTTGCTGGGCGTAAGCCCATAGACATAGCTACGACCACGACTGCTTCTGGAATGACTATCCTTTTGGCGTACATAGTCAGTGACAGTTTCACGTCGAACTGGCAGAGCGCCCTGTTCAAGCAATATCACATGTCATCTGTCCAAATGATGTGTGGTGTGAATTTTTTCTCCTGCATCTTCACCTCCATATCACTCCTTCAGCAAGGGGGCTTCATGAAGTCTTTTCTCTTCTTGATGAAGTTTTCTAATTTCCTTTGGGACTGTGTGCTGCTGTCCATCTGTTCCGCCGTGGGGCAGCTTTTTATATTCTACACCATATCGGAATTTGGACCCGTGGCTTTTGTTATTATAATGACGGTGAGGCAAGTTCTTGCCATACTTTTGTCGTGCATGATCTACAACCACACTTTGACGCTGAGTAGGATTCTAGGGGTGTTTATCGTGTTTTCCACTGTTTTCCTGAGGATATATTTGAATCACAGGACGAAAAAGAAACCCCTGGCCGTGCCCGCAGAAAACAGTCAGAAAGTCTGAGTGCTGTATCTGTTTTAGTTGTTGGAAAATTTTTGTTACTGATGTGGCCATATTTTACTCATTGTTTCAATCAGTGTCAGGCTTGGAAGGGAGCAAACTGGGGCAACTGCCTCAGATGCTACTCTACAAGGGGAGGATTTTGGTGGTGTATGTACGTATAGTATGACACACATTAGGCATATTTAATGTCCATATGTAAACTTTGAATGTTTGACTCTCTCCCTTTAAGATATTGTACTGATCTGATATTGGTTTATAACTAGAGATGGGCTGAATAATACTTTTCAATTCATTTAAATTTGGCTGTTGATAAAATCTTAAATTTAAAGAAACTTTATTAGATTTTTTCAACCTTTAAAAGTAATGTAGAGATCTGTGTCTCAAAACATCTTGGAATCAGTTAAAGTCTGTCAACCATGCCTCCCATTCGTTTAAAACAAACTTGCTAAACTTTCATAGTATTGTGGTTAATCTGTATAAAACTGTTCTAAAAGCATATTGCTCAAGATTTGTGATATAATCGGTTTCTACTCTACTCAAAAATGCATAATTTTGTAAATTTTAAATAAGGTGTCTCTGGAAATATCAGTAAAGTGCCTAGCATCTGCCTAAAAATTCTTTATTCCCAAATCTGTTTTATTTGGGGAAGAGTGCCCCTTGCTTGCAAGATGCTTGCTCTGCATGTTGCTGAGGAGTTTTATGTTTACCCTCTCTTCTCTCCTGTTCCATGGTTTTATAAGGAGCTGACAAGTTGGAATAACTGTGATAGAATAGTAAACAGTGGGTATCACATAACTGGTTATCATCCTGTCTAAATAAATTTGTGGGGATCTGTGGCATACACAGACCTTTTTTTTTATGGTGTTTAAGGCTGTAGATGTAATCTTTATAAGAAAAATTAAGAAAAATATGGATTTTTTGGATGGTTTTGAATTTTCAAATCTCCGAATAGGAATCTGTATAGTTAGATATTTAGAGTTGCATTCTGAAACTTCAGGGATCTTTTGTTAATTACTTGAGAAAATGAATGCTTAACATAACTAGATACTACTGCATTTTGAGGATGGCAATTTATTTTTAAAAGTAAATGTAAAATTCGAACTAGACCACAATACAGCATCGTATTTCAAAGCTCTGCTAAATGTAAAATTTGAACTATACTACGATACAGCATCCTATTTCAAAGCTGTTTCATGGTAGTAGTTCTTGTTTTCATTGTAACATCATTTAATAATCATAGTGTGCTTAAAATATTTGCTTTTCCATAGTCAAGGCATCCTCAAAAATTGGAAACATCTGATTTTTATAAGAATATGTAGTAACTTAATATTTTATAGTAAAACATTACACTTAATTGTGCTAAATGAAAACAAAATCAATTTTCACATAATTTTAACCTACTGTCAATTTCAGTTACTGTGGACTACATTCATGTCATTTTGGTTCTATTAACTGGTTGCCCCAAGTTACAAGGTAAGGCATGTGTAGAATATTAAAATGTCATTATGGCTTTCGCTGTATGGCACACAAGCCAGATGAACATAGAACAGAAACTGCTATGTACTTTATTCATTGAAAAATAAATTTGCAAACAAATTTTTCAAATAATCTACGCAATACTCAGCAGGAGCAGTGTTAAAATTTCTCCTAAATTCCAGTAAACTTAATCAAGGTGATATTTGGCTCATTCTGTTGATGATTGTATTTCAGAATTGTAGTCTCAACTCTGCTCTGAGGCTTTAAATCTGTTTACACAGACAACTGATGGCCACTTTTCTCTATTTGCTGCCTAGTTGATGTATTGGCTAAAGAACTATTCTATCACTCCTCAAGTCCATGATCTATTTCCGTCTTGGGCATTAACTTGTCTGTTCCTTCTTTGGGCTAATGTTGGCCACCCACTGGGCGCTCCCTTAATAAAATAGAGTATAATTTAGGTCTCAGTAGTGGTGAATGCTTGATGAACCAGTGTCTGCCCTTTGTAAAAAAAAAAAAAAAAAAAAAAATCCCTATTTGCTCTCTTATTCCACGATTTAGTTTAACAGAATTTTGGACCAAGTATGTGAGAAATATGCTTATGCAATAGGAATTGTTTTAGTTTTTTAAACTTTAGTCTGAATAAGCAACTGGTTCAATTAACCAAAACTGAGTGTTTCATCAACAATTAAAAAAAAAATTAATTCTGAAGCACAAAAATTGCCTGAGGCACTCCTTGCAAGGAAATATTACACATTAAAAAATTTCCCTTACAATTTTTTTATGAATCATAAGTTGACCATTTGTAAAAGTGCTTAAGTACATCTTGTGAAGAGACATTCTCACTATTTTTTAAATTTTAGTGAAGCTCACAAGCTTAGTGGTTTGAAATAAATTGAATCCCATTCCCATGCCTACATATACAAGACATGATTTACATATATCATGCATGCCTACATATACATATACAATACATGCCTACATATACCATGCCTACATATACATGCCTACATATACATTCTGTAGTTGATCAATGCAACTCTTGATATTTAAAGTGATTTTACTTTTTTATTAATTTTATTATACTTGCTCTTCTCACTGACTATCAAGAAAAATGTGCTGTGTCACGATAACGTACTGTTAAACAATAAACAAATAGTAAATTATTATTTACTATTTATTTTTTGATGCTATAAATCTAGCATTTTCAGGCATGATGATGAAACACTTGAAGTGTTTTTTTTTCTGATGTCTCCAAAAACAATATTTATTTCTAAAATATATATTGTTTTAAATATTGATATATTATTTGCTCATCTCTAGTTTTTATACCTAGTACATGCTTTCAATTTTTTTTTTTTTTTTTTTTTGGTTGAGGGAAGGGGCTAGGACTAAGGATGGGTGGGTATAGGGGGTGCAAACAAATTTGTAGGTCAGCTTTGTTTAAATGTTGTTGATTGTATAGAAAAAGTATTATGAAAATAATTCATTGTTTTGTAATATATCTATCACTAATGACACTTGAACCGAAAAAGAAATGTTTATAAATTAGTCAGTAAATTATTAAGAAAATGTATTAACATTTTATTTTGCATTTATTAAAATTAAAAAAAATTTTACTTATGTGAAAAATGAACTTTTTATTATGCCAGTAAATAGTAATTTTCTTTTTAATGACACTATCATTTAAAATAAAAAATTTTGGATTATTTTTTTAGAAATATTTTTTAGTACTTAATATGTATGTTAAAAACAGTTGATTTTAAAACTGTTTTCTGGAATTGACTCAAGTGATATTGCAGTTTTACAGTCTTTTGGGCTGATGTCACCTAAAATTGCCTTCACTTAAATTCATATCATGATATCACGAAACTTTACTGTGTTCATGTTAATTCACCAACTGAAAATACAGTCGTATCCTGTTTTAGCAAAGTCCTTTACAGCAAAAATCTTGCTATAGGAAAGACTTTGGTAGTACCCAAATTAAATTGCAACATGGAGCTATAATATCAGTATAACAAAATTTGTTAGACTGCAATGATTTCTCTGGTCCCTTGCACTTAGTTAAAACAAGATTCAACTGTTATAGACTAGCTTATGCCTGTTTTAGAAATGTTTTCTGTCATCAGAACCCTACCTTCTGGACATATGACAAAAATATTTCAAAACCATTTTAATTTATTACATACATAACTTATGTTATATGAAGGGGCAAAATTAGTCAATAGCTACAGTTCAGTTGCCACAGGGCAACTAAATGAATTTATCAATTATGTTTTAATATTTCAGTAACTGTAATTATTCATATTTCAAAAATAATTATTTGTTTTATATTATTTATATTCATGTGGAAATTTATTTCAAGTTCATTTTCTTACCACTTTCTCTGATAAAAAGTGACCAGTAATTAAACTTTTACTACTGGCCACTGTCTACTTATGAAGTTTCCCAGTTTTGCTCTTTAATATAGTGAGTGCATATTTATGTAATGAAAAGTGATTGTGAGCAAATTTTAAGTCATCTTCTCACAGCTAATTTCTGAACAAGAAGAAACATTCTCAGTGTTATCTGAAAGCTGAATATTTATTTTGCTTAATCAAAAATTACTTAAGCAAAATAATTATTTTTAATATACATGTATGCTTTTTAAAGTGCTGAATTAAAAAAAATTCATATTAATAAAATTTTATTAATTTTAACATTAAATTTAAATATAATTAAGTTTCATACTGTTATTATCTCTATTGCTGAAATTGAATGGGGGTTAACCATTTTGAAATTTTTATCTCCTTCTCTTAAAATAGAAAAATCTAATTTTTCTAGAGAAAGCTAACTGTTTACTTAGCTCTAATATAAATAGCGATAATTTTTTGATTATTTATGGAGGTTTTATCTGTACCAGGTTTTACAAAGTGTATAAAAATAAATAAAATAAAATAAACTGTTAACTGATTTACAAATACCATTTTTACTAACATATTCTAATTATTTGCATAAGTTATGAAAATGGGCTTAAAAAGAAGTTTAATTTTTTCAGATCAATAATGCTTATTCTTTTTTCAAAAGAATAAGTATTACTGATCAGGTTAGTACTAAAAACATGGATAATTTTTTGATTATTTATGGAGGTTTTATCTGTACCAGGTTTTACAAAGTGCAAAATAAATAAAATAAAATAAACTGTTAACTGATTTACAAATACCATTTTTACTAACATATCCTAATTATTTGCATAAGTTATGAAAATGGGCTTAAAAAGAAGTTTAATTTTTTCAGATCAATAATGATTATTCTTTTTTCAAAAGAATAAGTATTACTGATCAGGTTAGTACTAAAAACATGGCTTTCATCATGATTAAATATAAATCTTTTTACTGATCATATGTTATCAAACTCACCCTTCACCTTTTGCATATCTAGGGATAAAATTTAATGCGTTTAACTGTTCTGATGCATTAACATGTTTGTAGAGAAATAAAAAAAGATCATGTAATATATAAAGATCTGGTTGTAAATTTTCATATTTATGAGCTCTTAATACGAATGCGAATTTTTAGTATAATTTTTTATAATACTGTATTTGATTAAAAACAACAAGTGTTATAAATAATAAATAAATACAATTTCTGCACAGCTTATTACATTTTGCAGAAGCTAAATGCCTTATTTTTTGTAGTTTTGATGATTTTTAATACGTATTTAAAATTAAAGCTGACTCAGGTCATAATTAGCTATTAAACTCTCTTTTAATATTGAAATAATGTCTTGAATACTACAGTTTTCTTTAATTTAATTTGCATCTATGATTTATTAAAAAAAAGATTTAAGTAAAATACTATATTAAATGTCTTATACAATACTACATGTTGTGTCTTGAAGTAATTTCTTTACTGAGTTGAGGATATATGATATAAATATTAAAAAACTGGATTTTTGAGAAATTGGAACACCATAGCATTTTAAAAATATGTGGCTTCTCCCCAGATATGATTGAGTTTTAAAACTCATTGTAACATTGTTGAAAACTGCATTCTACAAACATAAATTGAATTTTGAGAACAGCAAACTTTATAATTTTGATGCATCTCAATATTCTGCCGTCTTCCATTTATTGTTACTTTAACTAATTAATTACTACTGTAAAACCTGCCTTAAGCAGACTTTTTATCCAGCAAAATCTTGTGTAGAGTAATTTTTCATAGCATTAAAGCATTGGAATTTTTTTTTTTTTTAATACTACTGACTCAGTCCCGAAAAAAGTGTTTTGTTCCTTATTTTGTTTGTTTGTTAAGCAGGTTTTACAACAGTTGAAAACTCTGTAAAGCCTGTGTTATTGTTCAATACAGCAAAGAAGTAAAAGATTTTTTCTTTTCTTAAAAAAACAAAACAAACAAGCAAAAAACTAGATCTGTTGTATAGTTATATTATTGGTCTAATGCATTTGATTATTTTTTTGATGAATCGAACTATTCTATATTATTATTGATGTTGTGAACAAAGGAATTAGTATCATAGGAATTTCATTCCCATATGATGGTCAAATTAGGAATGAAAAGAAAACATGAATTCTTACACATTTTGTTTGTTTTTGACCAGATTTTACAAGTTTATGTGATGTTTACATGATGCATTTTTAATGATTGTTATTTTCCTGTATTTCCACATAATTAAAAAAAACTTGTTTTGAATGAATTTTAATGAGGTTTTACATGTATCATTCTACCATATCAAAAATAGCTGTACATTTGTATGCTTAATGTAGTTGTATTACTTAGAAGTAGTAGTTTTTGTTTGGTTAAAAATCAGTGAAATAGTTTGAAAAATTGTGTTTGATTTTTAGAGAATAGTCATGTTTCATGTAAATATTTCTAGTCATTGTCTTCCATTTTCTTCAGTCTCTGTTGTGATTGGTTCAGAAGTTTTTATTTATTATTAGTGGGTATTTTATTAAGTACAGGCTCTTCCATAATTTTAGGTTGCATTTTTGGAAAGAACCTGTGCATTTACTTAATTAAAATAAGAAAGGAAGGAACAATTTTTCATACAGTGCTGAAATTATGTTTTGAATACAGCAGTTTATTATTTAGTAAGCCGCTTTTTTTCTAAGTAAGAACAAAACAAAAATTTCTAAATTTTAAGGTCAGATATATTTTTTTGAAAATGTGAATTTTGAATAGAAAAAAAAAAAAATTCCCCACTTTCTTAAAATTAATAAATAAATATATGCCTGATAAATAAGAAAAATATGTTTGCTTGTTTATTTATTTGGGTTATATACAAATTCAACCATGTATTGAGTCAGCTTAAAATTTGCATAAATACAAAAATAAATAAAAATTGTGTGATGTTCAATTAAATTAGAATGTTTTGCTACTGTTGTACGCCAGTGAAAAAGGCTTTCAAATGTGACATGTAGTTTTAAAACCCAGCTGAAAAAACAATTAATTTTATATTTTTATATGAAATATTCTTGAATAATAAATATTTGCTGACCATGTCATTTTTTTATAATACTGGCAATAATAACAGTAAGTTTTAATATCTGTAAAACTACATTTATCTTTATAAAAATTATTCTATAAAAAATAATTATTTCAGCTACCCTAAAACAAATTAAAATACATGAAGATTATTTCTTATATTTAAATAAATTTTTTAAATTAGTGAAAATTGTTTTTGAAGTGCAAATGTCTGTCCATATGTCAGTTTTCTGCTTCTTTGAAAATTTGCCAATATTTTATACCCTTATGTCGAATGAGTTTATTATTTATTTCTGTAATTTTGCTTGTGTCATTTTTACCCATGGGGATGGAACATGGGCACCCATGCGATTATTTGTGGGGAGGGGGAATCAAGGTCTGCCTCAGAAAGATGCTATATTTTAGTGTTGAACCACTTCTACATTATACCAGTATGTAAATCATAACAATAATATAGGTATGGGTGCCCATACGATGAAGCTATAAAACTTTGTGTAATTAATCAGTCGAAATGTTTGTTAGATAATGCAGTTAGGTGAGCTAGTTTTTCTGATTTATTTATAAACACTAGATTTACCAATGATTATATGTAATGCACACATAAATACATCTGTTTTGGTCTGTAATACAATCCTGGCATATCCACCCAAGAATAATAGATCCACTTAACTGACTTCTTCTGGACATGTGGTAGTGTTTGTGGAGGTTCTTTGCAGTACTTGCTTCAGACTCCAAATGATGCTTTTGTTTTACATTGTTGCTGATGGTCACAATTAGGTAATAGAAAGTGACTATCTTTTGTAAAATAGATATATTATGTAGGATAATTGTATTTAAAATACAATTTTTGAATTTAAGCAACCATATTTCATTTTTTTCTCTGGAATCTCTTTAAAATTAATTTCAGATGTATGGCGGAAGTTTCTAAAAATATTCAAGTTTCATCCCTGAGTCAAAGTTTTTGAATGTGGTTTCAACTCTTACAATATGTATTATTGTTATTTTAAGTGTTCTGACTAGAAATTTAAGTTCAGTACTATATCTAATTCAATATACTGACCTAAGATGGGTTATTGATTAAACTTGTACATTCATTGTCTTTTTTAAGCTCACTGTGACATGGATGTGCCAGCTGTTCACAATGTTTTTTTTCTGACTGTCACAAATACACGTTGGCACTTGGTGGCTTTCAGCTACCCAATTAGCATGTCGCTGAGACACAAACTTGGAACATACTGAAATGCTAAGGAAGTTCTTGTCTAATCATTGTTAATTTTTCAGTAATTGTGCCAAATGCTCGCATACAAGAATGTATGTGTTTTAGACCAAGCGATAGATTGGGCATTATTGATAATGCATGGTATCAGGTCATTATTAATGATCAAGTCATTTTTAATAATAGCATTTTTCATAATGCCCAATTTATCATTTGGCTTTAACGTAATCTGCAGCCCATGGCTGAAATTTATTTTAAGTTTGAATTATGATTTTTAAAATTAGATTTAACTAAAAAACAGAATCTTTAAATAATTACGCACCCTGTGAAACATTAGCCAGGCTAAATTTTAAGTAATTTTATTAAAAGTGGTCTGACTCTGACTCTTGAAAAAACAAACTTAAACCCCCTTCCTCTTTCTGTTCCAAATAAATGCTTTGGCCCCTATATTTAAAGTCATTTTTATGCTGGTATAAATTGTCTAAAATTTAGGACTTTCATCCTTATGATGTTCTGTTAATCTCATTAATTGTATTTCATTCTATCAATCTGCTTTCATGCATATCTGGTCTAAGCAATTTGCTAGTTGTTGATGTGATTATGTTTTGATGGCTTTTTATCTGTGTATAAACCCATTTTTTTATCAGCCATAATAAAAAAAAAATTCTGTAATTGAAAGAAAAATTTTTCAGAAAGCATTTATCCAAAAGTGGGTGCTAGTACACTGTCTACCAATAAGTATTTGGACACCTGTGATAGAAAAGAAAAACCAACTTTATTCAAAATCAATAGTTGGTAGAGACTCCACGAGAGGCAATTACAGAGTGAACCCTCCGGGGCATACTTTCCACAAGTCTTTTTATTACAGCTAGTGGTATTGTCTTCCACTCGGCTTAGAGTAGACATAGAAGTTCCTTCACCGATTTTGGACGGGTAGTGCACCCCGTAATTCGGCGATCCAACTCGTCCCAGAGGTTCTCGATAGGGTTCAGGTCTGGGCTCTGGGCAGGCCAGTCCATTCAATGATCTATTGGCACCATACCAAGCCTTGGTTAACCTCGAAACATGACAACTGGCATGTCCTGAAAGTAACAGGGGTCCATCCCATAAAACTGCCACAACGTAGGAAGCACATTGTCATCCAAAATAGTGCAGTAGGCATCGGTGTTGAGCTTACCATGAATGGGGACCAAGGGTCCCAGTCCATACCAGGAGAAACACCCCCAGACCATAATTCCACCTCCGCCGAACTTGACTGTTGGCACAATGCATTATGGTAGGAGACGTTCTCCAGGCAGACGTCAGACCCAGACCCTGCCATCCGAACGGTAAAGGGTGAACCTTGATTCTTTGCTCCAAAGAATCCGTTTCCACTGATCTACGGTCCAATTTCGATGTGCTTTGCACCCCATTAACCGAGCAGCGCAGTTGGACTTTGTGATCAAAGGCTTATGGGCAGCAGCACGACTATGAAAACCAAGCAGATGGGCTTCCTTACGGATGGTATTCATTGAAACAATACTCCCGGATGCCTGTTGAAACTCTTTGCGGATGAGGGCCATCGGTTGGGTGCGGTTCTTCCGAATTTCTCTGGACAGCACTCGTCGGTCTCTATCTCGCAGTTTCATTGGTCTACTGACTCGGGGCACATTCTGACAATCACCGCTCACCTTCCACTTCTTAATCACATAGGCCACTGTCGATTTTGGGTACTTCAGATGGCTAGATATGTCCCTTAAGTATCGGCCACATTTGTGATACCCGATAATTTTACCTTTCTCGAAATCTGAGAGCTCCGAACTGCGCGGCATCTTGCATGCGACTCATGCCGATGCTGTTTCCTACACGATATATATCGGCGGAGGCCGTGACGTACCTCAGGACCGCAGATATCGTCATTTACATAGATATCCAAATACTTATTAGTACACAGTGTAGTGTTTGCTTCTTAATTATATGTAATTATTTGTTTCTATTTCTCTTTCATTTTTAAAAAAATGCAATATTTTTAGCATAGGTGCTCATAGTATTCTTTTTTAAGTATGTGTGTGTGTTGGGAGGGGGGCGGCTAAAGTACTAATATAATAACAAAACTTTTTAATATGCTATAAAAGTATTCATTACATTGACAACTAAGGGACTTGAGCCTTCCCCCCTGCCCCTGTGGTACTCATGATATTTAGATATCTTGAGTGGAATTAGGGAATGCAATCCCGATCCCGCGGGATCCCGCACAAATGTTTGCGGGATTAGTCCCGCGGGATTACAATCCTAATCCCGCGGGATTGACACTGAGAAAAAAATTATTTTTTATTACAATTTCACGATGCTTTCCGAGTCAATAGACCGAAAATTTTTGAGTATTTATGTCTCTTATCTAACAATAAATGAATCAATAATTACTAATTTTAATTCAAAGTTATATTTTTTTAAATTATCTTCCAATGGGAGTCTCGATCGAACATCTAAATCTTAGCATTGTAATCTAAATTTTTCGCAAAATTCCCATTCTCCAAATGAACTGAAATATTTCATACAATTTTATCTCTTAGCGAAAAGTCACGAATTAATTATAACAAGTTTTCATTTTAGTTTTTTATATAATCCACACTTTTAACTATTTTACTAAAATTAAATCTAGACTAGGAAAGGATTCATTGGATTTGTTCGATTTTGTACATTCTTTTTTCATCAACTAAGAAATAACGTAAATATGTGAACATATCTATAAATTGTATATTTCTGCAAATTCCTCATTTTTAGCAACTAACATAAGACATAACTTAGTATATTATTCTGAACATCATGGTTATATTTTCATATTTCTGTAAGTTATTGTATTAATTATCTTATAGGATTAATTATTATTATTAAAGTTAAACTTCATAGTGCTTAAATCATACTTTTTTCTACTTTTCTCTGTTGAAATGAGGTCCTAGCTAAATGAAATGCCAATCCCGTGGGATTGCGGGATCAATGAATCTCAATCCCGAAATCCCGCAGGACGAAAAACAGTGCGGGATTGCATTCCCTAAGTGGAATGAAGTATTCTGTATTAACAAACTAAAACTAGTGCATTATGGATTTTTTTATAGATGCTTCTGGAACAAAATAAGTTTTTCTTTTTGTTTTATGTATTTATTTTAAATGCAGGAATAGAATCTCCTAAAGAATTTTTTAAATTTCCCTGTGCTTCTTTTTAAATAATGTTTCAACTTTTCGTTTTACTTTTTTATCTATAAACAATTTTGGGAAAAAAATGGCAGGACTGAAGGTTTAATGTATAACTATAAAACCATACATATTTTTATCTTTGTGTTCTCAAATTATTTAAATAAATATGTAAATGTTAAGTAAAATAAAAGGATTTTACTAAAATCCAGTTCTTTGGTATATGCATTTTAAAGCAGTATTAGATGAAGAATTTTATCTAAAAATGAAGTCAAATCTGTCTTCTCAATTTGGCATGATTATGTAATAATTATGTATTTTTTTCCCTTCAGTTAATACTTAAGATTATTCTTGTAATGAATGCAATTTTACATTATATTTATACTTGAAGCCTTATTAACAATATGTAATCTACATTATTTATTGAAATTGTATAAAGAACTTTAATGTGCAATGTTGTATAATTGATTCTTATAAAGTTTTAATTTACAATTAAGTAAATAAAATTTTCTTTATCATTTATAACGATATATATTTGTTCTTTATCATATCTATTTTATTTCTCAACTGTTTACATCATATCAGAATTACTAGACTGGTGGTTCCATCTAGTGTTCAGGTAAAAATAATTAAATAAAAATTTATGATTTTTGAGAAAGCATTTGTTTACGAGATATTGTCAGCCAAGACTTTAATATTTATTTTAATATGGAATCTTTTCCCCCATTGCATAGAATTTTGAAAATCTCTTATTTTTTCCAGATAGTGTCACCATACATAAATGAGACTTTCTGCAACTTTATATTTGTAGCCCCTGGATTTGCATTTGCTCTGAATATAGATCCTTTGCAAGTTTTATCAGAAATTTTTATCAGCTTTTTTATTTTGCTTTTAATTGTATATTGTTACAAGTTGTCCAACTTTTTTAAATTTTATATGTTTTAAAATTATTTCAAACCTTTGCAGTTAGTAGGTGATAATTTTTGTACTTTTCTGTTCTTACCATTATGTTGAGCTGTGTTTATGTAAATTGATTGTGCAATCTGCTGCATCAAGCTTTATAATAAGCTATGCAAGATATAAATTTGAAAAACCTATAAAACCCTTTAAAGCATCTATGTAATTCCGCTTTGCATTTGTAGTTTTTAACTCATTTTTGCAAGTAACAGGGCATAACCTGAAGAGCATTCAAATTTGTGTTTTGATTATTTGATATATTTTTTTTCTTTTTGTGTGTATCTATGGGCATTTTTTTTCTTTTGCAGTATTATATCTGCTTTTTTATTATTGTTATGTTATTGCATTTACAAGATAATCAATTTACTTTTTTTTTCTTTCTGTTTTTGTTGTAATATTATTGCAAGGTTGGATATATAGCACATGAAATACATAGACAATCAAAAAACAAGTTTGCTATTTTTGTTTTACTAGTTACTTTCGGAGTTTGTGTTCACTTATTACTTATTCCTGTTTCAGTTCCTGTAAAGCTTATTTTGATATTTAAAAGTGTTTTAAAGCTTAATATGATTTTATCTAGATAAAATTGAACTAGTTGTGTTTTATTGATGCTTGTTTTCTTTGCATGGTTGCTGTAACAAAGTTCGTACATTCCTTATAGCGTAACATTTTAGAAAGCGATTTTTGCAGCTGAATACTGGCTCATTTCAGCTGCCCACAAACAGTGACTTACTGATTACGGCCAGCGCTTGTGAGCAAAACAAATGAAGTGCCTCTCGAAGTTTACGACTCCCTTCCCTCTCAAAAAAGATTTATTTTTTAACCCTTTGAGGCGCAACTCTTTCCCAATGCTGAAATAAGGGCAGTCGTTGCCATCGCTTCACTTAACTACCAGCAAGATTGGGGACGATCGAAACGTTCTTCGCGTGCCACAGATCTAGAGACCCTTTTTTGACGACAGCTGGCTGTGAGCGGGCACAGCCAGCTGTCGTCAAAAAGGGTCTCTAGATCTGTGGCACACGATGAACGTTTCGAGCGTCCGCCATCTTGCTGGTAGTTAAGTCAAGCGATGGCAACGGCTGCCCTTTTTTTGCAGCATTGGGCAATCTATCCAGCTGTTCTCGCATTCTTCCATTTTTCAGCAGATGTCAGTGCTGTTAAAAATAATCGTGACAATTTTTTTTACGGGAAATGAGTAAAAGATTCTCTTGGAGCTATGTCCCCCGCAACTATTTTTATAGAAATCAAATCTCTTCTTCGTGACTGGCAACAGTCAAAACGTCAGAGTTGGGTGTTCCCAGAGCGGGAACACTGCGCGTTAAAGGGTTAAACCTTTCCAAAATACCACTTTTGAACATTCATTATTTTTACACACTAAAGAGAAATGAATAGTCCTACCAAATAACGAAGTAAATAACCTACTCTTTGAACTAGCATATTTAATTGGTAGTATACCACTTTTATTAAAATAAGTAACAAATGCACTTAAGTTTTCTCGACAAAATGATTAGTTCCGTTATAAGGAATTCACACGAACTTAGTTTTACGATGGCTACACATTCTAAGTCATAAGCTTATTTATTTTTCAAAGCGCATTGTTATGTTGGCGTTTTAATGTTGTTTTAGAACGTGCTGATGACTTGCTTAAAAACTCTTGCTATGATGCATTTAAATAAAAGTTTCTCATGTCTATGTTGCCGTTATGAAGTATATTTTTGCATGTGTGAATAAACTTTATTTCTATTTGTTTACAGTGGCTTACTTGTTTAACATCCTTAAACAACCCTCTGAAATGCGAAAAAAAAAAAAAAATCTATCTTTTTTTTTTTTTTTTTTTTTTTTTTTTTTTGACGGTGTCACCTGATTTTGTTAAAATAATTAATGATAGGTAATTCAAATTTGCATAACTTACGTATTTTGAAAGTCTTAGACTACAGATGTAAATTAATGTTTCTTTCTTTTCTTTTTTTTTTCTTCTTTTTTTTTAATGCTTAAAAACAAACAATCAAACAAACTGAAACACTTTTATACTTTAAATAAACACTGAAGTGCTACATATTAAAAGCGAATCATAGTGCATCCATCGTTCCTGTACTTTTTCATTATTCCATTGAGTTGGAAAATGTATCATTATTCATGCGTGTGCCGTATTTTTCTTCCTTGTTCCATAAAACACATTTTATCTTTTTTAAAATTGAAACTATATTAAAATCGCCTAGTAAAACTATTTTACAATCTTCGCCAGACATATTCTAACAACTTTGTAATTAATTGTAGGCTTTGTCAGGTAGTAGACAGATATAGAAAATATCGCCCAGCTAGCTTAAGTTTTGGGGACTTATTTTTTGGCTCCAAATCTGTAGTAATGTAAGTGTAAATTATCGAGAATTACTAACCTTCGCGACTTTTAACATTTTATTCTCCTTACCGCTATCTGGCAACCCTATTAATAAATACAACGAAAACGTGTAGACGCGAATCGTTCACAAATTCTGCACACAAAAAATATCTATAAATTATGTCGACAGAAAATGCCAGTGTGAACGAAATAGCATTCTAGTGCTTAAAAAAAAAGGGTTCAGTTATATGATTAAAAAATGCTCACAAAGTGGGATTATTTTTTCTATTTTTGGAATGATTTATCCGACAAGTGTATAGCCGTTAAGGGTTTAAGCAACGTTTTTAGAGAATTTACCCGTCATTTTCACAATGAAAGTAATGCGCCTAAACTGCACTTTCTACAGAAGCGAGAGATTAAAAAAAAAAATAAATAAAATAAAAAAGTTGAAATAGCGGGCAAATTGGGGTACCTGACGCTGAAGGGCTACAAAAATAAAACTATTGCACTTACATTGTCTCTTTCATTCGTCTACAATGTTTGCACGGTGAGGACGGGCGTTGTCATCCATAAACACAAATTCAGAACCCATGGCGCCCCGAAACAAACGTACATGTTGTTCCAGAATGACATCCCGATAGATGTGGCCTGTCATCGTTACACTCTGAACATGCAGGTCCGTTCTGGAACCAAGAATAATTCCTCCCCAAACGAGCCATCCTGCACCACCGTAACGGTGTCTTTCAATGGTGTTCTCTTGGTGGTAACGGGTACCTGGCGCTCTCCAGATGAATGTCCGGCGAGAATCAGACTCCAAACTAAACCTGGACTCGTCGGAAAACATCACACAAGACCACTGTTGCGGTGTCCACAATGCATGCTCTCTACTCCAGGTTAATCGCAGGCGACAGTGAGTTGCGGTAAGTGGAACACATCTGACAGGCCTACGAGCATATAGACCAATGTGCCCTAAGCGTCTGTACACGGTCTGCCTTGAAACTGTCGTACCGGTAGCTGAAGAGAGCTGACGAGACAGGTCTGATGCTGTACTCCGTCTGTTTCATTTGGCAGTAACTGCCAAATAGCGGTCCTCATTCGGCGTTGTAACTCGGGGGCGACCTGTGCTGTAACGTCTACTCACATTACCATCATCTTGGAATCGTTGCCAAAGCCTGGAGATGACACTCTGGGCGATTCCAAGTTCCTCGGATACTTCCAGCTGGGTACGTCCACATTCCAGTCATCCGATAATTCTGCCACGTAAAACATCATCCAAATGCCTCCTTTGTGCCATAACTATGCGGTTTTTGCACTGAAAGGCTTTCACAGCGCTTGTGAACAATTTTACTTCTTTGCCACCATTCCTTATATACCCCTCTCTTACACTCTCGTCATTGTGACGTACCATCCACGCCATCTGGTGGTTTCCTGTAATTTGCATATTCTTCTTCAAGATGTGTGTGATCATTCCACAGGTGAAATTTTTATTTTAGAGATCAATTTCTGTGTGATTCTGAATTATCCTTAATTTATGGAACATGAGTGTATTTTCATAACCTTCTCTGCCCCATCGTGGACGAGTGGATAAGGCGCTCGAAACGGTAGACGACTGAAGGTCCCGAGTTCGGGTCCCATCGCAAGGATGTCGATCGAACGGTCTGGAGTCTCGGTCGGTTTTCGCTAGGTGTAACGTGAATACGCGTTAGAACTCCTTAGAAAGTCCCCTGTCCCTAGGCAAATCGCCCATGTGTAGCGTTACCATAACAATACAACAAGCATTATAATCTTCTTTGGAAATCAGTCTTTCGAATTTGGATCATTTTAGCAACAATTAGAGCATAATGTGGAAGACCTGTGGTGTCACGTTTAGCACGTTAAGCTGCCGTTCCACAGGTTTGATACCCGGGGTGGGGCAAGGTTCACTCAGCCTTTCATCCCTTCAGTGGGTCGATAAAATGAGGGCCAAGCTTGCTTTGAGTCAAAACACTGGGGGCTTCGCTTCAGGCGTAATCGGGGCATATGTGTCCGCACACCAGAGCCCATGGTTGCAGAAGCGTGGCTGGGCAGCGCAGACCTTTGTCCCACGTGGGCTGTTTAGTTTAGTTTAGAATATAAGAATTTTTTAAAAGTCCCACCAGCCACCCTGTCTTGCCCTACTCAAGGAGCAAGATATGCATCACAACATTCAGAGGGCTCTATTCTACCGCATTTGTTTAACCCTTTGAGGCGCAACCCCTTCCCAATGTTGAAAAAAAGGGCAGCCGTTGCCATCGCTCGACTTAACTACCAGCAAGATGGCGATGAACGTTTCGATCGTCCGCCATCTTGCTGGTAGTTAAGTCGAGCGATGGCAACGGCTGCCCTTTTTGCAGCATTGGGCAATCTATCCGGCTGTTCTCGTATTCTTCCATTTTTCAGCAGATGTCAGTGCTGTTAAAAAGAATCGTGACCATTTCTTTTACGGGAAAGGACGTGCTAAAAGTAAAGGATTCTCGTGGAGCTATGTGACCCACAACTATTTTTATAGAAATCCAATCTATTCTTCGTGACTGGCAACAGTCAAAACGTCAGAGTTTCGTGTTCCCAGAGCGGGAACACTGCGCGTTAAAGGGTTAAAAGCGAACGTTCGAATGTGTGACATCAAATGGACGTTATTCGACACCTGCTAACGTATGGTGGTATTCTGAAAGGTGCGGTAGAGCTTTAGATGCAGGATTCTCCCTACCGAAACTTTACATTCTAGCGTATGTTTCGAAGTACGTCACAAATCCGAATGTTCGCTTCAACGGACGTGGCAGAATAGACCCCCCCCCCCTATATGTCTTATTAAAGTAATTTCAGTATAGTAAATGACTTTTTTTCAGTGAATCTTGTTCAAGTTCAAGCTGGAAAAATGTTCCAAAAAACAACACATTTGTACGAACCACAATAGGGTCATTTCTACGGATAAACGGATATCCGGCAAACATACTGCATCCGGTCAATGTGCCGGATAATTGGCAGTGGCCGGATATTACATATGTACGGTAGTACATCCTAAAATTGTATACTGAGAAGTAATATATAAACATAATACTAAATGAATAAATTCTAAAAACTGCAATAATAAAAAATGAGAAAAAACGAAGTTTCGTGAAAATATTTTTTTTCCCAATACTTTTTAGGCAATACTTTATACAATTTTTATCATGTATAGAAAATAGAAAAAAACTTAAGTACTTCTTTTTTTTTTTTTTAAAGGTTGGAGTAAAATATTACTGGAAGAAAATATTGTGCAAAAACATTGTTTTTCAATCTTCGTAAGAATTCGGTTACCCTTTTTCCCACCATCAATTGACCCTGCTTATGAGAATAGTGTACTTGCTGTAGTACTGCTGGCTGGTGAGAAAATGTGTCCCCACCCCCCCTTTATTTTGGTAAAGTAAGAAATTTTGTTACATTGATTTTCCTACAGTTGAATGGTCTTTTTTTCAGGAACTGATTTTGTAAGATATTTATCTAACTCTTGAGGGAGAACATCCATGACATTGTTATTTGTATCTGCTTTAATTGCAGTAAAACTGGTATTAATTTCATGGAAACAATCCCAAAAAGATTTCTGACTTTTCAATTAAATTATTTGAAACTAATGAGAAAGTTGATAAACGACATCTGCTGAAAAATGCGAGAACGGCTGGATACAGGGGCGTAGCCAGAAATTTTTCATGGGGGGGGGGTTACGACTACTGCAACTCATATATATGTATACATATGTGTGATAATGTAGTGAAGTATATACATTTTATGGCAAAAAATTTCTCATGGGAGTTATGACCCCCCTAGCCCCCCTTGGCTACGACTCTGGCTGGATAGATTGACCAATGCTGAAAAAAGGGGCACAGCCAGCTGTCGTCAAAAAAGGGTCTCTAGATCTGTGGCACGCGATGAACGTTTCGATCATCCGCCATCTTGCTGGTAGTTAAGTCGAGCGATGGCAACGGCTGCCCTTTTTTCAGTATTGGGAAAGGGTTGCGCCTCAAAGGGTTAAAGAAAAAAGTAATAGCACAATGATCTAAAAAAACTAGTGAAAATAAAACCAAAAAAAGAAGAAAACATACTGCTACCGGATATCCGGTTGAAAGTTTGACCGGATATTCGGTATCCAGCCAAATTGATATCCGCTTCATCACTCCTTTCTTGATTTGGACCCTCAGAAATGAGATTTTTGACTTCTGACAGTTGTGGATATCCTGTAATTAAAAACGATCTGTAACGCAATAAAACACTCATAATGAAAGACATTTCTTTGACGTTTATTCACGTATATATATATATATGTATGTATGTATAACACAGAATATTTTCTTTTTTTTTCCACAGAAACTATACAACCGATAGGCGATAATGACGAAAACTAAAGCTGCTCGATAAAAATTGGCACTCCTGTAAAAAGCGTCCTTTTACAAAATAGCTTTTACAATAATGTACACACATTGGCAGAAAGCAAAAAAGGCAGAAGTGGCACTATAACATTATCATTATTGTTTAGTAACAACAGCGACAGCAAGCTGCGACAGGCTAAGCGAATGGCGGATTCGTTCAGTAAAACCTCGTTACAACGAATCTTTTTTTTAAAAATTGATTATATTTCAGATTTACGAATGAAATGTACTTCATTTCTCCAGCTGTAAATCTGAGTGCATTGATACTAGCCTGATTGTAAGCGCGGAAACACATTTAGAATAAAACATTTCTTTTAAAAAATCATGCAGTGCTAAAGTTAGTGAAATTGAATTTTCGAGAACTATGAATTCGGACCATTGGCTTTCGTTATATCGAGGTTTTATTGACAATCGAAACGGTAAATTGAGCATTGGTTTAGTGTCAAAGTATTCGCCATTTGGGATGAAAGCTATAGCGTTCATCGTATATCCACATACTCTATGCATGAACTCTAAAGTGTCAATACAACAAAATCTTTTAATAGCAAAATCACGTTAATCATAATTTATTTTCCGGCTTTTTAGTTTATCTGAATTCCCCTCCCCCCCTTTCCCCCCTACTTATTAAAGCTAATAACGATGAAAGCTAATGATAAATTTTGGAAAAATAGATTGTTGCATGAATTAACATTGCAAAATAGGTGATTTTAGTTAGCGTTATTTAAAAGCAACTTTATTTTTTAGGCTTTTTAGTTTATCTGAGTTCCCCCCCCCCTTTTATTCCACTGATTAAAGCTGTTGTTGATAAATTTTGCAAAAATATAACATTGCATGAATTAGCATCGCAAAATAATTAATTTTAGTTATAGCGTTATTTAAAAGCAACTAAACTATGCAGTCAAAAGGATAGTATTAGCATATATCTTGCCGAAGGGAGATTAACATGTTTTAATGCTAAATTTAATTTACTAAACTATCATGTTTGGGTATTTTTCTTTTTTATACAGGGCGTTCCAAAGATATGGTGACACCCTTTAATTCTTTGTCTATTCCAGATAAGTGAGCTATGTAAATCGAAAAAAATGTTCACATTAATGTAGGAAAAAAAAAAGTCTTTGTTAAGATAAAAATCCTCTCGTTAATTTTTTAAACGCTATTTGTACAGGTTGTTATCTTTTTTTTTTTTTTTTTTTTTTTTTTTTGTACTGGGGTCGTATACAAATGTAAAAAGTGTAACTTTTTAAAAATTTACGAGAGGAATTTTTTTCTTTGGTCATTTCCCATATAATTAACTGCGTATGTAAAAAATTAAATTCTAAATACAAAATTTAAAATTTGATAGTTAAGAAAGTGAAATATGTTTAAGTAATATTATTATTAAAGTCGCAGATTAAGATACAACGAATATTACTCAATGCATTAAATTAATGAAAGAAGACTTATCAACATTGTTTTAAAAAAGAAATAAAGTTTCTAAATATAATAAATAAGGTACGGAAAGTAAAATAAACTAATGCTATAGAGGAAAAAGAGATAATTTTGCGATATTGATCTTTGCGCGCAATATGCAAATCACTCTGTCATTAACCAATGCTCAACTATCGTTGGTTTAGAAAAGAGGAAATAACACTGTAAATAATTTACTTATTTCGCATACATATACCTGTATATAAAGTACTTAATGAGATATTTTGATCAAACTTTCATATTATTATAGCAATCTAAGAATGCTTACAAACTTAATCTTCAAGAAAAGGAAGCTGGTAAAAAGTCCAGAATGCAGAAGAAAAGTTTATCAAATACTGGACTTATACTAAAATAATTGGTGCTCTTTCTTACGTTTGTGTGTTATGAGAAAATGTAATTATGAATAATAAACTTTTTGAACTACGTTAAAAAGCTATTAGCATAAAGAATTTAAAAGAATCAGCTTGAACTTTGTGGAAATATTTGCTTCATTATTGTCTCTTTAAAAAAATCTTTAAAAAGTTAAAATTATTACTATTACTTTTTTTTAAAGGGAATCTTTAATGCATTTATTACATTACTAAAGCTTGATGTTTATTTGATGCCGAAAGTTTGATTTCGAACTAAAATTCTCGTGGATTTCTTTAACCCTTTGAGGCGCAAACCTTTCCCAATGCTGAAAAAAGGGCAGCCGTTGCCATCGCTCGACTTAACTACCAGCAAGATGGCGGACAATCGAAGCGTTCATCGCGTGCCACAGATCTAGAGACCCTTTTTCGACGACAGCTGTCTGTGTGATCCAGCTGTTCTCGCATTCTTCCATTTTTCAGCAGATGTCAGTGCTGTTAAAAATAATCGTGACAATTTTTTTACGGGAAATGGCGTGCTTAAAAAGTAAAGGATTCTCGCGGAGCTGTGTCACCCGCAACTATTTTTATAGACATCAAATCTATTCTTCGTGACCGGCAACAGCCAAAACGTCAGAGTTTGGTGTTCCCAGAGCGGGAACACTGCGCATTAAAGGGTTAAAATGCAAATATACTTTTATCAATTTTATTCTTTCTCTTGAACAGAACGAGGAAAGAGGGGGAAAAAAATTCTTTTCGATAAAAGTGTGTTTTACTTGATCGATCTCGAAGATCGATATGCATTAGTTTTCCATCGTCGATCTATAAATCCTACTTGTTCATGGGTTGATAGATAGTCCAACCTTTTGCGTCTTTGTTCCGTTCTTTTTTTAAAAAATGTTTCTGAAGTAGATTTAGTTACAGGATTGAAAGCTTCAGCTCTATCGGCTTTACGCTTGTCTATGGAAAGACTTCAACTTTTGCTAGCGTTCTTATTAATTGCACAGTCATATGTATATAAAAAATATCATGAAATTATAAATACTATTATTGCATATCTATGAGAAGAAGGAATCATATAAATCTTGGGCACATACTCAATTATGCGGTTGGGATCAAAATGAAGCGAAAGACAGACCCTGAAAATACGATTTTTGTTTATAAACATTATTATCTGTGTTTTTTAAATTTTTCTATTGAATTAAGTTTTTGTTTTTCTACGTAGGTTGCCTTTTATGTTTTTACAAACGACCAATAGGAGGAGCTACTGAAACTTGTCTTCAGAATATTCGTAAAATTCGCATTTTTTTAAATCTTGGAATCAGTGGCATTATAGAAATTGCATGCGTATTTTGTTTACACGAGTGCTCTAAAGAAGCCAGTGAGTGAAAAAAAATTGAAATAACTCGTGAAAGTTTCCGTTGCATGATTTTTTTTTTTTTTTAATGATTTTAAGAAAGGCCTTAGTCGACAAGAAGGCTTAGTATCGCTTCGTGAAAATTTTGGTAATGTAGCACCGTTAGAAAAGACTGTTTACAATCGGTTTGCAGAATTTTGTCGTGGTCGTGAGTCCGTCAGTGATGAATCTCGTGAAGAACGACCAAAATCGGTAGTGATTCCAGACAACATGGATTCCATACGGAAGATGATTTAAGAACATCGGCATGTCACATATCGTGAGATAGAAGTATCCCTTGGCTTATCACAGACTGCAATGCATTCGATTTTGCACGAACATTTCGCTGTTAAAAAAGATTTGTTCCAGATGGATTCCGCACAATTTGACAGAAGCTCAAAAAGAGGCTCGTGCAAATTGGCGTAAGGAAATGCTAAAAGGAATTCTGCAAGACTGCAAAATTCATGTACAACATCGATGCAAGTGACGAAACTTGGATATATTCGTATGAGCTGGAAACTAAACAACAAACCATTGCTTGTTTACTTCCAGATGAGCCGAATCCTAAGAAAATTGTTCGTTCACCAAGCACTTCCAAAAAAATGCTTTCTTGTTTCTTCGGCCTTACAGGACATATTGCAACCATTCTTTTAGAGGATCGAAAAACTGTTAACACTAAATGGTAAACAGAAATTTGTTTGCCAAAAGTCATAAACGAAATTAGGAAAAACAGCAGAAATCGACGCATCATTCTTCATCACGACAACGCCAGCTCTCGCACAGCACGTGACACAATTGATTATTTGAAGGATAAAAATATCAAATCAATGTCTCATTCCCTATGTTCTCCTGATTTGTCGCCTAACGACTTTCTCTTGTTCCCTTATGTCAAAACAAAACATGCGTGAGCAGCGATTTTCATCGTCTCAAGAAGCTGTTGATACCATCCAAAACCATGTTTAAAGAGATGTCAACTTCAGAGTAGAAAAAGTGTTTCAAGAATTTATTTGAACGGGTGGAAAAGTGCATAAACCTTAAAGGCGAATATCTTGAAAAGCAATAAAACAGTTTGTTCAACCAAAAATATTTTTCTTTTACTTTTTGTAGAAACTTAAAAGTTAACCCTCGTATACAAAATATAAGCAATCAGGTAAGGTGTTTTATTTATTTAGTTTTTTAGTGTGTAAGTTTTCAAGAAGTTATCATACATTTTTTACTACTTCCTCTCTAAATAAGATTATTATTTATCTTGATCTTGTTAAAAGATTTTTTTATATTATTTTTCTAGTACATTAATAATCAATGTTTAATTCTAATCAAAAGTAGAGAAACATATATGCCCAATTAAATAAATGGACGCTATGTTAACCCTTTAACGCGCAGTGTTCCCGCTCTGGGAAAACCAAACTCTGACGTTTTGACTGTTGTCAGTCACGAAGAATAGATTGGATTTCTATAAAAATAGTTCCGGGTGACATAGCTCCACCAGAATCCTTTACTTTTTAGCACGTCATTTCCCGTAAAAAAATGGTCACGATTATTTTTAACAGCACTGACATCTGCCGAAAAATGTAAGAATGCGAGAGCAGCTGCATAGATTGCCTAATGCTGAAAAAAGAGCAGCCGTTGCCATCGCTCGACTTAACGACCAGCAAGATGGCGGACGATCGAAACGTTCATTGCGTGCCACAGATCTAGAGACCCTTTCTTGACGACAGCACACAGTCAAAAAAGGGTCTCTAGATCTGTGGCACGCGATGCACGTTTCGATCGTCCGCCATCTTGCTGGTCGTTAAGTCGAGCGATGGCAACGGCTGTCCCTTTTTTCAGCATTGGGAAAGGGTCCGCCTCAAAGGGTTAATGCCCAACCAGTTATCCAGAATACATCTGGTCTCGGCCATTCTGGATAGCAGGTTCTTTACTGTAATTTTTGATAGCTAGGCAGATTTATCTTCCTAACATAAACTAACTAAAATCATATGTTTCCTCGACAATACGAGTTTTATCCTTAGGATAAAAAATAAGTAATAAATAAATAAATAATCAACCTTCTTATAGTAATCTCTGACTATTATCCACGACAGAAACAAGAAATGCGCGGTCAGCGCTGAAGGTCACTGCAAGGAAGATATGCATTCCAACTTCCCGGATATAGTTTCTTCTTCTGCTTATTAAATAAATAAGGAAGGCTTTACATAAATAGGGTCTGGTCCATCCAAACTGGATTTATGAATTAAAGAATTTTAATAAAAATAACCAACTGGATTGAGCTCTGCGATGACGTGAGAAAAACGAAAATCTTATCCTTTTTTTTTTTTTTTTTTTAAAGTGTTAATGATATGTTATGCCAGCTCTCGTCCTCCGGGACTACTTTTCTTTTGTTCTTTTGTGATGCCAACACGCTTTTAAAAAAGCACTTCTTAAATTCAACATTCAACAGTTCTTTGACCCGGAAAGAAATGAATTATGTGAAGAATTTTCAAACCGCGAATATTTTTATCTTATGTTTTTTTTTTTCTTAGATCTGTTTTGGATACTTGAGAAAGCAAGTAGAGTAGGAATTTTAGGAAAGTTTTAGGTGCATTAAATATGTAAGGAAATACTCCTTCCCCAAATTTTAAAACATTCTATTTGGACTTTTCTTTACTTTCTATTCTATTCTTTTTCATGCTATTACATTGTAATTTAAATAAGTTAGCTTTCGTTTGTAATATACACATTATACAGGCAGTGGCGGCCCGTGGTCAGAACTGTTAGTGCAGCCGGAAGCATATGAGCCCCTCCCCCCCTCCTCCGGACAGGAATGGAAGATTTTTGTTATTGAATTCGAAAGCTGGCGGATTAAGCCCTCACAGAGGAAAAAAAAAGAAATTACATAAAAAATGCAAGAGATCCTATTTTACTTTTCCATAAAATGGACATAAATTTCCACCAGCCACTCTTATCCTCAAAATTGCATTCATCCGTGTCTGATTCGAAGTTTCCTTAGAATTTTCTTTTGTAACGATAACTTGAGAAGAAAAGAAAAAAAAAAAAAAAAAAGAAAACGTACTTATTTTTTATAAGTCAAATCAATCCTCCTTTCTTTTAAACTTGCGAATCGGTCAGTGATGCCCTCATAAAAAGGCGTTGTTTTAATTCAGATATCAATAATTTTAAAAGCTCTTTAAAATTTCCTATGTTTAAAGAATTTTTTCGCTCGCCATGTCCTCTCAATGCCAGTTTTTGCTTACTTAAAAACAATACTGCTTTGATGGGTCATTGTCCATTCATAAGCGTCTATTCAGGCTTACCTTCTTGATAAATTCAGCAATATAAAGTCGAGAGTTTGCCGAACAAATATTCTCCTTACTCCCTCGAGCCTCACTTCTCGAGCCAATCAGAGAGTCGAATTCACAGGTGCTGCCGACCTTTCAAAATCTTGAATGAGCTGAGTCTTAGCTGCGTACCCCCATTATAGCCTATGCCGGAGGAAATTCTTACGTAACCGTTGTCATGGCAACGGTGCTGCCAATTTTCTTATCAGCGCTCTGGGCTGAACCAAAGATTTTCCCAATTGAATTGCGGGAAGATTAAAGTGCTTTTTTTCTGAATGAGTGATCTGGCCACAATACGGTTTTTTTTGGAGATTTTTTTAATTTACCATAGGAATTCCATAATTCTAATCTGAATTTAGGAAAATTAGTAGAATAAATTATTTTAAAGTATGTGCTGATGATTTCAAGTGCAGCCCGGCTGTACTTGCTGTATCCCACGAGCTGCCACTGTATACAGGGTGTCCAGCCTTAATGTGAACCAATAGCTAATTCCCGAACCGTTCGGTTTAGATGTGCACTTCCAGTTTGAAAAATGTTTTAAAAAAGGTAAAGAATGTTTCTTCGTGCTTTTCGAATCAAAAAATCCCTTTAGAAAAAAATGACAAAAATTAAATTTTTATACGGTCCCCAGGTCCTATCACTTATATTTAGGAAAAGATGCAGTACACAAAAACAAAGTAAACACAAAAAGTTTCATTTTATTATGATAAAAACTGACCGAGTTATGAAACTTTGAAAACCATACATTTCATCCATTTTCTCGGCTATTTTCAAGAAGCTAGTAAGGGACCGTCTTGAAAATGGCCGAGAAAAAGGATGAAATGTATGATTTTCAAAGTTCCATAACTCGGTCAGTTTTTATCGTAATAAAATAAAACTTTATGTGTTTACTTTGTTTTTGTGTACTGCAGCTTTTCCTAAATATAAGTGATAGGACTTGGGGACCGTGTAAAAATTTAATTTTTGTAATTTTTTTTCTAAAGGGGTTTTTTGGTTCGAAAAGCACGTAAAAACATTATTTACCTTTTTAAAAACATTTTTCAAATTGGAAGTGCATATCTAAACCGAACGGTTCGAGAATTAGCTATTGGGTCACATTAAGGCTGGACACCCTGTATATATATATGATGCGAGATATGTCTTATTTGCAGTATGTTTTGTGTTTTACTTATTATGAAACATTAGTAAACTGAAATCAATGTAATAAGTCTAATTAATAATTTATATATATATATATATATATATATATATATATATATATATATATATATATATATATATATATATATATATCTCAACACAAGCATACCTTGTCCTTTTTTAATTTTTCTATTTTAGTATGAAAGTTCTTCTACAGGGTGATTCAGAACTCTTATAAAAAACAACGTGTTAGAGGTGGTAGAGTAACCCAAGACGATTTAGAATCGCATCGCAATGGGGGATCGGAAACTTCGTTTTCCTCTATTTGTTATTAATCACTCTGATAATAGATTTAATAATCAATCCCGTAATCAATATATAATCTCTAATTTATCAATCCTGTTAATAATCAATTTATAGAAGCGTTTTCTGTGGAAGGTCCATTAGTTTTTGAAGAACCATGGTCAGAAATTTCATTATCATCCCACCGTGATTATCAATAAATACACGAAGATGACGTTTCCGACCCCACATTGTTATGCGATTCTGAATTGTCGTGATTCCCTCTACCACCCCTTACATGTTTTTTAACAAGAGTTGTGAACCACCCTGTATACATTTAAAATAAATCTATTTTTATGTTTTTTTTCGTATTTTTACGACTTAATTTCGAAATGGAATAATTTCACTAGTATATTTTTTTTATGACGAAATTAAGGGAAATTTTTTACAAAAGAAAAAAAAAAAATCACTGCCTGAATTAATTTGCTGTAGCCATTGACCGCACTCGCATTTTTCAGTAATAAAAAGAAAATGCTGTTTTTGTCTAAAATATGCATTTAAAATAAACATGCTATTATAGAAATAATTTCTATTTTTTAAAAATAATTGGCAACATTATTTTTTAAACGAACAAGCATGAATTCATAGCGTGTGCACTGTGCATACAGTGCACTGAAAAATTTTTGGCGAATTTCTGATTGCTTCTGAATTTTAATTCTAAATGAAAATAAATAAATGCAAAACCATTAAATAATAGTAGTGTGAGGACTAAAGTAGAATTAAGTTGCATTTCTTTTTTCTTTTCTTTTCCTTTTTTTTTTTTTTTTCCATGAGAGCTATAGGATGGACATTCTAATTTTCCGAACATTTTTAATGATTTTTCTGAGAAAATACACTCTGAAATTTTTGAAAAATATTTTTCCTAGCACAAGTATGCCTATAAATGAAGTTACACTTTTATTTTTAACCCATTTTTAAAAAATCATGCATTTTAGGGTAAATAGAAAACAGCTTTACACAAGCCATTTTACAATTTAGTCAAATAACGTAAAAGTTGCAGTTGTCTCACTATAGACTGTGTAAGAAAGAGCACCAGGACAATCATATACATACACTTATTTCTCTATTATCATAGATCATACTTAAAATACGAATTTAGTTCAAATTTCTCTGAAATATTTTGATAAATAGAGCATATGAAATTTACGTTGAAAAACAGCGTTTTGCATGCAAAAAAGCAAATATCATAGTCATATAATTGTAAGCTATGCGTGGAAATGTAACTTTTAAGATGGCAAAACATCATTTTACATATATTTACATAATACATTTGTTTCTTTCAGTACATGATAAATAAGCAAACACAAAAGACATTTTATTAATACCCCAGAAAAAACCACAATGCAATCTCGTTTCATCGAACTGTTGATGAAGCAAACGTTGTTCTTTAGTTTATTCGAGATTTTATGAAGCTTCATAGGAGAGGAAGGGGGGACTTTTTTCGGGCTATGTTTCAGTAGTTGCTATTGGAAAATAGCTAACAGCAAATGAATGTAATTAAAACAGTATTAAGACATACAAGTCACATTATTAAGTAATCTGGCAGGAACCATAGACATATTTTAATGTTGAGTAATCTGGCAACAACCATTTCATGTTATAATGTTAAGTAATTTGGCAACAGCCAGTCGACTGTTTTGTAGTTGCAGTATAAACCACTATCATCTCGAATCCATATGCGTGTTTGCTGCCTTATATTTGTAGACATGGTGTCAGAAGTGGGATTCGACACACACGCACACAGGTTCGAGATCCAAACCAATTCGAACTTGAGTTAACAGCCTATACAGCATGTTTTAGTATATCGATTCATTAATAATAAGTACCAGTTATATTCTTTCACATGGATATAATAACTGTATATACGAAAATAGCTTTAAATGTTTAATTATATATATTTTAAACTTTTGTTGGTTAGTAATAGCCCTCTAAAATGGTCTAAAACCACAAGCTGCCTATATTGAGTCCTGATGTGTGATTCGGCTCTGAACGTGGTTTAAAAAGTGTGAAACTAGCTAGGAATGGTTGAGGAACGAGAAACAGGGCTGTCTGTTACATAGCCACTGCAAGGCTTTGTCTCGCCTCGCAAATTTCCTATATTATAAATGAGAGATATAGACTGTGTATCGTTTGCCATATCAACTACAAAGCTTTGTCTCGACTCACAAATTCCGTGTATTATAATAAGAAACATAAGCTGTCTCGTTTGGTATATCAAAACAAAACTTTGTATAGCCTCTCAATTTTCCTATGTACGAGGTAATGAGTAGGCTCCCTAAATACGTCTGGCTCAGCGGCTGCAAAACTTTCACGTCTTTTCTCGTAACCATCCCTAACAGCAATAAAGTACAGGGTGATTACAAATGATCGATCAGTTTTCGGAAGTCTTACAGATGCAAAATCCTAAAACTTTGCAACTTTTACTTCTGCTCTTTCGACTGGATATCAGCGCAAACGGGCAGACAGGATTTAAAAAACCTCACGAATCATTTAACCATTTAACGCGCAGGGCGTCCTCTCCGGGAACGCCAAACTCTGACGTTTTGAATGTTGCCAGTCACGAAGAATAGATTTGATTTCTATAAAAATAGTTGAGGGTGACATAGCTCCACGAGAATCCTTTACTTTTTGAGCACGTCATTTCCCATAAAAAAAAGGTCACGATTATTTTTAACAGCACTGACATCTGACGAAAGATGGAAGAACGCGAGAACAGCTGGATAGATTGCCCAATGCTGAAAAAAGGGCATGCGTTGCCATCGCTCGACTTAACTACCAGCAAGATGGCGGACGATCGAAACGCGATGGCAACGCATGCCCTTTTTTCAGCATTGGGAAAGGGTTGCGCCTCAAAGGGTTATAACAACCCTGTATACAGGTGCACCGAAGAACTAGTTCAACTACTGAAGCATGCCATTACAAAATCTGTTTTGGTTTCCAAGACGATACGTTATTTCTCCATAAGACACGCTTTTCCAAAAAAATAGATTAATTGGAAACGAGATGACATTGTGATTTTTTATTTTCCTTTACACCAATAACCACACACAAAGACAAAAAAAAAGCTTCCTAGTGAACTCAACCTTTCTGGTTTGAAAGCAGCATTACTTCACAACACATAGGTCTGGCTTGCGTTTTAAATGCTTGACTTTGAACACCAGAACTCTAAAAACACTTAAGTGTGTGTGTGTGTGTGCTAACATATACGTAAATGGACGCAACTCAAATTCGACGGTTACGGATAAATCTACAAGCTAATACTTATCACAAAAGCCCATGGAGCAGTAGCGGCTCAAATACTATCATGTAGAAAGGTCACTTTGACGAAATAACATCTTCAGGTCTTTTTTTTTTGTTTGGCAAGACAAGAATATCGATTTTGTGTTACGTTAGGTACTCTCGAAGGGAAATTTTAAAACAAAAATCGAACATCAATTAATTTATTTTTATCCCCGTGAAATCTATAGTATTGATCGGAAGGGGGGAAAGAACGTCACAAAGACATGTGACTTTATTTGCTGTTGTCTTTTACGGTTTAAACGCCATTAAGTTTGGATGGGATTCCATCGATCCCGTGTCCACTAAAAGCAATAAACTCAGGCTTAATGAATCCTTAATTTTCAGTTTGATAGAAGTCTAGACGGAACCGTTCGTTGTTGGTTGTTTTTGATTGAACTGGCATTTTAGAAAGCCCCCGTCAGTTAAGGGTCGATATTAAAGGATGGATACAAATGCATTTTCGTCCCTGTTTATAAAACAGTTTTAGAGGGACCTGTCTCTGAAAAAGATCTCCGTAGTTCTAGATATTCAATTTATAGAACACAACAATAACAAAAAAAAGGAAAGTATAATCTGAATCTGAATTTTATATGTTTGATTCAATTACAGTACACACTTGATAATCCGGCAATTGGTTAGTCCGACACGTTCATTAATCCGGCGCTCTTGGGAAAGACATGTCATATTGTCGTAAGATCCACAGACCACCGTGGATATAAACAAGCCTGCCCGCTTTTGTGCTGCCCTCCCTCTTTCGTCATTGCTTTCTAGTTTACCTAATATATTGTATTTTGTAGTGTATTTATCTAATGTACGTACTACAATGTCGACCAAATGAAAGCACATGACTTTAAGTTTGTACCAAAAGAAGAGATCTTGATAATCCAGCGGCTGTCTGGTTCCATATCTGTCGGATTATCAAGATTGTACTGCATTTGGACGTTAAATTTAACCCTCCAAGCGGCTGTAACGTAAAATCCCGTCCACTTCATTCCAGCTTTCATTGCAATTCTTCTATAATTTAAATTATTTATCACTCAGATAGCATAAAATATATTTTAATATTAAAACTTTTAAATAATTTAGGAGCTCATTTTTTTAATAATGACAAATTTTCCTATCAATTAAAAAAAAAAAATAATTTTAAAGCTGCCTGAAAATTTTATCATGAAAACAACTTTATATTATTTGCCCATTTCCAAGAGGCTCAGAGGGTTTTTATCATACGTATGCTAAACTCTATCCATTAAGTACATTTTTTAAAAAATCCAACCATGTTATCGCTCATGTTAAAAGTTTTATAATTTGTGTTAAACTTTTAAAATATAAAGCTGTAGACATACATGTTATTTTAAACCAAGACAGTATATCTCTTATTTTCGCTGTGTTTAGTTGCCTGGGAAAGGTATAAAGCTCACTTACTTCAGTGCGAGGGCATGTGCCCAGTTATACTGTAAAGAGTGTATTATTTATTTATTTATTTATACTAGTACATTATGAATTGAACTGTTTTACATTTACTTTTACGATGTTGTGAGGTGAGTGCTGAAACCACACGGGTCGGCTTTACCTCAAATAATCCGGATATTGGACTTATGAATGCGTTCATATAAAGATACAGGTACGAACTGAAAAGTACGTAATGTACATTTGTCATTATTTTTAAAATAGCCTCATCACAACGAACTAACCATAAAAGGCTGTTATAGTGAAAAACTGATGCAACATAATTTCTGAAGAATCAAATATAGCGTACATTAGCTCTGATAAATTTTCAGTAGTATTCGTTCTAATGAGGGAATCCTATACCATAAGAACGTTATATAAGACAGGTTACTTTGATATCAAATAGCGCGTGTTAGTTACTGTACAAAATAATTCCAAAGCTGATATTCTTTTCAGAAAAATAGAAAAGAAAAAAAGAATAGTTTGATGTACGATTTGTTTAGATACCTATTAAAATAAAAAGTAAGCTTTTTTTTAGTACTCAAGAGCAAATTATACGTGAAACAAATGCTTTAGATGTTAACTGATTATAATTGACATTATGTTATAACGTAACACATAACAGGAAGTACATATAAATTACGTATATTATTTAATGAATTAATGTGCTTCATTTTTAAAAGCAAGATAATATAGTGAAACAATTAGTGAAGCTATAATAGGTTGACATTGATCATTACAAAATACAGAACGATTAAATAAATAAACTATGGAAAGATATTTATATAAAGAAACAAAAACAAAATGATACACTTTTCAAAGGCAATATAATCATGAAAGAACCACCGGAAATGTAACATATTGAAATAAGCATTGTAAAAGGTGCATTTCGCCAGCCCCCCCACCAAAACCGATTTCGATGAAAATGGTTCAGATCGTTTGTACCTCGTTTGTACCCGTTTGTACCAGCAAACTTTTCGTTTGTACCTCATTGGTATCTTCACAATAAGCGTTTCCTTGTGGGGGGGCTGGCGAAATGCCTAGCCCCCCCACCAACGAATTTTCAAAAATGAACGATGCCAATCGTTTGTACCTCGTTTGTACCCGTTTGTACCAACAAAATTTTCGTTTGTACCTCACTGGTAGTTTAACTATAAGCGTATCCTTGTGGGGGGGCTGGAGAAACGGTAGCCCCCCCACCAACGAATTTTCAAAAATGAACGGTGCCAATCGTTTGTACCTCGTTTGTACCCGTTTGTACCAGCAAAATTTTCGTTTGTACCTCACTAGTAGTTTAACTACAGGCGCATCTTTGTGTGTGTGGGGGGGGGCAAGCATTTCGCCAGCCCCCCCACCATCGAATTTTCAAAAATGAACGGTGCCAATCGTTTGTACCTCGTTTGTACCCGTTTGTACCAACAAAATTTTCGTTTGTACCTCAATAGTAGTTTAACTACAGGCGCATCTTTGAGTGTGTGGGGGGGCCAAGCATTTCGCCAGCCCCCCACCAACGAATTTTCAAAAATGAACGGTGCCAATCGTTTGTACCTCGTTTGTACCCGTTTGTACCAGCAAAATTTTCGTTTGTACCTCACTAGTAGTTTAACTACAGGCGCATCTTTGTGTGTGTGTGGGGGGCCAAGCATTTCGCCAGCCCCCCCACCAACGAATTTTCAAAAATGAACGGTGCCAATCGTTTGTACCTCGTTTGTACCCGTTTGTACCAGCAAAATTTTCGTTTGTACCTCACTAGTAGTTTAACTACAGGCGCATCTTTGTGTGTGTGGGGGGGGCCAAGCATTTCGCCAGCCCCCCCCACCAACGAATTTTCAAAAATGAACGGTGCCAATCGTTTGTACCTCGTTTGTACCCGTTTGTACCAGCAAAATTTTCGTTTGTACCTCACTAGTAGTTTAACTACAGGCGCATCTTTGTGTGTGGGGGGGGGGCAAGCATTTCGCCAGCCCCCCACCAACGAATTTTCAAAAATGAACGGTGCCAATCGTTTGTACCTCGTTTGTACCCGTTTGTACCAGCAAAATTTTCGTTTGTACCTCACTAGTAGTTTAACTACAGGCGCATCTTTGTGTGTGTGGGGGGGCCAAGCATTTCGCCAGCCCCCCCACCAACGAATTTTCAAAAATGAACGGTGCCAATCGTTTGTACCTCGTTTGTACCCGTTTGTACCAGCAAAATTTTCGTTTGTACCTCACTAGTAGTTTAACTACAGGCGCATCTTTGTGTGTGTGGGGGGGGCAAGCATTTCGCCAGCCCCCCCACCAACGAATTTTCAAAAATGAACGGTGCCAATCGTTTGTACCTCGTTTGTACCCGTTTGTACCAGCAAAATTTTCGTTTGTACCTCACTAGTAGTTTAACTACAGGCGCATCTTTGTGTGTGTGGGGGGGGCAAGCATTTCGCCAGCCCCCCCACCAACGAATTTTCAAAAATGAACGGTGCCAATCGTTTGTACCTCGTTTGTACCCGTTTGTACCAGCAAAATTTTCGTTTGTACCTCACTAGTAGTTTAACTACAGGCGCATCTTTGTGTGTGTGGGGGGGGGCAAGCATTTCGCCAGCCCCCCCACCAACGAATTTTCAAAAATGAACGGTGCCAATCGTTTGTACCTCGTTTGTACCCGTTTGTACCAGCAAAATTTTCGTTTGTACCTCACTAGTAGTTTAACTACAGGCGCATCTTTGTGTGTGTGGGGGGGGCAAGCATTTCGCCAGCCCCCCCACCAACGAATTTTCAAAAATGAACGGTGCCAATCGTTTGTACCTCGTTTGTACCCGTTTGTACCAGCAAAATTTTCGTTTGTACCTCACTAGTAGTTTAACTACAGGCGCATCTTTGTGTGTGTGGGGGGGGGCAAGCATTTCGCCAGCCCCCCACCAACGAATTTTCAAAAATGAACGGTGCCAATCGTTTGTACCTCGTTTGTACCCGTTTGTACCAGCAAAATTTTCGTTTGTACCTCACTAGTAGTTTAACTACAGGCGCATCTTTGTGTGTGTGGGGGGGGCAAGCATTTCGCCAGCCCCCCCACCAACGAATTTTCAAAAATGAACGGTGCCAATCGTTTGTACCTCGTTTGTACCCGTTTGTACCAGCAAAATTTTCGTTTGTACCTCACTAGTAGTTTAACTACAGGCGCATCTTTGTGTGTGTGGGGGGGGCAAGCATTTCGCCAGCCCCCCCACCAACGAATTTTCAAAAATGAACGGTGCCAATCGTTTGTACCTCGTTTGTACCCGTTTGTACCAGCAAAATTTTCGTTTGTACCTCACTAGTAGTTTAACTACAGGCGCATCTTTGTGTGTGTGGGGGGGGCAAGCATTTCGCCAGCCCCCCCACCAACGAATTTTCAAAAATGAACGGTGCCAATCGTTTGTACCTCGTTTGTACCCGTTTGTACCAGCAAAATTTTCGTTTGTACCTCACTAGTAGTTTAACTACAGGCGCATCTTTGTGTGTGTGGGGGGGGCAAGCATTTCGCCAGCCCCCCACCAACGAATTTTCAAAAATGAACGGTGCCAATCGTTTGTACCTCGTTTGTACCCGTTTGTACCAGCAAAATTTTCGTTTGTACCTCACTAGTAGTTTAACTACAGGCGCATCTTTGTGTGTGTGGGGGGGGCAAGCATTTCGCCAGCCCCCCCACCAACGAATTTTCAAAAATGAACGGTGCCAATCGTTTGTACCTCGTTTGTACCCGTTTGTACCAGCAAAATTTTCGTTTGTACCTCACTAGTAGTTTAACTACAGGCGCATCTTTGTGTGTGTGGGGGGGGCAAGCATTTCGCCAGCCCCCCCACCAACGAATTTTCAAAAATGAACGGTGCCAATCGTTTGTACCTCGTTTGTACCCGTTTGTACCAGCAAAATTTTCGTTTGTACCTCACTAGTAGTTTAACTACAGGCGCATCTTTGTGTGTGTGGGGGGGGGCAAGCATTTCGCCAGCCCCCCCACCAACGAATTTTCAAAAATGAACGGTGCCAATCGTTTGTACCTCGTTTGTACCCGTTTGTACCAGCAAAATTTTCGTTTGTACCTCACTAGTAGTTTAACTACAGGCGCATCTTTGTGTGTGTGGGGGGGGCCAAGCATTTCGCCAGCCCCCCCACCAACGAATTTTCAAAAATGAACGGTGCCAATCGTTTGTACCTCGTTTGTACCCGTTTGTACCAGCAAAATTTTCGTTTGTACCTCACTAGTAGTTTAACTACAGGCGCATCTTTGTGTGTGTGGGGGGGCCAAGCATTTCGCCAGCCCCCCCACCAACGAATTTTCAAAAATGAACGGTGCCAATCGTTTGTACCTCGTTTGTACCCGTTTGTACCAGCAAAATTTTCGTTTGTACCTCACTAGTAGTTTAACTACAGGCGCATCTTTGTGTGTGTGGGGGGGGCAAGCATTTCGCCAGCCCCCCCACCAACGAATTTTCAAAAATGAACGGTGCCAATCGTTTGTACCTCGTTTGTACCCGTTTGTACCAGCAAAATTTTCGTTTGTACCTCACTAGTAGTTTAACTACAGGCGCATCTTTGTGTGTGTGGGGGGGGCAAGCATTTCGCCAGCCCCCCCACCAACGAATTTTCAAAAATGAACGGTGCCAATCGTTTGTACCTCGTTTGTACCCGTTTGTACCAGCAAAATTTTCGTTTGTACCTCACTAGTAGTTTAACTACAGGCGCATCTTTGTGTGTGTGGGGGGGGCAAGCATTTCGCCAGCCCCCCCACCAACGAATTTTCAAAAATGAACGGTGCCAATCGTTTGTACCTCGTTTGTACCCGTTTGTACCAGCAAAATTTTCGTTTGTACCTCACTAGTAGTTTAACTACAGGCGCATCTTTGTGTGTGTGGGGGGGGGCAAGCATTTCGCCAGCCCCCCACCAACGAATTTTCAAAAATGAACGGTGCCAATCGTTTGTACCTCGTTTGTACCCGTTTGTACCAGCAAAATTTTCGTTTGTACCTCACTAGTAGTTTAACTACAGGCGCATCTTTGTGTGTGTGTGGGGGGGGGCAAGCATTTCGCCAGCCCCCCCACCAACGAATTTTCAAAAATGAACGGTGCCAATCGTTTGTACCTCGTTTGTACCCGTTTGTACCAGCAAAATTTTCGTTTGTACCTGACTAGTTATAATAGCTATATTAATAGCTATAATAGAAGAAAAGTGAATGTGATAATGCAGATTCATATAAGCCAACGTACGGTTCAATCGGGTGCAGTTAACTATGTTAAACAATTTTTTTTCTTTTTCTTTTGTTTCCCCCCGAGCCTGAACAAACTAATGTTTGTTTTCACTAGATAATAATAATTATTTATAAATTCTCTCATTTATAGCAATTTCTTTAATTTGCGACAAAGATTAATAATTACACCCTTCCCCTCAACATATAAACGGGAAGCATCTGTTAGCTCAAAACACAAAAGAGGCACAAAAAAAATTTCCTGATAGAAAGAGGTATTAACGTGCAGCAGTTAGAGATGAGACGGGCTCAGCCCGAGCCCGAAAGCCCGAGCCCAAGCCCGGGCCCGAACCGGGCTCGGGCTCTGTAATTCACAATTGTGTTCGGGCTCGGGCGGGCTCGGGCTCATGAAAAATTTCTCCTTTATTGAACATACTGCTTGAAATAGATTTTGAAAAGTGATTCATGAGGAAAATAAAAGTACTTATAAAAGAAAAATAAATAAACAAATAAAAATAGCGGCACGGGCGCCTAGAAGGTGCATGAAGCTCTTTGGGAATTTTAGAACGGCGGTTTATATTCCTTAATTAGTCATGAGATCCGGCATTTTTTGATAAAGGACGGATACAAAAAATTAGAAAGTGCATTCGGTGTTTGCAACTATATTTGTCTTTAATTTGCACAAACGGCAAAATTTATTGTATTCTATCAATGAAGTAATTGAATTTTTTAAAAATCTTAACTGAAATTTCGGCTCGGGCGGGCTCGGGCTCCGACTTAAATAATATTGCGCGGGCTCGGGCTTCAAAAAATGAGCCCGAACTCATCTCTAGCAGCAGTAGCGTACGCGAACTTCCTTCAACGGACGGGAGGGGGGGTTACATTAAGGTGACCATATTTCTAAACGGTAATTTGGGGACAAATCAACCATTGTCCTCGAATCTAAACAAAACTTGGGGACACTAAAGTATTCGAGTAAGAGATAAATTTCCTAGTTTAGATTTGCGAATATTAATTGATTTTTTGAAATACGTAATACGTGAAAGAAATATGGAAAGTCATATTTATAGCCTAATTCATATTCTATCGCGCATGAGAACAAACCTTTTCAGAGATGAGTTTAGTTGTTTCTGTAAGAAGAAGGCGGTTTTTGTTGTTTTCTTTTTCTATTTCTTCAGTTTTTCCCCCCAGAAAGTATTAACGGTAACTTTGAAGAAGATAAAGTACAGATCTCTAAATTTGAGGACATTTGGGGTCAAACTTAATATACTATCTATATTTGGGGACTGTCCTCGAATTTCGAGGACGTATGGTCGCCTTAGGTTAGTGGTGTAGTCGAAGGGGGACGCCGTCCCTCTACTCTTTCACTTCAGCCCAAACGTCCCCACACTTATTATTCTCAGGGGGGACGCTCATTTACAAGGTTTTTTTTAAATTCTGTGAATAAATTAACTTTTTTTTTGTTCGTGCGAGAGCAAGTACATCGGTATAAAAATCAAAAGGAAACTTTTGAGTGTTTGTATCGACTTTACAAATGGGATTGAAAGGGTTTCTTAAACACTTCAGTAGTGAAAACATATGCATGAGAATAGAACAGATTATAATCTTTCCGAACGCACTCTTGGTAAAAAAAAAATGTCTTTCCGAAAAAGTGACAAAAATCGGGGTAGCGAATAGTCACGTACCAATCCAAAAGAAAATCTGTCACTTTGACATTGGATTGTTGCCTCACCATGGCACGGTGGTTATAAAACTATGGGGTTCGGGTCCCATTGCGCGTCCGTCGATCTAACCGTTCGGAGTTTTCCTTGGTTCTCTCCGAAACTTTGCCGAAATACGAGTTAGGACATTGGATTGTTGCCTCACCATGGCACAGTGGTTATAAAACTAGAAATGGTAGACGGGCTAAGTATGAAGGTCCCGGGTTCGGGTCCCATTGCGCGTCTGTCGATCTAACCGTTCGGAGTTTTCCGTGGTTCTCTCCGAAACTTTGCCTAGATACAGGTTAGGACCCCTTAGAAAGACCTCCACAGAGGGCACCCCTTTTGTGTTGTCTTTCTGACGGATTTATAACCGGGCTTCGAGCCAAGCACACAAATCCGCTATACGTGTTTACAATAACAACAACAACATTGGATTGTTGACAAATGTAAATGGAAAAAATTAGGTAGCTCCGATGGCGCGTCCTTAACAGTTCGTGGTTTTCTCCGAAACTTAGCGTGAATACGGGTTAGGACCCCTTACAAAAACCCCAACGGAGGGCACCACTCCCCCTTGTGCTGTTCTTTTGACGAGGATTTTAAGAGGGCTTCGAGCCAAGCACACAAATCCGATTACATGTTTGCAACAACAAATTAAGTAGCTTACACCGTTGATCCAAAAGACTTATTTTAGATTATTAACAAGTAATCAATAATTTAGCAATGAGTTCAATTTAATTAATTAATAAACAAATGGTGGTTAAATTAGTTTTATTGGTTGTTTAAGGAATAATTACAATTAATGAATCCGATAAGTGTAGGTTAAATTTCGTGAAAAATGAGCGTCCCCCCACTTTTTTTCTTAGGACTACAACACTGCCTTAGGTTACATACAAAATCATTGGGCCCGCTCGAGAATTCACCGGTCGGTTATGCTAGGTTATGCACCGGTGCTATTGGTTGCGGCCATTCTTCGGTTAAGTGACGTCACGGTTGTCAACCGGTTTCGGTCATCCTCACCATATCGCATTTCAAGCCAAGAAAAAAAAAAGTGTATGCGTGTAATCTTTACGCGCGGTTGAAGTAAAACTTCTTTGACGTTTACGACACAGATCACTCAAATGATTATACTTAAAATAAATATCATATTAAAATTTAATTATATTTATTATTCAGGTACTTTACAAAGATTATATAAATGTTATATTCATATTATTCATTGGAAATAGGTACTTGAATGTCATCATAATTTTTTATGTATGAAATTAGAGGTTTGTGGTAACTATAATGTGAAACATAAATTTTACTCTCTAAATTTGCTAATTTTCTTGAAAATACAGCATCTATCGTTGTACCGAAACGCGACGCGTTGTTGATTGAAGTCGAGAAGTATTCATAGTTAGATCAAATTTTTCTTTGAAAAAATCAACTAACGGCTGAGATTCTTGAGGGCGAAAATTAACATTAAAATCTCCAGTAAGAATCATCGGTAATTCATGATAATTATTTAGAATCCAGGAAGTCTCCATGTTGTAGTATTATTCTTTAACTGTTTTCTTATACCATTGTTCCGTCTGGAGTTTGGGTTTGAATGGCGGGAATGTCCATAGTCTAGTACTATACTTTAACTGTGTTCTTTAACTGATGTTTTCCTCTATCAGTTGGGTTCGAATGCAGGTAGTGTAATTTTTTGTGTATTTTTCTATCACAGTATTCTTAAGCGTTGATTTCGTCTGCTGGTAGGTTTCGAATTATTATTCTGTATCCGTGTTTTTAAACTGCAGGTTCAGTCTATTGTTTGGGATTGATTGCAGCCAGGATCCGTTTCTTTGTGGTGTTCCATCCCTGGGTTAAACCGTTGCTTGCTCCATCTTAAGGTTGGGTTAGAATCCACGGAGTGTCCATTTTTTATTCTTTTATTTTGTTATTAAACCGTTTGCAGGCAGTGCTTGTTTCTTTGTGGTGTTACATACTCGTATTCTTAAACAGTTGTATATATATATATATTATATATATATATATATATCATTACTATATATATAAATATATGTAATGTATAAAAAGGTAATTTGGGTTTTACTAGTTTGGGTATTGTTCAAGCGGGTACTTTCACTGTAAGTTTTGCTTTCCTGTCATACTTGCCATGCGCGCTCTGGAGCTATGTTTTATTTATTTTGTTATTTGCCAGACATCAGGCCGTCGATTCTGAGTTCTTTAGATGTACACGTGTCCCCACGCCCTTGTAGCCCCGGATGCGGGTCATGTTGGTAAATGTGTGTGGTTCGATCAGAGGTAAGAGAGAGGCGGAGTTATGTCTTCGAAAACCACGTGGTGTGGTAAGCGTAAATACTCCCGCACATCGAAAATCGTCAGACTTCTGCCACTGGAACTGCTTAATGAGTCAACGCTGATTCTTGTACCCGTCTCCCCTCCCTTCTTCTCATTCTAAATTGTAACTTAAATGTAATGTTCAATAAACCATATTACCTGTCTTAACTCTGAAACTTTACTTGAAATATCTGACGTCTCATATATATATATATATATATATATATATATATGTATATCACTAGCTGCGTGCCCGTTCTTCGCACGGTAGGAAACGAAAAATTTCCTCACATGTGTCTCTCTTGGCTTAAATTCACTCTTGGCTTAACTCTTGCTCACTCTTGGCTTAAAATTTGCGTCATATATGTAATAACCTGAGATCATTGCAATATAATGACACACACACACACACAAAAAAAAAAAAAAACTATGTCAGCGTCATTCGGTATCAAAAAAGTGAAAATGGACCGTTTGCAGTGAACTTCTCACTTTCAAAATGTCTTATTTCCTCAGACATGCTGTCTTTTAGGTTCACGTTTTAGCGTTAAATACCTCAGACACTACATGAAATGGACATTTTTTTTTTTAAATTTAAAAATACGTCACCCGCTCTTGCAACCCTTTACAAAAAGAAAAGAGATAAGAGATAAGACTGGCTATTTATAAAGGCTTTAAAATTGTTTTTCTAGATTATGCAGTTTAATTTTTCTTCTCACAAATAAATCCAGTATTTATAAAAGGAAATCGAGCCAAGCAAAGAAATCGTCTGCTCGCGGGACCCGTTTTTATTTATTTTTTTCAACTGGCAATTTTAATCATTGTTACTGTATCCATGACAACCGAAATTTATAAGCAGGTGCTCATGAAATGAAAATCCTTCTTTACTTAAAAATTCGTAAAAATTCTCCTAATTTATATTTTTCCTCCGTTCTTCTTTTAAAAGTGGGCGAATTGTCTGCTCCGTCTTTTGCCGTAATATTACTAAAGTCAGCGTCAAATTTAATTTTATTTGAAAAATTCCCAAAAATCTGCAAATTATGTTACACAGTCCGAACGAACAGTTTTTAAAAGAAAATATTCTCCTCTATACGATGATGTAACTATCGTTTTCTTGCGAGTGCAATTACCGGCGTTATTATGTATTACACAAGAAAAATCGCTAAAAATCGGACAAAACATAAAATAAAACATTTTCTAATTCGAATTTCGAAAATTGCTTTCGAAAAGCGAGAAAAATCGCTTCGAGGTGTGTCGAGACCCGTCTTGGAGAATTTCCGTACAAAATTTGGTAGGTCTACGATCACCCGTTTCGGAGCTACGCGAGACGCAGACAGACAGACACACAGACAAACTAACGGACAGTTTACACATTGTTTTATTTATATAGATTACACTATATATATCGCTTATAAATATTACGTTAACACAAACTACATTCTTCTAAATTTACTAACATTTCTTAAAATACAACTTTTGGGCAAAATAATAACAGACATGGCATACATAATATTTAGGAGTTTATTGGAGTTTAATGGCCTAACGGGCAGTGTAACTGGCATTTAACAAAGAATAATATCACTTCGCTTCGAAACTATTGCCTATAATCATTACGAAATAGTATTCTAAGACAATGGTGTAATTAAAGCACATCTGAAGCTAGTAATTACTGTATACCACGTTCTTAAGTTTATGTATTTAATTTTTTGAAGTTCTGCTAATTCAACGATCTCCATTTACTTCGATTCGATGGAAATATAAACAACCTGAGATGCGCAGAAGCAGAAGATGCGCAGTTACACAGTGTGCGTAGCGCCATCTGACAACGCCATATACAAACGGGGTACAAACGATTGGCACCGTTCATATTTGAAAATTCGTTGGTGGGGGGGCTGGCGAAATGCTTGCCCCCCCCCACACACACAAAGATGCGCCTGTAGTTAAACTACTAGTGAGGTACAAACGAAAATTTTGCTGGTACAAACGGGTACAAACGAGGTACAAACGATTGGCACCGTTCATTTTTGAAAATTCGTTGGTGGGGGGGCTGGCGAAATGCTTGCCCCCCCCACACACACAAAGATGCGCCTGTAGTTAAACTACTAGTGAGGTACAAACGAAAATTTTGCTGGTACAAACGGGTACAAACGAGGTACAAACGATTGGCACCGTTCATTTTTGAAAATTCGTTGGTGGGGGGGCTGGCGAAATGCTTGCCCCCCCCACACACACAAAGATGCGCCTGTAGTTAAACTACTAGTGAGGTACAAACGAAAATTTTGCTGGTACAAACGGGTACAAACGAGGTACAAACGATTGGCACCGTTCATTTTTGAAAATTCGTTGGTGGGGGGGCTGGCGAAATGCTTGCCCCCCCCCACACACACAAAGATGCGCCTGTAGTTAAACTACTAGTGAGGTACAAACGAAAATTTTGCTGGTACAAACGGGTACAAACGAGGTACAAACGATTGGCACCGTTCATTTTTGAAAATTCGTTGGTGGGGGGGCTGGCGAAATGCTTGCCCCCCCCACACACACACAAAGATGCGCCTGTAGTTAAACTACTAGTGAGGTACAAACGAAAATTTTGCTGGTACAAACGGGTACAAACGAGGTACAAACGATTGGCACCGTTCATTTTTGAAAATTCGTTGGTGGGGGGGCTGGCGAAATGCTTGGCCCCCCCCACACACACAAAGATGCGCCTGTAGTTAAACTACTAGTGAGGTACAAACGAAAATTTTGCTGGTACAAACGGGTACAAACGAGGTACAAACGATTGGCACCGTTCATTTTTGAAAATTCGTTGGTGGGGGGGCTGGCGAAATGCTTGCCCCCCCACACACACACAAAGATGCGCCTGTAGTTAAACTACTAGTGAGGTACAAACGAAAATTTTGCTGGTACAACGGTACAAACGAGGTACAAACGAGGTACAAACGATTGGCACCGTTCATTTTTGAAAATTCGTTGGTGGGGGGGCTGGCGAAATGCTTGCCCCCCCCCACACACACAAAGATGCGCCTGTAGTTAAACTACTAGTGAGGTACAAACGAAAATTTTGCTGGTACAAACGGGTACAAACGAGGTACAAACGATTGGCACCGTTCATTTTTGAAAATTCGTTGGTGGGGGGGCTGGCGAAATGCTTGCCCCCCCCACACACACAAAGATGCGCCTGTAGTTAAACTACTAGTGAGGTACAAACGAAAATTTTGCTGGTACAAACGGGTACAAACGAGGTACAAACGATTGGCACCGTTCATTTTTGAAAATTCGTTGGTGGGGGGGCTGCCGAAATGCTTGCCCCCCCCCACACACAAAGATGCGCCTGTAGTTAAACTACTAGTGAGGTACAAACGAAAATTTTGCTGGTACAAACGGGTACAAACGAGGTACAAACGATTGGCACCGTTCATTTTTGAAAATTCGTTGGTGGGGGGGCTACCGTTTCTCCAGCCCCCCCACAAGGATACGCTTATAGTTAAACTACCAGTGAGGTACAAACGAAAATTTTGTTGGTACAAACGGGTACAAACGAGGTACAAACGATTGGCACCGTTCATTTTTGAAAATTCGTTGGTGGGGGGGCTACCGTTTCTCCAGCCCCCCCACAAGGATACGCTTATAGTTAAACTACCAGTGAGGTACAAACGAAAATTTTGTTGGTACAAACGGGTACAAACGAGGTACAAACGATTGGCATCGTTCATTTTTGAAAATTCGTTGGTGGGGGGGCTAGGCATTTCGCCAGCCCCCCCACAAGGAAACGCTTATTGTGAAGATACCAATGAGGTACAAACGAAAAGTTTGCTGGTACAAACGGGTACAAACGAGGTACAAACGATCTGAACCATTTTCATCGAAATTGTTTTGGTGGGGGGGCTGGCGAAATGCACCTCATTGTAAAAGTACACAAAATGGAATGAATAAATTATAAAATGACCGTTTTGAATGAAAAGTACAAAAATGCATTCTTTTCAAAAACAAGATAATCGTGAAACAACTATCGGAAATTTAACATATTGAAATAAGTATTATCAAAGTGCACAACAATCAAATAAATAAATTTATAAAAAGTGTATTCTTTTGAAAAACAAGATAATCGTGAAACGACCATTGGAAATATGTAACATACTGAAATTATTAACATTACGGTAGATAACAATGAAATAAATAAACTATGAAAAATATTTAGGTATAAATTATAAAATGATGCTCTTTTTAAAAATTAGGTACTCAAATAGCAACAGTTAGAACTACAACTCATTAAAGTATATAATTACAGTTTACATTGAAAAAATGACAATGTAATGCATTATAAGAAAATTTAATGAAATAACCATTAATGGAAAATACGTATTTTATTGATAAAAAAATCTGCTGCGTGCATGAAAATAAATCTATTTAAATGGTCATCATTATTTAATTGAATATGCTGTTTCTCACAATAAAAGTAAGCTGAATGTATTATAAAAATACTATGTTAAATTTTAAACTCTTTTGTAGGTGTTTATCCTAAAATTTTGTTAGGATAATAAGTAAAGCAAATTATTTTGCTCATTAGAATAATTTTTTTGGTACAAAATATTCACAAATTCCCTACCAATAAAATGTGTTCTTGACTTAATAAGGCATTTTTGTAATGATAAAGGGAAAAAAAAACTAAATAAATTATTTTGCGCAATATTAAAAAAAAGATTTTCTAATAGAGACAAAATATTTCAATGAACCTATTTCGACAAAACTTTTATTTTGCCTAAGCATTTTTAAAATTAAAAATGCAGCAAATTACTTTGTTTAGGGTAAAAAAATACTTTTTTTTTAAGATGTTTTTGAAGTGATATTAGCCCAATTGTCTAGCAAACCATTTTAGCTGTCAGTCGCAAAAAAAGTTAATTTTCTTAGTCTTAATTTAAGAATATTAAATTTCAATTCCACAAAATATTTTAACATGACCAAGTGACATCAAAAATACGTAATTGTTTTTAAAGAAATTATCACTTGTTCACGTCAGGAATTTATTTATCATAGTATCTTGCATCAGCTAAGATCGGAGAAAAAGTCATGCAAACAATCTCAGGACAAATGGGTTTTCAGAAAGATTTCTTAGTTCACATATAAAATTCATATGAAATGTATAATACGGCATGGCATTCAGTTGTTGTAATCATCAGATTACAACAGCAAATCATTATGAGCTTATCCCCCCCGCCCCGTTTTAGGTTTATTGTTTTATAAAAACTGCTCTATCGATTTTCAAAAAGCTCACAAACCTAATGGTTGTTATTTGTATAGGGGTCGCAAACCGGGATACCGAATTTCGAAAATACCGGAATACCAGGCCAAATTTAGGTCTAATTAATACCGGTATTCATTTCACAAAAACCGGGATATTCGGTATTTTCGGTTTTAGTAAAATAAATAAAAAACAAATACAAATAGAAAAAGTTACGCGCCATTTCATTCAAGCATTTAAGCATTTTTATTAATTTGTTAATTAGAATATTATTTGATGATTAGTAAACCATACTAAGAGTTAATTTTATGTTTTATGAGAATTTATTAATTTTATGTTTCATGAGAATTTATTAATTTTATGTTTTATGAGAATTAATTAGAAGTGCATTTTTTTGGTTCGTTTTGTTTATGTTGCGACTGTTGTGAGATGTTTAAGTTCGATAAACATTTTATTTTTAGAACTGATTCCTAGTAGGAATCCTACTTCCTAGTCAAACACTACATTTAATTAAAGTATTTGAACTAGTTAACCTAAGTTATTTTAATAAAGGAATGAACGGGTATTTAGTATTAGTAAATTACTGCTAAGAACTAACTGATTGATTACCAACATATCAAATAATAAACCTTTTGTTAATGAATATTTTGCTTTATTTAGAAGATAAATTCATTTAGGTTAGGTACCTACTTGCTATTCCTCCGCAAACTAACTTTATTATACTAAATTCGCTAACGTTAGCTTAATCTAGGAAATATCGAAACTACCGGATTATCGGTATCGGTCTGGAGCCAATACCGAAAATACCGGTTTTGCTTAAATGATTCGGTATTGCGACCCCTATATTTGTAGTTTGCTACATCTATGCCATTTATGCATTCAGAATCTTAGATTTTCTATTCTATTTGCTTTTGTACAGCTATCAGTAATTTTGTTGTAGCCCATAAGCCATGAATTTCAAGCTCTTTTATGGTTTGAAATCTTATTATCCCCTCCCTCCCCCATCCAGACAAAAAAAGGAATATGAAAACGTGAAAAATACTTCGAGAAAAACTAACGCTATCGATCACACAAAATTGCTTTTTTTTTTTGGCACAACAGTGTATCGACATCTTGCTTTGGATCCAGGCTTAACTTGCGCTTCTAATACCATTGAATTTACGAAAGTACGACTATTGTACTCTTCTGCCCTTGAAGGCGGGCGGTTACTGAACTGACAAATTGTGATGGCCTGATATGAATGGAGCAAATTTTGGTCAGAAAGACATGCCGGAAAAACAGAGTCACTGCGTACAGTTTTTCATGCAGGTGGAAGGAGTTGAAACTCAAGAACTTCCTGATTTGTGTTATGTCTGTCGTGAATCGCGAAGTGGTAGTTAACCGGAAAAATTGGCTGTGGAAAATATATGAAACTTGATCGCGTTCGAAAATTTGAGCCTTTATTGACAGTAACTTTGCAGTTTGTTCGGTTTGTTCGTGTGCACCTAATGAAGCGACTCGCTGTGATTCAACTATTTATTTTCCCACCATGCTGTCACTATGAAAAATTCTTAATGAAGAGATAAACGAAGAAACTGAAGCATTTACGAAATTACAAACCAAGAAGGTGCTGTGGTCTGCAAATACATTCGTATATGATTTGGTAACGTACAAGCAGGATATACTAAAGTTACCCAAAATATCAATTTTTTGATTCCATATCAGTAATTTTTTAATTTTAAAATCAAGTTTATGCAATGTTATTAAAGACTCAGATGTTTTTCTTAAAGATGACGCTATGATCATTAGAGATGTATTTGCAGCAAAGAGCAGTCCAGTTTTAGTAACAAAACAACTTCTATCTACCTTTATGAATTCTTGTACGAACAAACTTCTTGTCATACATTTTTACGTTTACTAAAATAGGTGATTAGGTAGACAATTTTTAAAAATGTGCTATTTTGTATGAATTATCGCTCCATTTAAAATATTTGCTAGTTCAGTGAGCTCGCCTAGAAGAGCATCTTAAAAATTATGGCATGAACTATACACCCATGTGTTTGTTTTTAAAAATTGCATTACAGTACATTGCTTGATTACAAGTGTTCAGACAGTTCTCAAATGTACGAATATGCTTGTTTATAATAATAATCGTAAAACAATAGTAATTTAATTAACAATTGGATGAATTAGAAGGGATTTAAAAAAAATGTAAATACGCATGCCATTTAAAGAGCTATTTGAAATCTATTAAATATTTCGACTTTTAACTAATTTTCTCTAAAGTATAAAGAAACCTACTTGCAGAGTTTTAAAAATTTATTTTGTAATGTTATGAAAATTTTTCAGATTTTAATGCAAAAGAATATTTTAAAATTTGTATTTTACAAATCCAGAAATTTGTGAGCTCACTCTTAAATAATTTGTTGTTAAAGTAAAAATACTTTTATTGCAATACGGTGCCTTTCTGTTCGTATGATAAAATAATAAACTGTTAAAATAAAAATGTTGTTACCAATAAGTGTTTCTCATTTTCCTTTGCGTATTGTAATTGATGGGTTTCTCTGGCCAACCTTGTGGTGATTACTTTAATTATAATTTAAAGTGGGCTTAGTTCGCTGACGCTAGAGCCAGAAAAGAGCAGCCGATTCTTACGAAAAACCTAAAATACTTTGTGTATAATTTTTCAGTATCGAGAGCCAAAGTAACTAACAAAACTTCAACAAGTAGTATCAATTATTAAAAGTAAAACGATGCTAAAAATAAGAAATAATCTCTGTGACAAATTCACGTCTTTTGATTTCATTTAGATGGAATGAAATCGAATCATTAATGCATTTTATTCTGCTTGAAATTGAGTAATAATTGGAATAAAGACATGAAATTTACATTATTCAGAAAAAGTTTACGTTCACAGCCTTATATAACTTCTTTAAATCGAAATCATGCTGTATGACTCCTGGCGAACAGAGCACTAAAACAAGAAGTAGCAAAATGTACAAGCTTAATGCATATTTGAGAAAAGCTGAACACCTTATTTCTATTTACATTGTAAACACACATAGAACAAGCCATTCGCAAGCGAATGGTAAAACACACAAACTGTATACTCAAAGTACTGTAAACACAAAGTACACGTACTAATTTTTTTTTTCTGTTCAAGTTCCATTTTCTAAAATGTATGTGTATATGTATTCTACAGCTCAAGATATTGCGACTACAAATGTTTCATTAACATCAAAAACCTTTTTTTCTCTGTTATACGTAGAAATTTTTTTTAAGAACGCCTCTCTCAAAAAATATTTATTTATTTATTATTATTTTTTTACATCGCTCTTTTATTCATTTTTTTCTTTTGGATGATAAAATAGAAACTATGAATTTGTGTTATGTTTCCACTAATGTAATTTTTCATTTAACCCTTTAACGCGCGGTGTCCTCGCTATGAGGACATATAACACTGATACTTTAACTGTTTTGATTCACGAAGAATAAATTTGATTTCAGTTACTAAATACTTAAGGAGGACATACTCACACGAGAGTCTTTTTCCATTGAGCACACAATTTCTCGTAAAAATCGTCGATTATTTGTAAAACAGATGTCAGAATTATTTTTATCTGTGTCAGCATCTGCTGAGAACTGGAGGATGCGATTAAAATATACATCGATATAGAAGAACAACTAGATAGGCTGCCCAATGCCGTAAACGTGCAGCCGTTGCCATAGCTCGATTTAACTACCAGCAAGATGGCGGTCGATCCAATCGCCCATAGCGCGCCGCAGAGCTCGAGAACATTTTTTGACACAGCTGGCTGTGGGCACAGCCAGCTGAGAAATGGTTGCGCGTCAAAGGGTTAAGTTAGTTATGCTAAGGAATGTTTGTTCCCGGTAAGAGATCTGAAAGAAAAAGCTTGGAGTTATTTAGCAGAAGATATAGCTAACTTGAAAAAGATATATATATATATATATATATGTAGTCAACGGCTATAGAAAAATGTAAAATATTACTTTAAAGACGACTATAGAAACTTTATTTTTTTCCAACGTTCTCGTTTTCATAGTATAATGCCAGCTTTTGCATTTAATTCCTAGCATATTTTGTTCCTTAGTTTTACCAAGTAGGGGACACCTTTTTTTTGTTGGTTTGCTGTGTGGGCAGTATTGTATGCATGCACAGAGGAAAGTGGAGGGAGCAACCGACGCACATAGCGTTTCCAGAAACTTTCCGCCGCGGAACTATTTTCTTTTCATTGGAGCCCAGAAGATTAACGGGAAGCCCTTGTTATTGTATGGTGATAGAGCTTTGTTTTACTATGTTTTAAAATAGAGATGGTAGCCTGTTGTGTTACTGATTGCACTAATACGTCAGATGTAAAGAAGCCTAGTGTCACTTTTCACAGGTTAAATAATTATTTTTAATATACTTTCATCAGGACTAGCATTTATTTTTTTTTTCACCTACTACAGTTGAACCTGTATGGCAGATGTAATGTTCATGTATCTGGAATGTCAAAAAAAATTATTTCGATTGTATAAACGGTTGTAAAATTCTTTGATATTCTTACATAATGTATTATAAACGTTGAAAAATGAAAATCGGCCTTTTAAATTTATAAAGTATGGTTTGTTTGTGTTTTCAGTTTCTGTTTGTATTGCTTTGATCCGTGTATTTTGATTAATAATTTTGGTTAATTGCGAAGTAATGAAGAAAAGGAACATTTATCTGTACCGTTTATGGTTTAATTGCTAACTTAGAACTATGTGTATCCTAAATTATTTTTTTTAATTTGTATTATCATACAATATAACAACTGATTGTCTTGCATCGATTGCATATTTTATTTGTTTATATTTGAAAGCTAATGTAATTCAAATGTTAAGAAATATTATTTGTAATATGATATAAATTTCAACTAACGGCCAACGCCCACAAAATATCATTAATCCGTCTCCGAATTGAAAATACGAAAACGAAACTAACACCTGCGATATTAAATATACGTGAAAAACATATTATCTTTAAAAGAAAATTGT